>JACSVZ010000004.1:90114546-91314546 GCA_014706295.1 Lycocorax pyrrhopterus obiensis
CCATACCTCTCAGTTTTGTATTCTTAGCAAACTTCCTGAGCATACACTCTATCTCATCATGCAGGTCATTAATGTTCAACAGGATAGGACTCAGTATTGATTCTTAGGGTACACTATTGGCCTCCAATTAGATTTTTTTCTACTGATCTCAGCTCTCTGGGCATAGCTATTCAGCCTGTTTTCAGTTCACTGTCTTCTCATCTAGCCCACATGGAAACTGGCTCTCTGTGAGAACATTGTGGGAGACAGTGTCAAAAGCCTTAATCTTTAAAAATATTTATAGAACCTCCCTTATTGATCATATTTAAGGAGCTGCCTAATCCTACAGGAAAAAAATGTCTATTGAGTTTGGAACACTTATGTTCCATAACTCTGATTTGCAAAGTGCAACCTTCCTTCTTCAACACTGGGATTCCAGATAAAAATAATTCATTTTGTATTTACTATATCCACAGCTAATACGATGATTTCACTTTCTTTTGCCTCATTCATATGAAAAGACTACAGCTCAAGATGCTGAAAGTACACATCTGTTCTTACTAAATCTAATTATTAAAAACTTATGTGTTGGACTTCATAAAACTAAAGATGACTTTAAAACAATCAACTCTTGAGTCCTGTTCGACAACTAGGCTCTCAGGATGCTTGTCCTTTGTCATTTTTATGTAACATTTACAGCTGTCTACAAACAACACAAGCAATGTCAGCCACATAGCTTGGGAAAGCTTAAGGCTTGGATGAAGACCAGCAAGTCTCCCACACCTACTCTTATGTACTAAGACCTGACTGGGAAAAGCACTTCAAAAGACAGTTATCCTCTGTAACAGAGATGGATCCATTTGTCCTTAGTTTATTTTAAGGAGTTTTGAAATCTCCAGGTCTTCCAAGTTATTTCTGCTGTTTCTACATAATCATATAAGTGGTACAGACAGAACGACTGTTCTTACTTGCAGACTGCTTGAAGCCTAAGCTCATTCCTTTTTGATAGCTGTCTTGCAGTTTCATCCAAGCCTCGGTCACTCCAAGACTGAGGCTATATTGGTACAGTAAAAAAGAGCTACATCTTTTTGGTACTAGATGTAGTGCCTCATTTGCTAAGCAGTGCTTTTTCTTTATGAAAGCATTTTAGGTGTGTGCACTGTCATCTATATTAGCTGTTGCTGGAGCTGTCATATCAATATTACAGTTTGGGTTTAGGTCTACAAGTGCTGGAGACCAAGACATTCAAGAGACTTACCTGTCTTTCATCTTCTGCTCCATCTCTGCAATTCTGAGATGAGACAAAGATGACCCGAACTTCAGTAAATGTAAGAAAAAGTAGTTGTCTTTTTTGTTGCCATTTCTCTGTCTCTGGTACTGTTTCCCGTCTTCTATTTGCAACACCTGGAATCCGCTGGCTTTTTTTCAGTGCACACCATAAAATCAATCATATTTTGAATATGCTTGCAGAAACACACCAGTTAGTTAAAGTTTGACAACAACAATATAGACATTGTTGGAAGAATAATTATTTTTGGTATATTTCTTTGTTGTTATGATCCTCGACGTGACTGACGCTGGCTAAAATGTATTCATATGCTATTAATGTGATTGTACCTGGATTTCTAGATGCTTGTTTTTCATTTTAGGGATGAAAAATTCAGTTAAACAAATAAATGGACAAAGAAATAAGCATGTAAACATTTTCCACAGACTGTGAAAAACAGTAAAGTGCCAATTTAAAATTTATAGAACAGTATGTTCTTTTATGTTTAGCTTCATAATGACTAATTGCTTAATCCTTTTTGCTGCTCCAATAATATTTCTGATTTTATTGTAAATTCAACATTAACATATCATATCTATAATAATTTTACAGTTTTATTTAAGGTCTTTTCTTCTAAATTTACCACATCTAATATGTTGTCTGGAATGAGTAGAAACTGATTGTCATTTGCATTACTTTTCTTGCTGAAGTATTTGGCAGAAACTAAATATGCCTTTTTTAATACAAATTATTTAAATCATCAGCTGTGAAATTAGTGCTTTTTATCAATCTATTATCTTGAATAACTTTTCTTTTGAGAAATAAAAACCCCCAAATAAAACCCCACTTAAAACAACTCTTTAAAAATATGTATCAAAATATGTTTCTGTAATTAAAGTGAAGGGAAAAAAGACGTTCCCATGAATATCTTTAATTCACTGACTTGGATCAAATGAACACTGTTTTGGGAAATAAGCTGCAGCTCAAGTAAATAACAGATATGTTCTCAGTATTATGAAATATTTCCATCACTGTGCTATCTTAGATCTTAGGCAGAATCATGATGAAGTTTACTTAAATTTTGTAAAACTTCTTGATAACAAAAAGACTTTAGAAAACTTTCATATCTTAGAAATTAAGCAAATGTATGAGGCTGGGAATTTCATAATACAGCACTTTTTATTTTTTGTTTAGAGGTTGCTGTCTTTAATCCTTTAAAAGTCTGCCATCACTTTCAAACAGGGACTTCACTGAGTTAAAAGCCACCATAATTTTAATCCTTCACATTTAATCAGCTTGTTTTTCACTTTTAGAGAATACTTAGTCTGAAATAGAATTTTCTTCTAGAAATTCATTAGATTCTGTTTTCTGGTTTTACTGTATTAGAAGAACATGAGGAAAGTGTGAGTACCTTGAACAGTTTGTCCGCAGGTCATGAGAGGCACACTAAGTAAAGGAAATTTCATTCTCTTCCTATGTCTCACATCACATAGATACACCTCACAATGACATTAGGAGAATGTCCTCTTTCATTGTATTTGCAATAGGAAGAGATGCTGAAGGAACTACAAACTGTAAAGAATACAGATAGTCAAGAAGTTTTGACATTTTTCAAATAATGGTTTCAGGTTTCAGGTCACAGCAAAACACCACCTTTATGTGTCACCAAACAATTGCAAGAAGAGGCTGTACTTGTTGAAGACAGGAAGAAAAGTCTGGCTAAGAGTTTATTTGAAATGCCTCAAGATAACTGCTGGTATTTTTCAGGAAGCACAGCAAGATAAAGATGGCCAATAAATTATAAATTCAAGAGATATTTTTAAAAAGTCACTAGTTAAATTTCCAGCCCTTATGGAGTCAATGGGATTTTGGGTTAAAATTTTTTGAGACCCTTATTTTTTTTGCTCTGGTTTTCCCATTACAGACAAAAAACATCCGAAAATGGCATCTTCATGTAATTCCAGGTAGTCCCATGTTGGTCTATTTTAAGAAACTTTAGGAAAAGATTCAACACCCAAGATCATAATGAGAAGATAAATTTTATCCTTATTAGTGGAGACTCACCCTTCATAATCATGATGATCAAGTAGTTAGTTTGTTTGTCTGCTGATTGAAGGGTGACGACAGAAAATCAGTCATGGCAGATAAGAAAGACCCACACACCCATTCCTCCCTCCATTGTTTGTGCACTTCTGCATTCTTCAGGCATAACAAACAGATCAATATGTGCTTCACATTTTAGTTTCTGCCTCCTATTCCCAGACATTTTCTCCAGGGCCCTATATTGTATCTTCCCCTATTGTTTTATTGAATTTATTATATTTTTTATTTGCTTTCTATTACAGCACAGAAAATAAAAATGCATAGCATGATACTGGGCATATATAAAGAGCACAAACACTGAGTGGGAATACGAAGTGGTGGTTTTTTGCCTCAGAAGAAGGAAAGGATGATGGGAAATATGATCTATAAACTCTCATGAGGCAGTGAGTAAACAGGAATTGCAATTAGAGTTCAATGCTGGATATTGATAGTTCTCTCAGGCTTTGCTTCTTCATGAAATCAGTGAATTAAATTCATTAAGTACTTTCAGTTTCAGCTGTGTGCTCAGTTACCAGGTCCCAATAGGTATCCTATCACGTCTAGGGACAGGGAATGCTCTCCACTGAAGTTATAAAATCCTGTATACAAGAATTGCCATTATCATAAGACACACCAAACCCAGCGAGACCAGGAATCACATCCATCTCTGGAGTTTAGGCACCTAACTTTGCTCTCCTGGGATCCAGAGGCTAGGTGCATCAACCTGTAAGAAAAAAAAAAGGAAAGCTATCTAAAGAAGGAAGATACAATCTGCTGTACCATTCCCTTTACAAGTGCCTGGCAGTTGTATCATTCAAACAGAGGCTGGAAAATTTTTGCTAATTTCATTCTCACCTTGAACAGTTTCAAATTTTATGTCTTGGTTCAAGAAACTTGGTGTAAGAAACTCAAAGCTGAAATATCCTTCACCTTGAACTTTTTCATGGAAATTCTTTTTGGCTATGAACGCTTTAATGAGTAGGCTAACATGTAAGATGTGAACAGCACCTACAGTGATGGTTCTTTTTTAAAAAGTGAGCACATCACATTTCATGATGGATGTAGCAACACCAGTGTGTTAAATCAGCTCATGGCTGTCACAATGGTTTCTCAGGTCTTTGAGAAATATCATGTCTTCTAATTCCCAAACTCACTTTGTATTTAATGCTACACTTCACTTTGTAAAACTCACGAACAGTCCCAGAATCACGAAACAGGTCTCCTCTCTTCTGGCATGTGTAGACAGCCTATTTCTTCTCTTTGCCATTTTATACCTTGACACCTAGGAAACAGGAAACAGATTTAAATCCTGTCAGATATAAGGAAATCAAGCATGGATCATCCATTCTTGGCCAAATGCCCCAAATGTGAGTCTGTTACTGGAAATGGCAGGTGAAACAACCATCACTATTTCCCTTACGGCAGAGCAAACTTTTTCTCCATATTATCCCATGTTTTTAAGCTGGAAGAAGTTCTGTTAAACTCAGATTTTTGTGGTTGGAAATAAGATACTGAGAACTGCTAAGATGGCTGTTTAGGTCTCTCTCTTCTAGATTGCAGCTATTTTCTTTCTCAGGCTGCTGAGCTTTAAATCCATTTATCCATCAGCTGTCATCCAGAGCCTAGGGAGAGCTTGGTCAGGGCATGTTTGTGTGTTTATTTTAATTTTGGAGGTGTCTGTTATCGAGTAGACCAAAGTATAACGAATGACATAATTTGTGTACTACTAAAACTTGGTGGCATATTTTACTATGTTTGGACTTAAAAACTTCCAATTAAATTGTTTCAGGCTATTGTTTCAGTGTAGTGTATCACGTTCTGATCCCACTATCACTGATACCTATTTCATTCCTCCTCTTGATGTCAATAAGCCGTGATTTAGACCATTAATATGATTTTTAAATAATTATCCAATATTTTGGCTAAATAATGAGAATTATTATTTCAGTTATTGTATGATTTGATAAAAATTTAGTAAAAATTGATAAAAACTTTTTGCATTTTTATTTTCATGAGTTGTAATTATCTTGGTATAATGGCTTCACTGTCCTAATAATCAGTAAAACCGACTGCACACAGTCTCTTGGGACAAACAGGAACAAACTGCAAATGCCTCAAATGTCTCTCTACAATATTTACTGCCAAGAAGGGTGTCAGAAGTTTCTGCTTGCTTGTTTTAAAATTCTGCCACAGAACAAGTCCACTGCACTCGAGAACTACTCTCCCTTATTTTGAGGAATGAAGGAAAGGCATACAAATTTTAGGTCATAGTCCTGCAGAACACTCTTGAGGCCACCTAAGCTGATCATTTGCAAGGGGCAGGAACTCAGTGCCTCTCAAGAAACAGCTGTGCATTGCCCAAAAGAGGACCATAGAAAATAAATTAATAGGTTTGCCTCCTGGTTTAGAAACATTGTAGGATATTCTCACTGGAATGCTCAGATCCTTGATTTATGCGCATAGAGTTGGTATTTTTATGATTTTTTATGTTTTTTATTTTGATTAAATTCAAAAAATTAGAATCACCCATGCAGAAACCTTAATCTGAAAGAGAAACACTTTGAGATAGGGCCCCTCTAGATAGCGGTCTTAAAAAAAGTGGCATCAGAATGAGTTTGTAATTATATGGAATGCTGCAGAAGTAAAGCTGAATGTACTATGAAGTAGGAAAATAAATTAAAATACAGAAAAAACTTCAGGAGAGGAGATATACATGCACTGGAGAGTCCTGAAATAAAAATAATCTTTCATGGCTGGCAGTTCTGTATCTGACAATTAGATGCTTTGCTGAAGATTCCAGCTCATGAAGGACTTAAAACAACAGTATTTGCCTCCTACTGCTTGAAAATTAGGATGAGGAGGAAGGTAGTGAGGGAAATACAAAGCTATACCTGAGAATTACTACTAGACTGTTTTGTTTTCCTCCTTCTGTTCTACTTCTTTCAATTGTAATTCTCTTTTTGTCTTTATAATTAAAAAAAAAAAATAATATGCCCTTTCTCCGGGCACATCATTGTACAAGTCCCACCAGCTTCAGAACACCCTACCACCAAACCAGAACTGTCTGACATGTCATTTGGCATAGCTTTGCTGTCAGCACTAGCTACAAAACTATCGGTGAGCTCTTTAATATCTATCCTGCACCTGTATGAAATCTCATTTCTCTACCAATAATGGGCAATTAGTCTTGCATTATCAAGCTAATACAAGTCTTTATATCGTTGTGAATACAGGAACAGTATTTCTGTGACTGTATTCTAGCATACGCCTTTCTAAAATAACAATCAGTTGTATATACTGTTATGGGATAAACAGTGTTTCTTCTGACATATGCAAGCTAGTCAAGGTATTTCTAAACTCATAGGACCACAGAGTCTTTGGACACCTCTAGTCTAAATTCCTGCTTGAAGTTGGGTCAGCTATGGGGTTGGACTAGGCTGCTCAGGTCTTGAATCTCAAAACTTTCTAGCTACAGAGACTGTACAGTCTGTGTGCTGCTCAGTCTCTTTACTCCACTAGTTAGCTTTTCTTATGGTGAAAATGGCTTTCTTTATATCAAGCCCTACTAACCAGTGTTGACTTTGTTTTCCATCACAGCCTTGATGTCTTGCTCAGCATTCAGCCAGTCATGCTCCAACTGGTTTCAGTTCCTCCTCTTTCCCAGGCAAAGGACTTTTACATTTGTCATTACTGAATTTCCAGAAGTTCCCACTGGCCCATTCCTCCAACCTGGCTAGGTCACTTTGGATGGCAGCTCTGCCACTGAGCAGAGCCGGTTCCCTCAGATTTGGCATCATTGACAATACTTAACAATAGATGACTCCGTTGTTTCTTTGAAGGTATTGAGGAAGATTTTAACAGGACAGGTGTCAGGACAAATACAGCTTGATTCCTTCTATAGCTTGATTTCTTTCCAACTTCCATACAGAATACAACTGATTAATCATGAACCTCTGCAGGTGATTCTGTTCCTTCATTTAGTAGTCGACCCTTCCAGACTCTAACATCCTAACTCAGGTACAAGAAGGAGGAGAAGGAGGTTATTCCTGCCTTGGAGATCTTGCTCAGAGAAGTGGGCTTTCAGAGACATCAGGGCAGATAAAAAAAGAGAGAGTCACAGTGGAGAACTGGTCAGCCTAAGGAGCTACTGACAGCGGCAGGCAACAGGTATATTAGCCAGGAGGCAAGGAACTTTCTGAGCATAATAGAAGATTGTGAGTGGACTGACGGGTGTCTGATAATGTGTACAGGTGAAATATGGCTCAGACAATTAGTTAATTTTTGTTTGATATGAAGCTGTATAATGTTCATTTTATTATGAAGTAACAAGAATGTATAAAAGTCACCAACACAGATTTTGAGTTTTAGATCGATAAGAACTTAGTTTCAAAGAAGTGGCATATAAACAATTAGATTCAAATGGATTCCTGTGATTTATACGCTTAATTAAAGGTTTATGAATATAAACTAATAGGTTAGACAAGTTGCTATTTTTTACAAAAAGCAGTCACATTTGAGTCAATTCAAAAGACAAAACCAAAGCTGTAGTCTGTATGCCAACCCAGCTGTTCCTGCAGTTTTTAAAAACGTGAAAGTGGTAGCTACAGTTCTTTGAAAATAAAGGCTGTTTTTTTTTGTTTTTCCTTAAACAAATCAAAAAATGTAGTACATGAGCCATTTATTTCCAACCAAATTAAAGCACAAAATTATTAATGAAATATTCTTGACCTACATGGCTTTGTTAAACAAATTATTTGGATTGTCAAGAGAGTTTATGTTACATTTGTTATTTCGGCAATGCATCATATGAAGTGGTTATTATCAAAGTCATTGACTTCCCTCAGCATATTTACCAGTAAATCCCTGTGTTTACAGAGCTTCTTTGCTGTCTGCTTAACAGAAGGCACAAAGGTATGTGTACCTTTTTTTGAAATTGTTACTGAGAAGGACCAGAGAAACAGGACCTTTCCACTGAAGAACAGGATAATGCTCCTTTCATCTGAATGACAATTTGGTGCTGGTTTTAAACGGGGATTTTTATTGTTATCAGAAAACAGCTTAGTGGCATCAGGGTTATATAAGGGGATACACAGTGTGAAGAAAGTGTGCAGTTTCTAGCCAAATTGGAGGGTTTGCCACTTAATGTCATATAGGGGCAGTGTTTGTCCCCCTCTAATCTTCATCTCTTTCTCCCATTACTGCCATCTCTATGCACTTTGGATCATTTGCTGTGCTGTTATTACTGCTGATAGAAACACAGGGATAAAGGTCATAAACCTGAAAAAGCTTCAGAGAGTTCAGTAATAGCTCATATTTGTACCATTGGAAATAGAATAATGTCTTGAGTTTCTTGCTGTCAACAACATAACAATCATGACAATAAAATACATATCTGCAAAGGCTTCTAAATATCCAGCTCTACAGAAGGGGTAGAAGTGGCTGAATCTACCAAGTGTCATTATGAATACGCACAATAGATCCAAAGAAGGGCCAAGAAGAATGTACAGGGTTGGCTTCCCAAGTACCATAAATGCCTGCATACTAAAACGAGGTTTTTGAAAGAAGTAAGCAGTGGAGCCTGACGTCTTTCTATACAATCAGAGCAGGAATCTATATTTTACAAGTTTGGTTATGGCAAGTGCCATATTCAATTTACAATAATAGGATTTTACTGAAAGAGCATATAACGTGCTAAACATGAAACAGCAAAAGTAATGCTTGCTTGCATACTATAGTCTACTCTGGGGACCAGAACATAGATATAGGTACAACATTGAATGTTCTTCAGTATTGCTTAAAAATATAACAGTGTAGTTTCCACCTAGCAAGGGAGTCTGATATAGTTTTATATTAAACCCAGAAAAACAGAGTGAAGGTTTTTTTTAAGGAATTGGCAGAGTTGTAGCCCAGCTAACCTGACACCCAGCTGGCAAAAGAAGAGATATATACAAAACAAGTTGGTGAATGTACTTTCGGCCACTGTTGGTGGAGATAACCATCAAAGAGAAAAATCTTTCAGGCTTCTTTTCACTTTCAAACTGTACAATGTTGAGATAGAAGGAGTAATAAGGTAGTGAAAACAATTTTTTTAGCATAAAAATGTGCAAAGTTAAACCAATGGATTTCAGGAAGGAAGACTTCAGTAAACTCCTTGAATTGTTGGACTGCATATCCTGAGAGGTTAGTCTGAGCAGAAAAGATATTTAAGAGATCTGGCATATCTTTAAAAAAAAGATTTAAAAGGCTCAAGTGCAAATTATTCCCCTGAAGAGGAAAGACAGAAAATATCGTAAAGGACTTACTTGTCTAAATGAAAAACATCCATGGATTTAAAAAAGAAATGGGCAAAAAGAAAGTGGAAACTAGGCCAGTCTAATAAGAATGAACATGAAAGTATAGCATGAACATATAGGGAAAAAAATGAGAACCATAGAGAGGGGAAAAAAAAAAAAAGGAGCAGCAATTAGCGAAGGACAAAGAGAATGTCAAGTACAAGACAAGAGAAAAAACAAAGGAAAAGGTCAGTCTGCTGCTGCTAACCACAACAAATGACAGAAAGGCTAATATCTTTACTGCTCTTCTGCACCAATTTTCAAATCACAGCTCTACTGCAACTAGGAGCTGTAACAACCACTAGTGGCAGACATAAGAAAATAAGGACATGAGTGACAAGTTATATGGATTTGTCATGAATGGATTGTGTCAACCAAAACACAATTTCTCTCTAGTAGAGAGCAGCAGGCCTTGTGAATAGAAAAGAAAAAGTAGATTACATATATCCTGACCTGAGCAAGGCTTTGACAGACATTCTCATAAGCAGCCTTGGGAGACATAATCTAGATGAAAATAATACGGACTAGAGACAATATTAATGTTTCACTGTCAGAATGAAGGCTGTGTCAAGTAGGGCTTTCCAGGGTTCTGTCCTAGGTCTAACATTATTCAGTATTTTCATATGCTTCTTAAATTTGCTGTTCAGTGGGGACAAATGAAGAATACTAAAATCATGCAAAGATGCACTGCTGCACAAACACAAGTAACAGTTCTGATACAAAAAGAATAAATACTATCCTATGCTATGAGTTGAACACGGAATTGCAAAGTCATGGTGCTGTGGAAGGAAAAAAAATCATACTTACATGAATAAAATGGGATATAAAACCCATGAAACAACCTGATCCTCTACTATGTACCAGAAACACATCATCTGAAGTGCTGCACTCTTTTGGTCATTGTATTTCTAGAAAGACAGGATGTAACATAATAGTTTTCAGACAGGAAACAGGATTCAGTAAATAAGGAACCTTTCTCTGTGTCCCTATCAAACAGTGCAAAAAATAAAGCAGTGTGGAAGACTGCATGGAAGCAGCATGGAGAGATTTTCCAATGACAAAAATTGAAGCTGAAGTTAACTGAAGTCGGCTACGGCTGCAGCAGAGACTGAGTTATCTTCATCACTAGAGCTCATGTGAATCTGGGTTACCATGTGTGCCTTTATGTGTCTGTGTATACATATACATATGTACATGTACATACACATACATACACATACATACATACATACATACATACATACGTGGATGGTAGATAGATAGATAGATAGATAGACAGATAGATAAATATTCCTACCTAGAAACAAGGATAAGGATTTCTGATTCATTGCTGGTTAAAAATTAAAAGAAAACATACAAACTATCTTAAATCATTAAAAAAGTATTTGTTTATTGTCGAGAATCTCATACAATTTTTTTTTTAATTTTGCTTGGATAGTGACCATGTTCATTCAGAAGTAAAATAGTTTAGCTTATATGATGCAAGAGGTTGTCAAAATCATGGGTATTTGGATTATATAGCACTGGAGATTTCTAAATGCATTTTCAACAAAATCAGTAACTAAATATATGTAGATGTATTTCTGATTTTCATAAAAGAGCTCCTTTCCTGAGCTCTTCATGCATACATGTGATTATCCAAATTATAATTTAAAGTATTAAGTTTATTCAAAAAAATCTAGTGAGCTATATGTATAGACAACATATACTAAAAGAACCCTGACAAATAAAAACAGAAAGTTAAGTGAATAAAAAGGGCAAAGTTATCAACACATTTTAAACCACACTAAATTAATTTGCAAGAAAAAAATAGTTTCTTGACTTCTATGTAAACCAGAAGACATAAAAATTAGCAAAAAGACAGAGAGAAATATGGATACATTGACAAAAGCTAAGCTGCAAATGAAATAGCCATTGAGGGCAGAATTCAGAAAATTAACATAAAACAATTTGGTCAGAATCCTGTAATCTTATAATTATAGTCAAATATTGCAGAGATGTATTCTTAATCTATAGAGACAGGAAATTTTGCAGATTTTGTACGATGGCATTTTAACCTCTTTGATTCTCTTTACAAAATATTTTTATCAGGCAATAGTCATTCTAAATATGTCATAGAAAAAGAAGCTTTATGAATATTCATGGAGTGCAGCTTGCATTAGGGCAAATGTCCAAAACAGAATTGTTCTTTTTTTGCCATTTTAAATGTCCTATAAGCTTGAAAAACATCCAGTCATAGAATAAAAACAGTCCTGTGTCTTAGCATTAGCAACAAATTTGGGATGCAGAATATGCAAAATGGTTTTTGAAAATTGTTCCCAAGTACTCTGTATGCTGAAAGAGATTTGTATTTCCGTAATTATTCAAGTTACCACTGAGTAATTTAGATTGCTGAAATTGTCCATGAAAACAACTGGATTCAAATACACAGCCATTTTGCAAATATGGTGGTCTAAGGATTTAGCACTGCTCTTTTGCTTGTTGTTATCCTTTGGAGGTTACACCCACTGCAGCTGAAAACAGTGAAAAAGAACAAGAGAGCACATCCTGGTGTCAATTACAGATGAAGATAATTTGAATATGGCTGATCTAAATTCTGTCAAAATCTGATTCTGACAAAGTAAATAAAGAGAAAAGAAAAGCATAACAAATGCAAAAGCGTTTAGTAGATACGTGTTTAAATTTTTTGAGATCCTTCATAATACATAAATTGCTTTTGATTAAGAGCAATTAATATGTTCTTTTGAAAATGGTATTTGAAAGAAATAACATACTTAAGTCTAGCTGAAGTCCAACTGTTCCTGTAAGGAAAGAGACAAAACAAGCAAATAACACAGAAGGGAGCATTCTGAGTAGCGAAGAACCTTGCATACCTACAGTTACACTAAATGCCAGAACAACAAAAGTATCTTTTCTGTTACTGACGTGCCTTTAAGAGCAGTATATCCTTCCTAAAGCACTGTCAATGCTGACACAGTCTACATTCACAAGATCAACTGTCATTACAGGGAACAGTATCTTCCAAAAACAACCTATGAATGATGCAGGAAACAAACAAAAGAAATAAAAATTATCCAACACCATTATATCAACTTTATCAACAAGTCAATAATAGACATTGCTGGACTAAAACATAATAAAATATTGCTGCAAAATCAACATGCTATATAAAAATTATGACCATAACTACAAATTGGAAAAAATGACAACTTAATTAGCCATATTAAATTGATAAATCAAGAGAGACTTTTTCCTTCTCGTTTCTAAGCAGCAAGCCCAGGATTTATTTTTCTTTTTTAATTTTCTTTTGTTTTTCATTAAGGATGACATAATAGGAGAATTCAGAATTGCTTGATCTTAGAAACTACTTTAGAAAATTACATCAATGTACATACTTTTCCAAATATTTATACCATTGCAACATGAACAAAATCCATGACATAATAGGAATCTACTCAAGCGGCAATTGATTTAACAAGGAAAAAAGGTAGTTCTCTGAAAGACTTTTTTTAGTTTTCTAGAACTTCAAATCTTCTTGCCTTTCATGGTCAATATAAAGAACTAAGTTTCTCTTTCAAAATGTTAAATTAATCTTTAATTAGTACTATGTAGAAAATAGTGCAAATATATGGGATTCTGCTTATTTAAAAATGAATCTTTTTTAAAAATTAATCTTATTTCTCAGAAGACTTATATGATTCATATAATATTGGGATGAGTTATTACTCACAAATTCCTTCATGTATATTAATTGAACTTATGACTATCATTAAGCATATACACAAAATGTGTGGTACACTCAGCCACCCACCTAATGCTATCATTATGTGTTTGGCATATGAGACACAGTGAGAAATAGTGCAGTTTTGTAGGTATCTCTAGTCCTTTCATGAGCCTCATTGCCCTAAACTGGACACACTCCAGCACCTCAGTGTCTTTTTTAAAGTACGGGGCTCAGACCCCAAGCCTGTAGCACTGCATGGGGTTTGCTGTGACCCAAGTGCAGGACCCTTCACATTATTGAACCCCCTGCAGTTGTCCTCAGCCTATTGACAGAGTTTGTCCAGGTTTCTCTGCAGACCCTTCCCACTCTCAAAAAGATCAACACTCCTGCCGAGCTCAGAGTCTTCTGCAAATTTACTGAGAGTGCACTCAAGTCCCATGTCCAGATCATCAATAAAGATACTGAGCAGGACTGGGCCCAAAACTGAGCCCTGGGGATCACTGGTAGCAACTGGCCACCAGCTGGGTTTTGCTCCATTCATGGCAACTCTCGAGGCCTGGACATCCAGCCAGTTTTTTGCCCATAAAAGAGTCCACCTATTCAAGTCATGAGCAGCAAGTTTCTTCAGGAGGATGCTGTAGAAGACCATGTCAAATGCTATTCTGAAGTCCAAACAGACAACATCCACAGCCTTCCCCTCATCCACCAAGCAGGTCACTTTGTTGTAGAAGGAGATCAGGTTGGACAAAAAGAACCTACCTTTCATAAATCCATGCTGGCTGGGCTTGATGTTCTTGTTCTCCTGCATGTCCTGTGTAATGGCACTCAGGATGAGCTGAGTTGAATCTTGCCTTGAACCGAGGTCAGGCTGACAGGACTGAGGCTCTAGGGATCATCCTTCCAATCCCTCTTGTAGACGGGAGTTACATTTGCCAATTTCCAGTCTGTTGGAACTTCTCCAGTTAATGAGGACTGCTGGTAGATGACATAGATAGTACTTTCAAGGCCTCATAGGCTAGAAACTGAAAGTAATTGCAGCAATAAAATCAAGGTATGTCCTGTTGCTTTGTAGTTAAACTTTTAAGTCCAGATACAAAAATACTATTTTTACTTTATTGCAAATAAAGGTTAGGTCTTTCAAAAAGTCCATGATTTTTACAATAGGCTTCTTACATAATCGTTTTAAATAGAAAGCTTTTAATTGCCTGGCACTTGAAGATGGTAAATTGATTTATAATCACAATCTTATAAACACAAATAAGTGTGTTTATGCTATTCTATAATGTGTACTCCTCTCTGAAAAGGTATCAAATTTGAATTTCATCAATCGGAAATACTTTGAGAGGAGTATTTTAAAATATTTTAAAACTTAATCTTAATTCCACTTTATGTGTCCAGGTCCCAGCAGAAATAGAAGGCCTTTCAGGTTTCTGCAAAACTTGAAAATTCTCTACTGCTGCAGGTGAAGTCGAGGTGGGATAACAAGTAATTTAACTAAAAACATCCAATTTTTTACTACATTTAGCCTTCTTTTTAACATCATACATTGTAGTAAGGGGGCACTGATCCACTGTTATGACAGATGCAAACTTTAGTCCAGCAAGATTTTCAGTGCATATATTAGAATCCTGCTGAATTCAGGCAGCACACAGGCAGACATTCATTAACTTGAGACTTCATCTGCATGTTCATGTCACTGCAGCTTTCAGCAGACCTGGTATAACGCTACTGCAGAACAGACGCTGCTTTGAAACTGATGTTTGCACAGACTTTCCACAGCATATTTATAGTTGCAGTGAGACAATTCAAATTAAATTTCTTTCATTTGAATACCATAGATGGAGAGAAAAAAAATAAAGAAAATACTACCTTTATTACTCCATATTATTTAGTTTAGCTAGAGCAGCAATATTGCCTCTACATCACTGTATATAATTCTTATACTCTGTAATCTTCAAACTCTATAACCTTGGCTGCCATCATTGCTGCTAAAGGACAAGGATAAGAGAACAATATACTAGCTGTAAAAAATTCAAACAAATGCAAGAATAGCAATGCAAGGATAGCAATGCTTCATTATTATCTCCCATCACAAATATTAGGAATTAATAAGCAATAGCTGCAATAGCAAAAGCTTACTGTATTGTGATTCCTTGTATCAGACTATTATGCAACATGCATAAAGCGACGTAATATGCCATGAAAGCCTGAATATGAAGCACTGATTTTGTATTTCAGCCTGAAGACATCAGCCAAAAGCTACATAATCAAGCAGAGAGAGTATTTAGAAGACTTAGCTGTACCTAATTATGGTCATCTCTGATCAGTGACACAGCATCGGACTTGGATATCCTGAAACTTCCATGTATTAAAAAAAACCCCAGTTTGATATTAAGAAACGGAAATACTGTAGAATTCTAATGCCTTTGAAATCTCTACAATCCATGTCAAAAGCAATAATTTTAAAGAGGTCATAGGCCAGATTTAGATTTCAAATTAATTAATGATAAAAAAAAGGTTTTCTAATAAAGTAAACAAAATTGCATATTGTGGGGTGAAGACCAAGGCCAAGTCCTGGCCCTTATCATTCATACAGCTTCAGTATGAAGTATGTTGCCCCTGCAAGGGGCAACACCTGTCTGAAATGCACAAAAGTGGGAGCTGGCTGTAAAATGTAAATAGTTTAGTAGTCCCCTGCTTGACACCACTTATGTAGAAGTGTTTTTCTTTTTGAGTCAGTGCTAGACAGCAGCTTGAAAGTATTCACTCCACATTAAAATCCATTTATAGGATTTCTCAGAATGGGGTTTTGTTTTCGTAATATTTTATAGCTCACAGCAACAGTGCTGGAGGGAGCCTTGTGTATAGTGCTGGGATAGAGAATTCTAAAGCTCAGAAAACATTGGAGGAAAGCACCACTCTACATAAAAGCAGCACTGCCCTCAATATTCCTCGTGATACCTCAACATAGCTGTTAAGCAGTCATAATAAAGGCTTTTCCATGGCACAGAAAGGAAGGCAGCAAGACTAGCTTTTTCCTACCAGAGCTGAAAGAAGTTGCTCTCTCATAAAAACTGGCAACTTAATCAGAAAAACTGTGAAAACAGGAGCATCATGGGAAAAGAGAATTTGCAATGAGAGTGACACTATGAGAAAAATAAATGGAAACAACCTTTCAATCTTTCTCATCTCCATGAATGACTTTAAATCTCCTCACAAAAGTCTCCTGCCCTCTTCCCCATTCCACTCATGCCCTCCATGCCTTTCCACCTCACACAGGACAGTAGAATTCTTTGGCAACTTAGGGTGGTCTTCCAGCAATAACTTGGAACCCCTGTACTGGTTCCCCAATTCACTTAGGAGCGAGCTGAATCCAGTTTCCTTGTTGAGACTGAGACAACTCTTATGAAAAATCTTGCTGTGAGTGTGAACACATTTGAAAAGCAACAGGTGTGGCTTCTGTGTGGAAAGTGAGTCTGAATTTGCAGGATATTAATTTTTAGTAGTTGCCCATGTGTTGTTTTCTTACCCAATTACATTACCTGCAAAGAAACTTTTTCATTTTTGTCCTGAGTGGGAAACTTTTTGGGGCATGACTCGGTCTATTTCAGGCATGCACTTTAGCATGAGATAAAGTGCCTCCTCAAGGTGTCTATTGCTCTTTATTGACATTAATGGGAGTCCCAAGGGTAATAACTGTAGATGAGATGTATTCTCTATAGTTTAGTTAAATGAATCCTACCCGAAATGAACCCACACCTTTTTCATCATGAATATAAGTCAGTTTAATGCCCATACCCAAGGACAATACTAGTCAATGCTCATTTAATTCTCATACTGTATTTAGTATGCCACTCATTCACTAGGGGCTTTTTTTGCTTGCTACAGGTAGATAAGTGAAACTACAGGTTCTTAATTAAATTATGTCATCTCCAAGGGCACTTGGTTCTTTCATCTAAGGCAGTTCAAAACACTTCATGGCTCAGTTATCTGGAAGGAAAGGCCAAGCATAAACCAATCTCTGTCTGTAGCAGTAAGGTTAAATGTCTATCTGTTTATTCTGGGTGAAAGCTTACCTGTGAAAGATCTCTCGAAACCAGATCTCACTGAACAGCAGCATGGAATTCCATCACTGTCATGAGCTGATCCTTTTCCACCTACTTGCTACTCACTGTTGCTCCTCCTGCAGCTGGCAAGATATGCAGAGGGTGAGATATTGCTGTTCAGCTCAGCAGAATTTACAATGCGCATTGTATCATCCATTTTGCTGTTCCTTGACAGGTGACAGAGATGTGCAATGTAGTAAAGGGAATTTAAACTGTGTTTTCCATATGTTTCTCATTTGCACTTCACTGATGGAACTCCAAATCAACTTGATGGTTGCCGTTATTGTTTGCAGCATTCTTAATTAAAAGTATAAAGCAGAATTTAATTCATACTATGTTTTCATTGTTGGGAGTCAATGTTCTTTCCAGATGATTACTGCATTGAAAAAACAAACCTCTGTGCATAACATTTAAGAATTAAGCATACCAAAATACAGAAGAATTGGTATCATGTCACTCCTAATCTGTGGAAGCGCTTAAATTCAAGCCAGGCATCTTTTTAGGGTATTTGACTGTCACTCGGGGCATCCACATTGTGCCCTATGAATTCCAGCATGTCCAGCAGATGAAAATCTGGGAAAGGCATGTTCCTTTGCCTCTGACATGGCCAGGTGAAAGCCTGAGTCATTCTGAAGCCATGTGTGTCCTCCAGTAAATTTGATACTATCTCGTTACTACATAAAGGACATAATCTGTCACCTGATGGGGCATGGTCTCAGGACTTGTTTGGCCTTTTCCTGGCATATATTTTGTCTTGGTTTAGCTTTCAAAAGAGGCATGCAGCCACACTCAATTTGTATTTCAGTCTGAGTACAAACTAGGTAACTATAAACCTTTGAGAACCTCTCTGTGTCTCAGACTACATATTCAGAATGTAAGCACCATAGAAAACTTGGCCATTTGTCTTTGACTCACACTCCCTGCCAAAAAAAAAAAAAAAAAAAGAGGGGGGAACTATAAGCTCCTGTAAATGTAACTGCATCAAATATTACAAACTAAACGTTAATGGTATACTACAAATCTTCCTGGTATTCATAAATTCACAAATGCCTATATAATAGCATGGGAGACATACTTCAACACTGGGTCTGTATCCAAGCTGCAATTCATGGTGTGGATGGGTAGACAGGTTGTTAAAAGACTGGATTACCAAATTAAAGGTTCAGATGGTCATCATTAAAAGATCTAGTCGACCTTATGACTAGTATCAAGCACAGTACTGCAGGAGGCTGCCCTGGAACCTATCATGTTTACATCTTAGTCAGTACATCCTTCCAGTACTTAAAGGGATCTTACAAAAAAGATGGATAGTGATTTTGTACATGGGTAGATATTTATAGAACAAGGGAGAAGGATTTTAAACTAAAAGAGGGGAGACTTAGATTAGCTCTTAGGAGGAAATTCTTTACTCAGAGGATGATAAGGCACTAGAACAGGTTGCCCAGAGAAGCTGAGAATGCCCTGTCCCTGGAAGTATAGTCCCTGGAAGGGACCCTAAAGATCATCTATTTCTAAACCCCCTGCCATGAGCAAGGATGCCACTCACTAGACCAAGTTGCTCGCAGCCACATCCAATACGGTCTTGAACACTTCCAGGGGTATACACAGTTTCTCTGGGAAACCTGTTCCAGTGCCTCACCACTCCCAAAATAAAGAATTTCTTCTGAATATCTAATCTGCATCTACCCTCTTTCAGTTTGAAGCCATTCCTCCTGTCATTACATGTCCTTGCAGAAAGTTCCTCTCCAGCTTTCCTGCAGCACTCTTTAGGTACTGGAAGGTTGCTCAAGGTCTCCCCAGAACTTTCTCTTCTTCAGGCTGAACAACCCCAATGCTCTCTTCATAGCAGAGGTGCTCCAGCCCCATGATCATCTTTGTGGTCCCTTCTTTGAACTCACTCCAGTGTGGGCATTTCCTTCTTCTGCTGGGGATCCCAGAGTTGGACACAACAGTCCAAGTGGGGGCTCATGAGAGTGGAGCAGTCCTTCTGGCCACACTGTTTTTGATGAAGTTCAGAATACAGTTGACTTTCTGGGCTGTGAGCACACACTGCTGGCTCATGTCGAGCTCCTCATTTAACAAAACCCCCAAATCCTCCTCCTCCTCAGGGCTGCTCTCAATCCATTCTTCCTCTGTCCTGTATCTGTGCTTGGAATTGTCCCAAGACAGGTTCAGGACCTTACACAGACCATCATAGATAGCTGGGTCTGATAGGTATTTTATTTCTGGGGGTTTTTTTCAGTATTTCTTAAAACTTCCCAGAATTGATGTTTCTGTCATTTCTTTTAGCACTATTCCCCAGTCTTCTACTGCTCTATGATACATTTTTCCTCAGTGATAGATTACCAAAAGTAAAAGAGTTAATCTAAACGTGTCACTTGAAACCCACTTTTTTCATATCAGAAAATGCATCATATCAGATAGGGTCTTTCTTCATTCACCTTCCAATACCCTTTAGAATATTACATGCAAAAGGAAGTTTAGACTAAATCATAAGTACCTTAGATAATCATAATATTTTCATCTTAATTTGAGAAGTCTAAAAAAGAGAATATTTTCCATGCCATGAATAACACTTGATAATGTTGATTGCACAGTTGCTGTACTAGCATTATTGTTCTGACAGAGAACATTGAAAGTTTGCAGCATGAAATGAACTATTTAATTTTGTCAACACAAAATATTATATGATGATTGAAGAGCATAGAGACCACACTGAAACAGGGAAATACCATTTTTTAAATCTAACCATGATGAAGAAAATATTTCACACCTTCATTATATACAAAAAAGCACAGTGTGTCCCTGTTAAATAGCACCTTTCTGATCCTGGGCTTTCAAGCAGATCATGAAAAATTAGTTTTTTTAAATATTCCATTTAAAATTAATTAGAAACTTTGGGAAGGTTAAATATTTCCATGTAAATAATAGGGTTTTTACAGTGTGTTCTTTCTCATTGTCATGGTTTAGGAATGGTATTCCCCAGTTTAGTGCTCCCACTGAAATCACATGCTGCTTGCCTACTCCTCCCTCCGACTTCCTCCTCCCCCTGCCTCTCCATAGTGGAGAGGAGAACTGGAGGCATAAAAGGTAAAGATCACAGATTGAGATAAAAACAATTTACTGGAAACAGCAATGAGATAAGAAAATTAAGAGTAACAAGAGTAACAGCAACAATACTAATGACAGAGCATACAAGAAAGATAGGAATTATTCACGTGGAAGCAACAATGCCCTATTGCTCCTTCTGCCATGCTGCACCAACTTGGAAGGGACCCCTTCTCCCTGGATGAGATTCCTTTTTCCCCCCACTCCTGGCAATGATGTCAGGTGGTATAGAATAACCTCTGGGTCCTAACCATGCCCTTCTCAGGCTACTGCAAAAATTAACCCTATCCTGGCCAGAACCAGGACACTCACTAATTACTTCAAAAGGAATTTGCATTCCATTCACTTTGTCTACATAATTATCTTATTCATAGACTTATATCTGAGGAAGAATAGTTTGTAAACAAACTATGTAGTTAATAGCAAGCAAATTTAATGTTCGTATAAGGCAAACAAAGTATCATCTCACCACTTCGGTAACTCTTATGTGGATAGCCAAACAACAGAGCTAATTAAACCAATCACAACTAGTGTCCTATATCTGAAAACAACAGTTTTATTCTAAAGCTTTTGTGATGCCTTGTTGTGGGAAATGGATATAATTTAAATTAATACAATGCAATTTAAAGGTATGGCTATTATATGGGGTCATTGCAATGTAGAGTTTACATTGTTTGGGTGTCTTAGCTCCATATCACCACACCTTATTATATTTTGATGTCTTTGTATAATCGTAAAATCACTTTTCATTAATTTGTGTCTAGTTATGATGTTGCCATGCTCAAATGATGATGTGGTTATTCAATTCTATTTTTACAGAGCTTTGTGTGTTAGTTTTTTTTTGAGATGCACACACTGTATTTGTATTCTTGTCAGCAGCTGTGGAGAGAGAATAGAACAGAGACATAAGCAGAGTCAACTCAAATCATTTCAGGAAAAAATCTGATTTAATATTTCCAGTGTTACTCCAGTTCTGCTTCAGAGTTTGATTAGCAGTAGACAATAGCTTTATTCTGTGCTGACCCTTTACTAATTTGAGATGACATTTCTAATATCGTACTTTGTGTGGCCACACTGTCATTAGACAAAAGCCTGTCTGAACTGAGTCCTCAGATGTAAAACATTACCAGGGATCATTTTCTAAATTGCAGTATGAAAGATGCATTCAGCATCAGAAGGTAGAGAGGCACGACTGCCTGCATTGAAGGCATGTCTAGCAGCAGAGCTTGCTGGCTGACTGATTTAATATGATGTGATACTAAAGTTTGCAGTAGCAAGATGCTGCAGTTTTTAAATTAATCTTTTCGTAATTCTCCTTAAGTAGGTAGCACACATTTTTCCCCACATCCTGCTATTACTCAGGAATGGAAGCAGGATGCATGACTCATTGTGCAGTGCAAATTATTTTGGGCTATAGTTTTGATACTGAGGAACATTTTAATAGACTCAACAGTTTCAGTCATATTTTGTATTCCCTCCCCTTCTGTGTGTTGGACATCACATATTTTTGTATGTATCTGTTGATAAGGAGGAAGGGAATTGAATATCTGTGCATTTGTGTAACAGAAAGTTCTGAGGATGCATTTACAGTTCATTTCAGGCTAGTAAGGCAAGAGACTGGCATGACTGAGTAAGGAACTGTTGGTCAAACTAAAGGGCAAGGAGCACAGGCAGTGGAAACTAGGACAGGTAACCTGGGAAGAGTACAGAGAAGTACAATTGTGTAGGGAGGGGGAGAGAAAGGCCAATGCAAAACTGGAACTGAACCTGGCAAGGGAAAGCAAAAAATAACAGAAAGGGCTTCTACATGTAGGTTAATCAGAAAAAAAAGGTCAAAGAAGGTCAAAGAAGGTCAAAGAAGGTATATGCCCTCTGATAAACAATGCTGGTGAACAGGTGAAAACAGATGAGGAGAAGGCTAAGGTACTGCTAACTTTTTTGCCTCGGTCTTCAATACACCCTCTCTTCCCACACATCTCAAGTAGATGACAGCATGATGGGGACTGGGAGAGCAAAGTCCCTCACTGTAAGTGAAAATCAGGTTCATGGTCACCTGAGAAACCTGAATGTGCGTAAAAGTCTATGGGACCCAATACGGTGCATCCCAGAGTCCTGAAAGAAGCTGCTGATGTAGTTGCCAACTCTCCTGGATATTTGAGAAGTCACGGCAGTCAGGGGACGTCCCAGGTGACTGGATAAAGGGAAACATTGCACTCATCTTTAAAAAAGGGTAGAAAGGAGGAACATGGGAACTACTGACTTGTCAGTCTCACTTCTGTGCCTGCAAAAGTCATGGAACAGATCCTCCTAGAGGCTATGCTAAGGGACATGGAGGACAAGGAAGTGATTTGAGACAGCCAGCATGGCTTCACCAGGGCAAGTCCTGCCTACCAAGCCAGTCAATTTCTATGATGGAGTGACTCCATCAGTGGTCAAGAGAAGGGCTACAGATGTCATTTATCTGATCTTCTGTAAAAGCCTTGACACCATCCCTCACAACATCCTTCTCTCCAAACTGGAGCCTGATGGATTAGATGAGTGGACTGTTAAATGGATAAGGCATTGGTGACACTTTCCGTGCCTTAATTATGCCTCCCCTGATAGGGAAGAATTTCCAGAGCCCTTGCCTGGGCTCTGTAGATGAACGGGACTTTTCCATGCTTCTTGCTTTCAGAAAGTTGTTTATTAAGTCTTCTCAGAGAAGCCGGGCCATGGACATGACTTCCCGTAGAGAATACGAGAGAAAAGGCGAATTATCAAGATTACACCGTCTTTTTAAAGGTAAATTACCCAATGAAAACCCAAACTAAAAGATATTTTTACTTTTCTACCAGTGTTCAATAAATCCTTCTGTCACATGAAAGCAACTGCGGAATTTTTTACCCAATCCTCTCAACCCACTTTTGCCGCAGAACATGGAGTAGTAGAAGAAGAAGAAGAAGGTCTGGAGAACAACACTAATCCTCCATTTTAAAGTTTTTACTTTTTATCTATCTACTATATTAACAAACCCAACACCTCTAAATTTTCACCCTGTGACAATCTTACACAATGTTCTATCACCTAATTCACACCAGTGTAGATTCTGTTTCTTCCCAGAGGGTAGGTAATTTTCTCCATGGACAAAGGTCAAAGACAGGGTTGTCCAGGGGGGTAGAATTCTTCAAAACAGGCAGAGAAATATTCCCTGCACTTTGGACTCCCACACATTGGTTTAATGGTTGCATCCAGAGGTTAGTAGTGAATGGCTCAAACTCCCAATAGGCATCAGTGGTGTCAGACAAATGGTGTCCCTCAGGGGTCCTGCTCTGTCCTTAGGGACAAGAGTTAATGACACAGATGAAGGAATTGAGTGTACCCTCAGCAAATTTGCAGGTGTCACCAATTTGAGTGTTGTAGTCGACAGACCTGAAGTACGGGATGCCATCCAGACAGACCTGCACACCATCCAGAGGGACCTGGGCAAGCTAGAGTAGTGGGCCCATGGGAATCTCATGAGCTTTAACAAGACCAAGCGCAAGGTGATACCCCAGGTATCAATCCAGGCTGGGGGATGAACAGATCAAGAGCAGCCCTGCTGAGCTGGCGATGTGTGCAGGGGATTCTGTCCCTCTGCTTTGGTGAGACTCCATTGGCAGAAGTGCAGACAGCTCTGGGGTTCAAACCTCTCCTCCCTCCCCCCCTTCCCAACTCAGGAAGGACATTGACGTCTTGGAATGAGCCCAGAGGAGGTCACCAAGTTGATCAGAGGGATGGATCTTTCTCCTATGAGGAAAGGCTGAAAGAATTGGGATTGTTCAGCCTAGAAAGGAGAAGGCTTCAGGGTGACTGAATTGCAGCCTTCCAGTACCTGAAGGAAACTTACAGGAAAGATGGGGCAAGGCTATTTACAAGAGCATGTAGTGACAGAACAAGGGAAATGGCTTCAAACTGAAAGTCAGTAGACATTAGATTAGATTAGGTTAGATTATATTAGATTAGGTATTGGAAAAAATTTCTTTACTGTGAGGGTGGTGAGGCAGTAAACACTCAGGGAAGCTGTGGATGCCCCATCCCTGGAGGTGTTCAAGGTGAGGTTGGGTGGGACTCTGAATAACCTGCTCTATTGGAAGGTGTCTCTGCTACCAGCAGGGGGGTTGGAACAAGGTGACCTTCAAGGTCCCCTTTCAACCCAAACCACTCTGTGATTCATTTCCAACAAAGCAGCAATCTCAAGATGGTGAAGGAGGTACAGCTCCATCCGACTGTACCTTGAATAACTGGCCCTACTCAAAAACAAGACAAAAAAACTGCTGATGAAGATCTCTTGTTTCTCATCTATGTCATTGGTCTGAGTACTGACTTTTTCAGAGCTGTTTCTGAAGAAGGCAGGGGCAGGGGGAAAGTATTTTAAAATTTAGCTTTCATTTCTTATTATCTAAGTGATAATGAGAAGGGAGGTGATCCTCCCCCTGAGGCCACATCTGGAGTATTGTGTTCAGTTCTGGTCTCCACATCTCAAGAAATACAAGAGTCCAGCAGAGGACCACAAAGATTAGGGGTCTGGAAACTCTCTCCTATGAGCTAGGCCTGTTTAGTTCACAGAAGAGTAAACTGAGAGGGGATCTCATCAATGCACACCAGTATCTCAAAGCTGGGTGTCAAAAGGATGGTGCCAGATTGTTTTCAGTGGTGCCCAGTGACAGGACGAGGAGAACAGCCATAAACTAAAACACAAGAAGTTTCACCTCAGCATAAGGAAGAACTTCTTTACACTGAGGGTGGCAGAGCACTGCAACAGGCTGCTCAGCAAGGTTGTGGAGTCTCCCTCTCCAGAGACACTCAAAACCCACCTGGACACATTCCTGTGTAACCTGCTCTAGGTGCCCTGACTGGAGGTCTGCCCAATGCTGCAATATCTCAGGCTTCCCTGCATCAGAAGGGTTGTAAGATTTTATAACTTCCTATCACCTTTTCCATCACTGTATCAATAAATAATTATCTATCTTGAAAGTGGGTCTTTCTAGCTAGTATCTGAAAAGAAGTGGAACCTACTGATTCCACCATGAAATGAGATAAATTCCTTTTACTTACTTTCCCCTTTTACTTACTGAGTGCTTCTTTTTCTGAAATGTGAGTGAAACGGGGCGTAAAAGTAAAGCCATTTGGTTTACCAAACGGATACATTTCTAATTAATGATGAGAAAAGTACAAGCATTTTGAATGCTTGATGCATATACCTCTAGAATCAGATTTAAAATCCAAATATTTAACAAAATATTTTTGAAATTGTACAACGGTTAAAATGGGCTGTCAATGACACTGCATCTGTTACTTTCATAAACTATGTATATTAAAAATTATTTCTCTTATATTTATTTGTTTACCATGTTAATTTTGATTAAAAATGTGTTTTATTTCAATTTTCTCATTTTATGTCAGAATAATTGCACTCAAATTTGAAGATACAGTTTAGATTGACTTAAGTCTATCCCTTTGCAGTTGCAATAGCTTCATATTAAGATGTGATTTCTGAGAAAAGTGGTGACATCTAAAACATCTGCAATATTATTCTTTCAAATAGTCAAGGTGGTCTTTATGGCCACCAAGTGACAATGGAAATCGCAGTTAGACTTGTGTGTCAGACTAGCTCCATTTATTGCAAAACATCCTCTTTTAAACATCATCGGAAACAATGACAAAACTTCTCCGAGGGTGTGCT
Organism: Lycocorax pyrrhopterus obiensis; assembly: GCA_014706295.1. Classification (NCBI taxonomy): domain Eukaryota; kingdom Metazoa; phylum Chordata; class Aves; order Passeriformes; family Paradisaeidae; genus Lycocorax; species Lycocorax pyrrhopterus. Next base: position 90,140,846 of record JACSVZ010000004.1, read on the forward strand.
ATCACAATATATATGTTTTACAGTGTTTCTTATAAGGCATATTATTTCTACAATGCATTAAGCATACTTTTGAGTAAGAAACATTGCTAACAAAGATGCCAAACTCTAAAGGAAAATATCGATTACATGAAGAGTCTCCTGTCTCCAGGCTGCCACAGCTCAATAATACTTCAGAAGGAGTAGAGTCTCTTTTTAATGTAAATATTCCTTTAAACTGAGGAACATAGCTAACATGAAAAGTGCTAGTTACCTTTATGCACTGAAGGACCTGAGGAGGCTAGTTTTTTATCTTATCTGGCATAGCTGCATCTTCCACTGTCTCATCAGACTTCCTGTCTGTTGGTAAGAGGATATTTAGTTGATAAATTTTAGACTTTATTTTTAAAGAGCATTTTCCACCTCTTTAAAGTTCTTTCCACCTTCCTGCTTCAGTGGAGATATCAAGAATATAGTCACATTTTCAAACGGAAGAAAGATAGCAGTTAACACTAAAAAGTTTCTCAAACAGGATTTCCCTTTTCAGATAAACTATTTTGTCCCACTATGCATCTTCTGCATGTAACCATATGTCAGTTTTTCTTGCCTCAGACTCAGAAGTTACACCCACAGCTGCCACCCAAGAAACATGGGCACAAACACAGAAATTAAATTACTGCAGAATAGTTTACACATCCTAGAATTTTCTAATGAGGTTTTCTTTGCAGTTGATGTCTGACAAATGAGACTGTCTTATAAAGCACGGTGACTGAGGAGCTGAGAACTGGCAGTTATCAAGCATGTCATGCCAGGAAGCAGATATGTGAGTTGTGACTCTGACTTGTGTCATGTCAGACTACCCTGAGCATCTCCATGAGACTCTGAGATCCTGAATTTGCTTTCTCTAGGCAAAATCCCACTGACACCAAGGCAGGGGGCTCTTCATTAGGCATGCAAAAATCAACAGCCCACAGATTAAATAATGCCAAGTGACTCAAAACTCAGTATCTGCTTTAGAGGGGGAAAAATTATTATATATGAAAGAAATTATTAAGGTCTCTAAATATCTTTATAGCTTAAACGCATGAGCATCATTTCAGGAGTCAATGAGAAAAAGCTTCTTTTCTTAATGCTCTGAAGTGTTGCTGCCTAACCCTGAAGACAAAACTCAGAAAATTAGTTTTCATCAGTAAAGTGCCCTGGACTGCACCAGGAATACATTGAAATAGCTCAGGCCTAAAAACTCTCAGAAGTCCAGAGCCAAAGTCCAAAATAATGTTTTTAATATCATGTATACATAAACCAATAGGATGGAAGGGGAAATGCAATGTTGTGGCAGGCCATTCTTTCCCACACAGGAATCCATTATCTATGCCATCGATTTGATCTTAGAAAAACCTTCTGCAGTCCTTCATCTGTTCTGAAGCAGGTGCTTTTGAAAAGAATGACTTAAAATAAAATAATTAAAATAAACCTTCGAAAAGGTTCAAAAGATAACCTAAACTTATGCTCCAGCTTTAAAAGAGAGTCCTGTAGATTACTACTCATCTTTCAGGGATATTTGTCTAATCCATTGCTGAAGTTTTGTGCTTACAGACTCCAGAACTTCTGGGCAGGATGTTTCAGTGCTTCGTCATCACTTTCACTTGGATCTTTTTTTTTGTTTTGTTTTTTTTTCCCTAAAATGGAACATACATTTTCATTATTGGAATAAATCCTTTCACTTTTTTTTTTTTTTCAATTGGATACTAGATTTTTTTCTTCTTCTCTGCAGTGGCCTTTTACATACTTTTAGGTTTGCTGTCACATGTCCATCAATCACCATTCTCTTTCCTCAAATATTAAACCCTTGATGCTTCAATCTCTGCTTACATTTCAGGCTTTGTAGTGTTCCAGTTATTTCTCTTCTGTGGATGCTTTTGCGGCTCAGACTCAAGCTGGTCACAGCAGTCCAGTTTTGCCCACGCAGTTTTAAGTGGAGATTAATAGCAACTGGCAGCAAAGGCAGTAGAGAAGAATCCTATTCCAGAGCATCCAAGCTTTTTTGCCATTTATCAGGTTGTCTAACTAAGCTGTTTAGCCCCCTGTAACATAATAGCATGAATTTCATCCCATATTCAAGTGTTGATTTCACTATCCTAAAAACATCTAGATTTGAAAGTCTCATAAGGCATTGGGAAATGCTAAGCTAACAGCCCACTGGATAATGTCATGCTCTATACTTAACAAGATAAGCCTCTTTTTATTTCCCCAAGCAGAGCAGAACTTCACATCAGTGTGAGGATAATGTATTCATTTAACTGTGATAGTCTCAAATTTGAGGGTTTTTTTTGAAAATAAGTTTCCAAAAGAAAATAAAAACAGAATTTCAGACAAAAGATTCCTCTCTTAGGATGCATCAGTAATTAATTCAGTTCTACCAGAAGTACTATAACAAAGAAAATCGATAAAGCTCTTCTAGAAATTCAGACTATGAGTTTGAAGTTTCTCTGGTTTTATTTTGTTATTCCTGATAGTCACTGTATTTCTATGATCCATAATGAATATTAAATTAAAATAACTGGTCTATAAATTCACGATAGTGAGACTTCTGGCTTTCATAATTTATCATAAAAGCATTTTTAACCGTACTATGGCTGAATTGAATTCTTTACATGCGGTGTGCAGTTATTCTGTGCAACAGATGCTCAGACAATAATTTCTTACTTAGAAAAGTCATTGTTGCTTCAGACACACTGAATCTGTTCATCATTGTTTTACATATTACAGGAGGGAAACAAGCATTTATTACCTGTCAGAGCAATGGGAAATGACCCTTAACATTCTATCTTGGGAGAATAAGGTATTTTCACAAAGATTTCACTTTAGAAAGCACATTTTCCATAACCAAAAAGGCCTTTGGGTCAGACTGCAACAAAATAAGAAAGATAAAAAAGTTGGTTATAAAGAAAATATAGTTTACCTGAACAAACCAAAGCCGCCTTCTATCTGCAGCAGAGAAGTGAGAGGAAAATCAAAAGTGTTTGTGTACTGTGGTACTCACTTGTGATTCAATCCTCGGTCAACGCATCTCTGGTGAGTGATAATGGCTGAGTCTGCAGTTCTTTAGGAAGTTGAATATAAATTGCCTAGTTTGTACTGGCTGTTAGCTGATATCCATACAAATGTGTTTATTTAATTACTGATTTAATAATAAGACTAAAAGATTTGAACTGAGCTCTGATCCTGTTGGGATGACATACCCTTTCTAGTAACAGCAATCTCAGAATCAGCATTTGGGAGTCAATCAACTATCATTATGGGTTTCCTAGATCCAGGGGTTTCATGCCTGATTAGTCAAATGGGCTTTTTTTTTCACACTCTGTAGTAGAAGAGAGCAGGTGGGTAAAATAACAGGGCTTCATTCCCAAACTGATAAATGGTGATGTCAGGGGAGCATCATGACCTTGCCTTGAGCAAGAACTGAGGACTGAGCATTGTCGGCCATGGCTGACAGAGTAACTCAGATAAGAACTAGCTACACTGGGCCTTGGTAGGGGTGTTGAAATAGCAAGTGACAGGAGAACAACACCTGAGACAGCTGAAAAGGTGCAGTGCAAAATCACTATGGACTGGCTTGACTGGTCGCCTATGCCAATACCTGCTTACAAACACGCCTCCAAGAAAAGAAGCTGGGGGAAATATCACTACACGGACATCAGGGCATTGTCTATGAACAGAGAGCCTCTGTCAGCATCAAGTCACGGACCAGATCCTGATTGTGATGAGCACCATGTTTCCCCAGGCTGGATTGTGCCAGCCAACGACAGTGGTTGTGGTGGGCAGGTCTTGGCTAACCCCAGCTCTGTACGCATGGATGTGTGTGCGCATGGACAGACACAAAGCTCCTCCTACCACACCTCCTCTCTTGCTTTGTCCACTTCCTAAATTGAGCTCAGTAGTGTCCATGGACAGATGATCCTTTTTGTCTCATTGCAGTAGAAAATGGGACAGTAACCTATCTGGTTGGATCACGCACATAGTCCTAACTATGCCCCTCCACTGGAGAATTTATGTGCCACAGTTCCTTTGAAGGACCTACCTCCATTTACTGAAACATCTTACAAGTTCTTAGCTGTTTAATGGACTGAAAATATACCATAGCAATGTCCAATTTTGCCGTAAGTACTCATTTTCCTTGATCTTTAGTGTTTTAAGTAGCTTTTATTATGTCATATACTTAAAAATTCCTATCCAACATTTCTAAAGAGGTTCCAGTAATGCATTAGGCAATGCTACTAAAAGCTATCATATATTTAATTTCTCCTCTTCTGTTTCTTCTAACAGGTTCTTGTCCTTTCCCCTATTTTCTAACAGTATCTTGAGAGGCAAGGGGCTGGGACTTTATGTTTACTTGAAAAAGAGAAGCAGAAATGAGGAACAGCTTGAAGAAAATGCATCTTTTTCACATTTATACTTGAATTTACAGTTCTTACGTATAGTATGTACTTAAGTAACTGAAGTCCAAACAAAAATCTTACTATAACACTCTGGAGCATGTTTTTGTTGGAAAGAAATTTTTTAAAGTATCAGAATTCAGAAAATTCAGTTAGGACCAGTAAAAACAGTTATTTGATTTAAGATATTATCAAAACAAGAAAGTAAATAATACCGTCTTCTTCCTAATGGCAGTCTGAGACAAGAATTATACATGGAATTATACATTTTAGATGCTGGGTTTCATATTAACTTACTGGTTTTAACATCAAACTAATTTTTTATATGAGGAATGCATATATATATATCTTGATCAAAAACTTTTTGAGTTTGACTCCATTTTTTTTCAAACTACGGATTGGTGAAATATAAGAGTGATACAAGGTGAAGGATTACGAGTTGTTCTTTTGTTATTTTTCTATTACATTTAAATCAGATAACCTAGCTTAATTACCTTTGGCTCTGCAGATATAGAATATATATGCCTACATCCAAAAACATGAAATGTATTCTCCAACTGTTGTTTATATTTTTTTGAGTATGGTTTCATAACTCTTTCCTTTTGATGCATTTAAATGTCTATTTTTGTTCAAAGAAAGTTTGAGACTTATTTAAGTAATGTGAGTGAGAGCAAGATGTTGTTATTTTCCCCACTGTATTAGCCAGTTTGATCAATATTGTTTTAATGATGTCTGCTCTTATAATGGTATTGATGCCTTAGGTTTTAACTTTTATGTTTTTCGAATCCTGTACTGCCTCGTGTGTAACTCTGGAGTTTCTTGTGGCCTGTTAGCTGCTGTTCTCTCATACTGGTTAGACATAACAAGCCTCTCTAAGTTTGCTCTCCAAGGACACCTAGATTGTCCCAGGCCCCAAAATATGTAAACTAAGGCCTCTGAAGAGGAGGGTAAACTTGAGGAAATTACATCATTAACTAAAGTTATAATTGGAGAATTAACCCTGATATGCAAACGGACAAAACTTATAAACGTCTGAAGAACTCGTGACCCAGGATCTATCTTGGGTGTAGCCTTTTAACTCCCCAGGGTGTACCTTGAAGGCCCTTCAAATAAATACCTACCTTTACTCCCTCATTCTTGCCTAGTCTCTGTTTTTAGGTGGCCATCTCAGGCATCAGTATTATATTCTGATTCTCATTATGCTGCTGTACTGCCTCCAGTATGAGTTCCACAGTACCATAATCACTTGATTACTCACTTGTGACTTTCGTGACTCATGTTTTCTCCAGGTTATACTGTAGTTATGCCTACATATAAAATCTTCTTTTTCTTGATCGCCTCACATTATTCTCAATTATAGTAACAATTATTAACATCATTCTACATTTCTCATTTCTTCTCTACTGTATATAAGTCCCCCAAACAACACATACGGTTAATATTTTTATACAGACATGGAATAATTTCACGAACTGAATTCTTGTTATTTACAGTACAGAACAAGATGATAACAAACACTGCTCTGCACTAGACCTTTGAGGTGTTATTTGTCTCACTGTTTGAGTAAAAATATGCTTGAAGTTATGATCTAAGAGGACACTTCTGCTACATTCAAAATAAAAATAAAGGCAGGAAAGAAAAAAGATATAATGATTTAATACCAGTCAAAACCTCCCAGGTAACACAAAGCATGATTTTAAGACAATATTAAAAAAAACCAAAAACAAAACAAAAAAACACAAAACACAAACAAGACAAAACAAAACCACACCACCACACACCTTTAATAAAATATAAGAAAGAAATGGGTCACCAAACAGATGACATATATTTGCTAACACGAGGAACTATTTCCTAGTGCATGCAATTCCTTTTTCTGTTGAGTTCCATGACACATTTTTCTATTACATTTAAATCAGATAACCTAGCTTAATTACCTTTGGCTCTGCAGCTATAGAATATATATGCCTACATCTAATAACATGAAATGTATTTTCCAACTATTGTTTATATTTTTTTGAGTATGGTTTTATAACTCTTTCCTTTTGATGCATTTAAACGTCATATTTAAACCTCATTTAAATGAGATACAATATTTCTTGGAAAAGACCTGTGTTGTCCACTTGTAGAATAATTAAGCTTTCCACTGCTCATTGGGTCACACCTGAAAGCAAAACCACAGATGCAGATAACAAGGCAGGAAGGCAAGTTTATACCAAATCAAAATCATAAAAGAGGAGTGTCGTGGTTTGACTTGAACTGACAGGCAGTTCTTCAGACCAATCACGCTTCTCTTAATTCTACATATAAAAACCCCGTAGAAAGCGGGATTTTAGAGAAGTTTTTCTCCCCTGTTCCGGCTGAGTGCAGGACGGGAGAGGGAGAGGGGGAGGGGTGGGCCCCGTTGCCCGGCCCGCGGGGCTGGGGACGGGCGCCCCTGCCTCTTGCTTTTCTGCCTCTTGCCCCTTCTCTTAACGCTGCAGCACGGACTCTAAACTGTAAAGAAAAAAAAAAGCGATTCCTTTGAGCCGTGATAGCTAGCCACAGGGCTGAAGTCATCTGACGCAGTATCCTGAGGAAGGGGGAGCCGGCGGAGCCTTCAGTGCAGCCAGCAGACTTCGCAACGAACAGAAGAAGACACCCTTTTCCTACATAGTGCACCTGACAGCTCAGAAAGAGCAAGGGGAGGCTCTCTCTCCACCTTAGAGCCTGATAACACCCTACAACATGGCGGCTTTCAGAACCAGAGAGAAAGAAAAACGGGCTCACGTGAGACGAAGCTACAAGGGCGGCGCTGCGTGGTCCCGCGCGGAGCTTAAAAATCTCCTTTCCTCGCCGTGGTATGAACTGTAATATTGCAAACTGTTTGTCTCTTTAATCCATGTTAAAGTATGTGGGGAGATGAGCATTTTTTTTTCTTGAGTAGCTTGTAAAAAGTTATGTTCAAGCCAAAAAGAAAAAAATGATTCATTCTTAAACAAGTAGTAACCCCATGTGAGGGCCTGTGTCTTGCAGTTGAAAGAGCTGGGAGAGGGCTCATGGAAAAGAGATGTGTTACACCCCAGCAGAGATTGTTAATTCAAACCTGCAAAATGGTGACAGTGTGCAAAACCAGGCAAGGCAAAAGAGAAACCCCTTTTTCCCTTCCTAGAATTGTAATACTAATTAGGAGAGGGAAAGGTGGGGGAGAAAAAGAGTTCTGAAAGTTTGTTCTGTTGTAGCCTTTCCATCTAAGTCTGTTAATAAATCTCTTATATTATGTCAAGTAGTGTGCCTGCTTTGCTTGTTTCTTCTAATGCTTATCTCACAGAGAAAAAAAAAACATCAAAAGAGTAATGTATATAATTTAGCTTAAAAACCCACTACAAGGAGAAAAAAAGGAAGACTAGCACAATTACTTTTAAAATACGAAGTATCTTTTCCTGCTCAAGTCTCTTGGTAATACTTTTTAAATTTGGTTTTGGGCAGCAGAAATGAATGGCAAATGATTTATTTGTAAAAGACCAGTTTCTATTTGACTACATAAAGCAGCTTTAATGACATAGTATGTTATTCTGCACAGGAGAATATTCTAGTTTAGAGAGAACTGGCCATAGACTTGTAAAAAAACCTGCATCCAACATCAACTTATCATTGTTTTTACAATAAATCTTCATCTGAAATTTCCCTAAGGCATGAATCTACACAACAAGTTAAGGACTTGTTCAATCTTTTGAAAATACACTTATAAGTACTATTAGTGTAAATTCCTATCATTGTCCACTATATGAAATAAATTCACTGAACCATATCCTGAGAGACAGATGCCTACACTATTCAATATTTAAGTACTTTAATAAGAAAATAATCCATTAAATCCTTGCCTTACCTGCAAACTTGTGTTAAATTTTTCTCCTGCATTATCCCAAATTCTGCTGCTGTATAGATTCAAAACCTGACAAGTTTGATCATCTTTCACTGGTATTGAATCACAACAGATGGGACCAGAGAGAAATTACAGCGGTTACCTACTCCATTCCCTGACTCAAAGTCAGATCAGCTTTAGTTGTGTTATTCATAACATATTATTGCAATTTGGTGTTAAAGAGCTTTTCAATAACTACGAGAGTTTAGTTTGGCCACTCTGGATGCAGACATCTAAAACTGGATGAAATGAATCCCAGGTTACATCTAACAGAAATATATAAATATGAGAAGAAGGGGTGGTAAGAAAATTAGTTAAGAAAACAAGAACTATAGTATGTGACAATTGTGGGCCTGAAAAGATGGTGAGGAAAGTTTTGATGTGCTATAGTAAAAAGCTGTAGATAGATCCTCACAATCACGTATTGTTTAGTAATCATCAAAAGATTTCTGCCCCAGCAGCTGGTAGACCCTAGCTGAAAACAGCAGGATATAACCACTTGTCATTTTAGAGATCACACCTAGAAAAAAAAGAGAAAAGATTGCAATAGAAACTTGGGAAATAAAAGATATAAAATGGAGTTCTATTCTGTAACAAAGTGGTTAGTATTGGGTCCCATAACTCCCATGCACTGTGGACAGGAGTTGGATGATTAAATTATTCTTTCTGTTCTGGTCTAAGTTACAAACATAAATGTTATAGGCCTTATAACACTTCTAAAGGGCAGCATTTTTTACTTCAGCAATGGAAAGTACTTCTGCTGCTGAGGAATGAATTTTCACAGTTTGATACTGACATGAATCTTATGAATTCTACTACAAACAAAATGCCTTTTAAGCTCCAAGTGAAGTTTTCAGTTGAAGCAAATGCGGTAGAAGCATAAAAAGTATTTAGACTGCATAACATGCAGGATGAAATGTGAGACTTCTGGATTTCAGCCCAATTCTACTCAAACAATAAACCTAAGAGATATTTGGCAAACATGCAAAATATCCCAAAGAGATTGGTATTTTCAGTGCTTTTTTCTTCCCCTTATCTTATTTTCAAAGATTAAGGCTTAAAAAAAAAAAAAAAAGAAAAAGTCAAACTAGAGAAAATGTCAAGATATTTGAAAGTCTATAGTCTTAATAACTGGGGTGAACATTCTGCTATGCACCATGACATCTGTGTCAGTTTATTTGACATGCTGTTCTGCCTGCCCAGAAGAGGCTGCCTAACCTCCACACAGAAAAACAGCCTGTTTTGTAGAATCATAGAATTATAGAACGTTAAGGGGTTGGAATGGACCTTAAAGATCATCTAGTCCCAACCTCTCTTGCCATGGGCAGGGACATCTCCCACCCAGGCTGCTCAAAGTCTTATCCAACCTGGCTTTGAACACTGCTAGGGTTGGGACATCCACAATCTCCTTGGGCAACCTGTTCCAGTGTCTCACTGCCCTCACAGTAAAGAATTTCTTCCTAATATCTAACCTAAATTTCCCCTCTTTCAATTTGTACCCATTACTCCTTCTCCTATCACCAGAGTTCCTGACAAAGAGTCCCTCTACAGCTTCCCTGTAGGCCCCTTCAGACACTGGAAGGTTGTTGTGAGAAACTTCCCTTCTCCAGGCTAAACAGCCCCAACTTTCTCAGCCCGTCTTTGTGTAGGCAAGGGGCTCCAGTTCTCTCATAAACTTTGTGGCCCTCCTCTGAGCTTGGTCTAATAGTTCCATGTCCTTCTTAGGTTGGGGACACCACAACTGTATGCAGCACTTCAAGTGGGGTCTCACAAGGGCAGAGTAGGATGGCAGAAACACCTCCTTCAACTGCTGCCCATGCTCCTTTTGAAGCAGGGCAGGATTTGGTTGGCCTTCTGGGCTGTGAGCACACACTGCCAGCTCATGTTGAGTTTTTCATCAACCAACACCTTGTCTTTCTTTGCAGGGCCGCTCTCAATAGCACTGTTTAGCATTGTAAGTCCCTAAAATCACACATGTGCTTTTGTATGGGCACCTGTCATAATGAAAAAAATGTTCAAAACTTTCTGCTGTGACAAAGAGAGATGTCATTCCTTATCTTGAGCTTGTTATACTCTCAGAGCACACCAAAAAAGAAGGGGAATAGAGAAACCCCAACCATATTTTTCCCATCTTTTCCACATCCTACAAGCCTGAAGTACCATACCTGGAGATATTCTGTGTGGAAGCACTTTCCCTGCTGAAAGGGAGCAGGAGAATGCAGAGCAGCAGAAAACAGGCAGGAGGAAGTCTTATGCTACAGTCGTAATCAGGGCTCCTGATCAAAGGAAAAGGGTTGAGATCAACACTCCCCGTCAGTAATGACTGCTGGTCATGGGGCAATGACAGCAATGAAAAATACTGCAAAACTTTGTTTCATCCTCAGTGAGAGTCAAAAATGTTGCCTCCTTGTGGTGGCTGGTGAGCTGATGTTACAAGGCATAGAGTCCACCGGTGGGACAAGTCCCTAGTACCAAAAGAACCTCCTCAGGTTACGGTGACCAGAAAGGCCTCTCCCAGGATGCACGGTTCTGTTATGTTAATCTACCCCAGTTCTGCTTCCCTGGTTGGCCCGTGGCCCCTCCACCCCTTGGTACCTTATATGTTCCATGCCATAGAAAGTTCTCCACTCCAGGTTCCCCCCATTGGCCTTTGCCCCTCACCACTCCCCCCGAGCTTCCCCGTTGGCTCCCATTCCCTGGTCCTGCCTGTGTACTGCCCCCATGCCCTCAGACCATTGGTCCCTGGTGCTTGCCCCACTCCCCTACTTAAACCTGGACTCTGCATTATTTCTCTCTCTTTGCCTCTAGAACCCTTCTCACTGTGGAAGCAATATAAATAAAGCAAATAAACTGCTCCTGTGGAAATCTATGCAAAGACCCTTCCTGCCTCTTTGCCGTCGAGCTGTATTACTGAAGCTATCCGTGCGTTTGTACGTGCATGCGTGTGTGAGTGTGTGTGGCTGATCCTGCCGAGCGGCTTCGCTTTGGAGACGCCTTTTAGAGATCACAGCACCTCGCACTCCAGCACAGAAGCTGCAGAGCCCGAGACTGCAATACCTCCTCTCTGTCTATGCAAGTCTAGCACTACTAGCTGCAGCAGGGCTTTGCTTCAAACAGAAGAGCAAGAGGTACACCTAGCCTGTGTGCTATGGTTTCAAACTGCTAAGGCTGAGAAGGATCTGATGCTCCAAGCTCTTACTCTCACTGGGGGGAACTATTTAAAATAATAATAATAATGGAGAAGAAGAAGAAGACAAAGAAGAATCTTTTTTTTTTTTTTTTTGCCTCATCCCTTCATTTTTTAATAGAGAAGCATCGTAAGGCTATCTTCAAAAGACAAAGGTGGTTGAATCCTTGGTATATGGAGCTTCCTGATCACTAATTTATACTGTATGCTTATATAATCAGTGGCAGATATTTGAGCCTGACCCTCACAGACAGATGTCCTCTTCTGTCAGTCACTGCTTTTTATGCCTTCCATGGGTGCCAGCTGTTGTTGCAACTATGCAGTTCTTGCCAAGTCACGGCCAACACATACTCTGCTTCTCAATTTAATGTTATGGTTACATTCAAAACCCTCTCCAGCTCTGATGAGCAGATTGAATGCTTAGTGAAACCAGTTACCTAACAATAGCAACAGCAACAAAACCTTTTCAAATTATTCAACATTCCTTACAGACTTTCATTACATTTACCTTAAAATCAAAAAATTTCAGAAAATTCAGATAAAGTTCCTTGGTAAACACAAAATACAGCAGGTATTCAGTCTTCTAGTAAAACTCTTCTTTGATTTTTTTTTTTTCACAAGACCTTTATGACTGTGCATTTTCATACTATAAAGCTCATAATAAAAGCATGGCCTTTTGATCACTAGATTTTTGTGCTATACTTTTCAAGCTGTTAATAAGGGCTAAACTTGAAACTATATCCTGTTTGTTCAACTTAATAATACAAAGCATGGGGACACTTGTTTAAGGATTAAGGCTTTGTTGTGCTTATTCAGTAAAAATCACCCACCATAAATAACTTGCAGAAAGGATATAGCCTACTTAAATGTCAGGAAAGGTTTATTTTAATGACTTAGCTGCTAAGACAACAATGAGTTTATGAATACTCTGAACTTAAAACACATAAATGAATAAAACTACCTGTGTGCTTTGTTAGGTTTTATCTGAAATTTAGAGTATAGTTACTTTATTCAGAAGACGACAATGACAATGATCAAATAAGCACCTCTTTTTGCTATTCATTTATTGGCCTTATCAATTCTTCAACACTATTCAGCAAATACTTTCAATATGATGAAAAAAAATCAGACTTGTTCCACTACCACACACTTGGGAAAGAATGTGGTTTGAAAATAATCCAAAGGAAGCTAGTAAGAATCAGGGAGAAATCACTGATTAATAGAAATAGTGTTTCTGAAGTCTGCATTGATTACTCTTTGAATAATATAGACCAATTCAGCAGACCCTGACAAGCATAAAAGTGCATTTGTTCTTTAGAGAAAAACCTAAGAAAAATTCAGAGAGTTTTTAACATAACTCACCCATTTGCTGAGCAGATGAATAGTGCTACGTATTGAGAATGTTTAAAATAAAAAGTAAGAAAAAGGCAGAGGAGGAAATATTCCTGAATTAAGAAAATACAGGATTATATCAACCTGTTTCATCAAGCTTGTAGCTATTCTGGACAAAATGGAATGCACAGACAAAGTCAGAAAGGCAGTTATGGTCTTTGCCTTTGAAAATTAAAATTTAAGAAAGAAAATAAGTTTTCAGCATATTAATTGGAAGAATCAAATATATTTATTTTAAAATATGGAATTATATTGTAAAAGTTTCATCAAATTAGGGCAAAAAGTGCCTGCTGTAAGTTAGCACATGATTAACTACCCAATAATGAAAAGCTCCAGTTCCAAAATTACATCAATTGGATTTTAAGTGACAGGAAACATTTACCTGTCTCATACTGACTGCCACCACAGAACGGTGCATATCTTCATACACATACTTAAAGATTACAGGAACATGAGTGAGGGCAAAGGCAAGGATACACAAGTGAAAATAAAACTGATTGTATAAATCTTAGTTGTCGAGACCAAATACACAGTCAAAAGCATCTGTAAATAATGGTGTGCTAAGGCATGGGTAATTACAGAGGAAATGTGGTGGAAAAGTTCACAGCAAATAAAGTTCTGAATCCATCTATCCTTGAATTTAAATAAACTGTTCCAAATTCTTCTAATAAATTTTGTCAATTCTAACAAATTCTGTCAAATAGTGGCAATTTTTAGCAGTCCTCATGAGTCATATGCAATATTGTAGCATCATATCTGCACAGTTAATAAATTAAATTTAAGGCAAAATTCATGCCCGTGTATAGGATCAAAACGTAATCAACAAAAATCACCACTGTTATATCCACTTTATTTTTTTTCCCCTTGATGTAATTGTATATTCTTTTCAGAAAAAAAAAGCTTCCTGAACATATCAATGCATTCTTCAGATGTATATTAGAAATAAGTCTTATGAAATTATGTTACATGAGTCAAACACTTATGATTTTCTGATAATATTTACAGAGTTTTCTTCCATATGGGGAATTTAAAGTAAATGAAAACTGGGGTTTTTTTCCTGAATTCTGATTACTATACATATTTTATGTGCTGTTTATCTAGGTATATTGAACTGACAAGGAAGAGTTTCATTTAGCAAAACAGTTCAAACATATTTAATTAAATCAGTAGCTAAACAAAGTTTTAAATACTTGCATATATAAATGGCTAACACTGTTGCCTACGAACTTGTGTCACTGTACCACAACTGCAGAATGTTGTAAAAGCATATTTCACTTCGTTCATACACAACACTCAGAAGTGTGCTAGGTCATTTCCAGGCATAAAGAATTCCTCTCTCTAGGAGATGTCTTTTATTCTTCCTTGTTTGGCTGTTACCTTTAATCTAAAATAATAATGTATGCTTGCTTCTGGTGTATCGAAAGCAAAACATAGACTTTGGTATTCAAGTCAGCTGCAGGATCAAAAGCTTCATCCCCGTGTGACAGGCTATGAAGCAGCTGCCCCTGGAGAAGGGCTGAACTCCTGCTCCTGGCTCACAATTTGTGGCCGAAGAGCCTGGCAGACCTCCTTCCCTTGCACAGTGGTTTGCTTCACAGGCAGCTTCCACGGGTAAAGAAAACAGAAACAGCAGCAGCTATTTGCCTGCAGGCTGTAAGATGCATCATTTCAGGCAACTAATCTCCATTAAGGGGGCTGTAGTAAAAGACCTACTCTTGCAGCCACAGAAAAAGGTGAATACATTTCTAATTAAGGACTGGTATTAAGTGGCAGCAGAACTGCAACTATGTGATAATATTAATGACATGTTGAACTGCTGCAGACAGATCTTACTCTGCGCTTCCAGCTGAAGCTTGCTTCACAAAAATGGGGCCCCAGGGCTTGGTCTGCCAAGGTGCAGAGCTCTCTCACAAGGCACTGAGTGTGCTTAACTGACACACAAAGCAGAGAGACTTGTCACGCTCAGCCCCCCACTGAAATGCCTGGAACTGGCAAGATAGAGCATATCTTGAACTGCGAACAAAATACAGACAGAAAACAATCTTCTAAAAATGTTCATCTTTTTCTCTACCAAAGCCCTTGCATGGCTGATTAAAAACACAACAAAATTACACAATGTCAACCATTCCTGGTAATGATGCCGATTTTTCTTTCTGAACGTTTTGTCCTGTACTCAGCAGCACCTCAGCTTGAATTCAGCCTCCAGCTACATTGTTATGCCTGTAATTTATAGCAGGAAATCTGACACAGATTTCTACAGCATTATATTGCTCTGCCTGCTTCCTTCCAGACTGAGATTTCAGTCCCCTACTTGCATTTAGGTGTACCTGTCATTTTTCATTTCATTGCCTTAGATGCTGGACATACTTTGCTACAATTGCTGGTACTCTGCTATTGATTGGCAGTGACTCTGGCTTGTCCTTTAAACCTCCATCTGTCTTTGCCTTCCCCTGGTCCTGCTGATGCCAGCTGTGCCAGTAAGTGGACACCATTGCTAGAACATTGTCTCTCTCCAGTTCACACTATTGCAGAGGAACCCAATAACCATAAAAAAATAAATAAATAAAAGGAGCTCATTACACCAAATGTTACTCAGTGGTTCCAGCACTGGTGGCAGCCAGACACTGGCACCTAGAGTCTAGCAGCAGTGCTGGGACATAGAAATCCAACACATGAACTCATTAACTCTGAATAACATCAAAATAAGCAGCTTGCCTGATGCTTACAGAACCAGTATCAGTTACACTAGGTCTGTTTCAAGGTATTATTGTATGTAAACCTTTGTAATTTTTAAATATTCATTATAGGGTTTATATGCATTTTTTTGCATGCAGACCCAGAGGCGAAAAGTATATATGCAAATGTTCTGTTTGGGAATCCAAAGATCACTGTATAAAATCTCTGAAAATCTTTCCTCAAAGAGTCAAAATGCATATCCAAGAAAGCCACTGCCTCTTCTAGATATATGTATGTATGTGTATGGATATATAATCTAATAAATCAAGTTGCAAATAATGACATGCATAAATAGCGGCTGGATTTTTAAAGACAAATGAATTTCTGTTTCTCTTGTTCTTTACTGCAGATTTTTTCCATATGAGAAGCTATTTATGTACACTCTTAATGCTAATAAGATGCTGATCCAAGTCTGCATCAGGTGTGCCTTTTCAGGTGTGAATCATGAATGCATCCATTTATCCGCATTACTGGATTTTTTTCTGATTTAAGATGTGAAGAGAGGTCAAATCCAGGTGATGGTTTTGTGCTGAAGGCTACACAAATTTGAGATTATCATTACATGTATTAATGGAAGATCTATTCATGGCTATCCCAAGTGAAAGTCAGTATGAACTTTATGGGAAACATCATGCTTGTGGCCTTACTCATTCTGAAGTGTTACAGAAATATGAGTTAGGGCTCTATTTATTTTTATACTTATTTTTATTGATGGTGGTGGCAATACTGTCCTTAATAGCCATTTGTCTGTAAAACCAGGTGCAATGTTTACCAGGTGTTCAGCTGCTTAAGACAGAGACGGTTTCATAAAAATTCTTAAAGCAGTCTCCATTAAAACGTCTCCATTGTGAGACAAGCCAGAAATACTCTGTTCTGAGAGTATAAATGGAAATGTCATTGGGACACTAGAAATCTCTCCCATCCCTGATTTCAGATTATGGTTTTAAAGCTCTGACATTCTGCACTACAACTTAAACTACCAAGTGCATAAATGCATCCACAGTTCTGCAGACAAGCCATTTTTCCAAGTGAAAGTAAATCAACATCTGCTTAAAACACAATGCTGCAGATACTTGTGGGCAGGAACAGTCTGATTTGCCCATTGCGTGAGCATTGATTTTTGATTGCAGAGGTTATTCTGCAGATGAAAAGATCAAAATCACTTTTTAGTTGCTTTACTGAAAACTTGCACTCTACAAAACAAAGTGTCAAAAAACAATTCAGCAAATTGAATAAAAAAGTAGCAATTACTGCTTTTTCCTTTTTTCTAGGACCCTGCTCTAAATGACCATAAATTGCTTTTCATATTAGTACTACCCAGCCAAAGGAGGAAAGTGGGAACTTGGGCAAAAGAAAAGGAGAAAAAAGAGACATAACAAACTCTCTAGTCAGGTCTTTTTATACATGAGAAGATCTTGGCCCCAGTTCCACTCCATCTTCCATTTCAGAATATACAACTACAAGCAGTGAGGGGCAGGAACTCAACAGGTCAGGAAAAAAAGAAAACTAAACAGGAATTCTGTGTTGTAGACAAAAAAAAAATAAAATTAAATATTGGGGACAAGAAAGTGCATAGCTGCTGCTCTGTGTTCTGGAAGCACTTCAAGGTTACAGGCATGTCCTTGTTGGACAAGAAAGTTCCTGAAAGCACCCCAACATCTGCATTAGCACATGTGTACAACACCCCAGCAGTGGAACTCAATCATGTCAGGATACGGAAGCTGGATTCCCATATGCCAATATCCCATGAAGCCCCTAATCTTACTATGCACACACAGTGCTTTTGTAGCACATAGAGGCTGTAAAAAAAAAATGCAGGTGAAGCTTCTGCCTTCTTCAAAATGAAGAAACTGTGGTTCTCCTGCTGACCTTCGGTATTATAGTTCCCTGATCAAAGCACTCACTCTGCAAACAAAAGACCCAAGGTCATTTTTCTGCTCAGCATGAGCAGATTTAACCTCACATCTTTTACCTCCTATGTGAGTGTCCTAAATATTAGACTGCAGACATTTCTCTGCATGTGACTAGGAAAGTATCCCCTCCTACTGAAACTGCAGATTTACAGCAAAAACTGAAATTCACTGGAGTAATAGAATGTAGAAACCCAAAGAAATTGTGAACTTCACTCCTGATTTTATCTACCTCCTCCTGCCTAAATACTGGGGACGGAAAGTGGGGGTTGTGGTCAATTCATCCATGGAAGAGAGCCCTCCACAAACTTCTCCAAGGCAAGTTGTTCTTCCCACAGGGTGCAGTTGTTCACAAACTGCTCCAGTGTGGGTCTCGTGCAGGGCCAAAAGTCCTGCCAGCAAATTTGTTTGGGCTCCTCTCTCAGCAGGGCTGCTGGTCCTGACATGACCCTGGTCCAGCACAGGTCTCCCATGGCATCACAGCCTCCATCAGGCTTTCACCTGCTCTGGCATCAGATCTTCCACAGGCTGCAGCTGGATCCCTGTGGTTCTCCATGGGCTGCAGGGGCACAGCTGCCTGACCATGGGCTGCACCACGGGCTGCAGGGGAATCTGGGCTCTGGTGCCTGGAGCACCTCCTGCCCCTCCTTCTGCACTGACCTTGGTGACTGCAGAGCTGTTCCTCTCACATATTCTCACTTCTCTGTCTGGCTACAATTGCTGTTGCAGTTTTTCCCCTTCTTAATTATGTTTTCCATCAAGAGGTGCTACCGCTGTTGCTGATGGGCTCAGCCTCGGCCAGCAGTGGGTTTGTCTTGGAGGGCAGTTTTCTGTCAGCTTCTCACACAAGCTGCCCCTGTAGCACACACTACACCGCACACACACCACCCCTGCTAGAGTATTTTTATTTATTTAT
The DNA here is from genome assembly GCA_014706295.1 of Lycocorax pyrrhopterus obiensis. Classification (NCBI taxonomy): domain Eukaryota; kingdom Metazoa; phylum Chordata; class Aves; order Passeriformes; family Paradisaeidae; genus Lycocorax; species Lycocorax pyrrhopterus. The sequence goes on from JACSVZ010000004.1 coordinate 90,159,303, forward strand.
TTATTTATTTATGTATTTATTTACTACAAATTGTTTATTTGTTTAAAATGGTGGTGTTTATGCAATGGAATCCAGATAGAAATTCTAGTGAAAGCAACAGTGTATAAGCAATACCACAGAGTACTGCATGTGATGGTGAACTGTGCAAAAGAATAGCATCAAAATTACATTTTTTTCATATACAAACTTGACAATTTTTTTTCATTCCAGTAAACTGTCTAGGTTCACATTTGCAGAAACAGTTCTTTGCCTTAGAAATGCTGCAGGTTTTAGCTATTCTATGCTCCTTTATCCTGTTGTAAGAAATTTTTTTCTTTCCTTGTTCTTTATTCATCATTTTGGTCAGTACTGATCCTTCTGAAGCACATATCATTATCTTCTCAAGCTACTACAGATTTTCTGTGAATAAAAAAAAACTTGTAACATAGAGGAAGTGCCTTTATATTATAGGTGAGTCCATCTAAATTAAAATGGATGCCTCATTCCCTTACTTTGAACATAGAAAGCAGCTTTCTTCACATTTATTTGAGTAATCCAAAGAGAAGCATTGACTTTGAGAAAAATTTCAGTTGAGTCCATATTTATTTATATTTCCACTTTTAGGAATTTCAGTAATATACTTCTTCTCCACCATCAGCTTTAAGTACAGCACCTCTAGATGAAAAAAATAAAAGTCAAATGTAGTTTATAAATTATGAGTAGGATGCAGGTTCTGAGTGCACATAGCTGGAGATGTGATAAAACTACTTTTTAATCTCCCTGTGCTTAGCTTCATGATGTTGCTAGATATTCTGCTCCACACACCTGTTTGAAGAAGTGGCGTACTGGTGAGGAGGAAGATGGCAGTTTTTCATTTCCACTCTCCAACAGTGTGACTTTTTCTTGAACTGGCATTAATGCTTTTTCCACTTCTATTTGAGAAACAATGTGTGAAAGAGATGAGGCTTTACTAAAATATAATGTAGAGCACAGAGAAAAAATGTGTGTGAAATTTAGGATTATAAAGTTATTAAGGGAATGGCTATGGTTGATGGGGCAATTTGAGCTTCGTAACTCAAACAGCAGAGGCAGTGTGTTGTGAAGTAGAAATGTATGTACCAGCATGCCTCAACAGAACATGTCAAAACAGTGTTTTGGGGTTTTACCGCTGCTGCAGATCTAGCTGCACCTACCTTTGTCTTTTAAGTACCTCTGATTACATTCCTGAAGTGTGAATCTTTAAATGTCTTTGGATAGAATGTAAATCTTCTTCAGTCAGAATGAGCATAAAGCACTGACACATCTAGTCGCATCAAGGTGCTTCAGTTAGTATTCTATGTCCAGCAGAGTTCAAGAGAAAAAAGATTATAAGAAATGGGGCTTGCAAATGAGTGACACAGTCCCACTCTGGCTTTAGCAGTCTGTCAGCTTAACAGTCGCTCTAAATTAGAGGCTGAATCTTGAACATTTTTATCCATGTCTCAAAATAGATACAGGACCTCTTCTACATTTTTTTCTCATTCATGTAAATCTTAACTCCTGTGATTTCCTCTGACATTCACATTCTCAAATTCCACTGCCGCGGTGCTGATCAGTAGCTATTAAAGCAAAGTTGTTTGAATGTTGTTTGCTTGTGTGTTCAGCAGCTGGAAGAAAATGGCAGGCAAAGGGGTCTTTAAACGATCAGGCCGCAGACATACCCAGTCTCACCTTATGCCTTCCTTCAAGCAAAGTTAGATAAGCAGGTTAAGTTAGATTCCTCTTGAGTTATGGAAATGCAACCAAGTCAAACCAATTCCTTGACAGACTGCTTGCCCTAGTGGCCTCTGCCTTCCTTAAACTGCATACATCTGCTTCCAAGAATCCCTCTGGATTTGACAAGAGTTTCTGGGCATAATCATCATAAAGATCAACAGCTCCTTCGCTTCAGCCCCCAAGTATGAAGTTTCTGGGGCTTGAAATTGTTGGTTTGCTTTTTTTTTTCTTGGATGAAAAATCCATACAGCAGAGGTTTATCCAGGAGACCATCACATAATACTTATTCAGTGGCTTGGAAAGCTACACCTATAATATTCTTCTTGTGAGCTGCCTGGAACTTCTGAGGGTTTGATGTCTCCTGTCAATAAGAAATCACTGTCATTTATTGGTCTCATGAAAAGTTTTTTACTTCTAGAAAAAAACCGAACAATCTTAAATACAGTCTCAAAATATATGATCTTATTAATAAATACAGTGAAAATGTAAAGTATAAGAGAAGGGAATTTTTTGGTTTACCAAACATCAAGCTAACTGAGCTGACTAGTATAGGAGAGCTGTTATCTTTCTAGCTACTAGATTTTTTAAATTTACTGAAGCTGTTACACTTTCCTAGTTTCCAAGAGATAAGTGGCATGAGTGAAGAATGGCTGTTCTTCTGGGTTCTCAAACCATACAATTCAGTCAAAAGACACATATGAAATACAGCAACTCAACTATAATAGACTTAACTTTTTTTATAAAGACACTATTGTACTGAGTTAAACAAGTTGTCTTACTGTAAGGAATGGAAAAGCCGAGATATGGGGAAGCGAAGGGAAAATATAAAGGAAATAGAAAGCAAATACTCTTCTCCAGGAAACAATGAAATTAAATTAGAAAATGAAAGAACACAAATTTTGCATTAAAAAAATTGAACTGGAGATAGAGACAATGCCTCTGGTTTGTGTATTGGTACTGAAAATTCAGACACAGAAGAGGAGTCTGCATCCCCTGATTCACTGTAATTGGACTCTTAACAGAGAGGTTCAGAGCCAGGATCAAGCTATTCTTAATAGTATGATTATATATATACTTAATAGTCAGTCCTGTTAATGTACCAAGGAGCCTTTATTGGTCCAAGAATGACTCTACAGTTCAGAAGTGTTAGGCTCTCCCAGATGTATTTACTTTTCCAGAAAGAAAATGTTCTCTAACAAAAAGATCCAAACAAAACTTGTTTTCAAGTCCCATATAATAAAGACGAGTCATAGGTGTTTTGCCAACGTAAGAAATTAACTGCACAAAGGAAAAATACTGCAAAGGGAAATTGTCTCTGAAGTTATTATGGGAAAGAGATGAGGGACAAGGGTGGAGGCAGGGTAGTTTAGGAGAAGAATAGGGGTAGTCGCTGTTGAGTTAGAAGTTACCTACAAGCCATTTACCATTGACATACTGCAATTACCATATAAACTATCAAAAATTGAACACATTTTCTTCTTCTTTTTCCTTAAGTAATACAAATAGTGAGCCTGAGGAAAATTCTTTTATTATGAAGGCAATTCGTTTTTCACTACCAGAATATTAGCCTGTTGAAACAGTTGTCACTTTACTGCCATAGTTAAATGCAGGTCGTTTTATCATGAAAAAAAACCCAACAACAACAAAAAAATACCCCAAAAAGTTTTTCAAACTGCTTTGGAAACTCTACTTCAGACTCTTTCCATAACCTGAGGCTGCTCCTTAGTTTAGAAGTTAGGTCTTGTGTCCGCTGGAGTTCAACAGCAAGCTTGACAAGTACCAAGATTTTAGCTTTACAGTGTACCCATTGACTTCACCGGGATGTGTCACAGCCCAGATTTGTAGCATGGATCAAAACCTAGCTTGGAGACAGAAGGTAGAGAGTAGGATTAAATGATCAGTTTTCAGTCCTAGCAAAAGGTTAATGGTGGGGCCCTCAAGGCTCGAGTAGATGTCACGATGGTTAACGATCTAGAGAGGGGATGAGTAGTGAGAAGCAGCTTTGGCAGATGACACAAAGATGCTTAGGAGGGTCAAGCCCATGATGTACTGTTAGTTTCTTCACAGGGGCCTGGAGAAGCCAAAAGGATGGGCAATATGATGATAGTAAAAGGCAAAGTAAAAAAGTAAAAGTGTTTTTTTGGGGTTTTTTTCCTTAAATATTGATAAACGGAAGCTAAATGGAAGTTATCCTTGAAGGAAGGAGGAAAAGAAACCCTGCACAAAGGCTCAACAAGTTTCAGAATTAATTATCAGATCATTAAGAGCACTTAGAGAAATATCTAACCATTACTATAAAAATCAAAATATTTGGAGGTGATTAATGTAGATCTGCAGTTAGAAAACCAAAAATGTTAGGATAGCATGACAACTGGGTGATTGCTATGGATACTGAGCTAGATAAGCCTTGGGGCTGGTTCAATACTGTGAAGTCATTCTCCAAGTAGACAAGGATCCTTAATGAGTGTGTCCAGAAATTGTCTAGTAAGGGCTTTCAAAGTGGTGTGAGGTTCCTTACTTTACTACAAATAAGATTTAGTTAGCTGAGCTTGATAACTCTTTAGTTCATTTGTGAATATCTTTTCAAAGGTCAGAGGTGGAATTGCCAGTTCTGAAGTTGTTGATACCCTTTGAAATAAGATACACCTGAGTGTTTTGGGAGGTGTGGTCCTTAAGCTGAAGGAGACCATGTTTTGCAGAATTAACTGAGTCAAAATGATGACTTGAAAGCACAATGGGAAAAGCATCACTATTATACCAATCATTTGATGCCAGACACTGGACATATCAGGGACTCAAAACTGAAGGGGCAGATTCTAGCTAGGAAGAAGCAACATCCTTTAAAAAGGAGGAAATCACTGAGACAGAGAGAAGCAAAAGGCCTGTCTTGGGGTGATTTTATTATAATACTGTATTTCCCTATCGTCTCCTTATTGCCCAGAAATGGGTCCCGCAGGTTTAAGCTGGGTCCAGGAGAGGGGGGAGAGAAGCTGGGCAAATTCTTCAGTGCGGTTTGTGTTCGAGGGCTCACACACTCCCCCGCGTTCTCACCGCTGCAGAGCCGAGGGAGCACCTTCCTGCTTTTAGCCAGCCTGTTCGCTGAGGCAAGAAATTTTCCCATACCAGCATACCAAAATCCTCCAGAACCTCGTTTCTTCTGGAACTGTTCGGCCTAGCTGTGATCCGAGAACCAGATCATCGGACCCCGTGGACCGGCAGGGAGGCTGCGGGCACGCTGCATCCCACCCCCAGACCTTGGGAGGGGCCAAGCCAGCTACAGAAGGAACTCTAAATCCACCAGCTTTCTCCACCGAGAGGAGGTTTGGTATCTGACATTATTCATTTGTTCTGTGCCCTGCTGGCACTCTGCTTGTTAAATAAATAGGTTTTTTTCATTTTCATCCAAGAAATTCCTTTTGCCTCAGTGGGGAAGGGAAAACCTTTCTTTGGGGGAGACATTCATTCCAGAGAGTTTTTCTCCTAAACGTGTCTCAAACTGAGACAAGGCCTCTCCAGTTTGTGCTGATGTCAGTCATTGTATCACTGCTCAGTGATCACCAGGTGATGGACAGTGGGCAGACCCCAAGTGGTCCAAGGCACCCCAACAACTGGGAGTATGACTGCATTCCTAACACACAGCTTGTACCAGGCTGCAGGAATGGTCTTCCACCTTCTTCTAAATATGGTAAATAAATTATACATTAAGGAATCGTAAACCTAATTGCAAAAAAAAAAAAAAAAGAATTTGTGTTTAATGATTGCAGAAAAATGACAAAGAATATAGCATTTCATGAGGATATTTTACAGAGATACAAAGTAACAAGTGAGAGTTAATGCTTTTGAAATACAACATCTCCTATTTGATAATTTTTCTACATATGTTTTATTCAGAAATTTCAGTGTGTTCTGATTACATTCAATGGACAATAGGAAGACTCTCCTAATTAATTTTTTTGAGTAGTTAATAAAAGACTGCGTAATGTTAGATAGAGTTTCTAAAACAACTAAGTAGACAAATATTCAAATGTATATGTGATTCACTTTCTTTCAATGGGAGATTAATTACTGGGTTTTTATCAAGTGAAATAAAATTAAATTTATAAAATTACATTTAATCCAAAACATATTATGCATATTAATTTGGATGACTTTCTTGATTCAGGGAAAAAAAAAGTAAATTCCTTTTTATGCCCAAGCTCACAGGCCATCTTCCAGATGGAAAAGGTCTTTAGCGGCAAAACAGGACAAAATCCACCGTTTCTGTTGCAAATGAGACATACCACAGCACTGAGACAGTGGCTGGCACTGGCTGTTTTCTAATCTTCCTCATAGTGGTATTGCTCTTCTGGGATCTATTATCAGATGGAGCCTGTTATAAATCTGGTCCCCAAATCAGGGATCAACAAATGATACTGTGACTTGGCCACAGTAGGTGGTAAAAGCTGTGACTGCAGGACTGAAGCAATGACTGATACCACAAGGGATACAGCAGCTGTGTGACAGTCATTACAGCATCCTTCTGCACACAGTCTTGTCCATTGAAAATTCTGAATTCTTCCTGAAATCTGTCATCATTTGACCCAACCATAAATGGGTGCCCAATTGTTTATTTTGTGGAGCCAAAGGCAGTCAATTATGATGCTGTCCTTATCACACACTTGTGTTTTGCTGGCTAGAAAAGCTGGTATGCCTGAACCAATTAAGCCAGTGAACCATTTGGGCTTAGATGGATCTTTGACCTCTGCCTGTGAAGGAATTTTAGTTCTGACATCCATCAGTAAAAGTGCTGTAGGGCCCAATTAGGCTTTATTCTGCCATTTAGATTGCTAATATAGTACAGATACCATGGCTAGTTTGCTTTTCACATTGACAGATTTCAGCCTACAGACCCCCTTCTTTTGGTACAGCCTTGGACACATTACTTTGTACCAACAGTTTGTTGTGTGGTAAAGAAAAATATTTAGTTTTCAGTATATGTACTCGTTGCAGAAAATATCAGATCCTCAACTTCTCTTTTCTCTGATATGCTATTTCTTGTAATTATTTACCCATCAGGCTTTCCAGATTTCTGAGCTACCCTTCCAGTGAGTAATATCTGTATTACTTTCAATCTTTGAATTTAAAAATCTTCTGTTAGCACACATGTGATCATCCAAGTGTGTCAAAGGCCATCAGGGGATGCATATAGTACTTTGTAAAGTCTGATTCTCAGACAAAAAAAAGGAAGAAAAAGAACGGTTTTCCTGCAGAAAAGGATTATGCTAATGGTTGGCACCATTTTCCAGAATAGATCAAATCTCATTTGTTTTTAGATGCATATCTACTTACTTCAGTGAAAAAATAAACACCTTTTTTTTTGTTTGTTTATTTCTCTTAGCCCTGCAGAAGTAATATAACTATTTGAGACAGCTGGATACTATTCCATCTTGAGCATCATTGGCAGAATTGTTCACTAAATCCCAACAGTTACACCTGTTCAAAAACCTTACAGGCAAAACAATCACATAGGTACCACTAAGGGCATAATTTAGCCCTTGGAAACTTTGTTGACGATTTGTGATGTGGAAAGAAGCCTGCCTGCCTCTTGGAGCCTGGACTGAGTTTGAAAAACTGCAACTCAAGAAAAGCTCTTTTCTCTCTTTAGGCAAGCTCCTGGGCTGTGAAAATGAGTGTGATGCCTGAACAGAAGATCTTCACTTCATAAAAAATGGGCTAGTTTCACTGGTAGTCCAGCAGATGAAGGGCTGACTCAAATTTCACCATACTGGCAACCCTAGTTATCTCTGTGTCAGGCTGACAACTCATCCAAACAAACATGTGAGCTGATGATCTGAAGGTAAATATTATGACAGAAAACTTGCTAGGAAAAGGTATCTTCTGTGAGCAAGTAATTTAATATAGGAGATTACTATTTCTATAACATAAACTACATTAAGTACTTGGTGTCAGCAGTTTCAGTATATCCTTCACTGGCAGCAGTAAGCTAGCTTCGAAAATCTGACTCACAGGATTAAACTGGTGAAATCAGTGGGAGACAAAAATTGTTTAGTAGTCTGTGTGGTGGAACACGAGGTACTTAACACCCATCGCCCTCCAAAAGCCATCATAATTCCCGCAGTGCCATCTACTGGTCCAGATCCCAGATGCACCAAGAGCAACTCATTTACATGTGTATTTCTTGCAGATTAAATTATTTGATCCTCTATTCAGATACAAAGAAAACAAGTAATCATCATTGCTGTAATAGCTTTTCTTGTTTTCCATGTTTTTAAGTTAATATTCATGGTTTCTTTCAAAGATTAATATTTAGTATAAAGGTTGCCATATGGTATAGAATTCTTTTGAAGTGAATGTATGCATTCTACCTGAGCTAGAAATTAACATTTATAGCTGATATAAATACAGAATAAACATTTTACACTTCATTCAGATACAGACATGTATTTTATTTTCACAGAAATCAAACAGGCATACATGTTCACTTATGTGTACTTTCCAAGTTCCATAGCTCAGTTAATGTCTAATGATTCTCCTACATTTCATACAAGAATTTAAGAAATTTACATGGGATTTCACACCGTATGAAATAAATACAGGACAGTAATTGCAACAATTATAAATCTCTAAAGTTTTATGAGGGTGTAGGTGTAAGGACTTAAAGAACGCAGTTTCCCATCTCAAAACACTGTCAAAGCCACAGAAGGAACTTCCCATAAGATAAGCCACTGAACAAAGAATTCCCACTGTGGGAACTTGAGATAAGCACAGACAGCACCAACAGGAAGACGCTAATTCCAGGCTTGGTGAGGTAGATTTATAATCCAAATTTAACAGCAGGTCAGATCAATTCTTCCATTGCAGGAGCTAATGGTGAAATGCTGTAGTTCTCATTCTTCCCTTGTGTTCAGTAATACTGATTGACAGATACTTTGGTCCCACTTCTAAAGCTGCAGGAAAGCAATGAAAGGGTAATATCACAGCTTTTTCTCTAACTTAGCTTAAAGTATTATTATAGTAACAGTTCTCCTATCCACTTTCTCAACTATGGAGCCCTGTAAGATTTACTATTATCCTATTTAACATCATTCTATTAGTACTTAAATGTATTTTGGGGCAAACAAGCTTAAACGCTAGAAACACGGTGATAACTGAATATTTATAAGAAGCACAAACCAGGATCTCCTTATCTCTGCAACTAGCTGAAAGTAACATCAGGATGGAAAACAACTGACAGAAGTACAGGCTTGATGTAAATAAGCTTATTTGGACAATATGAAGACAGAATATTGTCATTTTTACAATACACATTTCTGAAGTGATCAGATACCTTCAAAGTGTCTTTGCAACATTAGTTTCCCAAATAATCAGTAGTGCAGAAAATACACAGAGACTTCTGTGCCTAGTCCCAAGATAACATCTTCTTATCTTAGAGAAAGTTTCATGATCTCCTTCCTTGAATATGGGTATTTATCACAAGTAGGAATGAAGCCTGTGCTCTAAATTAAACTCCTCAAAAGAAGATTCTCAGTAATATTTAGCAAAGTACATTGAGGAAGTCAGATTCATATAATTCTGTATTCTTTGAATGTGTGAGTTTCTGGATTTTACTTTTACTAGACATGGGACCCAGTGGTCATATATTCTAGTATCAGTCAGTTTCAATACAGTATATCTTATAAAACAGGGTATTTGAATGCATACACAGTAGAGATTGTTGAAAAATGTGTTTGTACTTCCCAGTCATCTTCAAAATGACTTTAGTGATTAACTAACAATGTGTCTGACCTGAACTATTGCATTTTCTTTTTTATCGTTAATACTCACAAAGAGGCTTTTCATCAGTCTGCCCCCCCTCTGAATATCTGCAGCTGACCTCTACTTGTCCTCACACCATGAGGCTTTATTATTTATTTTGACACTGTCTTTCTCCTTCTTGACCATACAGCTTCATATTCTTTCATTCAAAGATGAATTAATTGCTAAAAAATAATTACTTATTTCTTTTATTCCTTCCTGGTTGGGTATATATGCTTAAAGTAAATGCCTCTAAAAGCTGCAAGTTTCATCAGCTTAGGTGACTATATATTCCTCAGTCAGTATTATTGAAGAACACACTGGCTTTTCTCACAACTTCAGTGAGTTTTGCTAGATAAATAAAAAAATTCCCATTGATGCAGATCTCCCACCTCCATATTTTTTGTTCTTTTCAAAACCTTTTTGCATTTGCATTTTTATGTTGTCTGCTGAAAATTGTACAGATGCAGCCAGAAGCCTATAGTACAAGGAGGTAGTGATCCAAGTGCTTGCTTTCTTCTCGTGTATACAGGTGTAATCTGAATAGCATGTGGCCACTTACCAACCATCTGTGTCAGAGAATCCATGACTTCTCAGGTGTATGCCTCAGTTTCATGGATACTATATGAATGCTGTATAAAATAGTACAATTACTCAATGCATGCATAACAAATACATAGTTAATTAATATTCATGTACTGAATGTGTATTCAAGCGTAAGTACAGTGCATTGTCTCCTCAAAATGAAATATTTTCTTCTAATCACAGAATCATAGAACAGTTAGGGTTGAAAGGGACCTTAAAGATCATCTAGTTCCAACTGCCCTGCCATGGGCAGGGATGCCATTCACTGAGTCAGGTTGGTCGGAGACCCATGCAACCTGGCCTTGAGCACTTCCAGGGATACGGCACCCACAGCCTCCCTGGGCACCCTGTTCCAGTGCCCTCACAATAAAGAATTTCTTCCTAACATGTAATCTAAATCTGCACCCTTTCTGTCTAAAACCATTTCCCTTTGTCCTGTCACCATCTGCCCATATGAAAAGTCCTTCTCTCTCCTTTTTATAAGCCCCCTTAAGGTACTGGAAGGCTAAAATAAGGTCACTCCGGAGCCTTCTCCTCTCCAGGCTGAACAATCCCACCTCAGCCTGTCTTTGTAAGAGCGGTGCTCCATCCCTTAAATCATATTCATGGCCTTCCTCTGGACCTCTTCTAACAGGTCCACATCTTTCTTCTTCTGAGGGCCCCAGAGCTGGGTGCAGCACTCCAGGTGGGGTCACAGAATGAAAGAGTAGAGGGGCAGAATCGTCTCCCTTACCCTGCTGGCCATGCTGCTTTTGATGTAGCCCAGGATACAATTGACTTTCTGGGCTGTGAGTGCACACTGTTGGCTCATGTCCAGCCTCTCATCCATGAGAAACCCCAAGTCCTTCTCTGCAGGGCTGCTCTCAATGAATTCTTCTCCCAGTCTGTACTCATGGCTGGGACTTGCACCAAAATGTTACTTGTACCTATCTGAGTAACTTTATTGAGATATGGGCATTGGCATATATTGTCCAAGGGTCTCTTCAAGGCTTGTTTCACACTCCAAACTTGGCTACTCTCAGTGACCTATGAATGTGAGCAAGACCCTATAGAAATGCTAGTTAATTTAGAGCTGGTGAACCTCACCACAGCTGGGAACCCTGTGCAGCTTGCCATGATCCATGAGGAGGTGTTCATCCAGTGCTGCAATAGCTAGGATTCCCATCATGAGGAAGAATGTGAGGTTACTATCACCTTTTCCGTTTTCCATCTTTTACTCAATACAATAGTTAAGAAGCTTTGAATGTTACTGTCTTTCTTACTGTGCTCCCAAAAGAATTGTCACCTGAGTGCAAAACAGTAGGAAATTACTATGCCTTCAACACTATACAAGGAATGAGGAGAAAGCTTCCTTCCTATATGAAAAGTCTTCTGAACAGCCTGTAAAGATGGTGAGAATAATGTGGAGAGAGGTCTTTCCCAAAGGACTTTTAAAGCAACCGAAGGAGGAACCACATTGAAGAACAGTCACTAAGGAATGATCGTTCCCTTTATGTCATAAAGGAATTCCTAATTCAAACAAAAGCATGTGACATTGTATCTTTGTGATATTGGTATCCTTGAATATGCCTTGTCATAGCAATTTTACAGTTTTTTTCTGAACTCAATAGCTCTTATCCACTTCTAAGCCCAATTTATACTGCTACAGTTTTTTAGCTGATTGGAATGCATTCTCTTCCCAATTTACAGCAACATAAAAGAGAGAAACCATACCCATTCAACATGCATCAATACAGAAAGGGAATTTATGCAGAAGACTGAGCCCTGTTGTTGCAGATGCTGTTGAAAATGTCTTGACGAAATACAAAAGGCAAAAACGCTTTTGTGCAAGCCTATGAATCAGAAAGGGCAGGTAGGGCTACAAATAGAGGAGAAACTTCTGTCTGAAATACAGAGGGCTCACTGGACAGACAGAATTTTCTGTCTGTGCTGCTTGGCTAAGATTTCGGCTTTATCTACATACCATCCTCTAAGGCACAGACCCTTTCATGCCCTTTGTATTTAGGATAAGGGCTTCTGTCTAATCTGGGAGAAACTAGGAATGAATCCATCTTTCTCTACAATATTAGGGATTTCCAAAACTGTGCATCTCAAACTAGATGTAATTCAGATATGCTGGAAGAAAGTGAACGTATCTTGGATTCAGGAGAGGAAACAAAATTAAGTGGAAGTTGAAGACTTCTGAGTGCACATGTGACCCTGTGATCCCATGATCCCTTCTAATTCATCTTGGTTCAAAGCCAAGCAAGTGATCTTAGACCACTTCCAGCAGCTGTTTAATCTGTTTGATACTGCAGTTGGAATCACCATGTCAATATAAATGTGAGACAGTTTAAGGATGTAGCATTTATTGGCTATATTTCTCAGTCATTTACTTCTGTGGATGCTTCAAGCTAGCAGGGGAGCAAGTCAGGCTGGTCAGATTAAGCCACAGCGGTTTAAACAAGTCTGTTTGATTTTGTACAGTAGCAGAAGAGATGAGCACTGAGGCAATCTCATCAGTGACAAAATGACAAATAGGAGCTCAGGCTGGTAATGGCTATACCTGACTCAGAGGGTTCTTCCCATCCAGGGTGAAGCTCAAGAAGCTCAACAGATTAATTCATTTGCTGGCAGTGTCAGCTGCACCCTCATTCTCTGTATAACGCTCTGTCCTAGTTCAGAGAACTCATGGCTTAAACCTACACAGCTTCATAACTGTACAGCTGGCTGTCAGGGAACAGAAATTGTTGCTCAACTATTTAGTCCTCAGCTTTTTTGACATGTGACGTGTTACTCAGAATGATTTAGACCAAAAAAAAAAAGAAACCAGAAGACTAACCAGCTCAAGGTCCTGATCCATATCTGGGCTGAACAAAGATGAAAATTCGTCTCCAATATGTCCAAGTTCTTTCCTCAGTGATATCCGAGAAAGATCACTCAGGAAAATAAACTTTTATGAAGGAAAGAAACATTTGTTACACATTTTTGCTATATTATAAATTACTGTCAATAGACAAAAAAGAAAGAGCAGATTGAATTCCGTATCCTTGAATAACTTTGCAGGGCCTGCTTTTGGGGGTCATGCAAGCTCTGTGTGCAAACTGTTTAAATTTGATATGGAAGTTGTTGTGACACAATGAATATGGAACAGTGTCATTGTTCAAATCAGGAATGCCTTAAGCTCTGACTCACAACAGCCTTTTTACTCCCTTCTCTAATTACAAATTCTGCCATATGAAAGGTCATGAAACTGCAAGGTAGGACAGCCTGTGAGGGAGAGGTTTGGCTTTGACCTAAATCAAGCTGACAAGTCAGCCAGTCTTTTTAACTCCAGGATGTTTCTGAGTAAAGGCTTTCAAACTCTGAAGCAATTTTCAGAAATCGGTAGGCAATGACTGGATACCAAGACATAAGTCTTAGACTTGTGAACTCATAAATGCTTATACCATAAATGTTTATACTCAAAAATGTTTATAATGTCAGATAGATATTAATTTAGTGGCCTAGTACCTTTCCAGAGTTAGATGCTGTTCTATTTTAAAACCAACTACAAGCCTCCTATTTATTCTAATTTAAAAAAAAAATTTGGTTATAAGAATGTAATAGTTACTGTTATCACAATTTTCATTCATTAATCCTCTAACACTTTTTGAGGAAGACAAATGTAGTAATTCCCAGTGACTGATTATCTGTTGATGCAGAGATACCCAAGACCTAATTTTAGCAGAACTTAGATACCTAAGGATAGGCACATATTCATTGAAGTGACTTGTTTTTGTTCAGTTGGAAGATTAGGATAGAACCAGCACCAAACTCAGCTTTTTAAAACCCAAGGTCAGAACCTGAGCTGCCATTAAATATTATCAATATTCACCCTTGTTTTGAGATTTGGGTGTTGCTGAATTCATTAGATGGATTCCACATGACAGTTTAGGAATAGAAGTGACCTTGTCAAGAACCTGTGAAAGTCTTAAATTTCTCCAGCTGCAGTTCTCATAAGAGTATAGCTCTAAGAATTACTGCCTTATTACGTACTCTTTTTTGTCTTCAAAATTGTTTAAAATTTTGGTTTTGTTTTTTTAGATCACTCATAAAAAAACATGGGCAGTTCTTTTGGAAAGTCACTATTTTATGTTTGATTGGTATACCACAAGGGCTTGTAGTTTGTCCTCGGGCCTTCTTGTGAAAAAGGATGGGGTCTGAGAACAAAAAAATCATGAAATATGCATCAGAGAAAAGAAGGTTTTAAAGCTGTGCAAAATTCATATGCAAAATTCCCTGCTGAAAAGAGTCTAAATTGGATAGAAAATAATTCAGAGGAAATGAGGGAAAAAAGAAGGGGAGGGGAAGAATATGTCACCCCACAAAGTCCTTTTACAGGTGAAATTCAGAGGTTCATAAATCAATTATAGAAATGTGCTGCAGGCTACAAGTTGGAATTCCAGTTCCTAGATTTGAATCAGGGTATGTTTGTTTGATTGTTTTAAACATAAACATGAGAAAAATTGTTCTTGTTTTTAAATCAGATGAGTAATGGTGAACATATTCACTTAGGCTCTTTTTTCTTCTTTTTTTTTTTTTTACATCTACAGTATCTCTTAAAATGAAACTTTAAGTCAATAATTTAAGAATTTTAAAATGTACATCTTTGTAGGAATTGTTGCTCTTGGGTCAAAATCTACTTTTTAAAAAATACTAAAATATTTATATTTGCATGATGAGATATAATATTTTATTCATGGACTGAAAATACCATTTAAATAACATTATGAATTATTTTTGCAGACTCACTGAATGAACATTTTATACCCTGGATAGAAGGCCTCAGTACAAGAATACCCCTTCCACTGCTGCTAAAATGCTGCCCAATGTCAGCTTTGAAGAACTAGCAAGTCTCTGACAAAATTCAGAAATAGATGGAAAAATTATCTTCATGGAGGGAAAATAAGATAATCAATGGCTCTTGTTGTGTCTGGTTGACTGCTAGAACCTATTGAATAATATAAAAATAATCCTTGAAAATTGCAAGGGACATCCTCAAAACCAAAAAGGAAGCAAAGACACGCATTAGGGTAAGGGCAGTGATATTGCTACATTCAAGGCAGTGATTCCCAAGTACCAGATAGGAACCACTGCATCCTCACATGGGTGCTGCTTCCAGTTCCTGTGGTGTAACAGCACACACTGCCCCAAAATAGTTATTTCCATGAGGCAGTAGCTAAATGCTGCTATAATAACAACCAACCAAAAAAAGTAGCAAGACGACATACCATTTAGGACTACTTTCCACAATTCAAATAACATATCTGTAGAAGAAAAAAGGATGACATAAGATTTCTGCTACTAATTCTAAAAATCATGGGCCTCATTGACCTTCAGAAGCTGAGCACAGTCCTCACTTCAGGCTTCCATCTGGCACTCTCTTATCAGAGAATCCAGTTCTTCCACGATGCCTGAATCTAGCAGCAGTGCCATGGCAGGCCCCAATGTGCACAAGCTGCCAGAGAAGAAAACAGGAGCTGGCAGAACACAGAAGGATGTTGTATCACTAAGGTTTTCCACAATAGCAGCTTAGCCCTGGCACAGGACCCATCATGTAATCTGCTCTTTCTCATGTACATGCAGCATGTTTTTTGTGAAGACATGTAAGATTTTAGGCACACATTTTATGTGCCAAGACAGTAGAAGGTTTCTGGACAGTCAATCTTATTTCTCTGTTCCACTCATGACAAGTAACCTCTCTTCAGCAGCCTCAGAGGATACTTAGGAAATCAGACATTAATGGCAAGATAGAAATTCTCCTGCCTACATTACAAATCTTGTTCCCAAGGCCCCGAGGGTCTCTACTTGTGCTGGGGCTCTCAACAGCTCATTTGTTGGCAGCAACAGTTAAGTTTTCTATGAAAATGCCAGCTGTAGAAGCACAGATGCCTTAGGGAGCTTAGGCATGCAGGGAGATCAGTGCCAGCTCTGAGTATGTTACTGTTGACTACCTGGTACACTTTGGTGGCTATTTGCTTGTTCCAGTGTCAAAATCACTTTTAAAAGCCTGGCCAGAGGCTCTGAGTGCTAAATATACAAACAAGCATATTAAAAGTCTGTCACTACAGGATTGATATTCACAGCAGGGTTTCCATGTATGCAGACAATAAATAAGTAATGACAATAAAATAATTTCTGTTCTGCATTTGATTTTCTAATATGGTTCTATAGTACTATTTCCAGAAAGGCAAAAGAGACTGAGATTACTTGAGTTTTTCCTACAACCACACAAAAAAAAAATGACAGAGGAAAAATAAAATATTCATTTCAGTCATTGCTTACTTGGGCAGTCATGTCATCTGAACAGAATTACATATCTGGACTGGATTATTTGTGCATTTACTTTATGTCTATGAAAGCAGCAACTTAGGGGAAGTATAATATAAAAGCACCTCAAAATATATCACAGATGAACACTTTTTTTTCCCCTATTATCTAAACCCATGCCAAATACAGCCCTTTGAAACAGTCAACGTGCAAAGCAAACAGGGAATGTCGATAATATCCTTAGACTCTTTCTTCCATTCTGCCTCCCTACCCTGAGAAAGGCAGTCCTGATGCAGCTGTAACGCTGACACAGCCGCTTTCCAGCACACCCTCTGCTACTGAGCAGAAGTAGCTATGGTGATAGTGAAGGGTAGATGACTGGATGAACACTCTTAAGTGAATTCAGATATGTTCCCTTGGAAAGTATTTATCAGTTAGTACAAATTGAGGCAGCTCTTAAGGTGTTTTGACCTATCTATGAGTAATTTGGACAAGGCACAGTATCCTAATTACCATGACAAAGTTCATCCTCTTGGCTGGATACAGCACAGTGGGCTGAGCACCAACAACTTTAAATAATTAAATTACACTATTAATATTCAGCAACTGCACCATCTAATTCAGTGGACATGAAGAAGCAGACTACCTAGATGTCAAAAGTATGGATAGAATATAACTTCTGCATCCCAAAGCAGGAAATGTCTGATGATCTTATTCTGAACTGCAGCTTCAAAGGTCAAGAAACTTTTAGGGAAAATGCAGCAGGGAATATGTCTTGTATCCCATAAGAAAGAAAATCTGAAATGTACTGAAGAACTTTGAATTTAAATAGCCTTAATAAAGGGATGAATGAAAAACAAAAGATGCAAAAATAAACTCCTAAACATATATTTAAAGAAGATAAAAAAGCCAAAGCTTAGGTGATAGTGCATCCTAGAGGATACAAGCATTTTAAAAAGTCATAAAAGATGATCCAAACAAATGGAAAATGTGAGCAAACTGGGAGGAAAAAACCCAATTTAAACAGTGGTGAGGCATTCAAAGGACAAAATAACAGACTTGTAAGGAGAGTTTTTGGTTTGAAACAAACTGGCACGCTGCTTGAAGCAAATGCAAGCAGGGAGAAGAAACCTGATTGTTACATTTATTTTTCTCTGAACCTGCAAAGCAGAAGAAGGAACATGGAAAAGAAGGGAAAGGACAGGGAAATGCAGTGAAAGAACATGGCAAAGAAGTGAAAAGAGAACCACTCATCCACTAGTGTTTCTCTCTTTCTCTTCCAAATAGGCCCTTGCTACTTTTCCAAAATCAAGGTGTTCCCTCTTATTTTTTGTCCCCCTACAACCTTCCCTATGTGTTATTTGAAAAGATCAAAGAGTAAAAACAAAACAAAAATAATCAACACCCTCCCCCCCCAAAAATACACACTTGCATAAATCTTGAAACTTTCCTCACAGCTCTCCAGTCTATTCAAAGTGCTCACCCCCACGATTCACAGTATTTCTTTTTCCTGCCCTGCTGACAAGCAGCAGTTACACAGGGAAGTGCTCTAGGGAAGCTCTGGGTTGTGCCAGGTAGCAAAAGGTTCACTCATGCCCCTATGCAGACTCCTTAGGAGTCAACAAAAACCACAGAGTGGGAAATAGCATGGATCAAAAGGAAACAATCTATTAATACCACCACAGCAGCATGTCAAAATCAAGCTTCTAATTGTGTGATATAGGCCAGAAATGAATTTAGGTTGATCTGATGAACAACATAGTAGGACAATGAGCCATTATAAGAATCTTGGGAGGGTGGGGATTAATTTTTTTTCTGGCAGTACCTCCAGGAGAACAGATGGGTATAATAAAGCAAATATTTTCTGAGATTCTCTGAGACAGTGTAGCACAATTAGAATTTATGCCAAAATATGATATGGAGAAAGAAAAGAATGAGGAAAATGAGGATATCTAAGTGTCCCAGAGAAATTTATATCCTGATTTCTGTTTTTTACAATACAAGAATTAGGGAGTTCCTGATGACGTGCAGACAGCATCACATGGTATGTGATAATGTAAGATTCGGTATCCTTTTTCTGTCCCTCATGATGTCCCTTTCTCTGGTCAACTATTTTTTCTTCAGCTCACTGTTCTTCCTTCTGTTTAAAAAATTTTCCTTAGCCAAGCAAAAGTGCCGGTGACTGTGAATTTGTACTACAAAAGCAGCTATTAGAAACAACCCGAAATAGGAACAATATTTCTAGATCTTTATTTGGCCGATAGTACTATGTGGTTTGCCTGCTTGTTCTTAGCACAGAGAATAAAAAAATACACCTTCTGTAATCTGTTTGCTATCTGTTCTCTCTTCATGCTGCATGGTCCTATTGTTTGGTGTTCTAGGAAGCATGATAGTATTCCTGTGACAAATTGAATTTTGTGGAATACTACTCTAGTTCAACTACTTTTTCTTCCTTTTCCTAGTCTAGTGGAAATCTTTCACCGTCTTTATGACACAAAGAGTTCCTGAAACACTGGGATTTATTTTATTCTCTCTTAAAGGAAAAGCAAAGAAGGGATTTTAAATGTTAGAATGGATACCTTACTCTGGAGTTCACATTTCCAACTCTTTACTGTCCTTTTTAAAAGTTTAAAAGACTTTCAGCACTGACTATTTACCATGAACTAACTAAGCTTCATTCACCACAAATTAATTCTCACTCAAATAAATGTTACTTTACATCTCATCAGTGTCCTAGTGACACTCAGGCAAACATTAGGGCAAAGTGCTGCTGTAGAAAGTCAAATATCACTACCAAGGCTTTCAAGAGTTCCACTGATATTCAGTGATGCAATTTAACATATTTTGCTCTTATTCATAAAAACAGTAGAATTATACTAAGTAGAAATATACTGTATTTTCATGTCCCTGCATGAAAACCTGCCCACTATATGGCTCTTGGTTGGTTTCTCTCTCTCATCAATTAACTCTTTTCTCTCAACTGTAAAACCTAAATAGTTTAGGCAACATGTAAGCCTCTATGCAATAGCACATTGGTTAATGCAACAGTGGGAAATTTAAAATATTCATTTAAAACTGTTATATGGGAGCTATTCACCATTAGCTGTAATTTCAAATGAAACAACTATTACTGCCTTATTTTACATTGCTCTTAGACATACTATTGCAATTACGTGTTCCATTTCAGTGAAATAAAAAATAGCACAAGCAGGCCAAAAACAATCACTTTACCTGTCTTAAATGCAGGACTCCACAAACAATTTTCACTTTTTTTTTTTATTTCCCAAATGCCACACAGACTGCAGTGCCAGTTCAAAGTAACTCTTACTGGTATTCCATGGAGAGACTACCTTTTATTTTGTGTTCACACCGCACCACACAGCTGGGTGCTGCTCAGTCACTCAGGCACATGATTGATAATTCTATGATTATACAGATTAATAGTAGGAACATGATTATCTACTAAATGTAGAAATAATGGTTTGAAAGAACCTGAGAACTTTATAAAGTACTCTTAAAGCATTGATTTCCTGGGTCAGTCTAATTTTGAAGAACATTCTATACAGGGCAACAAGTATAGTATAAAATATTAAAGGTTGTGGGGGTTATAAGGTGGTCGGAGGTAGCTGCTGTGTACCCCAAATTGTCTCTTGGAGAGGGACAATTCAGGTGCGGACTGGGCCGCTAGCAGACCATCCTTTCTGCCCTGCGCTGCTGAGGCGCTGATGGCACACACCCCACGCCTGAACCGGACAGCTCAAATATTACCAGAGACAAGGAGCCAAGGAGGGCCCTCCGCTAGCCCATGTTCCACGAACAGCTTTAATCATCCACAGAGGTAAGCAGGTGAAGAGATTGAGAGACCACCAGGTCCCTCCTTACATAGTCTCATCTGAGGGCCTGGGGGCGGTACAGAGGCGAGGCCAGGGAAGGGAGCCAGTGAGCAGGGGAAGGGGCAGGGCAGGGGACCCGGTAAGGGAGCAGCCGCAAAGGCTGCTGGCAGAGGTAGTTTTCCTTATACAGAGTCTGGGAGTAAGGTTACATTCCAACCACAAGGACTTGTGGGAGAGGCTTTTCCTTTACTGAGGTAAGAGGGTATTTTTCAAATGCCTGAGTTTTTCCACCAGCCGGCCTCAGCCACTTTAGAGCTCCCTGGCTCACCAGCTGGCCCAGTGGCCGCAACAGTATGGTTTCCAGCCCTCATCCTTGGTTTTTGGATGGCAGAGGGACTGAAAGCAGTAAAGATTCCCCTTCACAGTACTACTGAAGGGGAACGGTCACCAAGGAACTCAGAGTCAAAGAAACGTTCACACCTGTGAGAATTAAGCTGTCAATTACTGGCATGATTCATGAACCAGGAGAGTCGTAAGCACCAAAACCCACTCCAGCAAAAGATGACTCAGATGACTTGATCAAGGTAATCGTTTCTTAAACTGTTTTTCTTTTTCAGTTTTTTTGGTACCTCTTCATTGATATTCCTTATATAGCTCACAAGTGATTTCATCTTATAAAAATTAAACTCAGTCTGGGAAGCTATTGTTCCGTCTCTCTGGGGAGAGTATGCTTATCATTCTAATAAATAGTACACTGCATTCATATTTAAAAAAGCACTTTAAAGAAAGCTACTTTAAAGACTGTTATGAATTTCATGTGGATAAATCTGAGTGGTGCTCCATTGGCTCCTGACGTGTACATTAGCTGACGGTCCCTACAGTAGATGATGTGGGCTTTACAGTTTTCCTTGCAAATTCTTGTAATAAGTTAAAATTTAGTTTACCTATAATCACACAGCAGCTGTATATCATTCTGTGCTGAGATATATGGGTATTATTAGTGTTCACTAGTTCAAATAGAGAACATCCCTCATTATGATAAAGCAGGGGACACACTTCAGAAATAGCTCAATTTTTTTTCATGGTTCTATCTTCTAACTAGTCTTTTAAGAAAATGAAGAACAGAAATCAAAAGATGAATGGTCCCTAGAATCCTCGCCATGTGAAAACCCTTAACAAAATCATTTTGGGAAAAGAACTATAATTCAATGGAACTCAAACTTTAAAAGTGCAAATAAAGCACAAAATTAGCTTCACTTTGAAATAATAAAAATTAATACTGTGGTGTGTACAGTTAAATAGTGATAAAATGACAGTTCTGACCCTGAATTACCACTCTTAATCTTCAAAATATTTAAACATATCTTTTTATAAATACTTGTTAGGTTTTATAAACTTTTGTTTATGAATATAAATTGCATCCCCCTGAATAGGGATAAAACTAAGATCCTTTGAATAGCCTTTCAGAGACTTAGAGTATCAGGCAGTGAAAAGTTGCCTGATTTATATGAACTGACATTTTCAAAAACACTGGAATGCATTTATTGTTTTAGCTAATTGTAGTAGGTTGATCCTAAATCGACAGGCAGCTTTTCAGACCAATCACGCTTCTCTCAATTTTACGTATTTAAACCCCGTGGAAGGCGGGATTTTGGGAGGTTTTTTCCATTCCGGCTGGGTGCAGGGATGGGAGAGGGGGAGGGGTGGGCCCCCGTGGCCCGGCCCGCGGGGCTGGGGACGGGCGCCCCTGCCTCTGCCTCTCTGCCTCCTGCCCCTTTTCCCAGCGCTGCAGCACGGACTCTGGATTGTCGGGAGGGGAACCATTCCCTGAGCCGCGGGTGGCTATGGCTGGCCACAGGGCTGAGGTCATCCCATGCGGTGTCCTGAGGAAGAGGGAGCCGACGGAGCCTCCAGTGCAGCCAGCAAACTTTGCGACGAACAGAGGAAGACACCACTTTTCCACATTGTGCACCCGGCAGCGCAGAGGGAGCAAAGGGAGGCTCTCTCTCCACCATGGAGCCCAGTAACACCCTGCAACATGGCAGCTTTCAGAGCCAGAGGGAAAGAGAAAGCGAGATCACGTGGGACGAAGCTACAAGGGCGGCGCTGCGTGGTCCCGCACGGAGCTTAAAACTCTCCTTTCCTCGCCGTGGTATGAACTGTAATATTGCAAACTGTTTGTCTCTTTAATCCATGTTAAAGTACATGGGGGATGGACATTTTTTTCGAGTGGCTTGGAAAAAGGTTAAAGAGTGCTGATGCCAGGCTATATATATAAAGCAGGGAGAGGCTTTTAAAGCCTGGTGGCAAGGAAAAAGCCATGTGGAAATGTTCAAGCCAAAAAAGAAAATGATTCATCCTTAAACAAGTAATAACCCCATGTAAGGGCCTGTGATTTACAGTTAAAGGAGCTGTGAGAGGGCTCATGAAAAAGAGATGTGTTACACCTTAGCAGAGGTTGTTTAATTCTAAGCAAACCTGCAAATGGTGGCAGTTTGTAAAACCATGTAGAGCAGGAGGGAAAACCCTTTTTCCCATTCCTAGAACTGTGATACTGATTGGGAGAGGGGAAAAGTGGGGGAGAGAAAGAGTTCTGAAAGTTTGTTCTGTTGTAGCCTTCTTCACTTCATCTAAGTCTGTCAGTAAACCTCTTTATATTCTGTCAAGTTGTGTGCCTGCTTTGCTTTTTCTCCTACTGCTTATCTCACGGAAAAGACATCAGGACAGTAATGTATAATTTGGCTTACAACCACTACGCTAATGTAAATTAATCCTGTGGCACAGTTGTGGACAGCTAGTTTTGATCAGGGTAAAACTCAGAGCATTCAATGATGAATTTTATCTTTCTGCAAGATTCTTTACTGTCTTATCAAATTTCAAAGAAAGGATATGACTTAAAACATTAATTCTATTCAGTCTTTATAAAAACATGGACTTATTCAGATGTCCCTAGGTTTCATAAGTAGATGCTGATGACAAAGCACCTGTATTTAATTATTCATGTTCAGCTCCAGTCTGAAGTGCATGATCAACCTTTTTTCCTACTTATGAAATCCTTTTTGTTTCTCTTTTTTTCTACTTTTTTTTCTAAAGTTATTCTATCATGATCTGAAACAAGATTCAACTTTGTGATGAATCCTAGTGGAGAGAGCAGCAGCAATGGAACTACAACATTCATGGTTCTTGAACTTCCTATAGTTTTAAGTTGCTGTTTGTATGTACATAATATTCCTTAATGCATTTTAATATATTATTACCTCTGTGTTTGTTCTCAAGCATCACATCAACACAATTTAAGAGCATATGATGATGTGTTGGTAATCATCCCACTGCAAATAAAATATGTTCTCTTCTGCTCATACTACAATATATGCTTTCTTAGGGAGACTGTTCTGGATAACTCAGTTTAGTAATTTTTTGTAAGTCATGTTTGGGAGAATAAACGAACATATGTTCTGCCAAAACCATCAGCCAGTATCACAGTGATGTTTCAACATAAACTTTTGACCTTTCTGAATATTATCCCTATAGCTACTTGTTGTATGGATACCACTGTCACCATCACCTGCCTAACAGCACTGCTATGAAAGTTGGTACATTCTGGGTAAAACTTTGAAACAAGGAGACAGCAAACTTCTAAAGTCTTCCCTGTTTATGAATCCTTGGCTAGCTGTAGCAGACCTTGAAAGTAAAATCAGAAAGCACACAGAAAAACAACGACTTCCCTTTTTTTGTTAGTGTGGCATCTTTCTCCTCCCTGATAACAGAAGTATGCCCAGAGAAAAAAACAGCATGAAGTGCAGAACTTTATAGAAATAACTAGTTTTGAATCCAAATTCAAGGCCTGAAGACGGACACGGGGAGTGCTACATGAGCATTAGAAGGAGCAGGAATTACTCTAATGTAAACTGGAGAAAGCAGGGTAGGTGGGGCAGTCTGGATGATTGGGTTTCCATATTATTTCTATACTTGCAGACAGAAATGGATGGATAGAACTCTGTTGATACGGATTTCTGGTACTATCTTTTCCTCAAAGATTATAGGAGGCATTCTTCAGTTCATCATATTTAAAGAATCACTTCAAACTAAAATGCATAGAAATTATGAGGGCAGGTTTCCAACCCTTGAAATCATAGCAAAAAACATGTGCATATGTATGTACATTTATTTATTTATTTATTTATTTATTTATTTAAAGAAAATAAACCCCTCCTAATTTCAAAGTGTTTATATCAATGATGTCCCAAAGCAATTAATTCTGTTTTAAATTCTTAACATTGGAGGAGACATTACTAAATAGGAGATAACTACTATTGGTTTGAGAGGAGTTGTTTGATAAAATTAACCCTCAGGGTACATAATTAATGAGAACTGAGCATCTTTCTCAGAAGTCAATGACTCAATGAATTTGTAAGCTATTCTTCTGGCAAAAGAACCACTGCCTTTCCAGAACCTAAATATACTACTATATATCAATGCCGTCTATAAGCCTAGTTAACACTAAAATATTTGTAGGTTACTTTAAGTCTATTAGGACTTTCTGATTATTTAGATAGTTAAGATTTTTTTTTTTTTAATATCAAAGCTATTGTTTTTATAAATATCACACTGAGAGAATCCAGTCCCACAAAGCATTTAACATCTCTCACTGTAATTAAAGCAAATCAGAATTGAGGCTCATGAGACCTCTGAGGACTGGGCACAAACACCAGCAAGAGAACTTTTTCCCCCACTTGCCATCTAAATTCATTGCAAACAAGATTCTCTTCTCTTGAGAGGACAGTTTCTAATTTAAAACCTGATTATCATCTCATTAATTTTAGCTGGTAACTTAGCCTTACAAAAATTCTTATATAGTTCTTTATATTTTTTGTAGAAGGAAGAGGATAAAGGAAACTATATTAAATTGGGAATTAGGGTTCATCATTGTCATTTGTAACAGTGCGTTTAGTTTTCACATTTTCCCTTTTTTGCTGTCTTTTACAGTCTTCCTCTGTACCTATCTTTTCTGAGTGCAGTTTCTAAAGGGGAAATGTTTTCATCTCTGTAAATAATATAAACATACACACATATATAAATATATACACATTCATACAAATAAACAATGTCAGTGTGTGAATTCCTACAATTTCATCCACCCTTCCTGACTTCATCCTTCAAATTTACACTTCTCATCAGATTGTATGTTAGGCAATGAATTATTTTCTTCCTTATTATAGTCTCATTTTCTGCTACCACTACTAGGAAAATAATCTGAATTCAGTGGTATGTATGTATGTATTTTTTGCTCAATACTGTTACCCAATAGTCCTAGTTTTTTGTGAAGGCTTTAAAAAAAATCTCTGGAAGTGTGGCATTATTTAAAGTCCCAAATTAGAAGGGAAAAGACAGCAGAACAAAAGGCATATTTGGCTAGATTTAAGAAATATTTAATATATTTCTTAATATATTAAATATAGATTTAAGAAATTAGAAAAGCCATCTCCTCTCTACAAGATTAATTGAGCAGGTGTCTCTTCAGTAGAGTAGATGTTTTTCAAAGAAAAACATCATCTTAGTAGAAGTGCAAAAATGCTGTTGTAGGGCAACTCAGTAGCTGATAAAGTCATGCTTTGCTCCTGGACCTTCCCATGGGCTGCTGGCATCTGTTCCCTTTCTTGTAGCACCCAACAAGAACCCAAACCTGAGCATTACCTTTGCTTTTGCTTGTACAGAGATAGGCAATGTAAGAATTCAACTATGACAAAGGGTAAAATCATACTACCTTCAGCTTTGCAGTCAGGGTCATCTTTCCCTGGAATGGAGGGAATGGGTGTGCTATGAGAAAACTCTGCAAGTCTGTAGCTTCTCAAAGCACAGCTGAGGGAGGTCACGTTGCTCAGCTCAGAGACGTATCCTGTCCCATCTCAGATATCTTCAGAGACAGAGAATCCACCGCGTCTCTGGCCAACCTGTGACAGAGTTTGGCCAATCTCATAATGAAAAAGCCTCTCCTACTCTATGTCTAAGCTTTGTTTGCTGCCTCTTCTCCTGTCACCATGCAACACTGGAAAGAGTCTGTTTTCACTGCCTCCCTCCTTGCATTGGGTAGTTCCAGGCAATATAGTAAGACTTTTTTCTTCAGACTGAGCAAACCCAGGTCTCGCAACCTCTCCTATGTGCCCCAGCCTGATTGCTGTTGGATGTCCTGGAACAAGCCAACATGATAGAGGTGTCTTTGCCCCCACCATCTGTGTGTCTCACATACTCTGGCACAACTACAGACTCTGAGGTTAAAATCCTCTCACTAACAGTTTGCCTCAGGAGAGAGGACCAAATACAGAGAAACTCAGGAAACTTAAATTCCTTTTCCAGTAGATTCTATGCTATAATCTATGTTGCCATTGCTGCGCAGAATTTCTTCCTTGTGCATGCCAGGGTCTCTTTGTTAGCGCATAGTAAGTTTTGTAATGTTATTACCCATAACAAAAACTTCTTTTCACATTTTTATCTAATTAATTACAAAGAAAACAAAAAGTATCAACTGAAAGTAAAGGAAAAAATTTATTTAACTTGTAATATCTGATTAGCAAAGCTTCAGGCTGTAATGTTCAGTTACAGATTTGCAACTGATTCTGATTTCTGTCTTCTTGACTGCTATTGAGTATCTTATACTTTTATTAGCTACAGGAAAACAGATTTTTTACTTGCACCTTTATGTAAGAAGAGAAAAGTTACTTGGTATACTAAAAAGGTTGTATTTTACCATTTTAATAGTTAGAGAATTACATTTATAGATGGTCTGGAGCATGAATTAATTTAACAAATTGTGAATGGTGTGATGGTAGCTTGAACATTTAATGGAGCAATTTGTATTTAAGAGGGAGCTGACGAAAATATCAGTGGCACAGAGGATTCCTTATCATGGTGTAGTGAATTAGATAATTTCCTTTCGTATCGCTTGTACCTAGCTTCCAGTGTTAAATATTACTTTTCATGCAGTGCTGCTGAAGCAAAAACCTTCTGGAGCCGAGACTAGGCCACAATCTCTCCTTTATGTGGGTTAACAAAAATTATTACTATTGAGTCCATCTGCTGTCTTATTTAACAGCTATTTGTTGCAGAGGGAACCCTGCTGGAATGGAAGAGACAGGTTAATGGGCAAAATCAAATGGCTCTTTACTGATCTGTCATCTGTGCCTGCTGAGTCCTGCTATTTCAGCTCACTAGCCATGTTGGAATAACCTCCACAGCTGATGCAGGGGAAAGGGAAAAAGCTGAGTGAGAGCAAAGGGAGATAAGGGCACACCAGCCAACACTGGCATATCACACAATGGAAGCCAATTTCCCTTGTTTAAAAGAATGATGTGGAAAGTAGCGTGGATTGTATTATGGATCCAAGTAGTTGTTTGGGGGGCAAAAAGAGATCCCTGCCTTGCCCTTAAAATCTTAACTCCTTTTAAGTGATGAATAAGTTGTTTTTTCTCTAAGTTGGTAGGCCTTTCAGAGCAATTAGCAGTATTTTTGTAATTATTTACAATAATATATCACACTGGGTGAGAAGCATTCATGACAGATCTCCGAAAAGGCTCCAGTTACTTCCAGTTTACCTTACAGAGAGGATTGTAAATAATCTCTTCTGATATCAGTTCTTTACATGTTAAAAATACGCCCTGAAATAAATACATGGCCCTAAAACAATATTACAAGACTAAATACCCTGTGTGTTCGTACAGGTTTGCACAGTAATTTGGAAAAATTAGTCTGACGTATTTTTGTTGGACGGGATGGAAATGTCAGTGCTGATCCTGATGATGCAGAGGGGTAAAGTGCTGATTAACCTGTTCTTTTGTTGTTAATTTCTATCTGGATTAAACTAGGCCCCTGAATATGCTCATTTAAATTGCAGGTGGCGTGTTGCTGTGTTGAAGAACATCTAGAGCAGAGTGGACATGAATGCAAGACACCCGCACAGAGCTGCAAGTTGACACTACAGTCACGTGGCCTTAAAAAGTCTGACCCCAAATCACATCTTAGACTACATTGCTGTAGTGGATACAGTCTGAAATTGCCTGCAAATGTTGATTGCCCAAGCCATACTGCTTGTAAGACTGAGAGATTCAACTGGAGGTATAATTCTTAGTTTTCTGGCTTATTCCCAACTAGTTAAAAGGTTCAGGGTTTGTTTTTTTCAATTTTTTCTATATATTGTTTGTCCATCATATTCATACGATGTATCAGCTTCTTCATGATCATGGTAGTGAAGTGCTTCATGATCTCTAATACATTTAACCTCAGACCATACCTGCAAAGCAGAACGTTATCTCCATTCTCAAGGAAACTCCAAAGTGAAGGTTACATTTATAAATTACTATGGGGAGTGATACCAGTACAAAATTTTAACAGAACTGTCTTGAGACTCAGGTTAGTTGAACATCATTTGTTTCTTTTTCTCAAAAATGTTAAGCAATGGATAGGAAAAAAAAAAAAATTAAAAGAAAATTGCAATGGGTGGTAACAGATTTAACAGATACTAGTATTTTCTTCTATTGATGGCTTATTGAATTATGTCCACTGTGATTTGCAAGGAAATAATTTGGAAGTGAACTTTTAAAAATGCTTTAATTTAGTATTTCAGTGACACTAGCATCTTGTAGATTGCTGGATCAAAATTTATATTCTGGGCATGTTAATTTGGAGATTGCTATCTAAAGGCTTACAATTAGGAAGTATTTTTTATTGTAGACAACCTGACAGACTTCCATTTAACTATGCATTATTACTGACCTCTTACTCAGAACAACTTTCACAATATACTACTGGGTTTTTTTAAACAGTGGCTTTCTAGCAGCACTGAAAATTTTCCAGAGTGTGTTCTGTCTGGCGTGTGGCCAATGGGTTTGTGAAGGTGTATTGCTGAAATAAACACATGCAAATACTGGCTCTTAAAGGCATGATGACCTTTTACATAGGATTTCAGTAAATTAAAATTTTAAATCCCAAATCCATACAGCTATCTCTTCAGTATTGTATGTACTTATAAATATTTCAAAACTAATATCAGAACAAAATCAGGTTGACCTGGAAATATGTTATGCATATATGAATGGGATTATAAATGTTATAAAAAAAAATGGATCAACTTCTATGCCTAAGTGCGAGGTAAATTATTCTCATCTTAGTTCTTCCACAGCAATAAATACACAGATCTAGTGCTGCAGACCTTGCTTGGGCACAGACTTATGACAAAGTCCTCCACTACAAGAGCCCAGCCATTATGGTTGCAGTGTTGAGATCCATGAAAAAGACCACACCAGTCTCTGAAATAGATAGACTTTAAACTTAGCATTTCTGTATCGTTGAGGTGCAATGTTTTCATTTTTTCTGAGTCCTTTTGAAAGTGAATGTCAAGACTGTATGCAAGTCTGTTTTCGAAAATGGCTGCAGTTGATTAAGTAACACTGAAATCTAACACAGCTCTGGTACAATTCTAAGCATTTTCTTAATTCAGGAAAAATAAAATGGGATTGCTATCATATAACATATATATCTATGATGCAACTACTTCTGTTATGAAATAATTTTGCATGTTTTGCCTTAAGGATGAGAGATGTTAAAGGAAGTTGAAAAATTAATAAACATACTATTTAATGATGCTCAGTTTAACCATGAGAGCAACGCAAAAGAAGTCAAGGACCTAAAACCAAAATTCTGCAGAGATGAGGTTGTCTGTCTTGGCCAATCCATTTTTCGGTAGCCGTAGTATTAAAGTAAACCAAATGCTTATCTGAGTTTCCTGGTGCACTTATGTAATCTGACTCTGTATATATCAGCTGGAGAGCAAAGCAATCAAACTGTTTTGAAATACTTAAGGCAGAGTAAGGAGATGAGTAATGGCCAATGGTGATTTGTTATGAACCAAATATGTCAACCCAGTCAGATGTCCTCCTGTGACAGGCTTCCAGCCCTTATGGATAAAGGGAGAAGCAGGCAAGCTATGTCTTGAATATAATAAAGCTTTTTGATATTTTATCAGATGACATTCTTATGAATAACTAAGTGAAAGGATTAGAAAGTGTATGCAAACTGTTTGGAGAACTGTACCCTGTAGGATCTACTGTGTGAGATCCTAAAGAGATCTGCTCTGGCTTTTGGGACTGAACAAATAATCAGTGTAATAGAGACACACCTTATTTTTTATGGTACCAGTAAATATGCACTGAATTCAATGTTGTTCTAACAAATTAGAAGGCTGTTCTGTGTAAAATCATGTTGCTATTCAGTTGGGTTATGTGCAAGGAACCCTAGACATTGGTCTCTTCTCTGTAGTGACCAGTGACAGGACCCGAGGGAATGGCCTGAAGTTGTGTCACGGGAGGTTTAGGTTAGATATCAGGAAACATTTTTTCACCCAGGAGGTAGTTGAACACTGGAACAGGCTCCCCAGGGCAGTGGTCACAGCACCAAGTCTGACAGAGTTCAAGAAATACTTGGAAAATGCTCTCAGGCACACGGTGTGACTCTTGGGGCTGTCCTGTGCAGGGCCAGGAGCTGGACTTCAATGATTCTTCTGGGTCCCTTCCAACACAGAATATTCTATGATTCTATGAGCAGGATTCATGCAGAAAAATAGTTCTAGGTCTAGTGGAGGACAAGATAGGTCTGAACTAGATACTTTATGCAAAAAAGCATACTAAGTGGACAATTTCTGTAATACCCTTCTAGGCTGTATGGCCTACTAGTTTAGCCTACAAAATATATGATGCAGGACAATGCTTTTACTGGTTAAAGCAAAAGGAAAAGAGTATTCCAGGAAAGATGTAGATTTCCTGAAGTCATGAGCAATGACGATAATCAAGATGTCTTGAAAATGTGATCTATGATAGAAAATTGAATGAATTTCTTTTTTTTAGCATCAAGAAGGGAAGAGGATAGTAAATAGGGCAATAGATTTCAAGTACGTAAGAACAAACAAAAAAAATTACTGCAGAGAGAAAAGAATAATCTCTTCTTCATGATCATGATGAATAGAACGAAAACTCACGGGTGCATATTTCAGCAAGAAAGATTTAGGTTAGATATGAAGGAAAATATTATAGTAAGAATTATAGTGAAGCACTGGGATGGATTGCCTGGCATTTCCAGAACTGGATATCTTTATTAACAGGTTAGCAAAACATCTATCAGGGTGTCATAACACATAGTTAATCTGGCCTTGAACAGATGGGTGGACTGGGTGAAATATTGAAATTCTCAAACTTCTGATTGTATGCTCTGATTATTCGGTTGTGGATTGTTGTCTGGCCTACGACTTATTTGAAATAAAATTGTCTTTAACTCATCCACACAGTTTAATCATGACTTTCATTTGACTACAAAACTCTTTGGCTGGGTTTTTTTTTCTTTCTTGCAGCATTACCTTCGGCAATCTGTATGGTTAATTCCTGGTTGCTACACATTTTTGATTTTTTACATTCTCCATAAAAGTTCACCCTGCATTTGAACTTCTGGAAACAACTGGAATTCAACTGTTAAGATCGAAAAATTATTTGAATTATTTGAAAACAATGTGTCCCTCTATTTTAAAAGTGTACATAATCTGCATGAGTACTTCAGATTTTTCTTGTAATTGTGCATCTGTCAACATCATGTTTTTATTTTTTTTCCACACTTTTTATGATTCCTTAAAATTCCTTCCACTCTTTTTGGCTCTTGAACTCCTTAAAAATTGTGAAATGTACAAAATTTTTTACTCTTACTCCAGGTTTTATATAATTCCTTATTGATTATGTTCATAAACATGCTTTTATGTTGATAAACTAGAGAAATCACACAATAATCATTTTTCTCAGAGACTTTACAACTCTTTTGCATGCTACTTTAGTTTCTTTATTAACTTTTCCTTCTTTTTCTATCAGGTTATTTCCTTTTAAACAGCAAACTCAATATTTTCACTGTTTTCTCTATTATACGTAATTTCATAGTCAACTAGGAACCTCCATACTGCGAATTCCTGATTTCTGTTGGTCATAAAGTCAGTAAGAATAACTCAGCTTCACCAAGAGTCAAGAAGAATGAAATAACCTTTGTCCTAGACTTATATGCATTCTGCTACTGACACTTTTTCTTTTATTTCTGTTTCTTATTGTCTTTTTCTTTTTTTTTTTCTTTTTTTTTTTTATTTTTTGAGATTGGGAGAACTGAACTGAAAAAGAATTGGACTGATTTTTAAGTGAATAATTAACAGAACTAGTAGGATTGGCCACTGATCCAATGTGCAGTAAGACAGCTACATAATGCATAATTCATACTGTAATAGACACAACAACAGAAAAATTACAGGATTTTGATTTCTTTGCCTTTAGTATAACATTTTTTCCTCCATCTAAATTTTTCAAGTGAGTTTCTGTGTAAAGAATAACAATTTCCTCACATGATCATCTATAATGTATACAGGTGGCATATCACTAGAAAATGTTCCGTTCCCATAGAAGCTAACAGACTAAGGTTCCTCCTTTGGTATACTGACACCAGTGTATTCTTCACGTTTACAAATGATGGATTCAGAGTAGCAGCTGAAAATGGCAGGAGATTTTAGATTCTCCTATACTCTTGATCAATTTTGATAGTACTATGACATACTGGAAGAAATATAAAAGATTCAATGCAGGGAAACTGCAGTCTATAATGGTGCACAAAAATGCTGTTTGAAACTGACAGATACAAAAAAAGTTTTCCCATGGGGGAAAATTGAGAGTATCTTAGCATTGTTCAGGCAGAAAAAAAACCCATGTATTTTCTTTTATTTTTATCATTTTCTCCAGAATGTGTTCCCATTCCTACAAAAATAAAATCTACACTTAACTATATGATTAAGTGGAGTGAGGTTCTGTGCTCAGAAAACATCTGAAATAAATTGAAAAAATGTTCTCTGGTTTTGTAGGGACCAAAACAATATATGACTGTTTAATTGTTTCCCTAAGTAAAAAAACCGTGATGAATCAATGTTTATCTCATCAAATGTGTTTCATGTGTCATCTGATTTCCTTTTAGCAAGGCATGGTCTCTGCTTTGCATTTCGTCTCAAATTTTGTCTGACTGTCAAATCTCAAAGTTCAAAAGGAAAACAGACATTTTTTTCTGGGATTTGCTTGAACTATGAAAATTATAAATTTAGTTTTATCAACTAGATGTACGTCTTCTAGCCATAATTTTGTTTTGTTGTTTTTGAAAAGACAGACTCTATGACATGGTGTTATTACATTCATGTGAAGATGATGAAGACACTTGTATAATGTAAAACAGCAAATAACCTATACAGTGTTCATCTGCTATATCACTTCAGTGCAAAATTAATGCAAATGGAAACAAAATCAGTTCTGCTATGTAGTCTCATTTTAAAATTATCAGACAACTCAATTATTGCAGATTGTCAAATATAAAATCAAATTATTGCACAGTTCTTCAAACTAAGGGTGAAAAGTTCTAATGAGTAACATATTCAGAGTCAACTTCATGCTCATATATTTAGTTCTAATGTTAACTCCCCCTTGTATAAATACTACTGACAAACAGGAAGTTGTTGAAAGAAATCTAAAGTATGTCCGAGCCTAGGTCCAATCAGTCTATATTCATATAAAATACTGTACTTTTTTAATGTTATCTTCCTCCACCAGTTTTTTTAATTAGGCAATTATCTTTGTGCAAGTACTCTGCCTGTGAGTGAATTATGGTCAATTTTTTTATTAAAT
Organism: Lycocorax pyrrhopterus obiensis; assembly: GCA_014706295.1. NCBI lineage: Eukaryota > Metazoa > Chordata > Aves > Passeriformes > Paradisaeidae > Lycocorax > Lycocorax pyrrhopterus. The sequence continues at coordinate 90,193,270 of JACSVZ010000004.1, forward strand.
TTGCATACAAATGTCACATCACATGGTTCTTTTGCACAACTCAGTGGCAGAATTTGTTTCCAGATTAGTAACTAAGTTGGTGTTCAATGGCATATTTCGTCTGCTAGGTGTGCAGGTGAGAAAAGGTTGAAAGCTTAATTGAGATAAAAAACCGATAATTATCTAAATGTATTTATGTAATGTAAAATTAAAATAGAAAAACAGGATATAAAAGTGAAGGAAGAGAATTAAGTTTGAATTAAGCTAGAAAATGTCATTATTGGACTAAAGTTTCCTTTGACCAATATTTCAGAATCTCCCTATACAGCATCTGCATTAACACAGTATGGCTGTAGACTGTTGTCTCAGTTGGAATAAGTTTGATGGAAAAAAGGATTTTCCATCAGGCAGATGTGGTAGCAGATAAGGAAGGATATGCTGGAGATGGAAGCCACTGGAGTTTTCAGGGCCTTGAGACAGAAACATTTCTTTAACTGAAGATGGCTTCCTTCTGCCTCTGAATGTCATGTTCTCTCCCCGCCTCCCTCCCCTTTCCTCCACTGTTAAATCCCTGGGACCAGAGAATATTGATCCGTGATTTATCTTTGGTCAGTGGAATGGAAACAGAAATATTAGTAAGGAACCATTGGAGATGTGAACACAAAAATAACAATTTCAAGTTTGGTTTTAATGTTCAAATCTGTCAAGGAGACTGTATTAACATGAGTGGAATCCCTCTGACTACCGTAAGAGCATACCCATAATTAGGGTGAACATTTCTAAACATGATAAAATCTATTTCTCATTAATCTTACCCTTGAAATCACAAAGAGATAGAAATCACCAGTGACAAGTCTTTTGAGTGGTTGAACCTTCTTTCACATTGCCAATGACAGAGAATTTCTGATTCACATGCCCAAATCTTTTCTGCAAGGACATCATACATGATGCCTACACAACTGCATCAGTTGCAATTATTATTGTTTTGCCTATTGGGGTTTTTTTCTATATTACTGTCTGCTTTTTCATAATGGTTATTTGACTGCAAGAGAGATTTAACACTTACCTTTTGCTTGATGTTTTTTTCTACCATGTAATTTACCCATTTAAAATATATTAGCTAATTATATGTGTGTGATGGTATTTAAGATGTAAAGATCTCTTTATTTGGTTGAAAGTAATTAATTCGTTTTCACTTGAGTGTTTTTCTAGCTGTGATATTATGAGATGTTCAAAATAATAATTGATAGATTTGGTTTAGTATTTTTCACTAATTAGGGTGCTCTGGGGATTTGTAATTGATTTAATTGAAGTTGAATGAGTTAGTAGATATATGGGTAGCATGTAAAAAAGAGACATGAGACTGTGGGAGATATATTTGGAAACAGAATAGCTGGCTGAGAAATTATGTTTTAGCTACTGACTGTTCATAAGGACTTGATCACAAACACAAGATTTTTTCCTAATTTTTACATTACATGTTAAATTACAAAATGTTATTTTGTAGGACTGTATTTTAATACATAAACATTTGTTTGTATATGGACACTTGGATATATTGTATATATATATACATGTATGTATATATATAAACACACACATACATACATTCTACGTACATATCTATTTACAAGCATATAACTTTTGAATATCTGGTCTCTTCCCTTTGTATTGTGTAAGAATATACTTATATGTACAAACCTATTCAAACACACATATGCCATATTTGCACTTTATATATACCCAGAAGGTAATGAAGGCAAGGGAGATAACGTCTTTTCAGAGAACGAGTAAGCAATTAAGTGATAGCACAAATTTGACACAGAGGACAAAACATTAAGTATATAAAAAAAATCTGAGGGGTTTATGAGAGCAAAGAGGATTGGAGCCAAAGCTGCACACCAAGTATTGCTCAGCCACATGGACCAGGGAAAACAATATATGAAAGTAAGCCCATTCACCATTTGTCAGTCTATGTTGCTGTGTCTCCTCTCATCAGAGCTGCCGTAGGTTTCTTTGTGTCCTTGTGGACAATGTTGCAAAGGGAATCATCGACATTTGTTGGCCACAGAAAGGGGAGCAGCAAGGGCACGCTGATAGCACAGCACATGCCCACACCACTGGGGTTAGCTGCTGTGTGGGCAGTGGGCAGTGATCTTCCCATCAGGATAACTCCACCTGGTCTCTCAGAGAGATTGTTAACACTGCTAAATCAAGGGAAAGAAAGCTGCAGACGGGTCAGGAAAAGCTGAGGCTCTTGTCTCAGTCCTGAAACCCTGTAAACTCAGCACAAAGATTATGCCCAGTTACCAGCAACACTTTATTTCAGGGATACATAATTAAAACTCAAACCATAAGCAAGTATTATTGATATAATTAATTGTCTTATAATACATCTTGGTCTTGCAGCCGAGATATGGACACTGTCATTTGTACCTTATAGAGTAAAATCCAGTTTCATGTTTCAGTGGATTAACATCTACAAAAACTAAAAGAGCAACCCTTGCCTACAGTTTGAAAAATGTATTTTTAAAAAAGACAGATTATTTAAATATATTTATTTTTAAGGATTAGTGAATTGAATAGAATTAGGTTAAATATATCACACTGAAACTAGAGAAGTTGCAAGAATGTATAACTGAATTCACATCTCGAAAAAGCTGAAATTCTCAGGGCAAGTTGAGAGGAATAATAACATGATGAAAATGCAGGGAAGGGAATAGAGAGTGTTTAAGGGTAAATTAATGTATAACCAAAGGTTATGCATGTCATGTAGTAATAAATACTGAAAGAATAAAAAAGGTCAGTAGGGATGTACATGAAAGTCTAAAAATAATTGAAGCAGGAAAATAGCCTATCAAAGTTATAAAGTATCCAGCAAGAACTTAGAAGAATTTAGAATGAACCCTGACTGAGAAAAGTAATATGGAAAATAATAAAAAGAAGAATCAAAGTGATGTAATGTTAGAAGCACCTTTAAAATATTATACCATTTCTACTTATTATGAGGCGTGGTCTTTGCAGCGATGAAATCAGCCCCTTCATTGCTGCAGCTAAGGAGGAAATAGATGTAGATTATTTCAAAAGACTAATCATGAATGCAATAATGAATGAAAGATACTTTGAAGACAGTTTTATCTGTGTTCAAGTGTGAAAGTATAAAAGCATCAGGATACTAATTCAGCTCCTACCTTTTCCCTGTTCTGTTCTCCCCTCCAACAATTTTTAAATAAGATTGAATTAAATTGTTCATTTTTTTGAAATATTTTGTTTCAAGTTTGAGCACAAGGCAATGGAAAATTGCAAACAGGGACTATACATATAAATATAAAGAAGGGAATTGTCTTCTTTCCCCCAACAGCCTCAGCTTGTCTGATTTCAGTTCAATGATGGTTAATACAAAATAAAATGTTGGAATGAACACCGGGTGTCAAATCTGTACTCAAAACAGGAATGACTGTAAATTCAGATCAGGTTTTATGGAATCTTCACCAATTTCATGTATCACCAAGGTTACTTTGGCAGCTTCACCAGGCAACCTCTTCCAGTGTTTTCTCACCCTTGTGGTGAAATAGTTTTTCTTCTAGTTCCCTGGAATTTACCCTACTGCAATGTCCACGACCTTCTGTTCTTTCATAATGTTCAAGAAGAGTCTGTCTCTGTCCTTTCCTTAAACACCTGTTATGTAGCTAAAGACAGCATTAGATAATTCCTTAGCCTTCTCTTCAAGATGAATAAAGTCAACTTCCTTGGCCTCTTCTCATACATGCTCTTTAATCATTTTGGTGTTCTTGACTTTCTTGTATAGAGAAATGCAAAACTGGACATATTTCTTCCCAAGTTGTCTCAGCAGAGCCGAGTAGACAGGAGTAATCTTTGATGAACTGGCTTCACTTTGTTGATTTGGCCCAGTATCACAGAATCACAGAATTGGTAAGGTTGAAGGGAAACACAGTGGGTCATTTGGTCCAACCTCCCTGCTCAACCAGGGTCATCCTACAGCACATTCCACAGGATTCCACAGCCTCTCTGGGCAGTCTGTCCCAGTGCTCAGTCACACGCACAGTAAAGATGTTCTTCCTCATATTCTAGTGGAACTTCCTGTGCATCAGTTCCTGTTCATTGTGTCATGACTTAGTACTTGGCGCCGTCGAACAGAGCCTGGCTCCATCCTCTGGCATCTCCCTTCAGATGTTGATAGACATTGTCGAGGTCCCTTCTCAATCGTTTCTTCTTGAGGCTGAACAGGCCCAGCTCCTTCAGTCTTTTCTCACAAGAGAGATGCTCCAGTCCCTTTATCATCCTTTTAGTCCTCCACTGGACCCTCTCCAGGACCTCCATATCTCTCTGATCTGAAGGAGCCCAAACTGCGCACAAGAGTCCAGATGTGGCCTCACCAGGGCTGAGTAGAGGGCTGTTGGGGTGCCTCGGAGGGCCAGGATCACCTCTCTCAACCTGCTGGCAGTGCCCTAATGCACCTCAGGATACTACAAGGGTGCATTACTGACTCCCATTCAAATTACAGTCCCCTGTTCCTCCATTTTGCTTTGATCTCCAATCTCTCTCCAAAAAAGTTTAAGGTCCTACTGGCTAAATTAGGAAGGCTGTTGGCAGATATGCCCTTCCTTTGCTTTGTTATCTGATTCCTGTCCTTTTCCAGCGATCCTTGTTCCTTGAGGAACTGGGGAAAGTCCAGTGAGTGGAACAGGGGGAAGACAGGGCCAGGCCTCCAAGGTGACAGAAAGAAACATTTCTTAGAGTGGAGACCAGAGGTTGCTGAACGTCATTGAAAGTACTAGAACACCTTCCTTGCAGAGACGTGGAAGAAAAAAATGGACTTTTGTGTAAATTGTCTTACCCACTCTTTTTTTTTTTTTCAGTGAAAAGCAAATTATTTTAATTTACGTTTTGTTAAAAGATGCCTTTTTGTGGTTAAAACCTCTTGTGGTCTTCTATGGAGTGTGCACCAGGATGAAAATGCTTACAGAGATTCACTTGGATTACAAATTATCCTGTTGTGGCATTATGATACCATAATGAGAAAGCTACTTTAGGTTTATTTGAGTGCTATTGCAAAAATGTTCCTCTCAGGGCCTCAACACACGAGTATCCAAAGCAGGACTAACATTAGCGTTTCTCTGCTTAGACACTGTAGGAAAGCCTGCTTAAAAAACAGAGATGCTTACAGTCCACACTAAGTTGCTTTTCTGCTATACATGTGTTTCCTAGATATTTTGAATTATCAAATCATGGAAGCTCAAGAAAAACTTGGGATACCAAAAAGATTTTAAAATTTATCTTATTCTTCCTTGCAACAGAAATCTATGCTGATTTGAGAAAGCGCATTTTCATTTCTTCTTGGTCTTGAATTCTCCAGAAAGACTGAAAATAAGTAAAGCAAATTCCTTTCAAAGCTTTTTGGCCTTTTTTGCAAACGTAAAGTCAGCCTCCAATCCCCAGTGTGGCACAAAGCTCTGCAGTATCTTTTTGTAAGCAGATGAAAGCATGCTTCCAGAGTGAGCACCCTTGGCGTCCCAGTTCCTCTCTCATACATTCACATGGCTTCTCCAGAGACCTTCACCCTTTTCACCCTCTTTTTCCAGTTTCAAAGACTAAAAGCTAATCAGATCCAGTTCCATGCTAAAGTGAACGTATAAAATCTTTGTCTTTTTTGCTGTAGGTTTCACTGTTTTCCTCCATCACAAACCTCTTTATTGCAAATTCTAGCAATGGTTTAGGTGGTCGTTTTTTTCCTGCACAAGAGTCTTCACTGCATCTCATACTGGGTATGATAGCAGCATTTTTGTATTTTCTGCTTGTATAAAAAATTGCCTCTTTGAAAATGTTAGAGAGATATATTTTTGAAAAATATGACTAACAGTTCGCTTATTGCATCATCATGAAACTCTTTTATTTTTCACTGAAATCAATTTAGACCTGTATAAACAAAGCAAAATTTCATGTCAAGAATCTCTACTCTTCATCATGTTTTCTGCTGCTTCAATGTAGTTGAATGTGAAGAGTGTGAATGCTGAAATTAATGTTAATATGCTCTTCTGGAAAATCATCTCCTTGTTTTTTGTTCTATGCCAGTGTAACTCTGTGTTCTGCAACCATTTCTATTCCAGTTTGTAATTTTTTTTGCCTTTAGATTTCTCTACTTCTCTGGAGGGTTTGTTCTTTACCTTCTAGGCAACCAGTCTTAAAGTATCAATGTGACATAGTTATTTGTTGTTTCTATCTATCTCATCTTTCTTGCCCTTCTTCCTGCAGTTCTGGCTTTTAAATGAACCTGCAGCTTCTCTCCAGGCTTTTACATGCTCCTACAAGGCATGTGGAGAAGAGAGCTTATAAGCTGCAGGCTGTAGCTGTCTGAGAATTATATGCTAACAAAAATTTTAAGATAGTGTTCTCTTTTATTTGTAAATGATTACTCAAGTTCTAGTCTCATGACAGTGTAAATCCAACCCTATTATTGGCCTAAACTGAGATCAGAATATTTCCTTTATTTCTTCTTAATATGGGTATTCTACAGTCATTTAGGTTTTTAGGCTAGATTTAAGTATGCAACTGACAAAGAAAATTTTCATTATTAAAAAAGCCTAATAGGAGAAATTCTTTACTTGCAAAAGGAAAAACTACTACATTCAATCCATACAATGAAAAGATTTTGTATGCCTAACACTGATCTAAATGTTGTTGCAAAGGAGATGTCTACAGATGCCACAGAAGTGGTTAAGTGCACCCCAAGTTAAAAGATGGACAAAGTGAGTGAGTAATCTGTTGTTACTGTTGGTGGAACAGCACTGGTACAGAAACTTTATTAACACTACAAACAGTTAAACAGTTCTCTCAGTGTGTTGACTAACATGTTATCATTTATGCCCTGCATGTGCTCACTCTGAGTGGAAGATTAACATTGAGGTGGAGAAACACTCATCAAGAGGAGTGGGATTCCATAGGACAGAGTGCCACCAGGTAAGTGTCTAGGTCTTGCACTATTAGGTTATTTCTTTCATTTCCAGATTCCATTTAAAGGACAGCATTCTATTAATAAGTGTAACATCATCTTACAACTTCTCTTCTCCTTAAAATTTGGGCACATTCTCCTGTGTTTTGTTGATGCACAAGCATATTCACATTAACTTGGGTGAAGGAGATATTAATGCTGCAGTGAGCAAGCAGTCCCTCTCCCCAATCACAGTATAACAGCAACAAATAAATGATATTTTCCATGTGCCTGAGATATGAATTCCAATGAAAAAAGCCTCTCCAGGCTCTCCTGGAGATGCTAGAGAATACAAAATAAGCCTGAAAGCTACCAATATTTAAATTAGCATAATCCAGAGGTGTGTTTTTATTGTTTTGTTTATTAATATGAGATAGGGTAATCAGGGAGAAAAATGTCATTGCAAAATGAGAGCAAAAATAGCCCATTTAAGAGCTTGCTTTTTTTTTCCTCAAAGTGTTTTCTTCATTGAGTTTAATTAAACTCTCCATAGCCTGATGAGCAAACTTCCAATTAAGTTCTTGTAATAAAAGAGTAAACATATAAAATAACTTCCTTCATGGGTAAGCACATTTGAAAAGTAAGTATTCTAGTAAATTTTAGTGCTGTGAAAGAGCTATGTATGTTTTTTTTTCAAATTTGTGGGTTTAAAACTGGTATATTCACATAATTAAACCACTATTCTAGTGGAAATGAAAATAGAAGGTAATAAGATTATATTTTTTATGTTTATAATACTCTAATACTCACAGTATCATTATGTAACAGGTTAGTGATACCAGCAACCTTTCCCAGATGCAGTAATTTTGATGAGTTGAAGGGTAAGTTAACTCTCACTGAAAATTTTGTGCAAGGAGTGTCAGAGGGGTCAGATAGGAAATGAAAGGCTTGAAGGAATGCAGAAAAAAAAAGTAATCTGTTGTTTTCAACCAGGTCAGGGAGCTACAGATTCAATAGCATCCACCTACTAGAAACCATGAGACACTCAACAGGGATGCTGCTTAGCCTCAGAATGCTGTGGCCGTGCATTGCAGTTATTAGATATCTGTGTCCATGGTATTCTGCTTCTGGGAGAAAAAACAAAAACAGATTTAAAGGAAAGAAAAGAAGGAAACATTCTGTGATGTAGTCAAAATTAGTATCTGATATCGATGCCAGGAGTCATGACACTTTGGAGAAGAAGAAACTTTGAGAAAACTCTTTCAGATGGCAGATAAGCGGAGCACCTCAATTGGCTTCATGAAGTGATAAGAAAAAGAATTTCAAACTTTGATGTTCATGGAGCATGTGTTGATATTCTAATAAAATGCAAGATGACTCCAGATAGTATAGGTGAGTTAATGCACATACATCTACAAAATCATCTTCTTGAAAAAAACTTCCTTGGAAAATTGGAACTATTTCAGCTGTTTCTGTAGGTAGAGGAGATTTTATCTGCAGTAGTATTTTCATTCACAGTCATACCCTTCTGGTCAGTTCCTAAGAATAATAATGTGGGAAAGACGGATGACCTTCTGAACCTCACATTCACATAGAGTTCGTGTTGGCTGACCACAGGCAAGGTCTATGTTACCTTTCTGCTTTTCTCTTAGTTTTGTTTTTTGCATTGTATATTTTTATGAGATATTGAAATGCTATATAATTATAGGAGCTTAAGTAATACCGTAACAACCTGAACAATGACCTAATTTTACCCTATACCTTCATTTTCACCTCTAAGACAGAGCTCATCCTTTCCAGATTGTGCTCTGTGAGGAAATTGCTGAATATTATGCTAAATGCAGATACTGCAAAATATTAGATGTTAAAGGTTATCTAGTTTCAAATAATATTCAATGATAGAAATTGACTATGAATTTATGTTAGGTTTAAACAAATACCTGAATATTTGCATTTTTTAAATTGTTTGTATTCTGACTCATCTCATAACCCACAGAGTGCTCTGATTAAATGGAAATATAAATGTCAGATTTATATGGGACTTTATAATTGAAAACTGTTAATTATTTGTTGTGATACTGTTGATACAGCTTGACTGTAGAAGTACAACTTACTGGAAGTCTTCTAACTAAAAAGCTAACTAAAATGTCTAATACTTTTTGTTAGAAATGAGGCTCATGGTATCAAGAACAAGGCAGTAAGTAAGTGTCTGTTCTGATATGTACAGTCCTGGCTTTACTACTCCTCTCAGTATGTAGCTGTGTGTCCTAGCATACCAAACTATTCACAAGTTTAAAAATAAACAAAAAGTCTACTTATTGTGATGATTTTTATGGACTTCTGCAACCTTACTTATTCCTTGCATCTATAAATTGTTGCTGATATTTGCTGTATTTCTGCTCCTATATAATATATCTGCAGAGCAAATCTCATAAGTTAGGTCTGATGCAAACTGTACTGAAGTTACTGGAGTTACCCATTACTCAAGTGGCGTTTCAATAAGGTCGCAGATTTAAGAAAAAAATACTTAGAGAATAGAAGTTGCATTACTGGCTTGGAAAAGTCACTGAATATGCACTTCCTTTATGCGAATTTCTAGTCAGTTAACTGCTAATGGAAGTTGATGTGGTTGTTCATCCATTTCAAATAAACTTTCTGTCTGAAACACCAATAATTCGACACTATGCCAGAAGGAATGATTCCCATCAAAACAAAAGTTCTTCATTTCCCACTAAGCTATCTTACCATTATTATTGGTCCAACAAACAGTGGATGATGCATCAGAAGTTAATTTCCTCTCAAGCTGTCTTACAAGCTAAATTTCAAAAAGAAAAGATCATCAAGTGACCTAGACTTCTTGTCCTTGGGCCTTTGTAGCTGAATCAAGTCTGGGCCTTGGGGGTGGTTTACATCGTTGAAGTGAGCATCCCAAACATCTCCACCTACTTTACTTTTGATTGCAAATGTCTTGGGACACATGAAATGGATTCTTTTAGGACTAAATTAAACTTGAAATTCACTTCAGTCACAAGCTTAATGCTGTTCTGAAGCAAATCATCCTTCAGTTAATGAGGGTGAGCCTAGAATTAGTTCAATGTAGAAAACCCCTGAAAATGTGCCAAGACCACCCCTTATTTTTCTCTGCACATCCATACTTGTTTGTTAACTCTGTTGGTCATGTAGGTGTAGCCTCATGTAGGATGAGAAACTGTTCCTAGCTGAGGTTTTTCTAAGAAACTGGTTACCAGTAAGTGTCTCCTTGCTTTATTTTTATGCTATATATGTGAGTTCTGATGTTCTGGGAAATTCCATGTTAAATAGTTTCTATTGGGTCATACATTTGTTTCCTCTGAAATTAAAAAAAAAAAAAAACCACAACACAACAACAAAAAGTAAAAAAACAAACCAAGGAAACAAACAACAAAAAAGAACCCATCAGGATACTTTCGACCAACAAGAGTTCTTCAGGTCTCCCATTTCCAAACAGCAACAAAAGGTATTCGTAAGAAAGTTGATTTAAAAGGCCTATTGCAGTCACAATGCAACAGTAGAGGATGTTAATGAATTTTCTGATTTGTACTTTACATTTTGGAGTGCTGGGCCTGTCTCAGAGTTCCCCAGTGTAAAAGTCATGGCAAACTGGAGCAAGTCCAGCAAAGGACCAGCAGAATTTTGAAGCATCTGATATGCAAGGAGAAGCTTAAAGAACTGGGGTTGTCCAGCCTGGAGAACTAAAGGACAGAAGAATCTTATCGATACAAATACACAACATACAAGAGATGCCATTTGAACATAAGAAGATAGGTTTTTTAATGTGAGAGTGAGTGGTTGAACGTTACTCAAAGAGGTATTGGAATCTTCTGTACTGGAAGTATTAAAACCCTGAGTAGCCTGCACTGGGTGACCCTGTTTTGAGCCGGTGCATTTTAGGGTCTGTGTAACTGCACTTTTTTAGGCTACATGAAGAGTAGTGAGTTAAATTGAAAAGTCACTGTGTTTCTCACAAAATCTTTTGGTATTTAAAATATATTGTCATTCTTTATTTTCTCTTCAGGTTTTCTTATCTGCTAATTGTGGCCTACAGATGCACTGTCCAAGAGACTATGTTAACATAAAATCATACCTGAGTAGCCTTTATTTTTCAGGTTTCTCAAAGTATGATTGAAATTTTGTAAAAGGAAATATTGTGTTTGGCCTATTGACAACAAAAGCGAGCCTCTAATACATTATAAAGCCTGTAAAAATCTATCTTATTAATAGTTTTTTAGAAGTTTTGCTTATGTATTACTGCAGGGTGTACATGATAAAAATTCTGAAAATTATGTACCATCTCTTTATCAATGTTTCTTTAAAGAGGGACAGAAAATATTAAAAAGTAAATTTTTCATGAGCATTCCACTAAATACAGTAATTGTTAGATTAAATGAGCAGAATTGTGTAGAGCTGTTAATTTGCTAAGATTCCAAAATAACTTTTACTGATCTAAAATGAGCAATGAATGGAGAGATGGTGCCATCATAGAGTACAGTGAACCAGAACTTTCTGCAGCAGTGAAATGCTGGTAAAACTCTAAATTTTTCATTATTAGCCTTCAGTGCTTATATAATAGTAAAGAATATTTCCAAGGAAACAAAAAAGCTGTATAAAATATAAATATACAGAAAGAACTTAATTTTTTTCTAACTTTCCCTGAATCAAACAAATATGATTTGTTATGGGATTAAAACAGGCACTAAACACAAGGCCTAGTTAATGGAGATGCTACAGGAGACATTTATCAGTCATGTTGGAGGATGCCTCTTCCTAGTGGATTTTGTTCTTAGAATTGTTAGCTAATGCATACTCAATGGTTCATCTTAAGTAACTTATGTATCTAGAAATGAGTCAGTACAGTAGTTTCCATCAGGAGGCTGAAATAAATCAGTATTTCTGTCTTAATCTCTATCCTTTAATTATGGACATAATAACCACACATAACATGTCTTTTGAATTGCAAGAAACTATGCTTTCTGGAGATGCATTTTCTGTAATGTGACAGGTAGGAGATAAGATGTCTGGTAGATTTTGATTGTCAAGTACTTATTTGTATATAATTTAATGCACACAGAAGGTAGGTTGACCTTCATGGTCCATCTACTTACAAATTAGAGAGAGCATGGTCAGAATTCTGTCTATACCTCCACCCTACTCCTGCCCCAAAAATAAAGGAAACGAAATTGTTTCCGTGACCACATCCCTCTTAGTACATCTGTTGACCCTGACAGCAATATTTTCTCTAACCACAGAATCTGTGCAGTTTAGAATGTATAGGAGCAGATAAGATACAAGTCTGGGCTGATCACTTTGTAACTAACTATCACTTGTATTTTGCATAAAGCAAGACAGGGTTTTCAAATAAAAAGACCTTTGGTTACTGACTCATTGATCAAAACTCCAACTAGAATCAATCAACTCTTATATGTCAATATGAATATCACTAAAGTTGTATCATGATCAGTGAGGTTGGGTTTTCTAAGCTTTCACCTTAACCTTCCCTTTGTTCCATCACTAACAGAAATTATTGATGAGAATTAAATTGATAGGTAAACTATGGAATCATGCAGTGATTGGATGGGACCTCCAGACATCACCTGGATCAACCCCACTGTTCAAGCAGGGCCACCTAGAGCCCATTGCCCAAGACCCTGTTCAGATGACTTTTGAGTATCTCCAAGGAGGGAGAGCACACAATTTCTCTGGGGAAATCTGTGGCCCTGCTCAGTTACCCTCACAGTGCAAAAGTATGTCCTGATGTTCAGATGGAACCTCCTGTGTTTCAGTTTGTGCCCATTGCCTCTAGGTCTGTCACTGGGCACTGCTGAAAACAGCCTAGCTTAATTTTTCTCAGCATCCTCCCCTCAAGGAGCTATGTATGTTGATAAGATCCCTCTGAGACTTCTCTTCCCTAGGCTGAACAATCACAGGTGTCTCAACTTTTCCTCACAGAAGAGATACAGCAGATCCAAGTCCGGACTAAAGCTGCCCCTGGACTAAAGGCCTATTTGTTCAGCTACAGCTGTGATTATGGAAGGCGTTGTGTGAATCTATCATATCGATGATCACACCACCAGTCTTGATAGCAATTAGCAGCAGTTAGTTTTGTAATTTGGGCTTAATTGCCTTACTTAATGCATGGTTCAGCACACCAAAATTTGTCATTCTAATTTCAATGGAGATCAAAGGTAAAGACTTCTTTTGAGCCTGTGCTATAGATTTAGCTAACAGTGGAAAATTGGCTGCAAGTAGCTCAAAAACTAAATGTTTTAATGATTAATCGATTATTTAATGTTTTAGTACAGTGTTTTCTAATTAAAGACTATAGGACCAATGTAGATCTCTTCAGTTTTAATAGACATTGTATGCTTTATATTTTGCTTTTGTTTTGTATTATATTTCCTCATACAGCCCCAACGAACTACTACATTTTTGCATTCAAAACAGAAGTGAACTGAATAATATTTTTCCTCTTTTCCACTTCTGTCTTCATGCAAGAACTGCATCTTATAAAATGCATTTTAATTTAGGAAAACATCATATAAGCAGTCTATATTTTCCCACAGCTCTTTCTACTTTGCTGCAGATCCAGAGAGTTGAACACAATTGCACTGATATGACAGTTGCTGAACCACTACCCACAGCCTAATGCAAAGCCATATAGCAAGAATAACTGGAGGCAGGAGCAGAAAATCTCTGGCAGGAATAGCTGGTAGTTGGTCTTTCTCAACTATAATCTCATTCTCAATGAGAAATGGAGACCAGACTACAGCAATTAAATTCTAGACACAGCAAAGGCAGGGAGTCAGCAAAGGAATTTGAAGAGATGGAACTTGAAGTTAAACAAAAGCTGCAAGAGGGACATAAAAAATGACAAAATTTAGGAGAGCATATATGTATTGTTAACATCTCTAAATGTCAGAAACTAAGCATTCTTATTTTTGTATCTTCAAACATGAAATCTATTTTCTACACATATTACTAAATGCTATTAAACGCTATTAAATGTCTACCCTATTTTGCTAAAAGGACATAAGCACCTGATATTCATCAGGTGACTCCATTCTTCCATTTCTAACTTTATATATTGCCCTACAGATGACCACACAGGCTGTTCAGAGTCCATAAAGTTCGAAGTATATAAAATAGTCCCTCATTACCTAACGTGAAATACAGTCAGTATAAGGACACGTATCCAGAGTCATCTGGTTTCCAGCAATGTTTCAACTTTTAGGAGTGAAGACATAATTGCGCATGCTTGAGTCTGACAGGCAATTGCCTTCTGTCTTCATCCATGAAACATCATCAACACTTCTGGAACCTTCTGTTGCCTTTTCTACATCTGCCCCCAGGAAATCTCATCTCAAATACTCAAAAATATTCTGGTTTCTCAAAAAAGCTTCCAAAAAATCCCAATAATAATTTTTTTTCTAATCTTACACACCTTCCAAAAGCAGGTTTACATGCCAGTCTGTACAACTTATTTAAGAAAGACAGTAGGTTTGTATCATACTAAAATTTAATTTCAACTCATTTGAAACTCAAAAGTAAATTTATTACAGAAATAGAAAGTTCATAACCTTCTACTTGTTTGCAAGTGTAGGTAACTATCTTGGACACTATGAAGCAAACATTTCAGCCAAACAGCTGTCCATGGTATGCTCTGCTTAGCTAGACTAAATGTGGCACAAAATTTTAATTATTTAATGCTGAGAAAATGTCATGTATCACAGAGATGAATGTGGCTTATACAGATAAGTACCCATTGGAAAAAGCTTCTGGATATATGTGTCTTTAAAGAGCAAATGTGAGCTGACAGCATACGTTCAAACACACCATCACAAACCAAAAGCTTTACCCTAGCCATCACATAAAAATCTCAGAATGATGCAGGCAGTTCTGTAGTTGATGTAACTTTTCTCCACCAGGTCAGACATGAGATGATATCTGAATTTATGCTTCCTTTGACTAATTGTGTAAGAAATTATCTCAAAATGACCCAGTTTTATTAGTCAATGAGCCTGTAATACACTCAGGTTTTACCACTTTCTTAGAGGTCTGTACTGAAGGTTGCTCACCCACATTAAGAGAACATGGAGGTCTAAAGAATCAGGACACTTCATATGTACAAAAAGCGGGCAAATTAATTAATGGGGCACCTCACACTCCAAATTAAAATACTGCAGCTGTATGGCAAGACAAACAGACAAAAACATGGCTCTCCCTTTGCCATACACTGTTTTCTTGGAAGCATGTTGCATCAACATGACTGAATAAAATATTTTCTAATCTTAGTGGGGTAAACAGAAAGGTTACTGTACCTTGTGTCAGAACGTATGACAGACATGGAATAGCAGCTACAGAAACATTTGCGTCAAGCAGTAGCCCACCCATACTTATGATGTATACACCTTCCACAAAAAGCCTTTACTTGATGTGGGTGCCCTGAAGACAATTACAAAGGTGATCTAAGTAAGAAGAGGTACAAATAAGACACCATCACAGATGTATGGTTTGTGTCAAGCTTTCATACATGTGCAGCACAATTAAATAGCGCCTGTGTTTCAGTTTTCAGTTCCTTGTTTTGAAATAGTGTCTCTGTCATTAAGAAAAGATAGCAAATTATGAAAATGATATCTTTTAAGTCTGAAGTACACCATGTATTTAAACACACACTCACAAAATGGAAACCCATAAACAGGTCTCTAAAGGGAGAAGTTTTGTTCGTGAAGAAGTCTCATGACCAGGGAGCTGCTCACAAAGAGGGACCTAAGATCTATTCTGGACTCCTTTTTTTAACGTGTTTAAGAACAATACCTTAAAATGCATGTCAAAGTTCACTTAGAATATGAATGGGTTTGTTTTCTTGTGGAGTTGTGTAGATTTCAATTAAAATAAACTAATAAAGATATAATTATGACAGAGAATAGATGAGGCTAAGTGACCACAATTGAATTCCCTTCAGTGTTCTAATGAAGTGCTTTAATCCTCATAACAATGGTCAGTCTTAGTGTACAACTTGTTCTTCTTGTGCTTGTTCTAATAGCAATCTTTATTTTCCTAATAACGACAAGCAAAACTTATTTTCTCTCTGTGGTAGTTGTTTCCAGTAAACCAATAGAATTGCAACCCAAGATACCTAATACCTTCACCTGGTATTATTCAGAATTTTGTTTTCCAACTACCTTTATATCACTACAGTTTTGAAAGAGAGACAGTAGATCTAAATGAATTAACTTTGAAGAAGCAAGTTTTGAGTTTTGCTTACTCTCCACATTTCTCTGCTCCCTGCTAAACTCTCTCCTATTCCAGTGCTAACAGCTCTCCTTTTGTGCAGTAGCAAAGAGCTCAGAATATATACAAAAACATTTTGCAATGTGAATATCTATAGTAACTTACCGTTCACGCATCTAAAGGTACAAAATGATAAGGGAACTGTTGAACTAAGGTGCATGTTCTTCAATTTGCTGGATGTTATCAAATGTATGTTTATGCCATTGTTCTAAGAATATCAAGTAAGTAATTTAAACCTTGAAGGATGTCATGACAGTCCGTAAACAGAACACATGTAAGCAGATTGTTTCACCTGGATAAAATATCAATATGATTTCCCTTAGAAAATAAATCATTGATGTGTCAGAAATATATTTTAAACTCCCAGAAGCTTCTAAAGGTCTAAAAAGTATCTTCTGTCTTTTTATCAGCTGTGCTTGGATACATAGGGAGAGAAGCCACCCTAAACAGTATTCAGCTTTTGTATAATACTAGGATATGTTTGTTATCCTTGCAATGTCATTTTAATGCCCTGTCATATTTGTCTAATTCCACGCAACCATTCTGTCCTGCTTAAACACTGAATGTTGATGAACCTTAGATGAAAAACAACAAGGGCAATTGAAACTAATGGAAAAACAGTTACCTAGAGACTGTCTTAAAATAGGCTGAATGGAAGAGCAGAAAACCCTAAAATTAAAGAAAATGAAGGGGCAAACCCTTGGGTTTAAAATTACTGGATAAAGGTTTAAATATTATGGTATAATATGCTAAAGCCTCTAAAAAATCTTTAACCATTTACTTAGGAAATAACATGTAGAAATTGTGACTAAGCGTCTTGAATTACAGATTATTTTTATCTAATTGCCCAAACACTATTTGGAAGTATATTATGATTTTTTTAAAATAAGTGTTAAACCCACAGGCACTTAACATTTCATACACAAATAATGACACTCACAGTCAGGCCAAGCATGACTACTGTTTATTACAGCATTTTGTGTTTTAAAGAACTCATGAAAGCATCAATGCTAAGTAAGGTGATGACTTTTGACCAGAACAATAATAACCTGTGGGCTGAAAGAAAATATGTATTGCAGTATAATCCCTAGTGGACAGTAGTGCACATAATAAAACTACCAGACATAAAATGTTAGGGGTATAAAAACTTAAATTTTTTAGAAACTCCCTATTGACTAGCTGTTTGAAATATGTCCAAAGGGAAACATGGAACAAGAATGACACCTAGTGGTCCATAGTCTTTCCATCGGGTTTTTTTTTTTTTCTCGTCATACAGTCACATATGTACACAAAAATGTACATGTTTTCTCAGTCTTACAATTGATTTTACTTTTCAGTCTTCGAAAATCAGTGATCTTCACCCCCATGTTGTCCCTGACTCAGCTTGTAATCTCATGAGATAATCTATAAATACCAAGTAAAGGAGAGATGCCCTTAACTTTGCTCCATTTATATTCCTCAAGTCTGACAGCTGCAGAAAGCTGATGTGCAGAAGCAAGTGTATATACTTCTTTGACTTAACTTCTTTTTGATTGAGTAGGTGGTCATTTTTTATCAACTGACACCCCCCCCCCCCCCCCCCCCCCCAGATTTGCTTTCATTAGCTATCAATTTTCTTTGCAGAATTCTTAGAAGAAGACATATTAAAAAGACAGGAAAATATTTCTGAACTTGGACTGAAGAGGGATCTTCCACTATTATCAGAGCTGAAAAAGGCTGAAAGATGCATTTGTGGAGAAACTGCAAATGGAACTAGCCCTTGTATGTAGATGAATGTATTGAAAGAAAATTCCCAGGCAAAATTAAAATAAATTTTCATCTGTTATGTTTTAAAGCTATTCCTGACATAAATGCTTTGCAATGCTCAGTTGAATTTAAAAATAGAAATGTCGGGTCTCTTTGTTAGTATTTTCCTGAAAATAACAAATGTAAAATCTTATAAAAAGAGTTATCCATAAACAAGCAGAGAGGAAAAGACTGGTTTTCTAAAACCGTGTGTCTTAAATAAGCAGTAATGCTTTCATTGCTCCCTGAAATATTCTACCCTATGCTCTCCTCAAAAATACATGAATATTGTTGATTGACAAAAGCCTGCATAGATATGAATCAGAACATTTTAATGTTAATTTATATGAAGATGTAATGATATTCTACTGCATATTTTTCTGCTTCTGAATCTATTTCTGGACCACTAGTAATAAAAAGGCACTGCTTCTTTCAAAGGTCTAATTACAAACCTCTAGAGAAAACAGTGCAATGGAATTTAAACATTGTCACGGTCACTGACCTCGAGCTGAACAGAGAAAGCAAATCTGCTACAGTCCTTCACTTTACTTTTAAGTAGTGGTGAAAATCCATATCTAATATTGGTTATATTTCTTTACATGCCATGCTACATTATAGTGACAAGACCTAAGAAAATACCTGGATTAAATCTAGACAAATAAAATGTACTCTGCTTTTCATGAACTTATCCTTGGGAGTCAGGCTTGAGAAGTGCTATGAGCTTTCCTATAATACAAACAAGAAAGATTTGCTTTACATAGAAAGCATGATGAGCTGGGTCATGGTGTAGCTCCAGACAGTGACCAAGAACCACACAGCCACTCACCTACTGCCCCTGCAGAGGGAGAGAATTGGGAGGGCAAAAGAGAGAAAACTCCTGGGTTGAGATAAACACAATTTAATAGGTAAAGCAGAAGTCACACTTGCAAACAAAGTGAAACAAGGAATTTATTCACCACTTCTCATGGGCAGGCAGGTGTTCGGCCATCTCCACAAGAGCAGGGGTCCTACAGTTCCTCCTTTTTCCCTCAGCTTTATATACTGAGCATGACACCATATGTTGTGGGATATGCCTTGGGTTATTTGGGATCAGTTGTCCCAACTGTATTCCCTCCCAACTCTGTGCACCCCCAGCCTCCTTGCTGGTGGGTTGGGGTAAGATGTAGAAAAGGCCTTGGCTCTGGGCAAGCACTGCCCAGCAATAACAAAAACATCCCTGTACTTTCAGCACTGTGTTCAGAACAAATCCAGCGCACAGCCCCACACCAGCTCCTGTGAAAAAATTTACCTCTGTTCCAGCCAAAACCAGCACAAGCTGCCAGATAAGTCTTAATATGCTGGCCACTTTGTTGAGGATGCATGCAGATTCCTGAGAAATACTGTTTTTCATTTTACCAGAAATGCAGTCTAATCTAAGTCTTACTTTGTGAAATGCTCTTGAATGCTTTTGGTAGACCTTGTCAGGAGGACAGCTTTCAACAAATTCTAACATAATGGGTGACACATTGAGGTTTCTATGGTTTACATCATGCAGGCATGTGGAGGCAAGAGTGCAGGGGTGTATACATGTTCTGTTAAAAGATTTGTGGCTTTATTACTGCATTATAGCTGTAATTAATTTTATAGCAAGGAATTTACTCAATGGATTTAGCAAGAGTTTCCTCTTCTTTTTCAAGGAAAATTTGGTCATCTAATTAAGTTCCTTGTGTAGAATTGAGAATTTTGTGATTAGGTTTCTGATTTCTGTTTAGACTGAGTCTAAACAGAACTTCTTTGTGACTTAAGTTCTCTACCTGTAAAATGGAGAAAGTAATATCTTTCTACTTCTCTACCTGTAAAATGGAGAAAGTAATATCTTTCTACTTCCTTTTATTCAGTTCTGCCTGTTTAGATGATAAAATATTCAAGGTAAACATGTCTTGATTTATTTGAATATATAGATTTTAGCAGCAAGAGAGCATTGATTCTGCTCAGGTCACCAGAAGGACCTCAGATTGATTAGGATTAAAAAATAATGGCTGTTCCCTAACATTTCAGGGGAGCCTGGCTTGTCTGTTGCCCCCTCCTTCACATAGTTAATTTGCTGATGTATGTTTGAGTCTATCACAGCTCGGTTCTTTGTTCTTTCTTCTTCTCAAGGAAGGCAGCAGTCTTTTCTACAGTCTCCCTTAGTTGTATCTCTGTTGGTAGATTTGAGAGTTCTAGGGAACATCCCCAGACATGGAACTCTATTATTTATTGGGGTAGATTGCCAGAAGATTTTCTCGCACTGTTCTGGGACAGAAAACTGTCAGCTTTCCAAGCAATGCCTGGGCATGATTCCAGTTTCACAGTTTTCTTTGTAAAGTCTTCAGTGGCAATGGTAGGATATAAAAGAAGTTACAGCAAAATATGTGTGGTATGGTCAATGTTTAAGAAATGTGTGACCACAGTGAATGGTCACCAGCAAACAAAATGGATAATTTCTTTTCTCATCAGCACCATAACTTCTGGATGCCTCTTTGAAGCACATATTTCTGAAGCTATCTGACTTACAAACTCACCCCAACATTTCATAACAAGTGAAAATGGAACTTGCCTCAAACTCCTGGCTTATTGCTACTCCTTCTAGGTTTGTTGTACAAATACTTCCTGCATCCTTCTGAGGCAATAGAGCTCTTCTGGAAGGAAAATTAAAGGAAGAAAGCAAAAAGAAACTGCCTAATTTTTCTCACCTATAAAATCTTAATTTAAATGTTATCTAAATTAATAATTCATAGCAAATACATTGTGTGATTAATCAAGACTCCTTTTGTATTACAGTATTATTTGCATTACAAATATACATTATTTATTTTCTCAGTGTAACTGTTCTTAAAAGTATAGTTTAAGAAAAGAGCTGGGGTTTGACTATATCTGGGAGAGTTAGCAGAAAGGCAGTATTTTAAATGTGTTTAAAATATTGGTTCTGTGTCCTATAAATACTGTTTAAGTTATCATCCCTAAAATAATTTGCTACCACAGTATTTAGCAGCCAGCTGCAGAGTAGAAATTGAAGACCTTAGCGTAAGCCCTTGCAAATTACTTCAGAGAGCTGCATCAGTTTACTTGTAGTTCATACATTTGCACAGGAAGTTCCAGCTTATACATTAGATCTTTCTCTGGCTCATTTAATTTCCTCTGTATCAAGCACATTACAAGGGAAAAATGGACCCTGCTCTTTGCTTCACAGTCTCCCATATTTCCTACTTTCTGCTCACTGGTGAAAGTGAGAGATATTTTCCCTCCGCTCATTGTGAATAAATCTCAGATTGCCTCTCTTCGTATATTTATGCTAGAAAACCATCCTGCCCTGAAATGTTCATTTGAAAGAGATCGTGAAAAGGGCGCACACATAGTAAAACAGGTTCATTTGAACAAAGATTCACAATAATCCTTTTGTGTTGTTCACCCTACACCATCTTCAAGTCTAGAATGAAGGTTCAGGTCATTTCTTGTTCTGTCTCCACACAGAATAATGGAAAATTCCAATTTCCTGTTACAATATGTGTGCAGAAAATCCACTTTAACAGCTGGAATAGCTAGAATTTGGAACGTGTGAACCTAACCTGTCCAGGTGAATCTTCATATGATTTGCTTGCTCAGGAAAGTGAGGTGACTATTTCATCACACTTAGAGTGCATTGAAGGAATTAAACAGTAAAAGCAAAAGAATACTGTGAGACAGTTTTATTCGCTTCAAGGTTTTCTCGCTCTCTATGCAATGAGTCTTGCTTGGAAAAACGTGGCCTTAGGACCTGTGATTAAAGACTGTTAAATACTCAGCAAATGGCCACTGCATCAAATGGAAAGGAGTGATGAGAAAACAGAAGGAAATCTTGCATATCAGACCAGTGTAAGGGCAAAATGTAAGCGCTTACCTTATCACCTTCGCTCTATAGGCAACTGCTGTAAAAAATCCTTTCTAAAAAATGACTTTTCCAGGAAGTTAACAATAAATGACAGTTCAGAAGAGAGAACAATTTACTGATATTCTGAACCTGAATAGTTGGTTGCCTGAGTAAGGCTTGCTTTCTTTCCTTTTTCTTTAATTTGTTCTCACTTTTATTACAACCCCTCAGGCTCTGGAAATGGGTATCTTCAATTACAAGTTATTTAAATCAGCTGTTCCAGAAACGTATTTGCTATTTTGATCAACTTTTGAATGCTAATTAGAATATTCTTCCTACTGCTTTTCTCCTTAGGAGCTAGAAACTCAGCTGTGTAAATCAGCTTTTGATGATGTACACAGTGGTATGTTTGACTCGGAATGTTTAAAGAGAAGGAAATGTTGCAATAGCATATTTACCACAACGGTATTTGATTTCTCTTTGTTAAGAGTAGCAAAGAACGGCAGAGGAAAAACAGGTTTTATACCTAAGTGGTTAGACTGCAGTTCAGGAGATCAGTTATTTTGAATCAGTTTTCGTGAATGAGTTTCTTAAAAGACTAGGTTAGTTCTTTTTTCACAACTCTTTTCCAGTCTGAAAATTAAATCCCAGTCCCTTATCTCAAAAATAGGATACAGATTTTCCTACGACACCAAAGTGCTTTAAGCCTGTTTCTAAAGCTTTAATCACCCTCCTCATAAATGATGAGTACTACATATGACCTGGAGAGTAACTTTTTTTTTTTTTTTAAACAGTGGTATATCTACAGGAAAATGAGCGACATTTTCATCTGCATTCTCCTTACTACCTCTTTCCCCAAAGGAATTTTCTTCATAATTAAATTGTGTAGGATGCCAAATAGTAGCCAAACCTAGTGCACCAGCAAGAGACCTAGTACCTAGTGAGACCAACATGATTTCTCCTCTCTGTCCATTGAAACAAATTTACCAGACTTAAGACAGAGTGCTCATCCCTGGTGTGCTAGGCATGAAGGTGCTGCAGTTCCTGGTGCCCAGGTCCAGCCTACAGTGAGACTGAGCACACATACTCTCTGTGTGCTGTATACACACTCTGGACCAAAGCAGGAGATCAATCCCAAAATGAAAATAACGCCTTTAGAGCTGATGCCGTAAAGAGCAATCACATAAATTTAAACTAGCCTAATCAGGATTGGAACTAAATGAAAGAGGATCAAATGGTCTCACTTTGTTCTTATTTTCCACGTAACCAGACTCAAAGATTGCTAGCAGACCTTGTGTCCTCCACACATGTACCCTTACACAGGGCACTCTGTAGCCCTGTAGCCAGGTTTCCCCGTAGCCAGTCCCCAGATCTCATGTCATACCTACTGGCTGGTCTAGCTTGACATGTGCTGCTGTCTCACAGAAACATATCAGTCTCTACGGTAGCTGGCCCACAAGGCTGTGTTCTCCTCTGTATCTCCCAGACTGCCTGAACTACTTGCCAGTTCATCTGTCTTGAAGCCTGCAAGCTTCTTGTGTGGAAATACACACAGAGATCACATTCCCACAGCAAAATGTCTACTGAATGTACAAGCTAACTGCTTACATGTGTCTGCCCCTTTTATTCTCCTCTCTCTCTTTTCCTATGCTTGTTCCCTCCAGATCCAGCATTTCCCCACCCATGTCTCTTCCCAAACAGCCTGCTTCAAATTACTTTTTCTGCATTCAGCCCAGTCTTGCTACATCCACACCCAACTCTGCCATTTTTGAAGGACTGGAGAGAAGACTATAGGTTTGGTTATATGAATGTTTTATGAAATCTCCTTAAGGGAAGACTACCAGTGTTGTTCGGTCTGTGGAGTTAATATCTGTGCCTTGATACTTGCCTGTATCTGCATTCTACTCTAGAAATTTATCTGGGCAAACTGTGAGGCTTATCTCACTTCTTTGCATAATTCTAAACTAACCAGGTGTTAGATGTCAAAACAAATTAAAAGTAATTCAGGATTTACTCAAAGCTTATGATGTCAAGATTAAAAATGGAGGAGAAGGAGGTATCAGACTGACAGCAATGTTAAGATTTTATGGTTTATTTCATTAGTTAAGCCGTATGAATATCAAATATCACAAGCTTTTTCAGCCTGGCTCTTCTCTTTGTATAACTGAATATCTTTCAAAGCTAGAATTAACCACAAGCTGATTCTGAATTACAATCAGAACTCTGGCTTCTCACGGATAACTGAGACTTGGCTGGATAACACTACAGGGTTCCAAATGGATATCTACAGTTTGTTCTGAGGGAATATAAAATCAGTTTGTTACAGTGGTATAGTTACAGTTTTTGTAATAATTTTGTTCTTGAATTTCAGATTTGGGCACTCCTGAAGAGGTCTCAGATGTGTTAGATTTCAGAGTATTCTAAAATGCTTATTATTTCCTCTCTGGACCTGGAAAATAGTGGATTTGTAAATGTGAAGTAGGGAATAAGAGGATTTTCTGTTCCTAAGAGAATTGTTGGGGGGGCTTGTATAAGTAGTTGAGAAGTCATCCATATTTGGTGATTCTGGTTTGGTAGTTGTGTGTGTTACTGTCTGCAGGGGTATGCAGTGCTTCAGATTCAGTGGAAACAGACAAAGGAAAAAGACTTTTTGCCACTGTGTATTTATGTGTCTATTGACAGCAGCTCAGAGGAAAGAGCATACTAGTACAAAGATTTCCACTTAATGTGATCACTAGCTAATTTGATCCTCCCTGTTATTTGATTTGATCTCCAGGAAATAAACCATTTCCATTGATTCTTACTGTGGATTCTTATTGCTTATTTTGTTCACGTCCACTTCAGCTAATACTAGATAATTCAATCAACATTTATTGAATCTGTCATGGAAAAGGGAAGAGTAATCATGTTGTTTACAACATAAAAATAGATTTCTATCATGTGTCTTTCCTATTCTGCTTTTCAGTTTCCCTGCATCAGTAGATAATGACTTGAAATTGGTAGTTACCTTTGAGAGAAGCTGGAAATTAACATTTTACGGCACCTGCAACATGGCCAAGCACAAGATAAAATTAAAAATGTAAAAAGCTATCAACATGTTTCTAGTCTGATTTGTACTGATGTGTAAAAGGGTCCACACTGTTGAAGTCAGGCAAGCTGCACTGACAGGAAAGCAATCAAGCCAAGAGATTACATCCTTGGTCTGTTTGAGCATTAGGTAATGAACATACACAGAATGCTGTTTTTAAATTGAAATTTCAATAGTTTTGTTTTCTCAGATCATTTTAGCAACATATATTTTAGGTGCTTTCCTAAGTCCACTAGGGGTGAATCATCTACTTGCTTGACATGATCCAAGTAAGGTGAAAACAAATAGCCAGCCCGTATGGAGAACTCAGTTGAGTCAGTAGCTGTGAAATATGTGGGTGGTAAAAATTAAGTTAATTATGATGGGAGCATTAATTAGTCTTTTAAGCTGCTAAGGCAAAGGGATTTTATATTAGCTACTATTATTAACATGAAGGGGTGCCATGGAAGTGATTCTCCCCCTCATTGACCAGTGGTCATATTCCCTAGGCATCAAATGTGAAAATACATAATCTTCTTAAACACAAATACTTTCTGCATCTTTGCCTCAAAATATGGGACCCCAAAAAAGTTCCCCTGTTGAGCAATGGATAATTAGGACTAGATTTTATTTTGATTTTCAGGGTTGTGACAACATTTTTTTGAGGACACCAGTATAAAATCAAACAGTATCTCAGTGGAAACTGGAAATGTTTCATATGCAAACAACTGCTTCTAATTGCATCTCTGCTCTAATTTTACGACTCTTCATTTTTATGGTCAACCACTCAAAGTGGGTAGATATTTTTGCAGCATGACTGAGAAGTTTTTGCTGTATTTAACAGCAAATAAATATAATTTTATCATAGAGAGATTCTGTTTATTTTAAATAGTTCACATATATGTATGTTGCAGATTACTGCATTATATAATATAAGACCGCAGAAAAAATCTAAAGCCCAACATACTGACATTTTATAGCATGATTTTAGTTCAGGGATAGGCATAAAGAAATTCCTGAGAATGGCCACTCTTTTCAGTTCTGTGTCAAGGACCTACTGATATTTAACTCTATAATGTTCTCTGTTCCAAGGAAAATGGGAAAACCCATCATACAAGTCTTCCTTTTATAAAGTGTTCTTGGAAAGAGATGGTCATCTTAGTGAAATATAAATGATTGTGCTAAATATTGAGATAGAAAGTTGTCATGTGTCTAAATCATGTCTTATATTTTGTAGCTGGAATTACAGAAAGCATATATTAATGCAAATTAAATTCAGTACTTTTCTGCCTATCTCTTTAAAATGTTCTAAAATATTTAAAACTTTGTCTTGTAAGAACTCACTAAGAATTTTCTTTCATTAATCTATCAAAATGGAGGTTCGTATACTGTTATATCACAGGATGATGATAGTTATTTTTCCAAATAAATGCTTTTATTGGTTGAATGTTTAATTCAGCATACAACGTAATTAGTGTATCATGTGTAGAGACTGGAGGATACCAACATCCCGATTTCAAGAGATCGATGTTCCAGTATCTGGTTCCAAGGCTCATAAAGTGACTCCTCTGCAAGATACGTAACACAATAGCTACAGATTTGATTTTCTCCGTGCTGCGTAAGAGGGAAACTTGTAAGAAGCAAGTCATTCTTATCCGGCAGGAACTGTTTTCTATCCCTAAATTTGGACAAATCCATAATATTTAATAAGTAAGCAACATATAGTTTTTTTTGAACAAAGAACTCCCACAACAGCTGAGAGCAATAGTCCTTTTTGACTAGTGTCAGATCCCCAGCTGTGCCCAGTCTCCACTGATTCAGAAAGAACAGATGAGATAAAACAAATGGCATCAATCTAGCTAATTATGCGTCATAAAAACTCATCTTCATGAGGTGTCACATACTAAAAATTACTATTTCTTCCCATTAAATATAAAGGAAGTCTAAGGTGACAGGCCCGATTGTAGGTAAGTATATTTTGTAGGTGGATAAAGTCTACCTACCATGCCTATAGAAGTTCAGGAAAATAATGAGCCAAAATAATACCAATAATCTGCTGGTTTATTTCAAGAGTGGATTTCTTCATCATAACACTTTGCTATTTTTGTATAGAAGATTCTGGAATGAACTCAGACCCCCCAATCTCAGTACAGTGGCTGTTCATTTTCTTGCACAGAAGAGAACATAGACAAGATAACTCCAGCCCAGACTCATTTCATGTCACTTCTGGAATTCAATGCAGATCTTGGAAGAGCTACAACATCTTTTGGAGAGAGGGGATACTTACACCTTCTATTGTCTACAAGAATTTTGGGTGACTAAGTCCCTAAATGTATTTATTTCACTTAAATGGCTTGACTTGAGAGGAAGAAATCTGGGCTTTCGTGTCTTTGTAGAGATTGGTGAACGATTTTCATGGAAGTTTGGAATAAGAAGAAATGAGTCTTGCAAATTCAGTAGGATATTAAATGTCTATTGGGAAAATGTAATAGCAATGCTGTTTTCCTTGCAGGCATACTGCACTAATCTTGCAAGAGTAAACTCTAGAAATTCAAAGAAAAGACAGCAATAAAGGTACATTTGAATGAACCAGCGCTGATCCAACAATTTGTAAAGGAATAAAATAAACCAATGAAAAAAGATGCAGTCAGTTTAGATGACTAATGACTGGAAATTGTGTATCAGCCTGAGAGATAAAAATACAAATAAAACTTCCTTCTGAAATTAATTGAAAATTCAATTCAGTGTTACTGCAGAAAATCCATAAAGCCCAAGTAGCCTTGCCATGAATTTGTTGATAGGCAGAAAATACAGGCTGTGTATCTTGCTGCTGGAATCAATGGTACTGAACCAGGACCTCTTGCAAAGGCAGAAAAATATTTTGTCTATGTAGTAAAGATCATAGTATTAGATTGATTAAGTTCCCTTCTCATTATTCAGCAGCTTCTCTTTCACATTTGGAAAGATTTAGAACTGATTTAGATTTAGAACAGTTTAGATTTAGAACTCTTCCTTGTATCTATATTCTACCACTTTATTTAATTTAGTACTAACCTTGATGCAACTACTGGCAGATTGAGGTACTGCATAACAGCTGCAGTCCAGTAAGGGCTGACCAGAAGCTGACATAAAACTCAGTACTTCTCACACTTTGGCATTAAAGTGTGAAAATAAAGAGTTGGACTTTAATTCCAAGACAAATGTAAAAAGCAGCTAATACTAAGGTGCAATGCAGTCCTGTTGTTGTTGTTGAGAATCCAGCAAAGTATTTTTGATTTAAAATAAGTAGTAGCTTATACAACACCATCTGTTAGTACCACCATAAAGATATTTACCTAGAGACACAGGCATCTGATAACTGTATTAGGATGACTGTTATTTAAAATACTGTCACTACACTGAGTCTTCAAGTCTGAAAAAAAAGATGAGTACAAGTCTGTGCAATCACAAATATCATGGAAAGAGTGAATACTGTGAATACTGTGTGATTTTCTCCTTTTAGAGTAAGAACACAGGAAACCAAATGAAGTCATTAGAAAAGTTAAAAAACAGCCAAAGGGGTGATTCTCCAAGGAAGTGGAAGTGCTTGCCAAGATGTTTTTTGGAAGCTGAAGGTTCACACAGATTCAAAGGAAACTGCACAAATTCAGTACAGAAATCCATTGTGGTTCTATGTGCAAACCAAATTCAACTCAAGACAGTCACAAATCCACAGAATCATTGAACAGTTTAGGTTGGAAATAAACATGGGGATCATCTAGTCCAACTTCCTGCTAAAAGTAGAGCTAACTTCAAAATGCGTTCAAGTTACTCGGATCCAAGCATAAAGATCCCACTCTGAACAAGCTGTTCTGTACTCAACAACTCTTTACAGTGAGGATATTTTCCATGCATCTACTTGAAATTTCTCTCACTTCAAGTTGTGATCATTGTCCATTACTTGTTGCCTATGCACTATGCATCTGAGAAAACTGATGTCTTTTTCTAACTACCCATTAAGTACAACAATCAGATCACACTTTAGTGACCTCCTTCAAACACAGAGCAAAGCCAACCTCTCCAACAAGTCCATTCATACTGTATGCTCTATTTCGCTACCCATTTTAGTGGGGTAAAATGCTGGGGACCACTTTCTTGGGCAATAAAAAACCTGGACACAAGCTCTATGTGGAAAATTACTACAGACTGAAAGGTGGAGATTAGAGTGAAAATTGCTGTCCTTACATCCTTTTCTAGGCACCTGTTTTGGGTAACTGGGAGAAAGAATACTGGGTTAAAAGCACTTTGGATTGACCCAGTATGTCCGTCTTTATGTTCATTATTATAAGCTTATTAGTTTTTCTTTTTTATTGCCTTTAGCAAAAAATTTCTATTACCACAGTTCTTTTGATCAATTATCCTGTTCTAAACAAAGAGGCTGAGGGCCAAGTATGACCGCTTCTGAACATCTTCTACCTGTTCTCAGCCAATATCAGGTCTCTCTTTTCTATGTTTTTGTGTCTTATTTTACTTTATTCAAATGAAACCTTGCCTGGAAGTGGTTTACTAATCAAAGACTGTTGGTTTTACTGTATTTATCACAGGTTAAATGCCAAAAATACTGCACCTAATCGTCTGCTTGAAGTAGGACTCCAGAGAAATAAAAAAGTCTAAATGGACCATTTTCTGCTAAAATAAAAGAGAAAGTATATATGTCTTAATCCCCTTTTAATATTTTAAATTAATAAAGACATTTTTAAATTTTACTAAATGAATCTATTGTATTTAAATTCCACATTAAAATATTCTTTCTGTAATGCTAATCAAAATGGTGATCATCAAACAGTACAGTGTTTGCCTGGGGTAAAATTTATTTTTTATAAGAAATGTAATATTTTCTATTCAAATATGCCAGCTGTTCAAATTTTCTTCAATAAAATGATATCTAAAGAAAGGATGATGCTCTTTTTTCTAATCTCTGCTTTTTATACTCTCACCCCATAATGAACTGTAATAAATTCTTTCACTTCTTAAAGTCAAAACTCTAGTGAAGCGGGATTTCATAGTGAAGATTTTCCAAGCCTTATGAAAGCAAACAGAGACAGAAAAGAAAAAAAAAGAAATTAATGGGGCACAGCCTCATCCCTTTTCTTAATCGGAGGAGTAAAGGCAGCATGAAAACCATAAAGTTTCTCAAAATCTGAGTATTTGAAGTGTATAATGGTATCTAGTGACTTGCTGCACTTCTCACAGTGCATGGCTTGCAACATCCACAAGTCTACTACAACAGTCAATAGTCAGGAGCAAGCCTGTTTGTGCCTGTCTAAAGGAGAAACAGAAAACAAATGTGATTTGTTTGCCTGAAGTCTAAAGAAAACATAAACAAATTTGAGGGGGTTTTAAGTTATCGAGCATGACTTCACAGTGCTTCCAACACCATAAGAGTTGAGATCTTCTGTTCACTCTCAGGTCATAACCACTTTTCTAGGTGTTCACACACCTCCTCTGGTATTTTAAGCCTCCAATACACAGAAACTTGCAAGCAAACTCATGGCCTGAAAACTGCAGCTGCTGTGGAAAATACTCATTCTCTAATCAGGTCCTGTCTAATTATCTTCTGACAGAGGAGAGAGCTCTTTCTTCAACAGAACTCACAGAAAATTGGGTTTGGTGTCCCCATCATACCTTTTCTCAGACAGATACCCTGCCCCTCTTCTACAGGCTACCAATTTGCTCAGTTCTGCCATGCAATTCTCCTGTACCAGCATTCCCTACTCCATTTCAGCCAAAATAAGATGTGTTATCAAAGGATGTTTAAACAACTCTAGGGTCATTTATTCATATTTGCTTAAATTTTTAACTTGGAATGTTTCAAGGTCCACCAATACAGGAAGATAATGTACAGTCCAGTACAGAGTCTCCCTCCTGTGTGGCTTAGGCTTGAAGGCCTAAGAATTGGCCTTCAGACTGAGATGAGTAAGTTCCCCAGTCTACCTTTTCACTGAAAATAGAGTTCTTGATTTCTCTGATACCGGGTTTCTTTGAATATGGTGAATCAACAAATAGGCTTTGAAATAATTACACTTTCTAATTCTTCAAATGACTAAATGACTTTCCTTTTTAATTTGAAAACCTTATTGTTCAAGACCTCTGCCAACTAATTCCACCTACAGCAGAAAATTATCTTTCTTTTTTCAGCCACATAGAAAGAATAACACAATCCTAAAACACATGTTAAAGCCAAACTGTAGATTGTCCAGAGATTGCAGCTGTAATTCTCTGTGATACCTCTCTTCCCCAGTTCAAGATGTCTCTGCCCGAGACAGTTCTGTTGTCAGAATTTGTCTCCACTTTATAATGTTTATAATGTTTAATTCCATTCACTCTCAAAATCTCATTCTAGCCAATACTGCATGCACCCCCTTGTTTGAGTGTTCTGCTTCTTGCCATTGAGGTTGTCCTTGTATACTGCATTTCTTCTCTGTTTAAATACTGGTTATGTAATCTTCCTGATTATCCAACGACCATTGATTTTTTCCCCCATTCAGTTGTCATATATCCACACTTGATAATGAGAAGACTGCTTTGCATCATCCTGACTAAAAAGCTTTACGCAGGTTGAGAGTTTCTTTCTTCTTATCACAGTTCTAAAAAATAAAGGTCAGCAGTGGTTGGACTAAAATCACCATCTTACATGTAGATCCCCGTTATGTGGAAGGATTTCTGAAGTCAGCTGTAGACATAAAGTACCAAGATGCCATTTAGGAGGTATAAGCCAGCTGGAATGAGACTAAAAACGCATGGCAACATCTACATGACTAGATCTAGAAATACTTCTCTCAAGTTCAAGAGCTCATTATGACTTTACTCCTCTATATGATAAAATCCAGGTAAGATTCATGTCTTCACCTTTTACCACATGCTCTGAATTCTACTGAAAGTCAGTATATACAGCACACTACATGGCCCCCATTTCTAGATGGATTATCAGGGTGACAGGTTTGCAATGGTACAATGCAATACTTTACAACCCGTAAGCGGCAACACATCATCTAAAACTTACCTGGGTAAGTTACCTTGGAACACAGGTGAGATTATGTTGTCCTCTCAGCAAATACAAGTTCAAAATTACATAGCATTCATAGATGAGAACGCCCATCCTGGAATGTGTAAGCAGCTGATAATTCAAATATGTTAAAAAATCTCTTCTTCACTGTGGCATATCTTTTGCTAAAAGGATCATTGTCTTCTCAATGAAACTAAGCCCAAAATTCAGATCAAAAGTTCAAACTATTGCTCATATCTGACGATTTTCATGTGTTGCTACCTGCCAATAATGAAAAAGCATATGTATTCTCTCCATTAGTTTAGGATCTCCTATTGCTCCTCTTTGTTATTTCCAGAAAAATATATTTTGCTGGTGCTACATTATTCCTCCCACACTTCTTCCCATGTTGGTTTTGGCTGAGATAAAGTTAATTTTCTTCATAGTATCTAGTAGGGAGGGGGCTATGTTTTGGATTTGTGCCAAAACCAGCAGAGATGGTTTTGTTATTGCTGAGCATTACACAGAGTCTTTTCTGACCTTTTCTGCTCCTCACACCACCCAACCAGTGAGAAGCCTGGAGGTGCACAATAAGCTGGGAGGGATCACAGCTAGGACAGCTGACCCCAAGGGTTCTAGCAAATAAAAGGCCTGGACAATAGAAAAGAGAAAAAGAACAGGTTAAGACAGTAATATGTTCTGGGTATGCTTACACTAGGAGACCTGAGAATTCACCTCACTCCAGTAATTGGTTGAACACGCAGCTATGTCTTGACTGTACACAGAACTTAGCTCTGGAAACACAATTGCTTCTGCATGCTGGAGGCAGATACTCAGGTATCAAAGGAAGAGAAATCTTTGTTTTTCTACTCTGTTGCCAATTTCAGCAGGCAGGTTTTGGCTGTTTGTCTGTCTTGCAGGAAAGGCAAGTATGTTGAATTACATTAGGGCAGTCTTCATGCTGTTCATCTAACAGACCAGAAGCACTACATACACCTACGTCCCTCTTTTCTTTTGATCACAGTGCAGCTACTATTACTGAGAAAACACTGGACTGATTACATTCTTGAAAAAAACTGAAAGACGGTCCCTCCCCCACAGTATGGCACAACAATGAGACTTCTGTAAAAATTGCAGAGTCAAAAAGGTATAGGTGGACCTTTTCTTGACTATAAATGAGCTAGTTCACACCATTCTTATTTCTGGAACAGACATTTTCCTAACACAAAGATTTTCTGATAGTTTCAAGAAGTGATTGTAGAAGATTTCAGAACAAGATTGGTTGGCCCTAATGGGTGCTGAATGCTTAGTGATGAGCCTTAAAAGCACCCAAAAGAAGTACTGCCATGGCCTTCTCCACAGGGTGCTGTTCTTTTATTCCCTGTTCTTTGTGTCATGTTTGAGTCTGTGGAGCAGCTTGTTTGCCAGAGGCTCTTGATCAGGGGCTGTGACTAAAGCACCACACAGGGAATTCTGTTTTCTTACTTACATAGAGCCCAGTGGAGTCTGCCTGAAAAAAAGTAAGTTTTTGTCTATCCTCTAGTCAAAACACCCAGCAAGGGCTAAATTGGTTGCCAATTTTGTTGGGATTTAACTTCTCTCTTTAAAATTTCTTGGGGCTGCTTAGAAATATGTTCTCAGTAACCTTTTCTTTGATAGAAATGTCTTTCTTGCTCTAACCCTTTCATGGAAAATCACTTTCCATTTCAATTCTTACTGTGCTGCTTAAAAAAGAAAAAACTTTTATAACAATCTTCAAAATATTTTTTGTCTTCTCCTACATTAGTGTCAGAGGCTAAGATTTTTCTCCGTTTCGAAGATTTTTCCTTCACAGATGCACATGGGCCTAATTAGAGCCCTTGGCTGGATATTTCTAATGAAAGAAAGTTCACATTTAAAAGGCTGTAGTATTGGAATGCATCTCATAAAGGAATCTGGAGGTAAGCAGTAACATCTCAACAGTGAATATTGCTGGTTTTGGAAGAGTAAGACCACTGGGAAATTTTCCCTGTATTGGGGGGGAAATTTTTTGAGCGTTGAAGTCACGCCTAAGTTAGGCTACATCTGAGCTGAAAAGCAACAGCTTCCTTTGTCACAGAAGGATCTTTCACAGTCATTCATTTTATCACTCAATTTCCTCCCTCTGGGAAAGACACAACATCATCTCATAATGCAGTGAAGTACTTAGTGTGTAAGTGTCTACATCCTGTGGTGACAGAACTGAGATACTGCTGTTCAGGAAGCAGACCAGCCCTTATGGCACCTGCGTTCCTATGTGACACACCACGGTGACTGATGGTGCTCTGCTGCACTAGGCTTTATTTGTGCTGAAGTTAAAGGCATTGCTATACTGTTCTTAAACAGTCACTGTCCTCCACAGCTCTGCTTTAGCAATGCGAGCCAGTAAAGGCTCCCTAAATATGTGGATCATTCATTAATCTTGATGATATAGCAGCTGAAATTTACAGTCACCAGCTTCCCCCAGAATCATAGAATCATTCATTTATCAATCTAGATGAGAAATGCCTGCTAAGTAAACTGTATGGCCACAACTATTCTGCAGCTAAGATCTCTGGCACAGATGGATTCCAATGGATTGAAAAATCTGTGAAAAATCAGTGATGTCTTTGCAGAATGTATTTAGTCACAAGACTGTGCAAGTTCCACTCTCAATGTGTACTTTGCTCCTCATCCTTGTGGATACAAACTGAGACAACACCTCTCTGAATGATCTGGGGATCTTGTTCCATGACTTATTTGATGTGACACTGCAATTTTTCCACTTGCCCATATTATTTTGCTTAGCAGTACTCACAACCTAATTTTTTCATCTCATTTCAGTCACGTTCTGTCTTTATTTGATTAACACTATGCCTTTGTCTCAGGTTTCAGGTTTTGAAATAAAATGTTGCCTACCAATCACTGTCAGGATGATCCAGGGCTTTCAGAGATAACCGTCTGATTTTGCAAGTGTTTCTCCTAATTGTCATCTGCTTCATTTGCTTTACCAAACACTAGGGGTGATAGTAATCCTGTGTGTGATAGTTACTCAGACTCCAATATCTGCCTGATCTTTTATTAGCTGATATTTTCCAGGTGTCTGTTCATTACCTCCCTCTTATCCCATCTTTTTGATAGTTTCATTATTCTTAAGGATAATTAGCATCACTACCCTTTGTCTCTCTAACTCAGAGGTCCAATGCTACTTTTTCCAGTTCAGGTCAATAGACCACCAGATATCATCTTCCTTATCTGAGCTATATTCACCATAAATGCTTTTTTGATAACCAGGGTTTGCCAATTATATCTTCTGTGTAAAGATTTTGGCAGCCATTTTTGTGATACTGAACAGTTAAACTTTTCCAGGGGTTGCTGGCATCTCTGAATATACATGTTCAGATGATTTTCTATCTGCAAACCCTATTTCTGCAATCTTACCTTTAGCTTTGGTTAAATATATTAGCATGGTGTAACGTATGCTGTCAGACTCATAACAAAGAGCAAAACTTAAAGGAAGAACTGTATTCACCTTTTTTGAGGCAAGGTTATTCTTTTCAAGTGATAGCTGGTCACTGTTACCAGCTTTTAGATGTCTGGGAATCACCTGCTTAACTTCTAATCATTGCTAGACACTCTGACACTATTTTGATGGTTTTACAAATGAGTTTTTTATTCCTATCAGATAATTCTGGGTATACAGGATAAATCTGTCAGAATTCTCCCTCACATAACCTTTTAATATGCTTTTTATATCTTCTGTCCAGAAAGTCTCTAGAAAAACCTTATTTTTGCCTTAATTTTTAACTCACATTAATTTTTGAAGAAGGTGCCCTCTGGGAACAAAATGGAAACTGACATCCTCAAAAGACTGAACTGTTTCATCAGCAATAGTTATTATAAACTTCTGCAACCCTGCCCACCAGGAATGAAAATTAGAAGATTAATTTACGTAACTGAATAATGATAACTTGTGGACCTTAGTGACGTGACTCAGACTTCATTGAACTAGATACAGAAGGTACAGGATAGAACAACTTCCCTAAGTCATACTTATGCTGCTTCTACTCTCTTGAAAAAGTATTAATTAACTCACCTAATTGCTCAGGAGCTCAATAGACTGAAGTTAAAATGCTGTGCATTTTCAATGATTTACCATGCCTGTAAGCTCCCCAACTAATTTCAAACTTTCTGTTCAGACCACAGGCAGTTTTGGAGTATGTGTGTGTGTGTGTGTGTGTGTGTGTGTGTGTGTGTGTACTTCAGTTCCTTCCACACAAGAGAATGAGCACATTGAAGTCATGGAGACTGAAGACTCCCTACAGGTGGCACCACTCTGAGGACACTGTGATTAAAAATGACTGAAGGGCTGTGACAGCGACGAATCCAGCTAAACAGACATGCAATGAGGAATAAAGCAATTCTAGTACTCCGTATAAAGGCAGTCTAGGGTAGTGGTTTATATGTCAGACCTCCTTTTTTTGTGTATTATTGTTACTTATTAGAACCACAGTTTACATAAATGACCCGTAAGTTGATCTAGTTTAGAATATGCTCCGGGAACCTGATCAGGAAATTATGTGTCCTGGTTTTGGGCTTCTTGCTCCCTATTCAGAGTTTCTACATGCACATATGCCCACTGGTTGCATAACATGCCTATTCTACCAGAGGCAGTCAGGGAAATGGTAAAAGATGTCAATGTTAAAGCAGGAATCCATTTGATTATTGCGGTTTCAGCTGCGTCATATTCAGAGTTTTAATGGAGGATCCCATTCTTTAACATTCTTCATATAGATATGTGGCTCCAGTTAAGTTTGAGAAATTTAGTTCTTCAAAATCATTGAATGTTTGTGTTGTTTGGGGTTTTTTTTAATGTAAAACACGCACAGATGTCCTCCATGCCCCCAAAACATTTGAAAATTTGAAAATATGCATTGATATGTCTATGCAAGTCCTAGTGGGTGATCTATTGTTTGCAATAAAATCCTCAGATAGTTTCCCCTGCTTGATGTTAAATACAATCTTTTCAAATCAGGTAATTTGCTGGTTATTCACTAACAAAAATTCTCATTATTGTTTAGCTGCAGAATAACTTTTCCCCTGAGACTTTTTCCCCAAGGATTTGTTCATTCTGATGCTAATGTCACTTTCCAATAGCATATGAAGGTCGTTCTTATTAGAAAGATTTTGTTTCATTCTGCTAGTTAGGGTGGTACTTTTATAGGCTCACAATCAACAGGCAATCAGTCTATGAGATACTTTTTTGAGTAATAAAGAATTCCTTTGTGTCTAGGTTCCCAATTTTAGTAAGACAAGCAGATACTTTGCTTTTTATCCCAAAGACCATCCAAACCCATTATATTAATTAACCCAGTTTGAAGCAATCAGATTTATCTACCTGACTTATAAAAGGTTTTAAGCTTTCAGAACTATGTTTTGAAAAAAAGAGATAGAAGAGCGGCCGGCACCCATTTACTGGATGATTATCCTGCATCAAAAGCATCTCTGTGTCCACAGAAAGGGAACTTTTGCGTTCCTGCCAGAAACTAAACTGAGACTAGGCAATTAATCCAAAGTCCAACAGAATCTCACTTAAAAACTCCTCAGACTGATTAAATGATAGACGTTGTAGAGTGCAGGAGACATATTTATTAAAATAATTTCTGTTTCTTGCAGCTCAGATTGAGTTTAAAAGTAGTTTGTGAATAGCAGAGAAACAGTGAGAAGTGGGGACATTGTTGGGGATTCTGGACAGATGGATGAAACTTCTGTTTATCCATATCTGACAATTGAAAAGCTTTGATGAGAGACCCCAATATTTCATGTGTCAAAAGGAATGCAAGACCCCAGTATTTCCTGTGCTAGAAGCAAAGAAAGGAATAGTATAGGTCTATTACCTACTCCCTCCCTGTTATCTCTCTAGGCAGAGGTTCCAATCCAATATTTCCCAAATTCTGCAGAACTCAAAGTAGTTCAGAGACTAATATAAGTTTGAAATGCTATAATCAGGAGAGAACAACAGTCATCATGATCCTGTAAAAGGGGATGTGAACAATCCTGTACTCCCCTGGAAGGAAGTCAAAGAGGGACTTAATAGTGCCACAGCTTGCAGAGCTGAAGAAAATCACTAACAACTATACCAGGGCCCTACTTTGTCTGACTCCTCAGCATTACAAGAAGACCAGTAATTGTTACTCAGGTTGAAGAACTGCACAGGAATAGATGAGTCCTGTTACTCTGTAAGTGAATGTGCGAAAAAAATATTCTTCTGACGTACATATCTGCTGAGATATCTGCAACATTTGCTAGGGATTTCTGCTAGTGTTTCTAGTTGGGTTATTTAAATATGAGCATTCAAAATTCCATGAAGTGCCTGTGATTGCATCACAGCTAGGAAAGACTGAAGCTGCCCTTTTTTCACACACCTGAGTCAGTGCTGTACGGGGCACAGGTGCCCAGATGTTGGCAGTGGGGGCTGAAGGGGGTCTCTCTGGGGAGAGGCCAGGACTTCTCCCTGCTGGATGCAGCTGGAGCCAACCCACCCACTGCAGGGCACAGCTGAGCCCACAGCTGAGGCAGGGGTACTTCAGGGAAAATTCATGTAACAAAGGAATGAGGGAAAAAGTAAAAGAAACAGCTCTGCAAACACCAGGGTCAGAGGAGGAGGAGGAAGAGAGAGAGCTCCATGGCCAAGCAGATACTCTCAGTGAAGCAGGAGAAAAGTGTGAAGACCACCCAGCGGAGGGTAGAGGAGTTTAAGTGAGTCTGGGAAAGGGAAAAGGAAAGATGTTGCTTTCATGTTTATCTTTTTGTTTCACTCTACTCAAATCACTAATTAAACATTTATTTTTATTTGTAATAGATTAAGTTCTTTTTCCCCAAGTAGAATCTGTTTTGCCAGGGGTGTTAGTCATAGGAAATCTTCCTGTCTTTCTCTCCACATGGACCTTTCTCATTCCCATCTCTCGGCTTTCTCCCCTTTGTCCCACTGAGGGTGTGTGAGAGAGCACATGGGTGGTATTTTGGCTGCTGACCAAAGCTAATCTGCCACAAATGGCGGAGACTCGGGTTATTTTTCAACACAAAGTCCAGACACACTTCAAAAGATGTTACCACATGCACGCACACCTGTTCAGGGCATTGGCACAGAACTGTATCCTGTAGGTCAATACAAAGCTTATTTTTTAAAAAGGATTATTTATCCCTTTTTTGTATGGAGGTGGGAACAAGTCACACTAATTAAAACACTTCCTGAAGAGTTTCTTTTTTCTCGAGACATTCTGAACTTTTGGTACATTCTGAAATGTACGTCCTTGCCTCTTATCTATTCCAGGGACACAGGGTCCCTCCACACTTACCAGCCTGCTCTCCATTTTCCTCTCTGTCAGGTCTGTGCACCTTGTGCCCCACTCAGCCCATTCCCTTGGGAACAGACCAGTTGTTGGTCACGAGCTCTATGGAGTACACTCTAAGTGCCCCATGAAGTACACTTTGAATACTGCTTTAGCAAAACCCATATATAGGCACAAATTCTAAACCGTTCTTCAGCAAGGTGTTTGTTATGTGTGAAGCTTTCTTTTTTCCTCTCTATGATTTATCCTAATAGAAATAATTGTTGTGGTTTTTATCTTAATAAATGGATCAAATAAATCCCCCCAGAAGGTTTTACCGAGTTACAATGCTTCCTACCAAGTTAGCAGCATCACTTCCAAATGCTCAAGTTGCTCCATTCTTGGATGCTTAACTCTATAAATAGGAGGATTAAATTCAGTTTTCTCATTCCCCAACTCATACATACGCTTACCTATAATTGAGATCTCTTACTTTACACCTCCTTGCTAAGAAATTAGGTCTGTGAGTATCTGAGAGATAGGATGAGAGAGTTTTAAAGTGCTTGATACTTGTCAAATTCAAGGTATAAATTAAACTCTGTAATTTAAAAAAAATGCCACTTAAATACCATTGGAATAAAAAAAAATATTAGCACAATATAATTTGTATATGCAGCCATGTAAATTCAAATAAAGTAATGAATAATAGTTTATGCTTCATCTGAGGTCTTCTCTTTTTTTTCCGTAGAAAATAATCTTAAAGAAGCACAAGGTATTCTCAATTCACAACTTGTGATGAGAAGCAGATTTTAGTAAATAATATCTTTTATAGGTGATAATAGCTTTAAAATTTGATTTCTTGGAAGGTGTGAAATATTTCTACTTCTTGTTTGATAAATGTAACTGCAGCTAAATTACTCTGCAAATTTATATGCAGGGACTGCAGTCACTAATTGGAAGCTGAAAGCATCAGACACTCCAGTAGCCTTAGCCTATTTCTGTACCAAGTAATAGGATTATTGAAAACTCTGTCCTTACATATTGTGTTCAAGGAGAAAAGCACTGAAAAATTCAAAGGTTTAATTTAGGCACCATTAGAAATATATTGCAATCCGTGGACTATTCTGTGCTGATAGGCAAAATGAGCTACTCAGCAGGGAGCAGGAAAGAGCGTATACAGGAAAAAAAAATTAGAATGGCCTTTATATTCATCTCACTGTATGTCATGTACTTTTCATTACTGCTTATATACATTTTGGTTCATAAAATTCAACAGTATAAAGTGCACATAAAACATGCATAGTGTTTTCAATTCAGATTACTAGAACTGACCTCTTAATGGAAAGGTACTAATATGAGCTATTTCCTTCATGTATGACCCTGAAATAAAATAGTTCATCAATCACTTCCAGCTAAATCTACCAGCTGAGCAAAAGTAATAGACTCTTAGAGGTCAAAGTACTGGTTGTTATAAATGTCGTTCACTTCCTAACAAGATGCTTTAAAGTTTCACCAAACTGAAGCATTGATTTCTTTAAATAAGACGTCCTGTGCAGTCATGTATTCAACTATTTTAATTGATAGATATTTATAAAGTAGACTGTTTGGACCATAGCCTTTGTATTACTCACTAGCAAAATGTAGGAAGGCTTCATCAATTCTCGTATGCAAGCAAAGACATAGTTTTGTATATATGCACAACTTCCTTCTGCTCACTGTAAAGGCTTTGAAGACTCAGTGAAAATCTGTTTAACAAGATCCCGCAGTGTTGTCAGTGTGGCTATTGGTATCCTTAGTGTCTTTCATGTGCATATATATCAAAAGCTTTGCTTTCAGGAATATTATTTATAAAAACCCCATACACCATCATCACAATGTGGTGAAATAAAGTTATGTTCTTCCCCATCAAAACATTTTTTTCTTTTTTATTTTTTTCTTTTATTTATTTTTTTCCTTTTTTAGTCTTATTGCTTGAATATAAAATTGGGAGTGTGTCATCCTTTGGAAAACATGAGCATTCGAACAAGATGGCATTAGAATTCTAATTTTTCTCAATTTCATTCCAAAAAGTATTTCTGCAGCCGTTACTGTCTTTGCAACATCACATTATCATAGACTCCTCAGTTTAAAGGTAAATTCTTCAAGGAGTATGAAAAATGTAATTTTAAAAACTTTATATTAAAAATAGCTTATTCATGGTATAAGATGCAATTTTTATTTCTGATTGATTTATAAAATATAATCTATACCATTCAGATTATTTCTTTTGCTTTAGCCAACTTTTCTATCTGAGCATGATTTTAAACTGAATATTTATATTAAGATTGACCATTAACAATATTTAGTATTAACAAGTTTCAAAGTTACATATTTTTAAAACAGAAGGGAAGATTAGTAAAAAAGAATTGGTGGTAATTTATAGGGCAGATACTTGATATATTAATGGAAAAAGAGACATCATTGAATTTGTTTCAACCCAAGAGGGTGAGAAAGACATTAAAATTAGGTGGTTTGTGGAAACTAATTTAAATAGGATCCTGCGTGAGTGAAATCATAGTATCTCAGAATATCCTATATTTACTGTTCAGAAGTGTAAAGGCTACAGAATTCTTGCTGATCAAAACATAAGTTGGTTTTATTTTACAGAGTTCCGAGGTAGGCAAATCACTGAGTTTCATTCCTATTTTCATAA
Source organism: Lycocorax pyrrhopterus obiensis (assembly GCA_014706295.1). NCBI lineage: Eukaryota > Metazoa > Chordata > Aves > Passeriformes > Paradisaeidae > Lycocorax > Lycocorax pyrrhopterus. The sequence continues at coordinate 90,235,289 of JACSVZ010000004.1, forward strand.
TCGTGAAAGTTTGCCTTAGTTTGGTTAAGTCACAATCAAAGAGAAAATTTATCTGGACGAGCTATGAAGTGGTCTATTTTGTGAGATAAAATTAAACAGTTTCTTCTTTCACCATCCACCTTCCTAAATGAGACGTTTATTTACCTGTAATGATGCCTAAAGATTTTTAGCTTTTTATATATTTTTTATGTATTTGTAGCTTTGTAAATTTTTAATATACACCCGTATAGTTTCTAGCATTTTCTTACACTTTAGAATAGTTGATTACTTTTCCTCACACAATATGCCACCTTCTTGAAATTTTGTTTAGTCTTATTTTCCAGAAAAGCATTTCTAACAAGGACACCCTGTTTTGTACCAGCACCCAGGAGACATAACAAAATACAGTGCGAAGAACCCTTGGAGAGACTCTACGGGGCAGGCCCAAGGGTGGGTTACCAGGGCAACCATTCTCCTATTGGATGTACTTGCTAGATATGCTGATTAATTAAACTTACAAAATCTGTGAAAATCCAATGCCAGATGTGGGCATAGCTATATTTTGTGCACCTGAAAGCTTTCGTTAAAGAACTGCTCTTTATGTTACCACTTTAATATTGTTTGGAAAGTTTGTCTTTCAATTATAGGCAACATCATGATGAAGCATAGGTTAAAGATTTCAAACGTTCTGAAACCCTGGACTCTTCGGAGGGGATAGATGACCTCAACCTTCAGAAAAAGAGGCAGAGAAAAATTTTGACCATGTGCTGTCTTCTCTTATCTTCCCTGGTGACCATATGCATTCTATCTCCCTTTTACAGGTGATCTAGCATATATATTCTTCTGAATAAGAGCTCAGGGAGCCACAGCACATGGTCAGATCTAAATGAAACAGCTTGAGCCTGTGCATTACCCACAAGGAAGATAGCACTGAGACAACAGAGGCAAAATTCAGCTTTGCTTGCTCAGCCTCTGCCATTATCCCTGGCCATTGTGTGTATCTTGCCTCACCATTGTAAGTATTTCATAACGTAGTTATGTTATAGAGTGGTCTCTGCAATCCTCCAGAACATTCACTGGCTGTATATTCGTCAAGAAACTGAATTTTTATTGCAAGTGTTGCAATCAGTTCCTCTCATATGGTTTCTTTCATGATAAATGCTGAGGGTAACTCTTGATTTAGCACCTTCTAGATGTAAATAAATGCTTCTATTGGCTTTTTGGATCTTTAAATCATGTGAATTGCTGCTGAGATGATTAGCACTATTATTTGGTGGATGGGGATGCAATTTGCTCCCCCTTTATAGCAACATTTATCATCCTCTCCAGGCTGGAAATGTTTATTCAAATAGCATAAATAAAGAAAAACTAGAAAGATTAGTTATTAAAATAAGAAAGATTATTTTCATGACACACAAAATGAACACATTACTTGAAATGGAACAAAAGAGCCAGATAAGCCAGGTGGAAAAGAATTTAATTAAAATTAAAAAGTTAGATGAAAAAAGTGAATGATTTTTCATAAGCATGCAGTGAAGCTGATAGGCCAAATGCAGGATTCACCCTGGGATAAAAAAAAAAAAAAAAAAAAGATACTACTGTCTCAAGTTGGTCAGGAATGAAAACTATATTGGTGGTACAACAAGATGGAGATGGCCTTTCTAAAACAGCTGCCCGTAACAGAGTTTTCAAGAAGAGAGATGAATCAGCAGCTCTTTTGCTTCATCACACACTTCAAAGTGAATACTTCTTCCGCTTTGACAATGTTTGACAAGACAAAGTTCTAGTGGATTTTGGGAAATCTTTTAGCAGTAAAATATTTTGGACAGATGAGAAAATGCTGATATTAGTTCTACTGAGACAAGGGATTTACCATTGATGAAACATTATAAGTAAATTACTCCTTTATTTTGGTTTTCCTTAGATAATTTTATAGAGGCCTGAACAAGTGGTGATAAATGAAGTAAAAATACTTCAAAGAAATTCAAACCAAATCCATCAACATTTAGTGACGGAAGTGGTCCCGCTGATGTCTGACAACTGTTGTGTGAACAAGCATTTCAAGTATACATCACACTGATGCACTGGGCCCCACTGAACATAAAATAAGCATGTATCATTTATACTCTACTGATGAATGTTTGGTTGTTTGGTTTTTTTTTTTCCCCCCATTACAGTGAAGTACAAGAAATTAGCCTAAATGAAAAGAAAATTAAGATTTGGAAGAGGAAATGTTAGGATATTAACTCACGAATATTTAAAATCTTTCTAAACTTAAGCAATCTTTTACTTCTGCTTTTTTCACATATAGCATCAAATCCAGCTGTGTTTTTTACTAGGTAATGCACATGGTTTTAATTGAATAATTTCTCTCTTATTTTTAACCTTTTTTAAGTGTGATTCATTCCAGAGATTAATAAGCTATCTTAAAAAGGGATTAACCTCTTTTTGAAAGTGCCTCTCCCTCCTACAGGCACCAACGGTCATGTTTTAGCAGCTCTCAGTTGCTGGGATGAATATCAGTGATAGAGTCAGGCATATTTTCTACTTGTTCCTGCTAAATTAATATGTCAGCACCAGCCCACCCTCAAGAAACCAGTCTGTTTTGGAGGATTTTTAGAACTGTTAATATCAATTGCCTTTCTCTAACATTGAAGGTCTACACTGTCACAGCTCCAGAAGCAGTGCTGGAATCCTGGGTGGACACATACAATTAACATATATTAATGCTTATTAATGTGCATAATTATGTTCTGTGAAGGCATGCTACGTGTGTTAGGATGATGACAATAAGTGAAGGAAAACTAAAATATCTCCCCTGCCTTCTCTCCTATCTGACTGATGGTTTGCTACAAAATGCTTCTTGTGGCTTGTACTCTGAGAGTGTAATATGTTCTCATCACCTTCAATTGACACTTCTGTTAGAGTCCAGAATTATAAACAAAGCAGTTTACTGTCTGCTCTTTTCAAAGTGCTCCTTTGGGGCCAAAACACAAGAAAACAATTTGGTTAGAAAGTCAAGATGAGAATGTATACAGTGCAAATCTTGGATTCGAGGCATTCTTACTTGTGTGTGTACACATTTACGTGACAGAAACATATCTTGACACTATTTGTCTTGCTTTTCCTCCAGGCGTATTGGGTGTGCAGCAAACTTTCAGAAGCAGCAGGGTGGGGGACGGGGGAGCATTTCAGCTGTGGTTTCTGTGAGAAACTGCAAGAAGCTTCCCCCATATCCAATGGAGCCAATGCCAGATGGCTCCAAGACAGGTGTCTCACTGGCCAAAGCTGAGCCCATCAGTGACAGTGGCAGTGCTTCGGGGATAACATATTTAAGAAGGGGAAGAAGTTACTGAGCAGAAGGAAAATGCAGCAAGAGAAGAGAGAAGTGAATATGTGTGAGAAGAACACCAAGGTCAGTGAAGTAGGAGGGGGAGAAGGTGCCAGGTGCCAGCCCAGCAGCCCATGGTGCAGCCCATGGTGAGGCCTCTGTGCTCCTGCAGCCCATGGAGTTCCATGGTGGAGCAGACACCCACCTACAGACCCTGGAGGACCCCATGCTAGAGCAGGTGGATGCCCAATAGAAACTATGACTCTGTGGGAAGCAGGTTCCTGTCAGGATCTGTGGCCCTGTGGAGAGAGGAATCCATGCTGGAGCAGGTTTGCTAGAAGGACAGGTGACCCCACAAGGGATTCACATTGGAACAACCTGTTTCTGAAGGCCTGCACCCCTTGGAAAGGGCTCATCTTGGAGACGTTTGTGGAGTACTATCTCCCATGAGGGATGCCACATTAGAGCAGGGGAAGAATTCCTTCCTCTGAGGAGGAAGCAGTGGCAGACACAGTGTGTGACACCCATCCCCATCCCACTGAACTGGTGGAAGGGGAGAAGGTAGAGAAATGGAAACAGGGAAGGAGGGATGGTTGAGTTGAAGGTGTTTTAAGGTTAGGTTTAACTTCTCATTATCCTCTGATGTAGATTGTAAATTCAATTACCTTCCCCTGAGTCAAGTCTGTTTTCTCCATGACTATAATTGCTGAGTGATCTCCCTGTCCTTACCTCAACCCACAAACCTTCTGTTATATTTTCCCTACCCTGCCCTGTTATACTTACTCTACCTCTGAGCAGGAGAGTAACAAAAGGGCTTTGGTGGGTCCTTCTCATCCAGTCAGGCCCAGCCTACTCTACAGGCATGAATTCCTCTTTGGTTTACAATGCTGTTGAACATAGAATCATAGAATCATTAAGGTTGGAAAAGACCTCCAAAACGTAAGGCTCCAAAAAACCCACTCAAAAAGGCTTTTAAAAGGGCTTACAGTTGTTCATGTACTCTGAGTTACACTCACAGGAGAAATACTAACAAGATATTCTCAAGAGGTTAAAACAACAAAAAAGACTTTACTGGCAACCTCAAAAAATCAGAGACCTTTAGCAAAAGGTTTAGAACAGCACTCAATCAACATGAAACACTTCACAAAACATTAACTTGGACCGCTCAACTTACCAAATTCTAAGCCCATTCAATTTTAAATTCTTGAAAATTCTAAGAAGAGGGAGTTAGAAGAAGAAAGACAGAAAATATACAAAAAACCCGCAAACATAGCTACCACTTCTGGTTCCAGCAGTGTTCAGCTGATCGAAATGCCAAGACATGTGCTTCCTCCTGTTCTGCTTTAAATACCCCTTGGCCTTCCTGGCCCCTTCCCCAGGTGGGGCTTGCAGTCATTTGGCCACTTAGGAGCTGGGTTAGGGGCTCCAGGGGCAGGTGTGGAGCATTGCCTCTGTGTGCCAGGGATTGGCAGCCACTGCAGGGCTGGGACACAGGCTGGGGGAGGGGTGGGGTGTAAGGGGCAGTTCAGCACCTCATCAGAGCAAGACACCTGCCCCTTGCTCCACACGTACACCTGAAATGTTTTGAGCCAGCAACCCTTCCAGGCCCTCACACAAGATCATTGAGTCCAACCTTTGACAGAACACCACCATGCCAGATAAACCACCACAATAAGTGCCACATCCAGACTTTTCTTGAACACCTCCAGGAATGGTGAATCCAACACTTCCCTAGACAGCCCATTCCTATGCTTGGCAACTCTTTTCTAATGAAATATTTCCTGATGACCAACTTGCAGCTCCCCTGGCACAGCTTGAGGCCATTTCCTCATTATTCTATCTGTTACCCCTTGCTTCCTGCACTGTTTAATTCACTGACTTAAATTCAAATTATGAATTCTTCACAGTAGGCATTATCTTTCTGTTACGTGTACTCCCTGTGCTCCACTACAATGGGTCCTTGAACTTTGCATCACATTCCAAGACAATACTTGAAAACAGAGGGCTCTTAATAGATCTCTAAACTCTATTAAAAATGGAATTGTGAATGATGGCAAATCATTTAGCAGTTTCTCTATGGATTAATTAAACTGAATTCATGTATTTCTCAAAACATGCTAACAAGTAACAAAACATGCTGATAGCTTGGGAAGTTACTAAAGAGGTACAAATGCCAAAATGATACGCTCTTTACTCACCAGCAGAAGAAATTTTAGATGTTGCTTCTGGGCTGACTGCTCTACAATTATCTAAGCTGTGTCCCAGCCTACTCCAGCTCCAAGCCCTACAATGCAATTACCCTGGGAACACTGCAGGACACAATCAGGAAGCTGGAAAGTGTTATGGATATGGGAAATGTCTTCACAGTGAAGAGATAATAGGTGGAAAGGCAAGGTACTGTAATTAAATGTAGCTAAGAGCTACAAACCGGTATTTAAACTCTTGAAATTCTTAGCTTTGAAAAAAATGAACCAATGACCCAAAGCAATCTTGAATTGCTGACAACAAAGATGCTGCTATATAATTCAGTTTGTTTCCTCTTTGAGGAACTAAATACATCAGCGGACTTTTGCTCAGAAATATTTTCCCTGGCTTACTTTTTAATTATACACTGCAAATATTAAATAGGAGCACAAAACACAATACAGTAACACAATACAGATAACTGAAGTTCAAAGGAAAAGCTAAGAGTCCTATTTTACCATACACAATCAGGGCACTGGAAGCCTGTAAAATCTGAATATATGTGTTAGAAACAAATTCTGAGATTAATGATGTGTCATTTTTAATAGAAACTAAATTCTAACCATCTACTCAAATGCCAAGCAGCATATGCAGGAGACAGTTTTGTCACTACTGCAAGAAAAAAAATATGTGTTTACTGATTTTTAAATTTCAATGCTAACAGCTATTCTAAACTGAGCAAAACTTATTCTAGAATCACCTGCTTAAACCGAGTCACAGATATATAACCATATCAATTCTCTCTGCATCATTTTCTGCTTCAACTGATGAAGAGGAGATTCAACAACTTTTACTGAGAAAAATAACCTCATGTATCAATGAGTCAGTACATTGAAAGTCTGTACATTGTTAAACAGATTCTTTGCACACTTTATATGATGGCATGTTTCATTTTCACTTAGGATATGTGTTACTACAATTCACTGCAGAATTGGGTATTGTAGACAAGTGATTATTTATTCCATCACATACATCATAAATTCCAAAATGCAAAATTTTCTTTGATTATTTGACTTGAGAGTGTAAAGACAAATTTTTGTTGTAGCTGTTCAGTAAATACTTCAAAGAAAATTTTCTGCACTAATTATATTCCTATTCAAGGATAATGTCCAATGTATATTCATTTCTGACAACTTGATTGTTAATTATCCTAGCAATTCTCTGCATGATATTTATTCACATTGTACATAAAATATTTCCTGTGTTTACTAAAATAGAAATTACTCTTCTATGTATCATAGATGCACCTGTTTAAATTTGAACAGGCTGCTTCTCTACAGGACAATTGTAACAATGGATTTGCCTTTTAGTATACTTTCATTCACTCACTGTCCTTAATTTCTCATTTACACAATTTAATTTTTTCTTTCAGAGAAGAAGATATTAAGAAGTGCCTTTCTGGGAGTAGAGAGAATTGTTCATTCTGCTGCTGAAGATCAGGAATTCTGGAGGTTGGATGTACTCCAGTTGTGAAGACAAGGCATGAGACCCAAAGATTGCCTTCCTGTCCTGATTTCCATCTTTTGCTTTTGCTCTCCTTCTCTAAACGTCTTCCTTCTTCTGCCTCACAGCACCTATGTTCTTTCTATTGCTTGTCCATTCCACAGCTGCTGCCACAAAGGGTCTGTTGTACCGTATGGAGACACACTAGGGTGACAGATTCCAGACATCATTTTATCAGTTCCTGAATTTCAACAAAATCTGACCTTCTCATACATCTTGAGGTTAAGGGTCCTTGAGGCTCTCTTACTGCAGGCAGGATCTACAATGCAACAATCTGAAAAGCAATGTTTTGCTTTTATTAATGAGATTTATTGATAATGGGACTTTTCTTTGTAGCTTGTTGATTACAGTATGTTTCATTATCTCTGAGCCCTCATCAAAGACAAGATGAAGTGAGGTGGGAGCTTATCTGAGCCACAGATTATACAACAAAAAAATATTTCCAGACAAAACAAATCCAAGGTCTTTTCTCCTCAGTTGCATGTGTTACTTCTCCAGCACAAAACATACTATCTGTACAGACAAAACTGACTTATAGATGTACATACCAACATTTAAAATAAAGAAAACTAGGAATCAGGGCAAAAATGTAGTGATGATAAGTCTCATATGGTACAGAGATTTTTGCCGTCTGCCTCTCGAAAGTTTTACAAATATCCATTCTTTTTCTCTGAGTTTTTAAAATTAATTTCTTAAATATTGCGAGACTCCTAAGGGGGAAATTATTGTAATTATTCATTAAGCATTTTGTGAGACACACCTAAATGTTTGAAGTAGATATTCAAATGTCCATCATTTATGTTGTAGGCATGCTTGTCATCTGCATTTATGTTATTACCACAATATCTTCACCCTTCATAATCTACAAAGTATTTAACCTTCAAATATTCCTGATGGCAGAGTGGTAGTATTAGTATTCCCTTCATATAGAAGCAGCAGCAGCAGGAGTGGTAGTAGCTGTAGCTGTACTTTTTTAGTAGTACTGTGTAGTGCAGTAGGAGTATTGTGTGGTATAGTAGTGGTAGTATTACATATGTGACTGGGCAGACATATGGTAAGGACCATTATTCTGTAAATATTGAAGCATATACTGAGGTAACTAGGTGTCTAGAGGGCTTTTCAAATTTCGAATTATTTGAGCTTTTGAGCTTTTTTCCTATTCACATCTTTATCCGTCCATATAGTTTTACTGTTCCCTCAACAAAGATTCAAAAGGCTTTACTTATATTGCATTCAAATATTTTGGACAGTTCTAGCAGCTGCATAATTTTTGGTCCACATTCCAAACGAAAAAGGAAAACTCATGGTCAAATTTAGCAGAAAATATTGCAGGTTGTGCAAGTCTGCAAATTATTCAAATTTCTTAAGCCTACAGTGTTTGTCGATGCTGACTGTATGCAGCCATGTCACTCAAAGGCAGTACAGAATTTTCTTTGCCTGAGTTCAAACAATGAGCTGTTGAAGTCTACCAGTTCTCCAACCCTTGTCCGTATTTGAGATGTAATATAGATAGTTTTCAATAGGTGATGCCTACAGCATTTTTTGCCAGTTTTATAACCTTATTACAACAAAATAATCTTTGTCCAACTGTTAAGGGACAAGAAAGATAACAGACCTATAGGGGGATATCACCTGGATGTCTGTGGTGAAGTAGTACAACAACAGGAAAATTCCTAATTTCCACATCTCAGAAAGACTGTTCTTCTTCATTAAACTTGTGAAGTAATGTAATAACTCATGTGATTACATTCTTTCATCATTTCAGAATCTTTTAGAAATACTACTTAATGAAATGTTATAGTACACGAAATGGCAGGCTTTGATAAGGGGACATAATAAGTAGAAATGTCACATCAAAATAGTGTATACAGGATTTTTTTCTTAGATTTTATATACGCAATTAAAAAAAAAGTCTCCTTCATATCACACCATCATACATTAAGGTCTATTTTCCTCCAATTATACATACAGTGATAGTGTATTATAATAATTTAAAAAATCAAACCTTCCTTATTTCAAAACAAATTTAGAAGTGGATGAGAACTGATACACAGATTTCTTCAAATGACCACCATTAGGAAAAATTATTTTTTTCTGCAGCTGACTGTACTGCTGAGATCCATAGTATGAAGCAGGTAGGTTAGATAAGAGGTACTTTGGTTTTAAGTTTGTCCCATGCCAGCAAATCAGCATTACCTAGTGCTTACTGGATGATTTATGGGATAAGAAACTATGCCCTGCAGAATCTTTTAGATGGCTAAATGCTTGTTAGATGATCAGGCAGCGAAGTATTCCAGTGTTCCTACATTTCTGGATTAGGATAAAGGTTAGTTCAAGGATAGTTATGGTGATGCTCAGGGTGGTTATGGTGCTTCATCCGAGTTCTTATCTCTTAAATCACTGGATTCTTGTTATTATCTAGAGTCCCACTAACTGTCGTTACTGATTTGTCCAGAAATAAAACACACCTCTAAATAATATCGCTTAAGCAATTTGCAGCCTTTTAATTACACTTTTACGTATTTTTTAAATTAAAATATCTCGGGCTATAGGGTACACCTCAACCTGTTAGAAAAGAGACCTCAGAATCATTTTTCAATTATTTCAAACAGAAAACAGTTTTTGATTCTCAGCTTCTCAATTTGAAAGAAAAAAGTCTTGATTTTATTTAAATTATAATGATGCTTTGAGGCAGAGGCTTCATCTCCCAAAAAATGTATGAACATATGAGAGTGTCTAAGAGGGACAATATTTGGTGAAAGTCAAAACAAGAACACAGGCCTAAAAAAAGAGACTTTGTTCCTTGAACCAGAGCCTGAAATGAGTGGCTTCTCCTCTCTACGAAACAAGTCCTGGATCAAATGGAGGCCAAGAAACAGGACCAGAGGCATGGTGCCAAGCAGCAGGACAACAGGACAAGAGGCAATGGGCAGAAACTTATGCACAGTAAGTTCCACCTGACCATAAGGAAGAACTTCTTTACTGTGTGGTTGACTGAGCACTGGAACAGACTGCACAGAGAGGGTATAGAGTCTCCCTCACTGAAGACATTCAAGAACTGTCTGGATGCAGTCCTGTGCCCTGTGCTCTAGGACAACCCTGCTGGAGCAGGAGGTTGGACCAGATGACCCACTGTAATCCCTTCCAATCTTACACATTCTGTGATTCTGTGATTTCCAGGTAAATGCTTCCCCAAATGGTGTGCAGCACTTACACGCTATCCCTGCCCCCTACCGAAGGCAAAGAGCCTCGAAGGAGTTAAATGGAGGTTTTGTTCAGCCAGCCACCAGCGTGAATCAGCTTCCCAGCCTTCAAAAATGAAGGACAGTCTGCCTGGACTACCTATACAAGCATCTGTATCTCCTATACAGTCAGCTGTGCACACTAGCCAAGGGGTTCTACAAAGCTCAGTTCAGCTCAAAATGAATATTGATATGCAGGAAATGGTGGGCTGCCAAAATCAAAAATCTACATGTACCTTTTCCAGATGGCTGTGATATGTTTTCTTTAAATGTTATGCCACTGATTAGGGGGGAATAATTTATTTTCTATTGAAGTGATCTTTTAAAAGAGTTCCCATATAAGCAGCTTTTCTACTAACAGTGTTGCTCAGTGCAGTGGAATGAAAATGGTAGTGAAGGGGAACATTTTTCTCAGCATACTTCAAGTCAGTCTATTCCTACAGGCAGCAAGAGCAGGTAGTGATTTGAGACTGAAGTCATATCAGACTTCAGGCTTTGAAGTGTGTAAGAAAATACCTTCTTTGGGTCTTATTACTGTCTATTCATCTCTCTGAGCTATTTTATGAGATGCTGTGAATACAGTTTGTTCTCCTTCTGTGAACTGTATTAAATAAACTCTATGCTGTGATAGTATATTTATAGATATGCTAAATGTTTCATTTTAACACTAATCTACTAAGATATTGGTTTTACATGGTTCCTTGAAAAACACTAGGGAATCATGGTCATGATGGAATAATGCACTAGAAAAACTTGTCTTCTAACTACCTCTTCTTTCTCCTAAAAAAAGGTACTGAACAGAATGCTTCTTGTCTTTGACTATACAAATTTCACTGTTTCACTCATTAACACAGACACTATTGTTCAAATATGAAAAAGAAACAACAAACTCCCCCCCAAAATTAATTTTGTAGTCACACTTAGGGCCCAGTAATTGTTTCATAAGGTTGATTTTTGTAATTTAACACTATTAATGAAATTTTATTTTAACTGTGATTTTTAAGTTTTGATCAATGTATTGTAAAGTTTCTATTTTATGCATATAATATGAATATGAAAATGAAAATGATGAATTTTTTTTTTCATCCTAAAAACAGCAGTATTTTCAGGTCACTGAAAGTCTCCATGATTGGTGAGTAGTGTAATCAATTTAAAAGATCCAAAATTTTCAACCAGATAAGTACAAATCACCAAACTGTTAATACAAATAAGACCTTCTTTAAAAGATTATGCTGTTATAGCTATGTATCTGTCATGGGAGATGAGGTTAAAAATCAAAAAAATTTCACAGCAACTATAGGTTGGTCTTGAAACCATGACAACAGTGTGCCAGAGGAATAGTGAAGCATACCCAGAACCAGAAAGCAATGAAGAGTCCCCACAAACAGAATACTATAAATCCTTATTTTTTTGGCAAATAATTGATCTGTTTAGATCAAAGCAGAAACTGTAATAGAGAATAAGGTTAAATAACAACTTGGTGGTACCTGATAGGATGGAAATAAAACCTCAGGTTACCTTAGGTGATTGTATTGCTAAAAAACACACTCCCACGGAAATTTGTATATGTAAATGATAGTATAATGAACTGAACCAAGACCACCACATGCTCATTAAGAGTTTTGTTATGTGAGTGACTAATCACCTTTTTCTGCATCTTTCTTTCTTTGTTATCTCTTTGTATAAAAAAATGTGCTTGCTTCCTTAAAGATATGTCAGCTGGGTTAGGTGCCTGGCCCCCTATTCTGCAGAATTGTTAAAAAATCAAGTATCTCGACTGCATATGTTGATTGGCTCTTGCATACAGGGTGAAAGAACTCATAACTGGAACGTGCGTAGTATTTGAAACTACCCTGCCAATCTGCAAGGTGCGTGACAATGACTCACATTCACCCACATACCGAACGGTAAATTCATCATCCTTCCCACCAAACTCCTCCATTTTCTACAATTCCTGTGTACTCTGTTCCGTGACAAAAGCTCTCTTCCCCCATTTCCAAAACATGTCTCTTTCCATCCTTCTTTCATCAGTCTGATTACAAATTCTGAGTGGTCAACAGCATTTTTCATTTCAGCAGTTTAAGTTCCTCTCCCAGCTTTCCCACCTCTCCTGACTGTATTACTTTGATCCTATTCTCCCAAGGATGGGAGTATCCACATGATACAACTGCAGCAGCAACCTCTTCTCTCCACGCCTATTCTGCCAGAGACACAAGCAGCAAAAAGAAAGACTGGACAGCAGTCTTTGCTGCTCCCAATACAAAAGCAACATGTAAAGCTACCTCGTACTTGTAGACAACTTGTTCTCCCCTCCAAAGTACACTGTAAGGTATAAATAGATGTAACTGCCTTCAGCCCTGTTCTTTTTGGCAGCCTTTATCCACAAAGCTTGGCAAATAGGGAAGGAAGCCAGATCGATGGGATAAGACCTCTTGAGCTGGCAGGGACCTGTGCCTGTGGTGCCAGCCAGGACATCTGCTTAGGCAGGAGTGAATATGTCCATTGATTCTGAGTTCTGACTTTTTTTTCTTTAACTCCTTGGTTCTTTCTAGAACCCCAGATAATTTTGAGTGATGAAAAGTTAGTCAGCTAGGTAGCATGAGCATTAAATCAGAGATCAAATTTGTCATATTCAGTTCCATTTAGATGAGTAAGTAAGCATCAAATGTGGATCACAATATATCATAAATGATAAAAGCTAAGTAAACACTTTAAATCCCAATTCATTTGGCCAATGAATTAAGGATTCATTAATGGCAGTGAGTCACTTTTTAATAAAACCTATCAACAGAACATGAAAAAAGCCCCTGCGGTCATCATGGTATTTAATATAAAATGTATGGTAAGATAAATGGCTGATTTTTAATGAATAGATCCCACTCTATAAAGGCAGATATTTAGGCTCTAAAGCCATGAAGCACACACAGCAAATTGTCTGGATTCAGGGCTTTGCTACTGGAATTATAATTAGTCTGTCTGCAACTCCATCTGTAAAACAATTCCTTCTCAGAGCGTGCAGAGATTCTGTTGTGGCAGCAAAGAAATTTCATAAATAACAGCGAGAATGACAGCCACAATATGGAAATCTCTTTTTAACCCAAAAAAATCAAACAAAACCAGATGCTAATCCTTAAGGAAAATCTTAAAATATAAACGGCTCAACAGTGAAAAAACCCCAAAAACCTATGAGATAGATATTTTCTTAGGCAGCAAAAATTATCAGGCTCTTCCTAGAAATCCAGTGGAAATTTGTTCCTGATTCACAGGGTATATGTGAGTTTTATGAGTTGTCTATGTGACAAGCAGCAAAGAACACAGTATCTGGGAAGCTATGCTTATTTATTACTTTTCCATTCTTTCAGTTGGTACTCTTCAGAATCTTGCTTAAAACTCTTGAGTTAAGGGATGGGAAAGGTTATCCATTCACTAAATTATTTTGTCTATTTTATTTGTGTCTTATTTGCAATTGTAAATACTCCTTTCTATTACCTGAATTAGACATCACTCATAAAAGAAACTATTATAGACACACAACACTTTGCAGGGTGAATGATTCCATCCTGACCCAAAGTAGGTATTCCTGAGTCTTGTTAAATGTGAGCAGACACCAAGATCTCATGAGAATGGAGAGGATCTCACATTGCTGGTACAATGGGGCACAGAGACTTCAGGCACACTTCAGAATAAATGTGTATCTGAACAGGTTTGGTTCGAAGTAGTGTAACAGGACTAAAATTGGTCCAAAGCCAACTTCCTCATATAATTTTTGGTTGAATAAAGAATGAAAAGTTAAATATTTTTGCCTATAAGAGCAATGATTCATTAGAACTATAAACAAATACTAAAAGACCAGTTTTTAAAGTCAGAAAATATAAAAATCTGTAGGACATTTAGGTAAAAACAGAGAACTCGGAAGAGGGTCTACTCACTGAGGTGTGCATTGTTTTCTGCACTAGAAATTTATTTTAAACTCAACCTGTGTATCCAAGTTTAGAAATATTCCAGGAGATTCCTGTTGTCTCTCCAGAAAGTTTGTGCAGGACCCAGGCTTCAGCCCTAGGACGAGGCAGGCGTCCTCTGCTTGTCCTCTGCTCTGTTTGCCTGGCCAGGGATTTCTTCTCTCTGTGCACTGGGATGGGACACCAAGCTGATAGACTACAAGGAATAGGAATAAAACCAGGAACTGAAACAGTGACTTGTTTGGAGATGATTAGTTGTAAAGCACCTTAGCACAAGTACTAGAATACAAAAGAGACAGAATGAAGAGGATTCCACTATCTCTTTATCATATTTAAATACAAGAAAAATAGTGTGACAGTTAATATGGTAATTATTTTGAGAACTTGTAAAACTAGAAATTACATGATTTGATTAATTATATTGATTTTAAAAAATTATAAAAGACAGTACACGTATTGATTTTCAAGATCTGTGCTCAACAAAAAATTCTGGGACACATAAAGAAAGCTGAAACAGATTCCCTCCCGCTCTGTATTCTTTTTTCCCCAGGAATTTGATTTTTCACTTGGATTTCTTTTTCAACCAGCTTCCCCAGGTAGCTCCCAGACATCAGGGGAAAAAAAAATTATATGGGAAGGGATGATACACCATCTGGCATCTGATTTCACTATTTGTGTGTTTGAGACATGCATCGAAGTGCCCAGAAATACCTTTGTATGCACACACTGTATTCAAACATATGGTAAAAGAGTAACAAATCTGCTTTGTTGCAGATTCTTTGATCAACTTCTGCAACAGACAAGCAGAAAGTGTCACTCCATTACATGTTTGTCAAGAGTTCTAATATTGGTAAAAAGGGACAATTCTCAAAAACAGATTCAATAAAAATATAACTTAGGTTACATTAAGACATGTCTAGATTTTAGGGTTTCCACTAAAGTTGATCATAAATATTCTCGTGCTGCTTATAGGCAGAAGTTCACGGTACTGTTTCATGACCATCCTAACTTATAGGTTATTCTTTCAGAAGGCAGACTAAAACCTGTGGTAGAATAAAGTTTTGGGGCCACAACATAAATGTCTGATGCCAGAAATAAATTTTGACATAATAATACTGTAAGGTAGTTTAAATACATAAGCAAACACACACTTGTAGTTAATAGTTTTCATTAATATTATTTCTTTCCTCTATTGTTTGACAAAACATTATTAAAATTAAGTATCTCTGTAGTTTACCCTGTTCTGTATAGTCCTCAATTTACTGTGATTGGAATACAAACTGAGGACATCATTAGCAAGGGCCTGATGTTAAATTAGTTAAATTAATATTAGCATTAGACTTTATCTGACCAAAAGTACTGCTGTACTTTTTTTTCCCCGAATCGATGCATCTAAACACAAAAAACTCCTAGCCTTTTGGCTGAGGCTGTAGTTTTACTTAGCTTTAGTTTGCACAGAAGGAAAGATTGACTAGCGTAGGAACATAAATTTAAAGAATGGAGGACATGACCTATGGGAAACCTACAGGAAGCAGAGATATGGAAGGGTTTCTAAAAGATGTATCAACAGAATGATTAGACAGGTAGAAAGAGAGACACGGTGAGAGCAGTTGCGGAAGCAAAGACAGCAAATTATTTCAAACAAAATAAAAGGCAGTGTAGAGGTCAAATACGAAGAAGAAATACTGTAAAAGTCGAAGGTTTTGCTAAAAAGTCACTAAAGTTATTAACAAAAATAGTGTCCTTCAATGTAAGGGATAAATTGAGCATAAATAAATGGGGAAAACCAGTCTGCATTTAATGAGCTTGAAGTAAAAGGGATGAACAAGATAGGACAACAAATGAGGATACAATTTAAGATGAAGATGGGATATCTTTCAAAGAGCAAAGACTGCCCTTTTTATATTGTTAAATAAAAGAACCAGAAAGTAGTGAGAAGCTATGTGGAAAGAAAATGCAAAGGTAAGAGTGGTGTGGAAGAGTTTCAGAGTTAAAGAGAGGTCACAATAACAAGAGCAAAGCTGAGGGGAGAACTGCTAGAAAATACGCAGATCAGCAGGGAGAAAGGAGAACTGAATGCCAGGAAGAAAACAAGGAGGCAAAAGAAGATGAGAAGAAAGTTGTGCTGCATTTCAATAATATCATCTTGCAAGAAACTGGCAGGGTCCTATATGGGGAAGAGAAAAAAGAGAGGAATGAAGGGAGAGAGAGAGAGAGAGAGAGAGGCAGAGAGGGAAGGAGAAGACAGAGGAGGGTTTGAAGTCTGAGTCAATGGTGGGAAAAAACAGATGGAACTAAGGAGTTTTAAAGTAGCTGGGAAATAGTTATTTAGGTAAACAGATGGTAGAACTGAACAGAAAAAGCAGATTTGTAGTGAAAAGAGACAGCCTTCACAAATACTTAAGAAAATATTCCACTGTGTTGGGGAAAGTGTGAAATATGCAGACTCAATGACATGACAGAATGGTAGTGGTTAAATGAAGTGGTGGAGAGCCAGGAATGCACTGATCAGGACCCAGTGCGAGGACAGAAGAGAAAATAAATAAGAGAGATGCTAAACTCAAATGTAATCTGAAAGCTCAGCAGAGACTGAGGGCAGAGAGAGAAGGGTATTCCATGAGAGCAAAAAAACCCTTTTTAAAATGAAAAAAACATTTCTCAGTGACAGCTACAAGCCAGTGGTATGGTAGCATAATGAGACTGGGCATTTTTTGGAATTTTAGAACAGGATTTTTGACTCATATCTGGCAATTTTATCCTTTTTAATACAATGATTCTACAGAACTCTATTCAACTTCTACATGAAATACATGTGGATCAGGAGGGTTTATGTGTTTTATTTTTCAAATTTTCCAGAGAAATTGTATAGATCCCTAAAAAAAGTGTGAAAATCTGTATGACATTATCCAAAAGGTGGGTTTTTTCCAGTTAATTTTTCAAGCTCATGAAAAAAGTCAATATATGAGGAAGATGACTGTCTAGATGCTTTCTCTCAGCTCCTCACTGCTGAAAGCTTTTCTGTGTCATCATTCTTTCTGTGCAGATACGTGTAGCTGAATCCCCCAAGTTATTTTTGCCATGTTTAGCTTTCCTTTCATCTATTTAAACTTCTTGATCAATTTGTTCGCTATTCCCGAAAAGGATCCTGCCATAACTCTGTATTTTCTTTATTCAAGCTAGCTCTGAAAAGCACTAATAATTTTCTCTTACTCTCTTTGTAAAATAGGAAGTTATAAGCCTCACATTATTTTTTGACTCACAGAAATATTTAGAACATCCACGGGCAAAAATTATCAGCAGTTCTGCTGCCATTTTTCCCCCTGAGGAAAACGCAAAGCTGTAACATCAGTAAATGTTGCCTTTTTGCCTAACCTTTCACCCTGACCTCATATTGACTTAACAGAATATTTACCTCTGTAAAGGAGCAAGAGTTGGTCAGGTCCAGAGGGGCAGCATATGTTTTCACAATGGTAAAGAATAGAACAATTCCCATTGCTCTAATATAATTCATTTTTCAAAAGCTTTGTGGTTTCTAATGACAGTTTCCCTATGCTGTAAAACTGAGCACTGAAAAAGCCACAATACATATAAGATTTAAATGTTTGAAACACTCAAAACCAGAGGAAATCTGAATATTCAAACCAGAATAACTATGCTATAAATTACACACACATAACCTTTCATTTCAACAGCGACCTTGGTCCCAATCAAGAATTTAGGGGGAAAAAAAAAACAACTCTGGAGAGTTTTTTAAATGCATGCCTCATCAAGTTATCATAATTAAATCATCATTTTCATCAAGCAGTAAAATGTGACCAAAGTACCATGCAAAATTATTAATCACAGCACATATACATTTCAACTGCAAACAGTTTAAGATGCATTTATTAAAGTCTTCCTAAGATAATAATGAAATAAAATCTTGTTAATGTTTTGTTATTGGAGGAGGAGCTGCAGGTATTGTAAAAAGTTTATTATTAAAAATATGAAATCCCCAATCCTGAAAATTATTGATATAGATAAGGGGTTCATTTTGATATATGTTTCTAGGATTGTTGCATCACCAATTAATAAACTGAAAAAGTTAAGCATGTTCTTTATATGCCTATATATACACTATATTTAAAGTTAACTCCAAAGACAGCAAGAAATCATTGTCCACAGATTTAAGCCCTCTCTACTTTAAATTTCCACATTCTTAAAAAGATTTTGTTAATTTTTAATAGAAATCAGAGGCATATTAATGCACAGAATCTGTGTGTATGCATAGAATGCCCCATGTGAAATAATTTTATTCAATTACATGAACATTTAACCTGTTATAGAAAATGAAACTATGTAACATGGAGAATATAACTGAGATCACATTAATACTCATATTCTGCAACAAGGATGCAGTATGATAAGCAAAACCTATCAAAAACCTCTGGTCAAAGATGTTTTGACAAGAAAAGAAATAGAAATTATAAAATTTCAAATTAATCACTCTAATCTTTGTATTCTTTTTGAAGCAAACACCCCATATAATTTGCCAGAACACTGTACTCTGTGGGTATTCTTCACTTTCCTTCACATCAGGTTCCATGGTTTTTATACTGATGTCATCAGTAGTGAGCAACCTTCTTATTTAGAAATTATGCCCTGCTGACTCAACAATCAAGACCTGACAATTAGATCTACCTTTCTAATGAAAATCAGCACTGTTACAAGTTACAAATCCATATTAATTTCTTGTTTCAAGGTATACAAATATTTTTGTCTTAACTCCACATGATCCCTTTTTTTGGCATCCTTGCTTGTCCTTTCTTCCTACAGACCTCTGTTGGTTTTAGTTACAATCATTCTGGCAAACCCAGAAGAGACAGTGCCACCTCCATTCTCTCTTCTGCCATTCTGTCCATTTCTTTTGAGAGGGAAGTTCCAGAGACCTCAAGACCACCAACTGGGCCACTTAGAGAGAGCCACTCTCCCCAGTATATCTGCTTGTTTGGCCTTCTATCTTTCTTTGCTTTCTTTACAGAGGAAAGGCTTTCCTTCATATGAACTGTCCTGAACCACTTCTGTATTTTCTGAATGTAGTTATAACATTGATTTGATGAGCCAAACCATTGAGGAGTCTCCTTGCTGTCTGCCTGTCCATTAAGTAGATTTGTTTCTTATAAAAATATAGCGGGGAGAAATGTTTCTGAGTTCTGAGAGAGTGTTCCTTCTGGGTTGGTCACATCTGGTGTTTTGCTGTTCTGATTTATGCTCAGATCTCTGAACTTAGTTTTCAGTGGTGTGAAGATGATATCATATTCATCTGAAAGAAATAGGTGGGATAAAACATTCCACTCTCCAGACACTATGGCTACATCTACACTGTAATTTTGCTGAGGTCACAGATGCTGCCTGAAGGTTAGCAGAGCCAAACTCCATCTACCTTCACTGCATTTGTGAGCAGCCCAAGTTCCAGCTGACTCTGTAGTAAACAGTGCCAAGGCTATCCAGTCTACTCAAAATCAGCGAAACCTCAGGGGGATAGATTGCAAAAGGAAGACAGCAATCCCAAAGTGCTTTTCTCCTCCAACACTGTAAAACATTAACTAATTCAATAATAAAATATAAAAATAGGTGTGCTTTACAGGTATAAGTATACTTGGAGATATCTTCCCTAAGAAAGAATACAAACCGATTTACCTCAAACTCAGACACAAATGGACTTCCAAAAATAAATGGCATGTGCAGTTAGCACATTTGGCTTTTATACTGGCTTTCTGATTAATCTGAGATAAAAGAGCCAAAAAACCATGAATGTAAAATAGTTCAAGACCAAAGGACTAATTTTAACCACCTCTTCTAAATCAGTTAAGTTACCTGGTGAATTCTGATTTGTTAGCCTGACACAGTTTTGAGCTGTTCATTAGAGATAAAAGTTTACATTGTATCATTCCTGATGCAATTACCCAGAAGAAGAGGCCAGAGCCCAGCCTGGTGTCTGTACCCAGTCCTTGACCAGAGGTGATACTCTTGTAACACAAGAGCCCCTTTTTAACTTTCCTGCCATTTGGAAGGGAGACTACTTGCATGATTTTATGATTTTTGCTAAGCTTGGGAGAATTGAGAATCAAACCTATTTTGACAATGACAGAAATTTTTCTAATTCAGCACTTCAGACTGTTTTGGTAATATGTAATTACTTAAGACACAATTTATCTTTCTAGGAGTGGAGCTTGGCACAGAGCTGTTATGGAAATTGTTTACTTGAAGGGGACTAGTTTTATTTTGTTTGCTTTTTTCTCTTTATTTTAAATATTGTTTCCAACAAAGGTAATACAAGGAGCTTAATAAACAATGAAGACTGTTATTGGACTTGACAAAAAGAACGTCTTTAATATTGTAGGTTCTGATTAAAAAATATCTCTTTTTCTTCAATTTAGTGCGCAGGTAAAATACAGTTTGGAGAGCTTTTCCTCCAATGCCCTTGTTCAAATCAGGGTCAGCCAAAGCAGTTTTCTTGGGCCTGTGTACCACCAAGTTTTAATGTCTCTAAGGACAAAGAATCCACAACATCTTTCTGGGAAACTTGTGCCAGTGTTCAGTTACTTTCGGAGTAAAAATGTTTTGCCATGTGTTCAGATGGAACCTCCTGAGTTTCAGTTAGTGCTCATTGCCTCTCATCCTGTACTTGGACATCCCTGAACAGATGAGCCTGGCTATGTCCTCTTAGCAATATCTATAAATACCTGAAGGGAGGATGCAAAGTTATTCCTCCTCAAGTGTAAGAATTGATATTTCCTTTTTTCTAGTTTCAGGAGGTTCCTATCTGCCCAATTCCTCAGCCTATCCAGGTGAAGGGCAGCACAACCACCTAACTTATCAACCACTCCTCTCAATTTTGTACCATCTCTGAACTTGATCAGTGTGCACTCAGTTCTGTTTTCCATGTAATTAATAATGATATTAAAGAGAATTGGACACAGTATTGACCACTGGGGTATCCCACCGGTTATGGCCTGCAACTAGGGCCCGGTTATTCAGCCTGTTCTAATTCTACCTCACTGTATGCTCATCCAGCTCATACTTCATCAGTTTCTCTATGAGAATCTATCTTATGGGAGACAGGGTTGAAAACTTTGCTGAAACCAAAGTAGGCAATATTCACTGCTCACCCCTCAAATACCAAGACACTCATTTCATCATGGAAGGTTATCAGCTTGGTTAAGCATTACTTCCCCTCCTTGAACTCATGCTGATGTCTTGTACCTTGCAGTCACCTCCTTGCTTACATGCAAATTCTTGAGGTAACCCTGCTTCAGCCGTGGGTCAGTGTATTTATTTTCTCTTTTTTTTCACATTTCTCCAGGCTCTTTGGGCATTAAAGGTGTCCTTCACTACCCCACCAAAGCTTCTGGTAACTTAACTTCTCCTGAAATTCCTAGCTTAAACCCGTCTTTACCAGGTCAGCCATCCTGCTGGCAAAGATACTTTTGCCGTGCTTAGTCAGCTGGATCCCATGTCTCCTAAGCAGATGTTGATCTTCAGATAGTGTACCATGGTGATAGAAAACAAAATCCTGCTCGCAGCACCAGCTCAGCAGTCAATTGTTGACATACTTAATCACTGCCCTCCTCCTTACACCCTTTGCCCTCACCAGCAGAATTCTGGAGAGCACTATCAGTCTTCAATAGGCCAAACCATCACCCTCAGACCTCTGTAGTCACTTTCTGTACTCACCAGGGTGCCACTAGCATTCCCACTGGTGCCCCCACAGAAAACCAGGTGGTTTTTAGTCTGAGGTTTGGACAGGGCTCAGCAGTCTCTCCACAGCATCCTATAAGAGACTCAGTGGCAAGCAGCAAACTTTTCTAGACAAGCCAGGCTAGCATATCCATATTATTTATCAGCACATTTCTTGAAAGAATTTCCAGTCAGGCCAAGATTTCCCTCTTTAAAATGCCCAAGCATAGTTCAGGCAGAATTGGCACTTCCCAGCAAGCAGTAAAGACAAGGCCATGATGCTTTTTGCTGTCTATGGGGCCAGGGAAGTCGAGCCATATCAATCCATGCTATGCCATGCTGTTCTTCCTGAGGTCAGCCTACAGAGACCTTGGTCCATTCTCTCTTCTAGAATAAAAAAGGAAACTGAGAACTTGGAAAGATGGATCCCTCAGAGGAGAAGGTGGTTTTAGTATCATGAAAGTAGAGAAGGAGAAAATGCTAGTGTCAAATAAAGAGAACATGAGAAGATGGTAAGAGAAATAATCCAGTATGCATTTGATTTATAAATCTTGATACAATGACAGAAAGAAAGAAATTTTATATGAGACACAAGGTCTTACTCGGAATTGAATAGGTCATATACTGAAAGAATTTGAACAGAAGATGACTCTTTGTTAGTGGACTGGTTTTAAAAAAATGAAAAACATTTTCAAAGTCAGACGTAGCACAAAAAAGGCAAACGCAGCAGGATGAAGCAAAGGAGGAACACTGCAAAGAGGCTGATAGAGATTAAGATGAAACTCAAGTGTGCACTCAAGACAGAAATGAGCTAAATAAGAGATTAAATTTGAATTTATGGAGACTAATAAAAATGGACATAAGCTCATTAATAGAAGATTATTAAAGTCCATCCAGTTATCTGCATACAAATAAATATGTGATACAGTGAGCCTAACTAGAATTCTTTTAGAAGATAACAGTAAAAGTATATTAATATCATGGGATACAAATTGTCTTTAGCGTAGACAGACAGTGTAATGATGCTTGAGCAATTAAGACAAAAAGGGAGAATTACAACTGTGATATATTGGTGGGAGGATGATTTTGCTAATATATCTGTTGTGCAATTTTAGAAGAGATGCAGCTGAACAATTGCCATGCGGGCTGTATTCAGACAGGAAAAACATGGACTCCTTAGGTAATCACAGGCTTACAGGCCAGATTTTGAACATTTTAAGGCAGAGTGGAATTAACTAAAGTGCTTATCTCAGCTAGGGGACAACTTGTGCTATCATATTTTATATATATACTATTGTTTGTGTAGGTGGTGGAGGGAATGTTATTCCAACTAAATAGTTAGCTGCAGCTGGACATTTCTCCGTAAAACTTTATGCCCTGTGTCCAAAATCCCAGAGGCTGTGATTCAATCCTGCTTTTTTTTTCTTTTCATCTTGTAATTTCTGTTCAGACCCATACGCTTGTATTCCTTATTTGTCATTTCCAATTGAAGTTATGTCTTCTGATCCTTAAGGATAAACAACCTTAGATATTGGTCAGGGCTATCAGTACATTCGGTTTGTTCTCCAAGTGCCCAGAGGCTGGCAAGATTCACAAAAAACTCAAAAGAAGGCTGGAACATACAGCTAATCCACTAGAATACCCCTCCCTTTGGAAAGTGTTAATGAAGAATTTAAGAAAACATTTGACAGCAGCCAGTTAGCAACAATTCAGCATCGAGTTTTTAAGCCACTTGCTTTCCAAGGGGAAAAGGAGAATTCACGGTGATCTTTTCACACATGACCTGAGCACATATACCTTATTCCTTTTCCCAATCTATTTTAAGTACATTTATACGCTCTTTTTCCACCTCTCTTAATTTGATGTGTTTATTTCAAAGCTGGTGCATTCTCATTTTATTATGGTCTCCTTGACAATAACAAAAAGTAGTTAGATGCCTTCATTTGTCTGTGATTCAAGACTTTGGGCCTTTGAACATATCTGTGGCTTTGCATGTGTTTCAGAGGAATTTTCAACATCTCTCACACAATACAATGCAGTTGGTTCACAGTTTTCATAACACTGCTCAGAATCAAAAAGATGAAAATTTAAAATGTGCCATAAACACAAAAAATATTCCTGCTGCAACTGTTACTTATTTGTAGTCATTATGGCAAGAGATTGCAGACATACAGCAGGATTTCACTGGAGTTTTACATTGCTTAAAAACTAAAAGAAAGAGGGTTCTTCTGGTACTTTTAAGAATTCACACTTTAACTTTTTTTTTTTTAAGAGATTAAAATGGTTTAATTCAGGAAATTAAGACTGGAATATGGCTACTGTGTTGGAATATGATAGGGGGAGCAAGGAACAAAGGAAGCAAATAAATTCTAACTTTGAAGATTAGAGCAAATTAGTCGGATATAACCATGAATGAATGCTGAAACTTGATAGTTTGTTTTTTTTTTTTAAGCTGTAAGATTAAACTGCAGGATTCTGGAACATCGTTTCTTTAGATACAGAAATGTAAATAGCAGTTTTATGGTGGAGTTTAGTAAGTTTGTAAAGTGTTTGGGCTGATAAGTTTCCTAGACACTGTTCTTGGGAGACAGTCTGAAATTAATTCATCTGGAGGAAAAGATTTCGGGTGCATGAATGGAAGCAAGGCCATATCATTTTCTTCCTCAGAGGCAAAGGATGGTCTCTGGCCCGTTACATTAGCAATCTAGTTTGCAAGTCTTCACTCCTTTCTGTTGACTTTCTTGTCCCTGGATGCATCTTATTCTGGAGTTCCGCATTTTTCTTTCTTTCATAAGCACCACTTCTCCTCACAAACACCCTTATACAACCTATGCCTTTTTTTCGAGTTCCCCACTCCTACCATTTCATTTTCCTGGTCTGGGCGCTCTGTTTGACCTGACTTAGCCATGACAGAAGGTCTGTGTTATGCCCGTTCTCCTCTCTTCCTTTGACTTTTGTTTATGGATGATCAGAGAAATGCTTTGAATCAAAAATACTTTTAATGACACCTCTACAGAATAAATAGGAACACACTTGCATTATCTCCTCCCCTCTAGGGTCAGGCCAAACATCCTTGCTTCTGAACAAGACATTTGTTTTGGGACCTATATCATGCAAACTTTATTTCCTAGACCTTAATGCATTATTTTAAATTAAGGTAAGGAAAGAGGATTAAGCAGATGTCAATGCCCTTGTGCATGAGTTACAAGAGAGCACAAAATGTAGCATTCCAAAATCATCATCACCTGTTCATCAATATTTTAAGGAGATATTTCTGTCTTATTTCAGGAATGACAGGGGGAAAAGTATTATGCTGTGGAATGATTTTAAAGAAGCAAATAAACAGAACACATAACCAAATGTGAAGCAGGGAGAGATAAAAAACAAAATTTGGCTGCACTTCCACTTTTATGATGGGAAGATAGCTTCACTGACTCAACTTTTTGCCAAGAAAAAGCGCTACTTCTTCCACGGTACACTTCTGGTGGAAAACAGAAATTTGACATAAAGGTACAAAATGGTTGACATCAACTTATAAAATACTTCCAGCATATTATCTGATACTGAAGATTTATATCCTTCAGTAAAATTATGTTGTCAGTTAGTGCATTCCAGTGGAAACTTGGCTAACTCATTGATTATTTTAATACATATATCTCATAAATCAAAGATTCAGGTTGAATCAAAAAGAGTGAAAAATCTCAAAGAACAGAATAGAGGGGACTTTTAAAAATCCCAGATACCTCCTTCTTGAAATATGGCAGTTATTTATGGGCAGACTTAGAATGAAATTTTAAACAGGCTATAAAAAGCATAATTTAA
This sequence comes from Lycocorax pyrrhopterus obiensis, assembly GCA_014706295.1. Lineage (NCBI taxonomy): Eukaryota > Metazoa > Chordata > Aves > Passeriformes > Paradisaeidae > Lycocorax > Lycocorax pyrrhopterus. Next base: position 90,261,088 of record JACSVZ010000004.1, read on the forward strand.
TTTTGGCTCAGTAAATTTACTCATATGGTAAACTAGTATTTAGAACTGAAGAGAAGCAATTTTGCCAAGACCTATTCAGACATTCAAAAATGCTTTAGCCATTGAAGCCATTGAAGGGAAACCCAAATAAAATAGAAATCAAAATTAAACACAAATATAAATAGAAATTATAGAAACAGAAACAAATATAGAAATGTTGAATGTTGAGGAAACCCAAAATGTGGCCCGTTTCCCAAGTGAATAATATATTTGTAAAGAAAACTGAAATGTTGTTCACAGTAAAACAAACAAAAACACAAAAGAACAAACACCAGAAACAGTCTAAAATAAGTGCTAAACAAGCGTGTGTAAGTGGCTGAACTTCTTCTGCTTTCAAGAAATTTGATGCAGAAAGATAATATTTAATCTACTTGTTTATCCCAGACCTTTAATTTTCATTATTAAACTAAATTTAGTTTATTAAGGCAAAAAATTTCTATCACTAGGAACTCATATGCAGCACAGTGAGATCAAGCTAGTATTTATGGTATAGAAGAACACTTTGGTGAAAAACAAAAAATCAGAAGCTCTCCACAAACATGCAGGTAGTTAGTTCCTATCCAGCCTCCCTGAACTTCCTTCTCAGCCCCAGGTCCATTGACTGCTCAGGCTAGAGCCAAGGAATACCCATCAGCTCCATGGTCTGGGGAAGATCCCTTTCCCCGGGGCCTTTGACAACAACTGGGCATGGCAGAGAAGGCAGATGGCCCCACCTGGGGCATTTCACTCAACACCTGTAGCCTGAAAGTCTGCGAGAAATTCAGACCTGAAGTTAAGAATATATACTAAGGCAGAGCTAAAGATGTTTATTGATGTTGGTGTGGTGGCTCATATTCTCCCAATTAAGGAAGGAAAAACTAGAATGATTTGCTGCTAAATAAATGCTGAAGACAAAAACTATCACCAGAGCTATCCAAATTATCCTCCTCTATGTGCACTGACCTCTGCAAGGGGCTGAATGATAAATAGGTTCAAATATTAGCCCACAGGATGCAGAAGATGAAAATCAAACCTTTTAGAAGTTAAAATTTTGATTTTCATAATTCCCAATTATTTTGTAATGATACCTCACGGTAGTAAGAATCCAGAACCAAGTAAGAAAGGCAGCATCCAGATATTTGAGGTTATTCCAATTGTGATATTTTGTTTCATATTTTCAGTAAAAATGTGGTTAACAGGAAGAAATTTCATAAGTATTTTTCTGAATAATGATTTTTCTCTTTCCATTTAGCTACATGTAAAATAAAGACTAAAGAAAAATAAAATTGATTGAGAGAGAACAAGCCTTATGATCCCTGAAAAACTCACCTCATTCTACCTCTAAGAGATGATCACCATTTATTAATAATCATCATCTCTAGAATGTCATATATTTTTTATCTAAGAGACTGAGCAAGCTTTTAAACCCAATTTCTCCATTTCCTCCACTTGCTACACTTCGTTTCATGCTCTGAGAAGTCCTGGAGCATATAAACTCGATTACTTTTGGATGAAACTAAACTTCCTGAGCGCACATAACATTTTCCAGTTGCTAATGTGCCTGCAGTCCACAGGAGCACTCTCGAGCTGCTCCAGAAAAAAAGTCTCAAAAGAGCAGTGTGGATGTCAGGTTCCCAGCACCAGGCCTTTGATTAAGTCTGTCCTCTGATCATACAACATGCTTACATAGACAGGGCATTCCTCAAATCAGTGCTAGGATCAAAGACATTTAAGTACTTCTCAGTCAATAGCTGTTAGCTGCCTCAGAACCTCTGAGAGTGCAGGAATATTCTGATGTAAAAGATTTAGAAACAGAGGAGCATCAGTATCTAGTGTCAGTGCAAAACTTTAAACACAACCCAGGTGCATTCCTCACAAACAGTACACTGCTCCATGTTATGTTTTTAACTTTGCTTTCATTCAGTCTTAAATACTTTGGCTATAATTATGGGGGGAATTAAGATATAATTCTTGTAAATAACAACTTGGACTATTAATTTCAGTTTAATGAGACTATGCTGTTACTCAAAACTTGGGTATGCTATTTGATTTGGATCTATTTTTAATTTTTGCCCAATGGCTTTTAAATCAGGTCACTGACCAGTACATTTGCACATCCTCAATTACAGCAAATTTATCCACATTATGCTTTGTGGAGCATTTCAATGTAGCAGCAAGCTCTAAGATTGAATTATAAAATCTTGCAGATAAGGGCATATAATTTTATCTGAACAGCAATACTAGTTAAACATACCATGTCAGTATAGCACTTCTCACTCCTGTTCTTTACCATTTAGCAGCAAAAATTCCTGACTGGCAGTTAAAATAGTTGTCTGCTGAGATCTCAAGTGTTAAGCAGGTGAAGAATTGGGGCCAATTTTTAAAAAAAGTCTTGAAGAAGATGCAACAATGTCTGACTTCAGGATTTTTGCAGCATTTGCTATATCTGATTACTTTTCAGTTCCTCTCATTAGTACTGACACAAGTTGGTATACTTATTCTAAAGTAAATTTCTTACTAAATGTTTGGGGCCTCTATTTATTTTTAATTTTTTTCTGGCTATGGCACACAGCATTAGATTAAATTGAACATTGCTGGATTTTTTAAGATAGAGATTTTTAATTTGTGGAGTTTTTTTAATTATTGTTGTTATTTTTATTTGTTTATTCTACCTGCAATAAGGCCAGCCAGAAACTCTTATGTTGTTTTATATCCTATGTAATATCCCAAAGGAGAAAAACATTGAAAGGCACATTTAAATAACCTTTACAATTAATTCATGGAAACATAAATATAAACATAAATATTCTAAAATGCTCATCAAAAAACCTAGGGTTTTTATGTTAATATGAATGAAATCTTTGATACTATGTAGGCAAAGACATTGAAGTCCTGCAATGAGACGTGATTCTCTGCTACAGTGATCAAAGTGGAATTGAACTTAAGGAAATCTAGCCTTTATCAAAAAATTATTCAGATGAACAGATATCTGGCCTAGAAAGAAAGCTCCCAACAACTATAAACTGATACTATCAGTCAATAATAACTATAAACATGTTCATTCCGTTGAATAGCTGGAGCTAAAAAAAATCCAAGTGCTTAAATTTAAATATTGAACAAGAATATAATTTCCAGTATCTTAAGTATCAGGCCTTGAATAATAGCATGCCAGTTATCTGCTGTAGAAGAATTTTTTTTATAAATGTGAACTACAAGATATAAAATATTTTACATTTCTTTTCATTTTATTTCAAATAAAATAAATATTGCTGACACTGAGGCTTTTTTTTTCACTCTAGAATAATTAGATGTCATGTTATTACAACATGTTTTAACATTAATCTAAGACATATAAGTTGTGTCCAGTATTGTGGATTTACAACCCAAATAGTTCTCTGATTCTGTGACCCACAGACCCCTGCTTCTCAATGGTGGGCAGGATGTCTGTGTATCTTACCTGTCGCGTTGTTAGACAACCTCCCAGTGGGTGGAGGTGCTCTACTGCCGTAAACCTCCACCCCCACATGTGTAGGGATGCTGGTTTTGATGGTGTGGCTCAATGTAGGCAATTAATAAACCCAAACTAAAAGAGCATATAATAAAATTATGCTTTTCTTTTGAGAGAAGTGAGCTGTGATACACTTTTCTGAGTTTCTGGGCCCTAGACAGGAGAAAGCAATCTCTGAGGGACTACAAGGACTGCATGATGAAGAAAAGTTTTGAAAACTTCCTTTTTGTTACTTCATAGCCCACATATTAAAGGACCTTCTTGTTAAGGAAAAAAAAAATATGCCCTGGTCATAGATACAGGTGATATAAGTAAATTCAGAGCAACAGTATGATCAACACCTGCTGTCGCTCCAATGTGTTCAAGCTCTTCTCTTCAAGGCCAGGTTGGATGAGGCTCTGAGCAGCTTGGTTAGTGGAAGGCGTCCCTGTCCATTGCAGGGGGCTCAGAACTGGATGATCTTTAAGGTCCTTTCCGACCCAACCCATTCCATGATTCTGTTATCCAGAAACGTCTGATGCCTGAGTAAAAACGCAGGAGAAACAATATTTATCAATAAAATATTAGACCGATAGCCACAATATAAAAATGTTTCTTTTCCTTCTAAACTTCCTCAAATTCTGGGAAAAGAAAATAATGCACGCATATTATACAATAATCTGACAGTTAAAATATCTCATGGCTGTTTTAGTATGCAAAGTACTTTTTACTTATAAACAGTCTTAATCATTTCCTAATAGGAACCTTTTTAGGGAAAATGGATGCAATTATGAAAAATAATATTATATTTTCTCACATATATCAATCTATTTTCTATCACATTAATAGAGATTGTCAAGGCATAAGGGAATGATCTGGTTACAAAAGAATATTAAAATTTGAAAATAGGTTCATTAAAGATTTTAAAAGAAGGGAAACCTAATCAACATTCAACTTTCATGTTCTAATTACATGATAATCAGTAATCACCATTGTCTCCAGTCACATGCACTAATAAAAATCTCTCCCAAGTGCACAACGAAGTGCTACAACATTAACTGAATTACACAGCAAGCAATTTTTGGTTTAAACATTTTTAGCAGTCATGGTTGCATTGTTCAGAGGTTGGTTTTGTTGTGAGTTTTGATTTTTTTTAATTATAGTAATAGGTGGACATTAGAGATTCTTTCCAAAATAAAAATAAATAAATAAATAAATAAATAAATAAATAAATAAAAAGAAACCTAGCTGATTCACAAATCTGATTTGATGAGCTTTAGCTATTTTCTAGACTACTGCAGTATGCTTCCAATTAATCTCCAGCAGAATCCTGCCAATGGGGCCATGCACTGCAGTCTATACACCAGCTGAGGGGAAACTTCCACTTATTTCAGACAGCTCTGACAGGGAGTTTAGAACTGAAATGCCATTGAATTAGTAACATTCCAATTTATCAAACCTGCAGATGATTCATTTTTTTTCTCTTCTCCCCTTATTGAACAAGTGATACAGACGTTATTGATGAATTGGTCAAATGCTACTCCATCATATCGAGCATTCCAGCTCAGTCTGTAATTTATGCTTTTTGCACAAAGAAGAAAAAGAACAAAAACCCCAAACTGTTTTCAGAGAGTGACAAATGTCAACATTCAGCACCTTGTGATCAATTTTAATTCCTGTATGATGTAAACACACATGTTAATTTCCTGCCATTACAGTAATTTCAGTAAACATAATTAAAATAAATATGTATCTGCAGTTAATTTACAGTTGTACCTTGAGCTATTACTGCTATTTCTGATTCTAAATGTGCGTACCTAGCTGTAAACAGCACATAGAAATTGCACAGCTCATTCTTACTGTACTGAAATACTAAACAGTTCTTACAGTTCAGGACTGGAACTGAGTAGTCTCCCATAATTAATGAAAAGACGAAGTGAGGAGAAGGATTTCAGAAGCAAGATATTCTCATACAAAAGCAAATGGTTTACATTCTTGGTGTCTGCAGAGATTATCTTTACAAAAGATATTATCCTTACTAAAGGTTAGAATAAAAATCAGAAATTGGTTTCTAAAAACTAAAAATTTATACAAAAATTAGGAAGTAGAACTTTTAACAAATACATATAATTTTGAGAAAAGCAGCAAATTAAACCTTTTATTTTGGTAAAAAAATTATAGGCTTCCATATTTTTTTTTTGTTTGAAACCTAAAACTTAAGGACAAAATTCCCATACAGTTAATAAAATTTTAAAATACCCTGAAAACAACATGAAACAGTTTTTCTTGCAGACCAGATTAAATTCTTTGTTTTGCTTATGATCAGTTTTAGATGCCTTTTTTTCATTTATTTTGTTGGAGGAATGAAAATGGCAGGTTTAAAAAAAAACTTCATGCTTTAGATTCTGAGATTTGACCTTAGCTGAGAAAAGGTTCTGATGCAGAGAGGAGATGTAGACTCTTGCTGGCAAACTCTGCAGCTTTGCAGAAGTGTTTATCAGCCTTGTAGGGTGCACCTGGACTCGTAAGAACTGTTTTGGCTGTGCTTCAGGACTTTAATTCCTGACTGCCATGGTTCTTGCCTGTTCTCAAGATCAGCACAATAGTGTTTATGCTGCAGAAAAGCCAAACTCAGCAATGCCCAACTTTAAAGTGGCCTCCCAGCACATTCTCAAGCAGGAAAAGGACCATAGTCATTAAATGACCATTCATGACCGTAGTCATTAAAACCCAAATATATTCTGTGTCTGTAGATCACACACCAGCGTTTGCTTGCCTTCACCTAGTAAGATGACTAGCAGTCTCACTTACCTGGAACATCAGGTTACAACCAAAAACACCTGAGGTCTTGTCAAAGGAAAGACACACAGCTGAGAAAAAATTTAAAATCTCCTTAAACTTCACAGGATTCCCAATAATATCACTGAAGGATGTCTCATCCTCATTGGTAGGAGTGGGAAGGGTTCCAGGCAGATTGATACCCCAGCCAAGCGTCCACAAAGCCTGTTTGATGTTGCAGATTAAATGCCTACTTTTAGTTTTCTGAATAAAACAAATTTTTCCAGCATGGCAACTCTTTGATACCACAGGTAGAAAAAAATGTGTGCAGCTAGACATTGCCATATACATCCTAGAGCCAAATTTGACTCACACCACACATGATATCTGACACCTCCTATGCACATTTCTTTTCCTCCACATCACAGAGGAGTTGCCACGTGCTCTGCCTTTTGGTTATCTGCGCTGCACACTCAGAGTCCACAAATCCAAATCAGACTCTTTTTTCAGACTTTCCCCAGCCTTGACCAGCAATGCTGGTTATATGAAGAAAGGAGAAACTGTAATTTCTAAGGGAAGTGTTTTTGGCTTAACAGCATTTAGGAGCACAGGGCAGGATCATCTCTCACTCTGAAGAGAAAAAATTACCAAGGGCATGCCTCAGTTCTGGATATTTGTCATTTTCCAGTTTCCTATAGTTTATAGTATCATAGAATGGTTTGGATTGGAAAGTACCTGAAAGATTATCTAGTTTTAATCACCGCACCATAGATGGGAATATTCCATGAGATCAGGCTACTCAGAGCCTTATCCAGCCTAGTGTTAACATGTCCAGGAATGGTCATGTCTATGACATGTGGTCACAAGTCTATGACCTGTGTCGGAAACCTTTTCCAGTTCCTTACCACCTGCACAGTAAATACTTTCTTCCTAGTATCTAATCTAAATCTACCCTCCTTCAGCTTAAGGCCATTCCCCCACTGTCCTGTCACTACATGCCCTTGTGAAAAATTTCACCTGCAGCTCTCTTGCAGGCCCCCTTTAGGTACTGGAAGATGCTCTAAGGTCTGCACAAAGCCTTTCCTTCTCCAGGCTGAACAGCCCTAACTCTCTCCTCAGCCTGTCTTCACAGGAGAGGTGCTCCACCCCTCCGATCAATTTAGTAGCTCTCCTCTGGAATTGTTCCATCAGGTCCACGTCTTTCTTTTGTAGTTATCAGTTTCTTATATATATATATAGGTATACTTTGTTTATAAGTTGTCAATTCTATTTTGACATTCACTGCAACACTAATTTTCTTTCTCATGTTAGAAAGCCTGCACTTAGTATGCAGCTTGTGTAAGAAGAATTGTTTGGGAAGATTCTACTCATGATTCCTTTAATCCTTCTTCACAGATGATGAACCCAGAGGATACTAACTGAGCTAAATCACTACCTCCTTTCTGGGGATTGAAGGGAAAAATCAGAGGTGTTAAACAACACTTTCAAGTTTCAGTATTGTTGAAACATGAGTAATTTTTCTTTATTACCTGCCTTTCATAAAACATATTTTTCATCTTTTTTTTTTACCATCTCAGAATTCTAGAATCATCTTTACTAAATGCATTTTAACAGTGCCTTTTATATTATTAATACTTCTTTATCTTTCCTGGAAAAAGCATCACAATGACAATGCCCATGACCACATTTATTTTTTCACAATTAGACTGCTGATTGCTTCTAGTCATTCTACTAACAATGAATGCACCTTCTTCTGTTTGCAGTGTCTTAAAACACATGAGCCTCTATTGCTTAGGACCCATCTGGGCTAAGATTAGCTTAAAAGTTAGCAAAATACAATCTCTTTGATAATTTCACCTATTACTGAAACTGCTTTATGTAGCAGCCTCATTACCTAAGGCTACATGGGTTTATATTAGAAAATTATTTGTTTATACTTACACTCAAACTTACCAAGTTTCGAACTTTCACAAAGGCATTTTCTGACTGCTTTCTGCCTAAGGCATTTTTTTGTGTCATTGGTGAAAACACTTTGACAACTTTTACATACAGTGAGTAAAACAAATACTCTGTTGCCATTATTTAAACACTTTAGAATAAATTTAATACCTGTGGTTTGCAATAAACCCTTGATATTTGACAAGAAAAGTCTTGGAACAATAAAGGAAAGCCCACATCTGTGTGTAAACTAAGCAAAATTATTTTTAAATCCAGATATTCCTAAGTTTTCTTGGTGTCAGATGTCCATCTATAACAAAGGAACTGAAATAAGGAGGAAGCCATTAAAAAATTCTCAGTGATTATATTTATAGGATAAAACAGGAATTCACTCCATTCATCTGATTTGAGCAACCAAAAGACCAACAGAGAGGTAATGAAAGGCTTTGCCTCTCTTCTAGAGAAAGGCAGTATAAAGACTAGCAGTCAGATTTACCCTGCTTAGGGGAGTCTGGTTTTGTGTTTGGAGCTTCCAAATACCTAGTGATTGTCTCTTTGGCTTCTTTTTACTGAATCAGAATTTGTCTTGGAAGAAGAATATTAGAGCCCCTGGCTGTAAGTGGTCTTTGTAGACAGCAGGGCTTAACCCAGAGAACATTTAAGACCACGACTTTACTAGTACACAAGAGGTGCCAAGCAACAATCTTAAGGAAGACCTAAGCAAAACAGCTTTCATCTATTCTATTAAATTATCCTCCAATATATAAGATAGCTGACTGCAAGTTATCAAGTGAGGGTGGACCATGGCCCACTCTAACCCTGAACTATGCCAACATATCTTTTGAGAAAGTGTGAGGTCAAAAAGCATGTCGTGAGCTGCTCTGGCAGCTCACATGATGAAGTTCCAGCATGCAGAAATATTCATTGACATTATCACGTTTACTAGTCAAAGTAGCAAAAAGGTGCAGTTACAATGTACAAATTTTATGCCTTTCAGCAGGATTCATGTTTGGTTAGTCAGCAGTTATTTTCTAATGGTGTCAGGGAAGGATTAAGCATCTCAGGAGGTATCTGACTGTAAGGACACATGGTCAATATCCAATGAGATATATGGCAGAGTTTGTTTAAGTGTGTCACCAGGAAGAGCTAGGCTCGACTACAATGTCAGTAATGTAGGCCTGAACCTCAGACAGGTCCAAGTTTCTTGCTCTGTCTCTCATTTCTGAAGCTGTGTTTGATGTTACATACTGTTAGTGTAAAATCCAGCAGTAATGCTGTAAGCAGGGAAAAGACACATCATCCATCCAACAGGAATTTCCTTCCTTACAAAGTCGTGCTTGTTCTTGTATGGTCTTATTATCTGGAAAATCTTGTTACCACATTTGCACAGCATTGCAGAAAGTGTAATTCAGTGGAAAGACAGCAATTTTTTTCTACCTAGAAAATGCCATTTTCTCATAGTTCAAATACTGTCGCATAGAGCATGGGCAGGAACACAGAGGCAAAGAAGGGAATTATACTGATTTCAAAGAACTTCAAAAGAAACTAGTAACCATAGCTGTATTGTGTGAGGTGCAAGATACTATTGGTGTGAGTTAAAATACGCTCTGAAAATTTAGCCTGAGCGATTTTTTTATTGGAAGGGGCCTGAAAAATCTAGCTCCAAACCCCTTGCCATAGGCAGGGACACCTTCTACTAGAACAGGTTGCTCATAATCCCTCCAAAATGGCTTTGAATACTTCCAGGGATGATGCATGCACCGCTTCTCTGGACAACCTGTGCCAGTGCCTCATCACTCTCACAGCAAAGAATTTCTTCCAAATATCTAATCTAAACCTACCCTCTGTCAGCTTAAAGCCATTCCCCCTTGTCCTGTCACTACATGTGTTTGTAAAAAGTACCTCTCCAGGGCTCTTGTAAGCCCCTTTAGGTACTTACTAGGCACTAAAGGCTGCTCTAAAGTCTACCCAGAACCTTCTTTTCCCCAGGTTAAGCAGCCCCAACTCTCTCATCCTGTTCTCATAGGAGAGATGCACCAGCCCTCTGATCATCTTTGTGGCCTCCTCTGGACCCACTTTTTTTATGCTGTTCTTATGTTGGGGCCCCAGAGCTGGACACACCACTTCAAGTGGGGTGTCGAGAGCAGAGTAGAAGGGTAGCATCAAATTCCACTTTTATTTTTCCCTTAATATGTTCTTTCATCACACTTTGATACCATAACCTTTCACTAGAGAAGGAAAGGAAACAAATGAAAAGAATTCATCGTTTTTTCTGATGTTCAATTACCAGCCTTATAGATAAATTCACCTGCTTTGAAACTTCCCTCCCCAAACAGGTCATCTGTAGGCATGGAGAAGGATAGGAAACAAAATAATATTAAAAATAATATGCTCCACTTACATGTTCTGTTTTCTGTGTAGCTTTATAATGTGCAAACTATTCAAGAGAAATAGTTTCTTGGATCAAACTGAGCTGAAAAAAACATTAGTGATTGCCCAAAGCAACATAAATAAAAGAACAAAGTTATGGTTTTTATTCAGTGTTTGACTTTTGTTCTTGTTTTCTTTTCCATTGCTGAACCACACTTCTCAACAAAAAAAGACCCTGGGTGTTTGCAAGTCTTACATAATTTCACTTGGGGACTGTAAGCTTTAGTTCTCCAAAGTCTACGCCAAGTACACTCAAAAACACAAACAGAAAGATCAAGCACCAAGAAGAACTAGAATGTTTCCAATTTTTAATTTTGTTGTAAAGGAAATACAAACTTCAGCATATAGACATAAAGTCTACACCCTTGTAAATAAGTCTTCAAGACAACCCATACAAGACTACAAAAATAAGGCAGAAGTAAAATGAGGAAATTCAGATGCCAGGGTAGTACTAACGAGGAGGGAGCAAGTTTTTAAGGCAGCGGACTTCTCAGCTGAGGTCTTTACGAAACCTGTACACATACATCACCTGTAGCACTCATGAAATGGAGGGATTTACAAATAAATTACAGGTCACACATCTGAAAATATGGTAGTGATTATCTGTCACAACTTGCCAAGCAATGAACAGACCATCTTATCAACTTTGATTTTCATTTTCATCAGTGTAACCTTGAGCATGCCCTAGACCTGTATAAACAGGCATTCAGTTAAGTATTATAATTCCTATTTAAATGAAGTGAAAAAGTAATAATTCCACATATTGCAAAGCAGTTAGTGATCTCATTGTCCCCTTGTGTTGTATGCATATTTGTTTATCGGCATGAAGCAGCTTCTTATCTCTTTTCCAAGCCCAAGGCAAACAAAGTAAACATTTAATTAGAAACATCAGTTTCTAAACTTATTGGCATTTTTGACTTACAGTGAACTCCCAGCTCACTGACAAACACCCAAACAACACAACTTTCTCTACTCTTGTATCTATTGGTGTGGGAGAAGGCATTATTAATATCACTGATTCCTGTTCTTTTACAAACTCCTTTATTCCAATGTCATTTGAGGAAACATTAAGCATACATGGATTGATGGTTTAAACAGATAAACTCAACGCTAGTTTTTTTAGTCCCATGAATATATATGCAAATGAATGATGATGACTTTAATGGAAATTTTGCCTGCATAAACATTGCCCTCTAATGGGAGAGGAGGAACAAGAGCTACCCAGAATTTATATTTGGATCCTATGGGTCATAACCATTTTAAAGGAATGGGTCTTGTTGTGCTTTTATGTAGTGCTTTGATTAACCTTCCATCGCTTCATGGAGTTTGAGGCTTCGGGGATCTTCATCTAGACTGATTTCCTACATAACACAGACCATTTGTTTTCACCCAGCAACCCTTTTATTAGTACAAAAAAAAAAAATCCCAAATGTTTTATGTTAAAACATTTCACTTCATAGAGGCTGAGACTGTTGCATAGCACTGCAATGAAGCAGGGAAGCTCAGTATCACTTCACGGCCCCAGAGCAGCAGAGAACAAAATAGAAGATATACACTTCAATAATCCTGCAGATAGACTCTGCTTCAGGTTGCCAAGAAGGAAAAAATAGAAGGACCTCTGCAGCCCCGTGAACATGAATGGCAAAAATATTTCTTTCCACCTCTAGCTTTGACAGTTGCTCAGCCTGTATTTTTCTTAACACAAATGATTGTTTTATTCCCCAGACAGGTGACATGGTTGGCCTCAGGGCACTGCCTTACACTGTCTTGGTCACCTCTGAGGTAAGAGTGAGGAAAACAAAATAAAAATAAAGTTAGAAAAAAACACAAACAACAACAAAAACCCACACAAACAACTAAAAAGCCACACAAAAACAAACACAAAAAAACTTCCTCGATTGTGCCTAGAGGAAAACTTTTCTGCAAACCCTTGAGAAAATATTAGAAATGGTGTTTTCTAGTACCGCGTGAGCTGCCCTTCTTTGGGCAATATGAATGTTCTCAAAAGGTGAAGTAAAGCTTTTTTTTTTTTTCCCTTTTACTCTCCCAACTCATTTATATTTCTCTGAACTATGGTGAGTCCAGCATCTCCCCAATGTTTAATTACCTGCACTGCAAGTAAAACTCATCTTACCTTAAGGCTGATTTTTTCTAACATTAACCGCCCGTTGCTGAATCCTGTTTTGACTTCTTCTAGGAATGTTAGAAAGTTTCTACCCATCAGATTCACTTATGTGTGAAATGATCTTTCAGCCTGCTTTTCAACAAGCTCAAAGGGTTGCGCACTATAAGTCTCACATTGTTTTGCAATTCATAGATCACTTTGAGTGCCTTCCTTCAAGCTGTCTCAATACATCCCCCTTAAATTACAGAGGCAGATGCAATGGATTATCATTTCAGCCTTTACAGTGGTGCAGCTAGAGGCAAGCTCATGACCCTATTTCTACTCTTTACCTATACAAGGATCCCATTACCTCTCCTTGCCCCCAGCATTACACTGTGGAAGACATGAGGAGATGGCTATTCTGGGTATATTAAAGCTTTATTTTCCAAGATTTACATTCTTCCCCTGCAGACTGTCTTCATTTCTTACTTAGACTAACTTATTTTTCAGCATTTAAGTGAATTTTTTGGGGCATCTGAACACTTACCTTGGCAGTTCTGTTTCTGCATGAGAATATGCAGTCCTCATTGCTTATTTTTCCACCAATAGTCGTGTCATGGCTGGACTTGCCTGGTACATTTCTTCATCATCATAAAGAAAATGTTATATAAATAAATACTGAACTGATAGTCCAAGGGTAGACTTCTGTTATTTGCAACAAATAAAAAGCAAATTTAGAGATTTGCGGTAGACAAGCCTTTAATTCATCTGATAGAACTACTGTTATTTCTAAGGTCAAAATTTTTAATTATTTTGACATTGGATACCAAATTACACCACACAATTATCAACACAAATAAGAATAATCCATCCAAAAGCAGTTCTTACTACAGGGTTATAATAATATTTTTAAGCACTATAATTCTTCACTAAGTTCTGAATCTCAATCAAACATGAAATCAAGAAAAGACAGCAGGTCTGCATGGAACATTGAGACGTTATCCAATTGAGCAGGGGTGGAAAACAAACAAGAAAGACATGGACATGATAGGCTAAGTACACCTCAGAGTCATGAAGGTGATTAAGTAATTGAAGCATCTGACATATAAGGAGCACCTGACACGTAGGAAAAGGCTTAGAGATCTGGGAATGCCAAGAGAAGTCTCAGGAGGGATCTTATCATTGTGCATAAATACCCGATGAGAAGGAGCAAAGATTCTTCTCAATAATTTCCACTGGCAGAAAGAGAGGCAATGGGCACAAACTGAAACACCTGAGATTACACCCGGGCACAGAAGAACTCCTTTTTACTGCAAGGATGGTCAAACAGCAGAACAGATTAGCCAAGGAAGTTGCAGAGTCTCTGTTCTTAAACCCAACTGGACACAGTCCTGGACACCCTGCTTTGGCCCTGCTTGAGCTTGGAGGGGATTATCTCCAGCAGTCCTTTTCAACCTCTATTGTTCTGTGCTTCTGTGCTTCCATGCTTCCATAAATTTGTTGTACCATTTTACTAGCCTTTAGTTTATCAATCTGTAATATTGCCTTGAATCTTTCTCTTTTTAGCCAATAAGAACAATTACATATAACTTACCTAAATTACTACCTGCTCTATTTTTGGAGAAGATGACACATTGACTGACAGAATACTGCCAGCAGCAGGTGTTAACATCCAAGGCTCTGAGGTGATGGAAAGAATATTTTCTTAAAAATCCACAGGGTACTCCTTGGTATTTTTTCAAGAAAGCCACTGATAAAAGCTAGATTGAAAAGACTAGAGGAGGGACTCTGCCAAGAAACAACAAAATAAGTAGGAGACAAGTTTCCAAGCTCTCTATTTAATTGGGGTTGCCCCACATATCTGAATTTCCCTGTGTTTAAAATTTACCTTGTTCCAGTGTTAATACACTTTTAAAGAACTGACTTTGAGCTTGGAACATACCGATGCCATTTGACACATTCTCTCTGAAGTTCAGCTCTGATCTCAGTGCATCAAGACACACCTTCACCTGCAGCTGTAGTATAGTGATTTCGAGATGACTGGTAAACACCAAAGCATTCAACTTCGATGCATTTCTACTTTTAAAACCAGACTAGAAGTTCATTCATACTGTACTCAGCGTCTCAGTGTCCTCAACCGAAATGCAAACAGGAGACTCTTGCACTAACTTTTAGGATAACTTTGTGTGTATGTATATATGTATGCATGTTGCATGCCCAGGCTCCAGCAGCAGCAGGGGGGGCAGGGGAGCTCTGTGAGGGGAGGCCAGGACTGCCTTGTGCCAGACGGAGCCCATTCCAGCCAGCTCCAGCCAACCCACTGCAAGATGCTGCTAAGCCCCACAGATGAGGTGGGAGCCCTTCTGGCAAAGTGTGTGTAAAAAAGAGCAAAAATGATACAGAGGTAGTGAGGAATGAGGGGAAAAGTCAGAGAAACAGCCCTGTGAGGTGGAGACAGGAGGGAAAAGAGAGAAGGAGCAGGCATTCTCAAAGAGACTGCAGCCATGGAAGACCTGCGCAGCAGCACAGATTTACCATAAACATCCAAACTTCCTTAGCTCTTTCTGTAATTATGTCAGCACAAGTATTTCACAGGGTTTTTTCGCAAGGCAAAACACCAAAAAAAGGGTGAGAAGTATGAAGTGGCAAAAAAATGCCGAAATATCCAGACCACAGACCATCCTGCAACCCCTAGTCTGAAATGGAAGGGACAGAGGGTGCCTGCTGAAATAACAAGGGGAAGAAGAAGAGGTGTCTTTTGAAACTGGGGAAGGAGGAGTAGTGTTTTCCCTAACTGCTTTAATGTTAGTTTCTTGGTCTTGTTGCTAATTTCCAATACCCACATTAATAAATAAATATTCATATAAATTGGCAACAGATTAAATTAATTTTCCCAAGTCAAGTTTGTTTTTCCCACAAGGGTAATTGGTAAATTATGTCCCTGTCGTTATCTCAACCCATGGATTTTCTCACTCTTCTTTTACCCATTTGCTCCTCTGCCCCTTTGAGGGAAGGGAGGGAGGGAGGGAGGGGAATAGCCACACAGGGCCTTAGCTGCCAGTGGAGGCCAATCTGCCACAGACCAGAGGCTTCTGATATGGATCTAGATCCTTGAAACCTCAGATCTCCCACGTGTGCAACAAGGGCACACTTGATCAATGATCTGTATGTTCACTACAGTTTGTTGGGAATAGTATCAGTAATACTGTTAGGAGATGCTCCTATTTTATGCAGAGCTATTTTTGGTTTCTTTCTCAGTATAGGAAAATTTTTCTAAAGATTGTACAAAAATTCCAGTTGATGTTGCCTTTTCACAGCATAGTGCATGTTAGCGCACACAGCCTACTGGAAAGACCTGGCATGGTAGATGTCTAGTTTACCCTGACAAACAGAAGCAGTAGAGAAAGGTTCAATGAAGCTTCTCTAATTATACCTTAATTTATGTATATATTTTTTCTGTAAACATTGAGTCCTTTTCTTCCCATAATACCACTCTAAGAATCAGCCTTCTACTTTTAACCAATCAAATAATCATGGTCCACAAAGGGCAGGAAACCAGGAACAGGAGATCTGCTCTTTGTCACTCAGCCTTGTAGTACTTAGAGTTTAGGGAGTGGGGCTGGACAGCTTGGAGGCAAAGTCTTGCTCTCAGCCATGTTCTTTGCATCATCTCCTTGAACTGCAGGAGTGGGATAAGCTCAGAAGCTCTTGGAGATTTCCTGTGGGTCTGGACTTAAAGCTGACCTTTTGTTTGAGTGCAAAAATTGGTGTGCATCGAAGCCTTGGTAATGCTCAAAAACTTTCTGCAGATTTTTTTTTTTTTGTTGAAGTACTGTGAATGTAAAAGTTAGCCTTCTTTGTTTTGCAGTGCATTTTCAGGGAAGTCTCTGTTGTTATTGTTTGTCGCTCGTATTTCATTGGCTTCCAGAAGAAGTATAATAATCTGGTCCTAAAGTTTACACAGTATTCCTAAGAGACAGAAATATTGCTGAAAACCAGTGAGGTCTCAAAGGTCCCAAGATTTACTGGCTTCAAAAATGTTAAGATTCCTTCCACAGAAATAATGCTTTTAAGGCTTATTGACAGCTGCTGATTCAGAAATACATTCAATAAAACTCGAAAAAGTGGCAATAACAAATAATGAACACTCCATTAGGAATGAGAACATCTGGTCATCCTAAGATGTGGAGTAAAAACTACAGCACTCAAGGCCAAGTTCCCATTGTCTTCTGAATATTTTATCATAAACATCCAAAATTACTCAGCTCTTTCTCTAATTAACGTCAACAAAAATATTTCACAGGGCTTTGTCACAAGGCAAAAACACAAAAGCAGTTAAGTGCATGAAGAGGGTAATATAAAACTGAAATAATGACTATAAACTAAAAGTGCTAGAGAATAAATATTTTATAACCAGACCTGTCCAACACTCTTAGTAAAGCTAAAATGACAGGCATATGTTTATCCAAAAGACTCCTATAAGAACGATGCATTCTTCCGCAAAAATTACACTAAATCTCAGATGTTGCTTAGAGCAGACAAAATAAACCGTGAAATATCATCATATATTTAAAAGCATTGTGGAAATACTATGTAGCTCTGTATTGCATCTATGAGGTATAGTGACTTGGTTTGCCTGTTTAATTTGACGCCATGGGACGAGTTAATCTAAGTAAATAATTTGTTTCAACAGACACCGCCTGCAAGTGGCAAACAGCATGCACAGGTTTGTACACCGTATCATCATATCTGTTCAGGCTGAGAAGATTGTGAGGACTTGCACATTTTTCAATATGCCTATCTGTGTAAAACTAGTATATACAGAATAAGTAAAGCCAATTCTACTGTTCTTGTCTAAATTTGACTAAAAGATTAAAAGCAGATGAGCTGTGGTAAAATTAAGCTCACAGATAATCCACAACACATATTGCATCTGTGTACTAACATATTCTATTTCTCATTTGAGTAAATTAGCCGTCATTTAGTGATGTGTTTTTCTGCCAAACCACTTCCAAGCAGTTTGTTTTATCTCTACGTAATCCCACAATTTAGACATCCCATAAAAACTAAATATGAGTGCAGACTTTGAAACCACAGAACTGGGAAAGGAATGGTAAGTGCCTGCTCTTGTGGCAGAGAGAGTTTGTTTCTATTATTCATTCAGCTAGGAATGAACAAACACAAGGGGACAAATAGAAAAAAAAAACAGGGGGGAGGAGGCACTCTGTGAGTTTATAACAGAAAAATAGGGCACATTTGGGAAAAGACACTCCAGAAGTCTTAGACCATATGCCTGAGATTATTTCTAAGAGTTGGGTATAACAAGCAATATATATATAAGTGGTTTATTTCTTTTGTACAGACCTACACACCATTTGTGCCATCAAAATTAAAGAGTAATTGTCCTATAAACCTTTTGGCAGTCCTTCTATTTTGTTGCTGTACTACAAATTGACCGTGAAAAGGCTTGCTTGATGACAGATACCCGCAGAGCAGCCAAGGTGAGCACTGGAACCAGGCAGTAGGGTAGCTGGAGCACAAACTGGAATGCTGAGAAGACCAGATTTGGAGCCTGCAGAGCATGACAGTGAGACCAAAGAAAGGTAAAGTTATGGAACCATAGCAATCCTCCATAGAGAGAATCACAGCAGACTTGTACATGTTGGAAATTGGGGGCTTGGAATTTTAAACAAATCTGCCTGGTTGTGTGAAGGATAAGCTGCAGGGACAACAATGTGCAGTATACATTTTTGTATACAGATACACAAATACACAGGAAAAAATATATTTCTGAAATTAAACCCTCAGGAAAATCAGTAGTCTGTGGGAATACCTGGCAATCACATGATTTTGGTACAATGGCATGAAATAGTGAGGAGCATGAACAGCATTTAGCTGTGATATCAGCTCACAGTCCTAGGACAGAGGAAAGCACAGGACTGAGAGTTTAGCTTGCCATGGCTGATTGAAATCAGCATAGAAAATGGCTCAAAAGTCATCGTCATACCTGTATTATCTTTCTTCAAATATTCTTTAAAGGTTTTCTTTGCCACAATGACTACAAGAACCTAAAGCACATGACACCTACAGATGTGCAGAGCTAGCTGGGATTCTTTCATAGTCTTCTGCACACTCAGCTTTTCCTGTCTCTGCTGACTCCAAATTTTCAATTCTGCAGCTTAAGGTCTTCTGTTCTGTGCCCTATTTGCACATAGTATCCATTTCATGGATTTGATTCCTCTATATTACAATATTAATATATTACAGTAGGAAACTAGCCTTTCTTTTCATAATGTGGCATATTGCAAAGATTTTTTTTCTTTCAAGAGATTCATAGAAGGTAGACATTGATATGTGTTTTTTGTTAACTTATGACTGTATTTTCTATACCTCTACAAATCTACAAATTTACTTTTGATACTGTTGCAAGTTCTGATTTACCAACACCTGCTTTTTCTGCAGTAGATTTCTGTAGTAGGTTTACGTGGTAAATTTTACTGTGGCTTTGTACCAGAGTCCAAACCCTTTTATTACAATTGAGATGAAACTCGGCTGCTTGTTGGTTTATTTTGCCGCTTTTAATTAGCTCCAGGGGGTATTCTTTGAGCAGTTGACATAGATGCAGCGTATCTACCAATCAGTTTAAAAAATTAAGCAATTATTCCCTTAACCATACCAATACAGATATTGCATAATCCAAAAATGCATAATCCAATAAAGAACAGAGGAATTAGAGGGGTTTTTTTAAAGCAAGGGTTCTGTTTCATTGAACAAATATTATATCTTAATGGAGCCTTGAAAGAATGTTCATATATTTTCTTTAATTTCATTTTAGACATGTTTAGTGAAGAGAAGAATTAAAATAATTTTAATTATCCTTTAGGAATAAAAAGTCTGAAAAAACACGCATTAAACTTCTGATACCTTTTGAATGTGTTATTAGCTACAGGAATCAAAGACTGAAAAGAAAAAAAAATGTGAAAAAGCTGGTTTTATTTTTACCACATTTATGTACAATCACTAGATGTAACCCAAGGCTTTTTTATAATATAGGATATTCTTTTAGTTTGTCCTTCAGAAAGGAAAATACAATTAATTGTAGACACTTGTTTCTACACCTGTGATATAAATAAATGTCATGATTGCTGTCACTTTATTCTTTTGAACATTTCTATATCCCTAGCAATAAGAAGATATTTAGGTGGTAGTGTTTTGTTCAGTAAAATAGTGTCACGCATTTGTTAATGCCCTATTATTGAATGTGTTATGTACAAACTCAGAATATTTGAGGTTGGAAGAGGGTTTAGAAGGTCACCTAGCGTGCAGGAAGGGTCACCTAGACCTTGCTGCCCAGGACCTCTCTGTCTTGGAGGGAGTGAACAGCTCCTCCCAATTCAGTATGATCAGCAAACCTACTTCATGTACCTTGGAGTTCTGTATCCAGGGCCAGGACACTGCTATGTATGGTACGTAGTGAAGCCTGGGCTTAATTGGTGGGCACCAGGATCACAAGTTATTTTCAGTAGAAACCAGTGTAAGAAAAATAAAATCTTGGTCAAGTGTTAAAAATATAACCTTAAAAAAAGAGTAAAGGAACACAATTCCATTGTTTTCAACTTACTTACGTGCCTTTGGATAGCAGCTTATTCCTTTCTACTTTGGAAGTAAATACTCTGGTGATTTTCTTGAACCAATAGCTTGTGAACAGCTTTTTAGTGGAGGAGAGAATGAATTGGATGGAGGACCACCTCTCCTTTTCCCTTACAGAGAGCAAAGCCCTTCTGCTTTGCAAATAACATCTTGAATAACATCAGCCGTGCTAGGTTTATGTGAGTGGGATGACACACATCACTCTAAGGGAATGAAAGGGAACATCAGCAGGCAGCCTAAATGGCAGTATATTTACTTCTACACTATTCATATATTCATCAATTCACACCAGCTGAGGATCTGGCTCCTGAAGCTCCCTAACAGTCCAAGAAAGCAAAGTGCCTCATCACAGAGCAACAAACTGCTCACAGTTGGTGCCATTCAAGGTGCAGTTTGCAAAAGCAAAAGTACTTTGGAAATACTGGAAAAATAGAAAGGACAGTAGTTTCATATTCAGTTCACTGAAATACTCTCTTCCCATATTCAGGTGAATGACCAGAACAATATAAGATTTACTGCTAGTTGATGAACTACTGAGAAAACAAAAACCTGAATAGTTACTGATAATTATGTTTGAAAATTAGTAATTATTCAGTTAACATTTATATCATATCATAAATATCATAGGGAGCAGTTTGTGGATATGAGATTTTCTTGTTTTCATAATTCAAAAAAAGTTCCCTTTCTCAATCAGGCAACCCACCCAGTCAAGTAAACATACAAACCTGAAAGAGGCAGATCCCATTAAGAGGGATGTAGTTCAACAGTGCAGAAAATACGCTTTGTTACAGAAAAAATAATTCTCTAGTAAAGTATATGAACAAGTGAAGTAATTATATTGGATTTCTACATACTTCTTTATCAGGAATTTATTTAATTAACAAGCTAGGGCCACAAAATGGTTACAGAAGTAACATTGATCAATTATATACTGCTCAAATTATGCAGTGTATTATTTTTTCAGGATGAGTTAATTACTTTTGCCTCGTTTTCTGTGCATTCTTAACATCATCGTGCTAGAAAGGATATTTTGAGACTGGTTACATTTTGGAAAGATGGCATTGAACAGGGGGTGACTAACCAGTAATAGTACCTAACAGCAGTTTTGCTGGCTCGAGGAGCAGCTGTATTTAAGTAACAGCCTGCCCTTATATTACCTCTGCATGGCACATACATGTGGAAGAGAAAAATATGGAAGAGGAACCAAATCTAGCTAAGGTAAGCCCACATTTCAGCGATACTTTCCCTTTGCTGCAGGCCAGTACAGAGGCAGTCAGTGAAGAGCTGCAGTATGTGCTGCTGTGACCTGTGCCAGCAAATATTTCTGAGCAGCAGAAATGCAGAAAACCACTGAGGTGGTTGGCACGGTTCTTGTAGCAGTCTGCAGTGGACCAGTGCTCCGTGACACTGAGAAACCTGCATTTGTCTGCACCTCCTCACCTTCCAGCCCTTCTGTATACAAGAATTTGCACTTGATCTACCCAGTTCCTTGGAAAATAATCTCATTATCTCTCCTTTTTTTGGCAGGGAAAACAAAAAAAAAAAAAAAGGGAAAGAAACAAAACAAACAAGCAAACAAACCCCCAAAAAACCCTCAAAAGACCCAACCAAAACAAAAAGGTAAATGCATAAAGGATGCAGAGAGAGACCAAGGCAGAGAGCTCATAAAAAGCAACTGAAAGTGAAAGAAGACAGTGTGCTAAGATCAGCATTCATTTAATTAGGGTGCTTGGCTGTGCGTCCTTCTTGTCAGAGATCTTCCCTCTATTCCTGCAAAAGCTCCTCTACAAGCAGGAGAAATTCTAACCTATAATGAACATGACAGAGCTTAAAATATCCAGCTCTTCAGGCTACTCATATTTAACTTTTCCTAAAGTAAATTAACACTCAGGTTAGCAAATTCCTTTTCTAAATCGCCGCCTCTCACATGAAGGGCTGAGGATGAGAAGAGTAAAATTTTCCCCAAAACAGAGAGACTAGTAACTAGTCTCTTGGAAACAGCACAAGTAACAACTCTACTGCATGACTTTCTCTGGCACCCCTTCTACCAGTGGCAGGCTGAGCTTTATGAATGAGCATTCCCAGACTTTGTGCAAAAGTCCTTGTTCCTGGGCTGCTGAGCTTGACCATTACCCTTCTCCTCCATCATCCCATATGTCATTTTCAGCAAGTGCTTTTTGTTCCACCCATTTCCCTTGGGTCTGCTTTCATATAACTCCAGACAAGCTTGTGTTGGGCAAGAAATTTCTGCAGAGCCCATGGAACCTGTTTTATGTGAGAAAGGTTGGAGTTCCAAAGCCTTCCCTGGCTGAACTTGTGTCTGGGTCTGCTTGTACATGGGAGTGGAAATTTCAACAGCAGACTTAAAAGAAGGGGAGCAAGCAGGACCTGGGTAGAGGGAGGGAGGGAGGGTGCAGTGAGTGGACAGCATTATGGGACTAGCTGTAGGAAATTGAGACAAGCTAGCTGGTTTTTTTTGACGACCATTTTGTGTCCAGACTCTACATCTTACCGTGAGCCTAAATTTTGCATGTCACCGTTATTGTTACAGTCTCAGCTCTGCTCTGGAATCACCAGTCTGGATACACTTTCAAAAGCCATCTGTACACAATATAGGTGATCAACATGCTTTCTGCATGGCCAAGAACTGTTCTTTATCAGCTGTAAGCAGTGGAAATAAAAGTGATTGAATAGCATGCACTTATCTCTGCAGCCAAAATACTAGACCACTGCCTGTGCATAGCCCATATATTCACACTTTAAGGTACAAGCACAAATATGACAGATGAAAACTTTCCATGTTCCTTGTTGCCATATGTTCAAAGGATAAAAATCTAGACAGAATCAATCATCTTTTATATAACCCAAGTATTAATTAGAGTGAGACTAATTAGTTGCCTACCTTTGATGAGAAATGAGAAATTAGTTCTCCTCCCCCTCTCTTTTTTAAAGTGAAAGATTTACTGCTCAATTTTAATGGCATTTTAAACATTTCCTTCTCTTTTAATCTGTGGTACAAATTTGATAGTGATACCTCTGCAGCAGAAAAGCTCTCTGCAAACTGTTTCTGATACATAAGGTGAAGCAAGATCATTTTTCAATAAATTCTAGGAGTCAACAGTAAGCTGAATATAATGCTCTGCTGCTGGGCTTAATTAATAAATTTGGACTACGGATTTAAAATGTCAACATCTGATGTAAACGCTAATAAATTATATTATCATTAGTATCTCTGACTATAAAATCTCCATTCCAAACTCTCTTAAAAGTAAACAAACTAGTATACATTGCAATTTGGTGTGCTGACCCAATAAAACCATGCTGATTACCACACAATAATGAATAAATGTGTCATAAATAGTTTTGGTGGCTTAAAACAGCTGTACTATATGTGAAGTATATATTAATGGCAAAGAGCCTTTCTGGAAAAAATTTACTCAGTTCTGCTGAATGGAAATAAAAATATCCATCCTTTTCAGTGTCATTTGAGGAATGATATTCTTTATTCTCACTGTTCATGACACTGGCAGAAGTAGTATAGCTATCATGTATTGAAAGTATAAAATACTCATTATGAAAGTATTCTTCTTTGCTAGAAGTTAATGTAAATGAGAAAGCTGAACCTCCTGAAAACTTTTCTGTCAAGAAAATAAGTATACAACAATTTTCCCTCTGGTCTTAGTGGATTTGAGAGGTTCTAACACAGCTAGCAGTCTGTTGGTACATCTATTTCATCAGTTAATGGATGAAAAATTCAATAGAAAATGCTTAATGAAAGCTTCATGAACTACCCCTGGTCTCCTGAGGCTTATGCAGAACAATTCTAATCTTTCATAGCCAGATTTAATAAACTGCAACAGTTCCATGCATTTCTAGCACACAATGATTTAGTGAACAACTTAAAAATGAAACAAGGCATCATTATTTTGGATAAAAACATGATAGATAGAATTTTATCAGCAAAACTTCAACAGGATCCACATGCATCCTCAGGAACTTACCTTGAATGCTCATTTTCTATTGAAGAATTCTCTTTCCCATAATAATACATACAAAGTTCATCAACCCTGTGGGGCAAAGCTTTCCTTACATAACTTTATATTTACAAGGAGCAAAAGTAATAGCATTTCACAATCTTTGTCTTTTTTACTATTTTCAGTTTAAATCTTGTATAAAAATTATGTTTTTATGTGCATAATTTTATTTAGTTGGAAAATTTTGTAATGTTACATATGGGATGAAAATACTGCACACTAAAAAATACTTTCAAAATAGAACATTCTTTATGGTGTAAAATTGGACCCTTATGAATATAACGTTTTATTAAGAACTAAAAATATTGCTTTATGAATTGCAGTTTTGTTCATACTATCTATATTGTAATTTCTGAAATACTCTACCTAGTACGTATAACTCTTAGGGAAATACTGCAATGCTGAGCTTTCTCAGGGAGTGTGGTTTCAATGGAGTCGTGTGGGCCTGTGTTAGCTCTGCACCTGGGTCTAGACTGTTTCCACAATGTCTAAGTATCAGCTAATTCCTCACCAATGACCTAGCTGCTGCTGAGCCCCCCTAAAATTTTTGTGAAGGCTTTGCCTTCACAACATCTATACTTACCTAGTAAAGGTCTGGATTAGTATCCTAAGTTTTTTTTCACAAAAGAAATTAATTTTTAAGTCTCTGTATGTAGTGACACAACAAAGCATAAATGAACTAGAAATAAAACTGGGCAGTGGGTGTGCTTTAATTTTTCTGCTGTTGCTACTTCACTCATGTTGGTTCCCACAAGTAAATAATTTTTTGTTTGATTTCCCTATCTCCAAATCAGAGATGATAACACAGACCTTGTACAATTTGCAGGAAACTTGCAATTTCCCTTACACACTCAGTACCCAGGACAATGTTTCAGCATATGGAAACTCCATTACAGTGAGGACCCATAAATCCTCCACTTATTGGACTGAAAGTCTGTAGTAAGAAGCAAATATTGGTTTGCTCTGGTAAGATTTTGCAGCTAGAACATACCACCACACCGAGATTGCAAGCAACAACTCTCCTGCCAACCACCCTGATCATCTCTGTCATTGGTTCCATTCCTCTGTGGGACCAGATTTCTCTGCCTGCATTCTTCCTCAAGTGCCTATCCTAATGGGAAAAAAATGGCATTGGGGGGAAGGAAAGGGAAGCCAGGGGAAGAGGTTTCCCTAACTGCGAAGACTGCTCTTTGTAGGGAAGCTGAAGACACTGGCACGCATTTCCTGCTCCAGCCGTCAGTCTCTCTTGCCTCTCTTCACTTTCGTTGTCTCTCTTCCTGACAGCTGCTCAGTAAAGGCACATCCAAATTCAACTAAAATGCAAAAAATCAAAATGTTGAAAGAGGAAATGGAGGGAGGATAACTCTCGTGTGTACTTGGAAAACCAAATGGAAAAAAAAGCTTATTTATTGCTGAGGTTAAAAAAAAGCTTTGCATGGTTAGTGATTTACTTGGGAAGAAAAAAAAGTCATTTTGATATATACCTACAATAAAAGGCTAAGATAAATTCATCACAAACAAAATATTTAAAATGCACATTACATTAAGGTCCAAAAGGCCACAGATTAATTTATTGTATTATTAATGATGAAATAATCAAATTTATCAAAGTTTTGTTTATGCTTGGATACGGAAGAGATACATGAATGTCAAGCAATTGCCAGTTTGCTGGAATCAAAAAGTAAGTAAAAAGTAAGTAAAAGCCTCAAATAATACATACCATGAAAATTTCCACCTTCCTCCTCTTGTTTACAAACTATTCATTCCAATGCAAGCATATACAAACTTACATTTCCCCCTGCATAACACACTGCACAGTTGAAACTAACAACAAATTCTTCTCCCAGGAAAAAGGGGACATAGATCCAGTAAAGTGATTTGCTTAGTAACTGTTGAAATATTAACTTAAAAGGACTTAAATGAGCTTTAAATGACTACTGAACAACAGTGATCCAAACTGTGGTCCTTGCATCCACCCCAAATCCTGTCCTGCTCTGCTGGGAGTCCAGCTAAGGCATCACTTGCTGAAAGGTGAGTCAGAGCTAGATTTATGGCTTAATTTAGATGCAATCATTTTAAGAAAGGACAAGTAAATTCTCATAAGTATTAATCAGTCTCAGAACTCATCAGGTGCTTTTTAAATGTTAGCTGGGAGACTGAATAAAGTGAACCAGAGGGCTGCGGTCAAGCAGAGAGATTCAGAGAAAATGTTACACCTGAGTGAGCCTGCTAATACAGGAGAAGCTTAAAGCATTACAGGTAAAAAGAACCCTAGTTTGAAAAAACTCTGATTGGTAGCAGAAATCAAGCAACTTCAATTAGACTTGCCCTTAAGGAGATGTCTGGAGCTGCAATATGGGAACAAATCACATTGCATTGAGAAAATACTGAAACTGTCTCTTTCAGAAACACAAAAATCTACTTTGAAAAAACAATAGGCCCACTAACATACCAAGTGGAACAAATTAAAACTGTCAACATCACAGAAACTGTTTAAAATTGGTAACTTAGCATGACCCTAAAGCGGAATAGAAATTAGATGTTCTGATAATGTTCAGAAAAATGAAGGCAGAGATCGGCAGCCTGCCCTAGGCAACAGCAAAGTTGTAACATTCAGAGCCCTTCAATGAAGTGCTGGCTCACCCACACAAAACACAGCTTTAGAAACTTTTATAGGTTGTACCATTATGTCTGACAGAATAATCATCCGAGGAAAATAAGTCATTAGCACTGCGTAATCATCAGATGCGTGATTTATCACTAGTCTTCTAAATAATCCGTCATACTGGTTGTGAAAATGTCATCAAAAATGTTATGGAATCAATATATAATCTCCACTGTAATGTAATGTGTAATCAGTAAGAGCGGGGAGGGTCTAGTACCATACACCCCCGCTGTCTTCCTAGTGCTGCTGTTTGGTTAAAAAAAAGATGTATATGCACATATATGTAAATTCTAGAAAAGTAAACACCTGTCCCTGGCATATTTTTTTCAAATTGACAAATTAACAAATTTGTAAAACAGATAAGAAAATTAAGACTTCCAAAATATTTCCTGTCAACAGCAACCAGTCCCACAAGAATTTAGGAATCAAACTGTTAAGCAGTGTTGTTCCTAGCCTTTAGGCATCCCAATGCAAGACCGCTGGACCCCCAAGAAACAGTATACCAAGCACAGAGCAGCCTAAGGGGAAGAGGTCCTGAAGAAAGGGTTTACACTGAGTTAGTGCCCCAGCACTACCAGGCAGCACAGTCTTCCATTTGGGATTTGCAACCTGGAGAGTTCTTAGACGCTTTTCCTTCTAGCCTCAAAACAAACCAAACAAGTTCTCTCAAGGTACAGCTTTTTGTAGGTGGAATTGTCTAAGATAAGAATCAGCTCTCTGAAAGTACTTTCTGAGGACACGGGAGGAAAAGGCAGAGTTCAACAGATGCAAGCTTGTCCCAGGAGCTCCCTGTTCCCACCACAACTATAGTGCTGCCAGGTAACCGTAATGTTCTATTCTAGGTATTTAGCAAATGTAAACGGTGAAGATTAGAGAGAAGCTGGATGAGGGTTTGGGTTTGGTGTTATGTGTTTCCACTCAGTCTAAATCCCCCATCAGACACCATGGCCTTTTCCTAATCTTTGAATGAACAGCTTTAGGATGCCCTACAAAAGCTGCTTCATTCATTCAAAGTCAAGGAAAACAAAGCATGAGGCTGCAGCACATTTAATGCTGGCCAGATAAATGTAATAATGTGGTATTATGCTGAACTGATACGCTTGACTGGTTGCTTGCTGACTGGACCACAATATGCTGGAACTGCAGTCCGTGACCTTTCAGGGGTGAAAGTTGTTCCACGGCACTGACATTTACCCAGGCTTTGTGAGTTTCTGTCTCCTAATATAGTGACTGCTTTATGAGAGGTCTTGGCATATTCCATGGAAAAAAAAAAGAGAGAGGAGGGCAGTGTTAAAAGTACTTCAGCAACCTAGGTTACCAGGATAAGGAGAAGAGAACGTAAGAAATCTAGACGTATAAACTTAATGTCATCCCCAGGGAGTGGCAGCTTACCAAAACTCCATTAACTTTGCATCTGCGGCTTAAAGTAAGTGTTTTTCACTGCACAGATGAACAGTGTCTGTTGCTTGCTAGGTCTGTCCTAGTTCCACATGATTCATTTGCTACCTCCAAACTTCTGTTTGCTGGTGTTCCTGGCCGCAGGTGTTTCTTCCTGTTCTTCCACTAGAATAATATCTGTTTGTCTGTAACAATTATCTGCAGATGATAAAACCTGAAGATCTTGAAATATATTCAGAAAACTGCAAAACATACAAGGCTTTGACCAAAATTCCCTGCAATATAATAGATAATACTTATCACTAAAAAGCAGACAGCAGAGCAGGCAGGCAGCTTTCACATGCACTAATAACATCACACTGTGAAAGCTGTAGAGAGGATGCTGTTGCCCTAACAGATAATTTTGTCAATAACATTGCTTTTCGGTTGCCTTTTTTACCCAGGTGAATAGTCATTTGATACTGTTAAAAGCACTTTCTTGGATCCAAGATACAATTAAAGCAAAATTAGTGTCCATGCTATTGCGATAAAGTAGAATGTAAACCAGAAAAATATGCAAAGCAAGGGAAAGTATATGGCCTTGGCTTGTCTCATGCATTCAAGATGACTTGCAGCATTTTACTGAATTATAAGGGCCAGCAGCAATGGAAAGATTATTCAGGGTGGGATAATTTCCTAGTGGGGCAGAAAAAATGCAGCAGTTCCCAGGTTGCCTTTAACCCTACAGCCAGAGTAAGGAAGGAAAAGAGAAAAAAAAGGGGTCTGTGCTTCAGCACGACACTGACATTACATGTGCCACCACAGCCACTCAGGATCACTCACAGCAGCAGTTATATGATTGTAACTTATGCCACCAGTCTGGTCTGATACACAGCTGGCCCAGGGTCATGGCACTGGCATCCAAAGTAATTTACAGCATCTGTGCACCTCCCCCAAGTTACACTGTACGCCCCGCAGCTGCAATGAAGGGTTTGGATCATTAACTTTAGAGGCATTTAACTTATGCTTGCATTATGACTGCTGCCTGATGGCATCCTACTCCTCTCTGTTCTCAGGTTGCCATGACAAACTAAAAATTTTGATGCAACGACAAGTTAGTAAATCAGATGAGTTCTATGCGAATTTAGAAGCTAGTAGCTCCTGCCTCCAATATCTTAACAGATAATCATTTTCACGGCCACTTGACAGTGGCAACAGTTATGACTTCTGCATACTGCCTCATTAGCATTTCTAGGACTCAGCATTTTCCAAAGATGCAGCCATTCTTTGATTCATGAACACTGCAGCACTGCACAGAGGATACACATGGCCAAATATTCATTAGCCTGGATTTAGGCACCTGTGTACATGATCTGCATTTTGTCATTATTGGTAACATTTAGCACATCTCTTTGGCATCGTGAGAGTGTTTCTACCCATATTCTGATAAGAAATCAGCTCCTTTTTCTCCTTTTTGTCTTCACCCTTAAGCTAAAACAGCATTTGTTTCATGAAGTTGTAAATGATCATTTCAGATGCTGATGAGTTGCCGTTTTTACCTGTGTCTATGTGTTAAACTGCTTGATTTATGCATCTTTTTAATGAGCACATCCAGAACTAGGTACTTCCTAGACCTTAGTTTCCCCCTTTAAACAGTAAATACTAAAGATCAGTGTGAATTGAATTCTGGATAATCTTCATTTTTATAAAAGTACTTCAAGAACATTGTTTTTTTAATTCAAAAACTTTGAAGAAGAATGGCTTGCATTGCTCTTGTCAAGAGCAGCGATATTATGTGACAATTATGTTAATAAGCATATAAAAATTTTCTTTAGAGTAGAAAGCTGCAACAATGAAAAGAACAGCATATTTGGTTGTATAAAGAATTTATTAATGAGTTTATAGCTAAAAAGAACAGTTCTGTCATGTGAATCTTACATTGCATTATTGTATATTGCAGTAAGTAGACTATTATGTGAGTATGACCAGGAAGGCTTCCAGCACAGATAAGCACATTGCTGTACCTGGAAATCAAACTCCCATATGAAGGATTGTTTTGGGGTTGGTTTTAAGCAGTTTCTTTTCTGATAAATCTTGATCCTCACACTGTTTTAATTTCAGGTGACATGAAAATAATCTCATTGTGCTCATACGTTATTAACTATCAGTCTTCAGGTTTATGATAAAATTACAACCAAGGGATGTGCACCTCACACCCTGTGGGACTTTCTGCAGCCCATCAGAAAAAAGAATCCAATGTACAGCTGCCTTCAACAACCCTTTCTCTTCAGCCAGTTCAGCAGCAAACAAGGAGTAGGGGTTAATTCTAATAAATTGGTTTGCTTCTGTCATGTCATGACGGAAGGATCACAAGCGAAAATGGTGGTGAGGAGCAGGTTGCAGTTGTAACAAGGACAGTTCGAGTAGCCAGTCTTTCCTGACTCCAGGACACCTCCAAAGAAAGGTGCTCCATAGCACACAGTTTGCCGAGTTGCTCCAGTGGCAGCAGCCAACTCCAGGATGATTTTTTTGGGTGCATCTGGGAAGACCACACTTGTGAATGATGTGGTTAAAGTGGACAGAATAAGCCCAGTTCTCCTGAGAAGTGTTAAATGCACTTGACTTCCCCCTGGCCCTGAAGGGCAAATTTTTCTATTTGCTGCCTTTTCTAGTTCAGGTTCTCTAGCTTTTCTGCACAACAATCACCAGATTAGAATTGAATTCTTCTGTTTTAAATTAAAACTGAGATACTTGCTTCAGTCTAGGACTTTGAGTCTAAATTATGAGGTGATGCAGTAGAAATTCCAGCCATTGGCAATGTTACATCTCATTGATGGATCTGAGGCTTTTTTACATCTTCTAGCACCATTCGGCCATGATTTTTAGCAGAAATTTGAATTTTATTGTAATAAAAAATAATGAACATTTGCATTTTTACTTTGATTTTTGGACAGGTTTTATCTGTCTTTTATCACAATCACCACTTGAAAGATAAACCATCCTGCTACTGAAATGCAAAATGATTTAATGAGGCACACTACTGTAAACTCTGTCTTGTTCTCATCAGCCTTTTTCATTATCAAGAGAGTGCAATATCAAATTAGTTTAACTTCTTGACTCACAAGAGAATGCAAAGAGCTCACAAATTAAGATTCACCTGCAAGAATGTTTCAGCACCAGGATTAAATGTGAATGCCCAGTTGATTGATAAGCAGAATTAGCACAGGCGAATAAAGTCCTTGGGGACCAAACTTTCCCAGTGCCCAAGAACATGTCACTCAGTATGACCCCATTTGTTTCAATAATATGACAAGCCTGAGACTCAAAATTTCAGCCTGATGATATACAAAGGGTTGCATCCAGCTTAAGGTCTTTAATGATCCCCATTTCTGAATGCAAATACAGCTGTACTTGTCACATACCTTTTACAGTGATTAAAGCTTCATTTTGCCTCCCCAGTAAGGGAAGAGATGCCTCGTTGTTGAGTTGTACACCCTTCATAATAACAGGGTCTCGTTCTTTTATTCAAGACCTTGTCCCTAAATCCGTGATCTGAAGAAAGAATTAGCGTTTCACTTAATATGGCAAGATTACATGGGACTACTGCAATAGCTTTGTAGATTTTACAGCAGGAGGAAAATCAGTGACCAGCCTGGACAAAAAAAACTGCCAGCCTCCCCCTCCCCTCCTAGACAAAAACAAAACAAACAAGCAAACAAAAATGAAGTTGACTAGCAAGTATTAAATAACTTGTAATTTAACTAATCTGTGTCTATTCAGAAAGACCCTCTGTCTCTCAATTGCTACGGAAGCTATGTCCCACATGTTAATTGAATCTCACTGGTGAAAATTAGCAAATTGCTTCCAATTTGTATTCTGTTGCCCTCAAGGAAGGTTACTTCCTCCTAATACCTGGTGTTGAATGCTTATCCATTAGTCATTTTTCAAGCAACAGAAGGATGGCTGGACTATAGCACTGTGCATATTTTCACACATTGCTTTTTTTTGCATGCTTTTATGCATGGTGCATCATATAAGACACAGAATCATCTATTGTTCTCTGGAGGTATATGTGCTGTAGCCCCTGTGAAAATCTTATCCCTCTAAGGAAGGATACCCCTGAGAGAAATTGAGATTTTTGTGGTGGATTAGTCACTGTGTAGAAGTGCTCAACTTCCCTTAATTTTTTCCTTTTAAATTCTTTAAATTTTGACAGAAGCACGAGATCAATTAGGTTGGAGAGGACCTTCAAGATCATCGAGTCCAATCTTTGATCAATCACCACTTTTTTAACTAGACCATGGCACTGAGTGCCACATCCAGCTATTTCTCGAACTCTTCCAGAGATGGTGACTCCACTATCTCCCCGGACAGCCTATTCCAGTGCTCAACAACCCTTACCATGAAGAAATTCTACCTGACATCCAACCTAAGCCTCCCCTGGTTCTGCTTGAGGCCATGTTCTCTGGAAGAAGAGAATGATCCCCACCTTGCTACAACCTCTTTTTCAGGTGGTTGTAGAGAGCAACAGGTGGGACAAGCTACAAAACATCTATTTTTTTCAAGTTGTGTTGTCAGAGTTTCCTACATTTCAACTTGCTAAATTTACTCCAGGTCACAACCTCAATTTTTCAAGAGCCTCAGTTGCCCATGACATTTCTTTCACAATATTTCTTATGCCTGAAGTGCAATACGTTTTCTCTGCTATCCTATCCTATCGTATCGTATCCTATCCTATCCTATCCTATCCTGTCCTGTCCTAGCCTCATCATTTTATTTTTCTATGAAGAATTTGAACACTGACCTATTAAAGTTTTTCACAATAAAGTGTACTTCCAGTAAATGATAGCTAAGGTGTTGCCGTTCTGGGTAGAATAGGAATACTGCAGTGGTTGTTATCAAGCTTCTCCAATATGTTTCATACTGCAAAATAGTTTATGCATTCAATCAAATCCTTATTAAAAAAAAAGGATGGGGTAATCATACCCCATCTGGAATTAGCCATCAAAATAAAATAAAATTTATAAAAAGGAAAATAAGAGCTATGTGAAACAGCTTCTCCTTGTCTTTCAAATTAGGTGTAGGTTCATCATTGAATCACTTATCATAATTCAGAAAAGTAAAGAAAACAGAGCAGAGTTTAAAAATCAGAAAATGGCAGTTAAAATATGTGCTTTGTTTTTTTGCAAAGACAGAACTGCAATTCTCCACAAAATAGCTTATGGCTCCAATGGCAAGGTAATGAAAACAAAAGAGAACTTTGAAAGCAAAGTACTTCTAGAGGTGAGAAAAATATATGCTAGATTCTTGAGGTTTGTTTTGTACCATGCCAGAAGAGCAAGAGAGACATAAACACTGAGGTTATGGCCACAATGAGTCACTGTAGCTGGGTACAGAGAACCAGGGACACATCAGTGAAACTGACAGGTCACAGGATCCCTTCTTGGTTTTGCTATTAAAGATTTTGGCTCTGTAAAACCAGAGCAAAAAGCTGTATGCAGCTTGACAGATGAAATCACTGCAGAGAGATACTGATAGCTGTGCAGCTCCTGCTCTACCCTATATGTGATCCATCCCACTGCCAGTCAACCAGAAAAGAACATTTAATCAGGTTATGTAGCCCAAACACAATCTTTATTTTGTGGCAGATCTGCTATTGGTATCTGAACAGTTGGTATAGAGAAGAAGCTCTTCAAACTAAAGAATTCCCAGCTAGCACCTCCTCAGATAGAAGAGAGTGTCCCACTTCTCATCATGAATAACCTATTCAGGTCACCCTATATATTAATTTTATTAATTTTATTAAGGTCCAGTGCTGCACAGAGATCCTGAGAAGGGGACAGCTACCAGAAAATTTTAGGCAGAGATTTGGCAAGTTTTTCTTGAGGATCTCGTCACAGACTTTCCTTTGTTTATTTAGAACCATGTAGCTGAGACCCTTAGTGAGTCTGGTAGTGTTCACATTTAGAAGAACAGCGCCGTGCGCGGATATATCTGTTGTGTTGTATAATGTATTTAAACCCTGTTGGTATGCACTAGCCAAACTCTCACTCAAGACCAGGATCCACACACCAGGATCCAGTTAGACCAGGATCCACACATCAGGATACAATTATTGGCTCATTAACCTCCCACAAACAGCTGTGGCTGCAGGGCGGGCATTAGCCCTATAAATCAAGCCCTGGGAGGAGCCAAAGGTCAAGAGCTGCTGAGCTGCTTGTTCCTGGTTGCTGTGTGCTGCATGTGCTGGAGCTCTGCGCTGAGAAATTATAATCCAAGGATCAGAAGACTGCGAGCTCCGGCACAAGTGGTGACCCCGACGATGCCAACACGCAGCGTGAGAACCGCCATGGCAAAACACCCAGAGGGGTCTTCCCAGATCTAAACCTGGGTGAGAACTGCCGCAGTGGGACTATAGTGGTTCATGCTCAAAGAGGTGTGGACTGCAGGCCACAGCGGGGGGAAGTCGCGAGACGGCTTCTCTTGGAGCTCGGGAGGCCGAGAAAAGGCTCCCAGAAAGAGCTCCCGACCATCACCAGAAGAGGTCCCGACTATCACCAGAAGAGGTGAAGACCAGGGGCTGGAGGGAAAAGAGTCTGTCAACAAAGAACAGGCCATGTTTAAAGCCCTCCAGCATTTCCTCACAAAATCTTTAAAAAAAAGAATTAAATACAAAACACCTGCAAGGGTGAGCAACTGGGAATTGAGAAAAAACTAATTTAAAGGTCTTGAAAGGAAATGGAGTCAAAAAATATTAACTTAATTGTTGGTGTCAAAGAATGTTAATTCAATTGTTATTTATTAGTCAGGAAAATATTAATTTAATTGTTATTAAAAAAGATTTAAAAATATATTAAATATAGTTTGGCTAGTGCAAAACAAAAAGGGGGAATTGTTGTATAATGTATTTAAACCCTGTTGGTATGCACTAGCCAAACTCTCACTCAAGACCAGGATCCACACACCAGGATCCAGTTAGACCAGGATCCACACATCAGGATCCAATTAGTGGCACATTAACCTCCCACAAACAGCTGTGGCTGCAGGGTGGGCATTAGCCCTATAAATCAAGCCCTGGGAGGAGCCAAAGGTCAAGAGCTGCTGAGCTGCTTGTTCCTGGTTGCTGTGTGCTGCATGTGCTGGAGCTCTGCGCTGAGAAATTATAATCCAAGGATCAGAAGACTGCGAGCTCCGGCACATCTGTTGTATCTAAAGGAAAAATTGTTATGGTCATCTGACTAGATTGAACCTTCTTGTGCAGCTCAATCACACATCTGTGCTTCTGATGGCAGTGTATTCTGCCACCTAACTGAAATTCTAACACTACCGCTGCATATAGCCTCATATGTCCATGAACATAACCAATATCGATCTCCTTCTCAGCTTGCAAGCTTCACTGGGTGTCTTTCTCTTCCTGTCACTCTATCCTACTGCTTAGATCTTTTGATTCATCTGCGTTTCAGCCCCGGTTACCAGACTCACCTGCCATAGTCTGCTCTCTTAGAAGCTGCCACCAACAATAATTTTGGCTAATCAACAGCAGATTTCATAAAATACTGTTCTCAGATACACAAAAGTGTCTATAATCTCAGGCTCTGGAGAGAAATACATGTCATCCAGCCCATGAGCTCATGTTTTTGTTTTTACTGCTTTTGGGCCTTCGTATCCAGCTATATTCTGTTTCACTATTGCTTTGTCCACTTGTGTATCCGGGTGCTCATCTGAGCCTCGCTGCCCATCCCCTTCACTGCAGTCTTTTTCCCCTCTACCTCATGCTCCCTCTTGTACTTTTAAAACTCTCCTTACTCCTTGCTATTGCCCACTTTCTCAACCAAGCCAGTATTCCCAGGATCAGTTGCTCTCTGGAGCTGTCACTTGCTCTATCAGCTGCCTTCCAGCAGATCCACAGCCTCTCTTTCCCTCTCCTCCCTGGGCTCCCTCCAGTCCCAGGTTTTCCACAACCATCTATCCTCATCTGCTCTGCAACAGTATCAGACATCTCCCTCTTCCTACCCTGCCTGAATCCCACAGGGAAGCAGAGGGAAAAGATGCTCTTTACTGTAGCAGTTAGGAAGAAAGAAGGTACTGCCTCTGGCATCCCAGAGGGGTCATCTCAGAGAAAAGGCAAGATGCTGTTGGCTAGACTTTGACCTGTGTACACAGAACCATCAGATACTTTTACTGCTAGGAAATATCTACTCATGTGCAAAATAAAATTTATCAACTTGACCACATTTACACAGGTTTTGAAGGGGACAGCAAGAGACAACTTTCATCTGCAGATCCTCTTTTCTGCTCCTCTCCATTCAATCTGTCATGAATTTAGATCTCTTAAAGAACTGCTGTCAAAGTTATTAGCAAAAAAAGCAGTTTTAATATGATGCTGTAAAACTGTGGTGTAAAAAAGTTCCATGACAAAGTTCACTTTTTTGCTGTTGAGTACAATCATTTGAACTCTGATTCAAAACATATCAAGACTAAAACCAAAGTTAGCAACTCAAATCAAAGTTACCATGCTGCAAGTTTATGCACGATGTTGTTTGCTACCAAAGATCAGTCACTCATAAAAGCTCTCTCTGTCACAAGTAGAAACCTTGAGAGGTATCCCAACTCCAGGGGAGATCACCATCATGCAGCCATGCTGCTAAGCAGGGAGAGGTCAAAGAAGGCTCATTTAGACTGTCAATATTATGTGAGGGTCTCCACACTGTGGGTCAAGCTTGTTGACATGTGAACCAGATTCGGCTTATGCTGCAAATGATTGCTCCTGCAAGAAAGATAAGCAATCCTTCAAAAGCTAGCCCAATCTCTAGGGAAAGTGTGCTGGTATTATTCCCAGTATCATTCCTGAAAGGGAAAAATGCTACAGTTTTGGCTGCGTTTTTCTGAATGGGTTACCCCTTAGAGGCTCTGCTTGTTTAACTGCTCGGACTAAAGACAAAAGTCCCTTTGGCCACTCAGAATATCCCTGTTCTGTCTCTTTAACATCAAAATACAAGATCATCTGAAAGAATAAAGACAAATATAAGCAAGCTGCCAATCCTGAAATGCCTGTGGAGCATCTTTAATTACAGTCTGAGGCCTCAGGAGGAGACCCAAGAGCACAGTTACTGCAAAGTCATTAGCCCATGGCATTTTCAATTAAAGCCTGTCAGGCCCAACGAGATGTGCTCTGATGGAAGGGGAATTACTAGCTATGTTTTTTGGAATGAAATAGTCCTACATTTGGCATGGGATGGACATGAGGCCTGATCAGAGCCCATCAGAATGTATTGTGCAGAGCTTGGAAAGTGATGAAAATTATGTTTCTGAATCTTCGCTACTATGAGGTAAAGATAAGTTTCTGAGAAGGGAAATCATGGTTGACTAAATGGGTTACAATACAGGTGATTTGGTGTCCTGATTTCAGCTGGGATAAAGTTAATTTTCTTCTTAATAGCTTCTAAAGTTCTGTGTTTCAGATTTAGTATGAGAATAATGTTGGTAACACACTGAAGTTTTAGTTGCTAGTAGTACTTACTCTAAATAAAGGACTTTTCAATGTCTCATGCTCTGCCAGTGAGCAGGTGTACAAGAAGCTGGGAGGTAGTGTAGCCAGGAAAGCTAACCTGAACCGGACAAAGGGATATTCCACACCAGAGAATGTCATGCTCAGCATATAAACTGGGGGCAGTTGGCTGGGGGTTGCTGATCATTGCCCAGGAGTGGTCTAGGCATTGGTCAGCATGTGGTGAGTAATTGTATGGGGCACCATAAAATTGTTTCTCTTGGATTTTATTCCCCGCCTCTTTCACCCCTTTTCATTTCAATTAGTAGTAGTAGTAGTAGTGGTGTTTATTTATTTTAATTATTAAACTGTAATGATCCCAACCTGCAAAGTTTGCCATTTCTTTCCCATTCTCTTCCCCACCAGGGTGAGGAGCTAGGGAAAGTGAGCAAGAAGCTACACGGTGCTTAGTTGTCAGCTGGTGCTAAACCACGACATTTAATGATGTAGAAGACAGAGAGGTCTGAAAGAGATATTCTCTGATTTGTGGCAGGACACTTCAGGCAGTCACAAAAGGGTGGGACACAGACTTAATATGAGTAAGCTTGAACAAATAAGATTCATAGGAATTTGGCTGCCTTTCTAATAGGAGAGCTGTGCATTTAAAACATGATTGTCTTTAAAGAGAACACAAAAGCAGATTAAGACCTCATGACAAAGTGAAACAGGTTTGCATGTCATGCTTAGAGGAAAAGACGCATCTGAGAAAAATTGGAATCCTGTTGACGAGTCATAAATGCCAGACTACAACAGCAGGGGGTATGCACCAAGATAAGGAAAAAGATCACACAAAAGCCCAACCTGTTCCTGAAAGGTCAGAACATAACCTTTAACAGCCAAAGCTGGCACACGTGTTTACTGTACATGACCTGGAGGTCTGTCCAAAAGCCAAGAAAATCATGAAGTTTAAGGTTTAAGCCTGCAAAGTTCTCCATATCTTGCAGATGAGTTCAAGTACAAATGTGCCAGTTAATCATAAGACATTTTTCCCCTAAATTACCCAAAAATTAGTGGGAAGACAATCAGTGGTGAATGATAATAAAAAGGCATCATGAACAGGAAAGGGTCCACATCCAGAAATGCTGGGTTCAGCCACCAACAGTACAAGATTCACAGGCTGCTGAACCAAATATTCCATTTTCATTGGGACAGGCTTGCTCAGTGAAAAGTGGTTATTAGAACAGTAGGCCATGTAGCCCAAATTATTTACTTACTAATAAGTCTTGATGCTATCACATACACATTTCATACGGCTACTGGTGCTTGGACACTTCAGTTACAACCTCTGAGAAAATTAACCAGTGCTAAGGCATCAGCACTGAACTTAATGAGCTAGTTCTTTTATTTGTTTGGACTGACCTTAGCAAAGTTTTGGTGTAGGTCAGCTCACACACTCCTAAACACCTCTTGATCTGAAGTTAGGGTGGGTAAGTACTGTCTCCAGTAGGCAGTTCAAATGGCATTGCACCTTGTGGTGGGCACTAGGAGAGGTTAGTGTGATAGGTACAGGTTGTTGATCTAGGGACTAGAAAGGTAAGCCTTGTGCTCTTTTATTCCTTGGGACAAATTCTGCCATTAAAGCAGGATCAAATGACAGCAGATGGAATAACAGAGGAAGACAGATAATACCAAGAAATCACAAAACCTAGAGAGTAACAGAGCTGAACAGAAAGACAACTGGAACTAGTCAAACGGAAGACTAAAGCAGACAGATTCCAGGCAGAAGCAGGAGTATTCAGAGCTTTTGCCAGTTGCTGAGCTGCCTTGGGCAGAAGAACTTGGACTTATGAGGACCACAGAACAGTGCTTCTGCAGCCAGAGGGTGTTCTTTGCCAGCACAACAGAGAAACTGCACAAGGCACATCTTACGGGCTTAGCTAAAGGACAGAAACAGACCGTGAAAGGCTTATGGCATCCATTGGTCGAGATGTTGCCACAGAGAGATGGCACTGAGGAGAGCAAAGGCAGAAACAATTCCTACACTAACGGCAGCATCACAGACAATCAAAAAGTGGGATGAAGACCTACATATTTAAAATACTTGAAGGCCTAACACAATGTCTTCATAAAGGCCAAATTATGAGAGTCAGCTACAACTTGGAACCAAGTGACTGATGGAAGTCAACAAATGCTTGCACAGAGACTTTGAAATAAGATAGATATCACAAAGAAGGCAGCAAATTACAAGAGTTCAGTAGAGGAAGACAACTTGTAAAAACACAGCAAAAATTTCAGGTGTTAAGAAGGAACCCTGTAAATAGATTCTTCAACTAAAGAGCTAAATTAGAGAAAGATAGTGCAGAATTTATCACACCTGACTTCAAACATCAGCCATGCAGATGTCTCCCATCCACCCAGTTCATACTAAATTCTCTTTACTGTTGGTGGAAAAAATATACGATTCATCTCACTTATTTGAGACACCTGCTTTAGAATGACATGACTTGTGCCCTACTGGTACTTGTTTCTCTCCATTTCCAAGAAGGGAGTTTCAGTGATTAGCTCAGATGGAGACATCTGCATGTGGCCTCATAACTCCCAGCCAGCGAGTCGTCTTGTGTTTTACCTCCCATTAAGCACCATGCAGGAGGTTGATTGCCATTTTCATATGTGGAAGGAATTTTTTTCCCAGGCAGCTAAAGTGGCACATGACTATATGAGGTTCTTTTCACAGACTATCTTGCAATCAGGAGGGCTGGCTTTGGGTTGATTTAAAATTGTTGGATTGGCTTTTAGTGCACTTCTTCATTCAAAATGGTCCAGTGGAGGTCACTAAGCCAGCAGACTAAAATTTTGATCATCGTTAGTACTGTGATTTAAAATGGTGAAGAGCTGCACTGGCTCTCTCTTGAACAGAAGTTGTAGTTCTTTCCATCTGCCTGTCTTCTCCATGCTGTGTGCACCAATGTCACTGGATGGATAATGGCTTCTCACAGAGGCCCTCAGCAGGGTGGAGGGCAAATTCACTCTTGGGATGTGATGGTGCCTGGTGAAATCTGCATTGGATAACCTTGCTGGATAGTTTAGGATACCAGGGGAAAGGCTTCAGCTGCAGCTATTAACCATATCACTTCTAACTCCAGTAGGGTGTTTAAGTCTCTTTTGCCTATCAGATGTCAGCTGTACAATATGAATGTAACAGAGGAGAAACAATAACATAAAATGAGATTACATTAACCTAAAAAATGGCACATATTTATTACAAGTTAACAGTCCTTTACTGCACCCACACAAAGTTCAAATGTTCACAAATGATATGATGTGAAGACAAGTGCTCTATTTTTAAAATACAAGTCTGATAAACCTTGAGCTACCTGAGGACGAAGCTAGTACTGAGTTACATACACATTCCAATGAGGAATTAATTATTAATCTAGAAGGCTAGTGGTAGTTTCTTACAGGTCTTGACATCACTGAATCTTGCAGTGGCAGTGCTGAGAGACAGACCCGTGCTCTTTGCTCACACACCTCACGTTAATTTTAAATGGAATCATCCCTCTGTAAAAACTGAATAAAAATTGTAGGGCATGGGTCTTACCGTATTGGAAACAGAGTTTCGGAAATCTGTGGAAGATGCTAAATCTGAGAGGCTTGCATTCAGAGCTCAAACTCAAATTTCAAATAAATATAGCTGATACGCTGGAGGTTTCATATCCTAAGGAGAAACTTGATCTAAAATGAGTCTTGCAATATTTTACAAGGCATGCTTAACCTCTTAATGTGTGTCATGCAAAGATTAAGAGGCAGTGTTATTGCTTGCAAAATCACCTGCTATTTCCAGGAAACAGTCATTTGCTGGACCTGTCCTTGTCACTGGCATAAGTATAATGCTTTTAATAATCTCCCATTGCCTAAGTGATGTGTTTGCATCAAAATGATGGATATCTTATATCTGGCAGAAATTTTAAAGATCTATTTATTTATATCTTGTTCTTCTGCTGCCATCTAGAGGTTTTATTCTTAGATTTACAAAAAAGAAAATAAAGTGCTTTATTATATTTCAAAGTTGCTTTTAAAAATTGTCTGCACCTTAACATCACTTAGGGTGCTATTATCACTGAAACTCTGTCTCCATACAAGAGCAGATTAATGAAGTGTTTACAAGTTTTTGAGCTGTAGGATGCAGGTGAACCTTATGGGCTGGAGTAAGATTTATGCTAGAGGCAAACACTGTCATAAAAAAAATCTTTTCCTCATAAAAAGCACCTGTAAATTGGCCTTAGGAGGAATTTTCATAGAACTTGTTTTCCAGAAAATAAACAGCAACATATCAAAGCAGCCTCAAAGTAAGCAGGTGCTTGGAGAAAAGGCAGCCTTGCCAGCCTTGCAGCAGAATGCCAACATGACAGGCACAGCTACAACTTTGGCCCATCAGCGCAACTGGCTGACATCTTATCTGCCTCCCATGACAAGTCTGCGATGCTCCATTTCACGCTAGCATTGCCCAGAAAAGCACAACATGAAACTCAGACAACACGAAACTCACCAGTGTGACAGAAAATCATTCTAATAGAAACTTTTCTTCTTAAAGGTAACAGAAACAGCTAATTCACTATAATGGGTTCCTGGTTTTATAAAAATAATAGATTCACATGCAGTATAAATGAGTCCATCTACCTTGACCTTAGTGTGAATAGGTTAATTTGGCATCTGACCTTCTCGAGCAAATCTTAACTTCTTGTTTTGCCCCTTCAAATGTTTATTAATTAAACTAATGCTAACACCAGGTCTGTGGAGGGCATGTGCAAATGCTAATACGCCTCACCACGTATTCCTTCTGAATAGATTACCAGAGCACTGTTTTTGACCCTCTAATATCCATCCTATTTTATTGACCCTCCGGGCAACTAGGTGCACGTTGACTCTGAAAAGATAGTCCCTTTTAAACAGAGCTGAACCAATTCATTTCCCAGAACCGATAACAAGATTTTAAAAAGTGTACAAAGGAACCAAAGGTACACTGAACACTGAAATATGTAAAAGAGTTTCTAGGAAGTCCTTAGCCTTTTGAATACAATGTTCCTGCGAATGATAATTTCTGTACTTCAGCAGAGGATTAACTGTCATAATAAATTATTTCTGTTTGCCTGGAAGGAAATAAGTGAAACTTGCTTAACTAAGAAGGCCAGCGAAAGGTACAGCAGAGATGAGACTAACCTTGTCTCCTGTGCCCAAGGATACCTCTGAAAAGCTGCCATAACATGCAATATTTTGATAGTGTCAGCTAAAATTAACCTGTGTACTGTAGAAGGAGATAAGAATAATAT
The DNA here is from genome assembly GCA_014706295.1 of Lycocorax pyrrhopterus obiensis. Classification (NCBI taxonomy): domain Eukaryota; kingdom Metazoa; phylum Chordata; class Aves; order Passeriformes; family Paradisaeidae; genus Lycocorax; species Lycocorax pyrrhopterus. The sequence continues at coordinate 90,304,383 of JACSVZ010000004.1, forward strand.
TAAATTCCTGCTGGTACTCACTTTGTATGCTATGGAGACTGGCTCTGATGTTTTGTGAGCCTGTCAGAGTAAGATTTTGAAAACCTTAAATAGCTATAATAAGAAATTAGAATGGAAAAGAAGAAAATTTGGTTTATTTCATTGACAGACTTTCTGAAGTTCTTATGATGACGGATTCCTATAAAAATATATTTTCTTATTTTGACAGATACTCAGATGGTAAATCCTTACTTTTCTTTATGTCCTAAAATCTCCTAACTAAATTACTTCATGGTAATACCACATTCTTCAGTCTTTAACCCTCTTGAACACTTTCATTCAATGATCAGATGCAGAATGTGGATACCTAGCCACAAGTTTTCACCCAAAAAAAGTATTTTTCATCACCATTCAATATAATTCCTGGATGTTTATATATACTTAAACATAAACTTACTGTTCATTTGCTGTGGGTACAAAAATCTTTCAAAAAGATTTTTGTTTAAAATGACAGCGTCTAGGTCTAGTCTCTTTTTCTGTTTACTCAGCCAGGTAAAGGAAAAAGAAAAAAGACAAAGAGAAGCAGCACTTCCAAACACAAACCAAACTCAGCATTAGTGCACTACCCTTGATAGTCAGAGATACTGGTTCAAATCTCCATGGATGGGAAGGAGGAGGGAGGGGATTTCTGCTCTTCTGTCTCCCAGATGTGTGCTCCAACCTACTGCGTCTGACAGCTTGTAAATTGGTTTCTCATTTTGTGTGCTTTTCATCTTTCTCCAAAACAAAAAAATATTTTGGTTCAAGTGAATTGCTTGCCAGACAAAACAATGAAAGGTCTATGTCAAATTAAATTTAAAAAATAAATAAATAAAGAAATAAGCCCTGAAATTAAATTTGTTCTAAAACTGTCCATTTTCCTGGGTATTTTTTTTAGTTTGTCTGCTGCAGGGGCGAGGAGAGAAGTCAGAACAATTGTTTCTACATTTCCCACACTTAATCTCAGAAGTTGAAACTCAGAGTGAAAGACTCAGCGTCAGCTTTCAGCAATGACCCCAAACACAAATTTATAGTCTGTATACTTGTGCCAAACTCTTTCATTCAGTTTCTCCTGTGAAGATTTTGCAGTGCCATTTCTTCACGTGACCCCTCATCCAAGCTCCCGTCTCCCACAATGCTCCCTTTTCATCTCATTTATCCTGGAGACTGGAAGAATTCACAAGAGAGGAGGGCTGCTTTCAATGTGTACCACTAGTGTTACTCACCATTAGAACTCTTTGCTGGAAGCTGCGTAGCAAAGAACAAAGGTTCTTCTAGATACATAGGTGCTTTTTTTATTGAACAGGGAACCTTGTCCAAAAGACCTATCACTGCAAACACTCAATTATGTATTATATGAGAGATATGTGAGCAACTGATGCCCATCCTATTTGAATGTTTCACAATAAGAATATATTGAAATTTTTGCCTAGGAGAACATCACTTCACCCGTGGAAAAGTTCTCTTGTTCTTTTTGGTGAGAGGAGAATCAAAAACATAATTATCTTGAGTGACTGAATTGTATACATATCTTCTGGTGCCAGTTTAAGCTTGACCCGTACTGTAAAAAGTAAAATTAATGTTGCAACTGCCACCCAGTGACTGTGATTAACCATAATTTGCATTCTTTATTGAAAGTCGATAGTCTGCATGCTACCAGCTGTGAAATTGTGCAATAAGCAATAATTAAACAATGAAGAAGAGTAAATAGAACTAGTTAGGTGTGATCTGGAGCAGTGAGTAGTAAAGGTGACTTTTAAAGTTTTATTAGCACAAAGCAGGAAAAACAAAGTACAACCATGTGACCTATGGTTCAGGGAGTAAAGAGTGAATGTTTGTAAAAGGCTACTAAAGTCACACTATTGATAGAACAGGAGTATCTCCATGAAAGCAAGATTATTCACTAAACTTACCAGACCAAAGGTTTCAAAACCAAAAGGACCATTTCTGAATATCTATCTAACTGCAGTTCACTACATTTATTGATGGGACGTTTGTTCTCAGAGGCTTGTTGGGTTGCTTGGGGTTTTGGGTTTTTTTGCAGAGGACTGAGAAATGTGAAAATGAAAGTTTGCTGTTGGTTTGTAGGCTTTTGAAACTTGCCATTGTATATGGGAACCTCTGGCAGGAATTTGGCTTTTGACTGTTTGCAAGTCCTACTCTATCACATGCATTCAAAATGAGATTGTTGCAGATGTGTACAGCACCACAGCACAGCTACCTCCCTACAGCAAACTTAAAAGCTCAGTTTCCCTTTGGACATTACCGATGAATTTTGTGTGGAAATAGCTCAAATACAGTTTACGTATTCTATTCTATTTGTCAAACATAGTGTGAAGCTTCACTTGTTACTGGATCTTCACTTCCCCTCAGGTTTGAGGACTTCTTCTGATGGTGGTATTGGCCTGGGTTTAGCAAGTTGGCCAGGCTTAATTTCAGGCATTTTTTCACCATGTCTGTACACACTTACAGTGACATCCACTGTTTCCCCTCCATACTTGTTCTTGACATGGATGCTATATTTGCCTGAATCTTCTGAAGTCACGCCCTTGATTGTTAAACTGGCATATTTCCCTTGTTCCAGTGAAAATGCATAGTGCTCATCAATTTCAAAGGCCTTGTCGTTCTTGAACCAAACCACTTCAGGGTCAGGATTTCCAAACACAGTACAGGTCAGATTCAGTGTCTGAGGGAGGAAAACATAAGTAATTTTGAGATCAGTAAGATGTGTTTAACTTGAATATTCTCAGTATTGCTTTCAGGCATTTTTTATTCTTAGGTAATTAAAGTAAGATATGGTGTCGTTCTTGAAGACTGAAAAGTAGAGTCCCTAATATTTCTTTTTCCCTTGATTCAGACTTTCCACCATCTTACCAGTAACTGTGATACAGCAATAGCCTCAGGGTTACAGTGTCTGAAGATGGTAAGTTGGACTGTCATTGCAGTCCTGCCTGCAGGAGACTCCTGACAACCCATTAGTCTGACATGAGGTTCAGGCAATGATAGTTTTAAAAACATCCTTGAAGCTTCCCTGTACACAGCAGGGTAGAGAACTGAGCAAATCTTTTCTGACCAAGGCCTCCTGAGGTCATTGCTTGAGATGATTAAAAAAAAAAAAATCACTTAAAAATAGAACACACAACATGAATCACTGGACATCGACTCCAGGTGCTGCTGACTGGTAAAGTGGAAATATTTTATGAAGAATAAATAATACATAAATACTGATAAAGTGTTCCTGGAATAATAGAATGCTTTGGGTGAGAAGGGACCTTAAAGACCAGGTACTTCCCATGCCCCTGCCATGGGGAGGGACATCTTCCACAGGCAGGGACATCTTCCACTAGACAGGGTTGCTCACAGTCCTACCCACCCTGGCCATGTGTTACATGCATGTGTAGCATACTCAAAATAGCTGACATTATGTTATGGACCATCCTGGCAGCTTAGGCATTTCTTCAACCACTGAACTGAGATTTAAGGAGCTCGTGAAATTTTCATGAGCATTCTTCCAAATTTTTATAGCTGTACTGCTGAACCCCATTTTGACCACCCTCTATGTGTGTGTATGTAAACTTCATGTATTTAGGTACAGTGATCACAGAAAAAATGAAAGAAACATCTGAGAAGTTGCATTGATTAGTCCCTACTTTTTTCACCTTTGCTGAAAACTCATTCTGCACAAAATTTGGCCCTAGATAATGAAGTCATCTTAAGAATTTAACATGTGCAGCATTGCGTTAAGAAAGAAAAAGGAAAAAAAAACAGGAAAAAGTAAAATCAATTAAAAATCCTACTGTTAACAATACCAAACTGACAATTTCTACCAGAATTCTTCCTTATATTCCCTCCACATTCCCCTTCAGGTTTCATCAAAACCTGATCCAGAGGGAGCTGAGAAAGTCCATCTGTGTTCACACATGCATGTTTTTGAGAAATGTTTTTCTTGATTGACAATGACTGAATAGATGTGATATAAGTCAGAGTGAAAATAAAACAGGAAGAAATTTCCCATGATCAAAATCACTGTATGTTCACAAATAGCAGTGGTCTTGCACAATTCATGCATCCTAAGTCAGAATGCTGAAGGAAGATTTACACACCCTGGGTACAATCTAGTGGCAAGCTAAGTCTTTGAGTATTCTTGAAGAAGTGATATTGTGTAGGAGGCAAAGTTAACTAATAGCACATAGGAACTAGACTTACTACAAAATATTTAAAGGAGTAATTATGCAAACACAAAAATAAAATTTTGGGAAAATAACCTTCTGTCTAATGGTGTGAGTTTTATTCTATCTGTCCTTTTTGTAAGATGGGCAACATTTAATTACTATTGCTTTCAAAAGTGACCTCATTTAAGAGCAATTAATAATTAAATTATAATAATTAATCAAGTCTTAATAAGTTAATATTAAAAACGTAGCAGAGAACAGATATATTCCACAGTCATTTTAGATAATTTGGGTCTGTTCCAATTTATCAAATTATAGATTTGAACTAAAAATCAAATTATTTTCCTTCTGCTTTCAGTTTCTATGAAAGCATCTACATTCCCTCACCTTTAGACATCAAAGTAAGATGTTCAGCATGACAAAAAGCTGTCCTTACCTTCCCATCCATTATAGTAACGACATCAGGCAAACCACCAATGACTTTACCACGATCTAGAAGTTAAAGAAAAATATGGTGACTGTGTGAAGTTTAGACGTCAAAATTACTTATTTCTTAATGATTTTACAACTTGGTGTCATGACTCATAGCTTTTTTTTTTAACTTTAAAAAAAAATACAATTTTTGTGATATTTTGGGAGTGTTTTAATGTGTTATGTAGTGCCCTTAGATTTTTTTGGCAGAGATTGTGCCACAGCATTCTAAACTGATACATATAACAACCCTGAAGCTACTGCTGAGCTTGACAGTTTGTGCTTTGGGCCCAGAGCAAAGTAAGGAGGGCACTTTTAGCATCTTGGTGGTATCTAAAATCTAAGGAAAATTTGTTCTGCCCGTGTCTTTGTGGGCAGAAGCATCGTGTCATCACCAGGGAATAGATATTATTTCCAGTACTCCTACAGTCCCTAACAGTAACGAGCTTCCCCATAGTCTGGGTCTCAGCAAGCAGTGCACAACAGGAAGCATCAGGCAATTTTTTACTTAATAGGTAGATTCAGTATCCTCAGCAGCTTTCATACTCAACACCTCATTGTACGACACACAATTCACACTTCACCAAATCTCTGCAGACACAAGATATAGTGGAAGCTTGCAAAATATATAAAGTGTTTAGTGGGTTTCCATAGCAATTAAATGCAAATAAATCCACAAATTACTATTGTTATTGCAATATTTTGTGCTAAGAGAGGACTTCTGCAGCCACAGAACTCAGTAAGTTATGGCAGCATATCATGATGGATGCTTTAAAAAAAACACTAGATCACATTATAAAACACGTATGATAAAATGTGAAATAAACTTACTTTTCTCAGCAAAAGCAGCTGCCCTAAAGTTGTCGAAAAAGAAAGAAAAACATATAATGTTATTGATGAAATTAATAATAAAATATTTTTTGTAAGCAAAGACACTGTTGTTACGGCATTAAAATGCAAAAGATGCAGCACTTACTTGAGTCGCTGGAACTCTGCATATGCATCATCAAAAGCTGTAACAAAACAATTGAGAGGATTATTTTCCATGAACATGACTTGCACTTGGGGCTCAATACAAACATTTAAACATATATCCATGTTACATCTCTTTTAAAACCCATACAGGGTCACACAGTAGCACAATGAGAAACCAGACCCCTGAAACCTGTGCTGAAAACAGGTACAAGACCAAAAAGATGATAACAGTTATAAAACTGAGCTACAAGTGGTTCTGATCAAAGACTATCTGTTTTTACTGATATTCCTCTATTTCCAGTAAAATCTGCATAATCTATAAAATGACACAATATGAATCTGATCTTATAAGTACCTTGCCCAGACAGATCAATTGTACGTTTGTAGGATTCCTTGCTACCAAAGATTTCAAAGGTGTAGTTCCCCTTTTCCTTTTCGGTGGGTTCTCTTATCTGCAACCAGGCAACATCCTCTCCACCTCCAATCTTCATCTTTTCACCAGAAGAAATCTTAGATTCCCTGAAAAAAAGGATGAATAGAGATGAGTTTGAACATTTTTTTCCTGTACGTTGTCCATAGGAAATTATCTATAAAAAGTCACAAATGATAACATACTATTCCTAAGCTATAAATGGATCGCAACTAATGGGGTCATTTTCTCAGAATATTCTTTGCTTTCTCATGGGGGTATGAAACACTTTGAAAACACTTTGAAAATATTAGCTTGAGTTTTCATTTCAAAGCTCCATTTGTTCACCCTTTTCTCGTTCTCCTCCTCTCCTCACGTAGAGCTATGCTGACATCTTTATGCACATACACGACTCTGTATGAAAGTGTTTGGAGTTCTGTACGCTTCATACACAGTAAAATAGAATACATAAGGATTGTAAATTATAGGCAAACCACCTTTTTTTGATGAAGGAAGGATATATTTTGTCTTCCATTAACTTCAAAAATCAATTAACAAAAGATTTGTATAAAGTTATTCTTGCATCAAATTAAAATACACTTTTGTTTTTTAAAAAACCAGAAATCAACACTTCTTAACTGCAGAAAAGCAATAAAAACTTTTTAAAAAACAATGGCATTAGCTTGACTTATCATCACTTCCTGGTTAAGAACAAAAGAAATGCTCTGCGGATTCAGATCAGGTGGTTTCATCTGTCATGAAGAGGGGAAATAGAAGAAGCTATTTAATGAGAGTATATAAACCAGATCACTTTCAATGGCTCAAAGAAAACTTTCCTCTTTCACTCATTAACTAAAGAAATACTTCTTTTCATTCTTCCTCCCCAAGCATCTTTAGCTGGAATTTTTAATAAATTTAGTTTATTGACTAAATAAATTTAGAAGTCAGTTGTAGCTTTTCCTTGATCACTCATTTTATTTGCCCAGACAGATCTGATTTGACTCCACAGCTAGAGTTATTTTGATGGGGAAAAGGTATTTTTACCATTTCCCTTTCTTTAACTTCATTGAGTTCAGCCTACCAAATTAGATCTCTGAATAGAAATTGCTATACATTAGGAAATATTACATATAATGTTTCCCACTGTGCCCTGAGTGGATGATGAATACTACCATTAGGACTTGTATTGTACTCCATGATATGCAAGACAGTGGATAATTCAATGCTAGCTAGAAATTTACCAGGTTAAAAAAAAAAGAAAATCATCAGTTGTGTAGCCTTTCAATTTTTCCAGGAAAAAAATTTGCTATAACCCCATTTAAAGGATCAGGGAAGTTTGGAGAGGTTGGTCAGTTGGTTGGTTGGTTTTGGTCTCTGTTTTAACTTTGAAACTCTGGTTACAGTCATTGTATTCATATAAGAATTGAAATCTTATTCATTCAGAATCTGTGTTCAATGATCTTCAAGACAATAAAAGTGTAAGACATTATAAAATCTGAAATACTGAGGAGGTTCTGTATGTAAATGTAAATGTAAAAGTAAATGTAAATATAAAAATAAATATAAATTATAAATATAAATATAAATATAAATAACTATATACACTGATGTTTCCATATTAGCCATGTGGCATTCTTTAGTCTTATACTTCTATGAAATGGACGGTGGAATAGACTGTCACTTTTAAAACCCAAGCATAAAAGGCAGAGGCAAATTATTTTTTTCTTTTCCTTGCCATCATATTAGTATCACTATCATGAAAGAAGAACTTTGTAAACACAAAGCTTGAGATACAAATACAGTTACATAGCCTTGCAGAAGTGTTCTTGAGCTCCCTGAACGTGATGATAATTGACGCTTTGTTTGTGCTCCTGTCTTCATAGAAAGTATTGCAAATTTTGGACAACATATTGATATTCCTGTCTAAGTCAGACCAGTTCACTGTGTGTCATCTTTACAAGCCATCGAGAAACGCAGAAGTTGAAACCACTTGAAGAGTTTTAAAATCCTTTCAAATATTACCTGCAGTTTCAAACAAGCGAGGGCTTGACATAACAAAGCCTTTGAACAAATATTTAGCTGTGTATACACAGATGATTTGACTGTCTCCAAAGTCAAAGATTAATGTAACATGAGAGTGGAAAACTATTAGGAACTTTAAAGCTCATTTTCAGCCATATTCTCAGCTCTGAGGGTTATTCTCAAGGCATTCTGTGCCCCATTGAATATCTTTTCAAAGAGAAGTATCAAAATTAAAATATTTTGAGTTACTTAAGACTCTATCAGTTTGGAAAAAAAAGAATTCTGTTCTTAAACTGTGAGAGCAGATCCTTGATATTCACCTAGAACTGGAGGAGAGTTTCATCCGCTTTAGAAAAAGGCAGCCCCAAATAGGAAACTATGCCCAAATATTTTGCTCTGTTTTAATCGACCAGATAATACAATGGAAGACAAACCGTCTTGTGTGGAATAAGAGAACACAATACTGTAGATTCCTTTTTTCTGTCTGTTACAGACCTCCTGATGGATGTTGGACTAACCTTATAATATTTCTTTTATCTTATGTACTTTCTATGTTAGAAGAGAATATATTACTCTGCAAACAGAAATTCATTAATGTGGTCCAGTCGATAAATGAATGCCACAGATTAGTAAATAGTAAATTGTAAAGACAGCATTTTTTTCAAGTAAAATTGAAAAAAAAATCTCATCTACCTGTGGCACCAGCTGACTTTCATTTCTTCATTGTAGTATTTCAAGAAACACTGGAGCCTTATTCCTTCCTCAGTGCAAAGAATCTTCAGTGGAGAAGCTGACTTACCTACATAAAGCAGAGTATATGTGGATCAAATAGGAGAGATAGTGGAATGAACAGGAAATAGAGGAATGGATTATTTGTACTGTCTGGAAAAAAGAAAATTCAGGACCTGGGTCATGATTCTCAAGTATCATAGAGACAATTGTCATACCTCTCACAGAACATCTGCTGATTTATATCAGATGAAAGTTCAGTATCAGTTTATGACTTTATTGTCAAATGCAAGCATTATGACTGGCAAGATCCATTGTGAAATAATAATCTAGGCATATAATTGTCATGAAAGAGTATTGTAATGATTCTAGTTGCATAAAAATTTTATTCTTGTGCAGACCCTGGAAAGAACAGCTTCTCACTGGGAACAGATTCAGAACCTCATTCTCTATACCAAGGTTCACTTACTAATGGGAAGTAGGAAGAAAATTATTGCTGCAACATTTTCATAGTGTCTAAACCAAACAAGCCAGGTGGAATAATACTTTGTTCCCTTTTAATAGTGTCAATTAGCAAGGTCAACTGCCTGTTCAGAAACTTAATAACATCCATAATAATGTAAGCATCAGGACTCTCAGAGATTTCCCACTTAAAATAAAAATTCTCTGTCTCACCCTCACATGACTTCAAAATAAAAAAAACCTACATGAATATTCAAGACAGCATTTACTTACCACTCATTCCACTCAATGCCAGAATTATATCGTCATAAACTGCAGAGAGAAAGAATAAAAAGGAAGAAAATGTACCATCAAAATTCAATCAGAATATAGCTTTGTTATGTTCAGTTTAATTAAAGCAATGTGGGAAATCTTCATATCCTTAAAAAAAGAAGAAAACCAAAAAAAAGAAAAGAAAACCATTAAAATTGCAACAGGTGTACAGGACAAATTGGAAACTGTCTGTGTACAGCATATGAATTCTATGCTGTGTCACTCAGTATCTCGGCCTTTTGTGGAGAAAGCTGTCTGCTGCCAAATATTTGTCTCTCTCCCTCAGGCCAGCAGAAAGAAAAAAGTCATTAAAACTGAATAGTTCACATTCAAAGGAGAGTGCAGGTGAAAAAGAAATTATCTCATTCTTGGTGAAAACAGTTTCACCTTCTCCCTGTAGGATGGCATTTGACAAAAGTAAAGTCCTTTAACAGCAAGTGAAATAAAGCAGGTATCATATCAAGCTTTTGAAATATCACAGAGCTGATGGGTTTATAGAAGAAGACAACCCCGGAGACCAGGGTACAAGAGTGAGGAACCCTTTCATAGCAGAAGAATCATATTCAGTGACACCAGGTAAGATAGAAAGAAAAAGAAGCACCATAGTCTATATAATGCATAGTCAAGACTGAAGGATGCTTATTCAATGCTGATGAATTCTTACGAATATGGAAGACAGAGAAATCAGTGAAGTTCAGAAAATACTACTTATATATTTATTCTGTATTGATCTGTGTATGCACATTTTTGTCTCTGCTAAAACAAAACATGATTCGACTCCATAACTTTGCAATCTCCAGTACACTTCTGCTGACACCTTGACATGAGGCCATTAATTGCATATTATATACACCTTACATTACAGATATCTGAGATGGTAGGGTTATGTTAACCATACTGTCTAAATGAGGGTGGGGTTTTTTTCTGAGAGGACAATGGGCAGAATTTATGCAAAGTAAAAATGCCTGGGTGATTATCAATTGATAATACAGCCTTCTGCAGTAAACCACAGCTTAAGAACAGACAGATACTCATTTTTCCTCTTATTACACATACTTCCTCCATCTGCTGAAAAGGAAAGTTAAGATCTTTGGTAAACTGGATTCATTTTTTAACATGTCTTTCTCCTTTTATTAGAAACCTGCCAAAAATACTCATTATTTGGGTCAAATATCTACATGCAGGTAGGATTAATCTAGATTCACTTTGGCCTAGTTGGTGGGACCTAAGCAAATAAGCCCAGGGAAGCTCTCTTCACCAAAGTTAAGTAAAATTCATTCATGTTGGCAACAGATCAGTGTTTGTTATGGACTCAAAATATTCTGAGTTGTCAGGGACCTACAAGAATCATCAGGTCCAAGTCTTTAGTGAATGGCTCCTACAGGGATCAAACCCACTACTTCGGCATTATTAGCACTATGCTTTAACCAACTGAGCTAGTCTCAGGGCCAAAGTAAACTGACATTTTTTTACAGAAAAAAAAATAAATAGAAATAGAATTAGATTATCTCACTGTGATGTCTGATATCATATGAAACCTATTCTAAATGTCTATCATGGGTGTATTTTAGACTATATTCTCTCATTTGCATTTAACTTCATTCGAATGCTAGTGCATACTGAACTTAAAGCAACCTGCCCCATAGAATATGTGGTCTTCCCTGCTCCTGCTAAACTTCTCTTTTTATCCTTTATGTTTCAAGGCTAACTCCACCATTTAGGAGCCCATTGTTTGGAATTATAGTGCAGTTTTTGTGTGTTTGCTGGATGACATTTTCAAAGCCTCCTGGACCCACAGAATTAGATACAGTGAATTCTCTAAATAGGCATTTCACTGTACATTTCAAGCACAACAGTTTGCCATACCTGAAGAACAGTCCCTGGAAGCTGGACTCCTGACCATGTGATGGAGACCTACTGTACCTTTTGCTTATTCCAGTGGTCAGGATACACATACACAAATCCATAGACTAAGGGAATGCTATCTGTGTATATATCAAAGGACAGGAAGGGAGGAGGTGATTAACGAGAACATATTGCAAAGTGTGGGACCTGAGCATGACATAAATAGTATGGTATAAGGGACAGAAATTGCACTGGTTTTGGCTGGGATAGAGTTAAATTTTTTTCATAGCAGCTTTATGGTGCTGTGTTTTGGATTTGTGACTAAACTAGTGTTGATAACACAGGGATGTTTTAGCTATTGCTGAGCACTGCTTGTACAATGTGGAAGTCTTTTATTTCTTCTCCTCAGACTGCCTCACCAAGAGGAGGCTGGGGGTGCACAAGAAGTCAGGAGGCAAAACAGCCAAGAGAGTTGACCCCAACTGACCCGAAGGACATTTCATACCATATGACATCATACCCAGTATATAAATCTGAGGGGAAAAGGAGAAAGTAAGGAACATTTGGAGTGATGGTTTTTGTCTTCCCAAGTCACTGTTATGTGTGATGGAGCCCGGCTTTACTAGAGACAGCTGAACACCTGCCTGCCCATGGGAAACAGTGAATGAATTCCTTGTTTTGCTTTGCCTGTATACACAGCTTTTGGTCTACTTACTAAACAGTCTTTAGCTCAACCCAGGAGTTTTCTCACTTTTCCCCGTTCAATTCTCTTCCCCATTTCATGGAAAGAGAATGAGCAAGCGGCTGTGTGGGGCTGAGATGCCAGCTGACACTAAGCCACAAAACAGTTTTATGATTTAGAATCAAAATCTCAGTCCCCACTGAGGGTCCCACATCAACATAGCACTTTATTGTTTTAAGGTTTTTTGTAGGTATTAAAGCTTAACAAACCTGAGACAGAGTGATCTCACATAAAATGGAGTGTCTGTCTCATTAGAAACATTCTTGATCTCTTGCCTGCCAAAGTGCTAGTGATTAATCACAACAATGCCCAGTGTCACCCCTCCTAAACTGCTGATCTGCAGTTCAGGTCTCTGTAACATAAGAGAAATGAAATGCAAAGAATGCCAAAATATATGCTAATTTGCCATTTACAGGGATAGATCTTTGACACCTCTGGACAACATACGGTGATCATTATTCCACTACAGTAAAAGTGAATGTTACCTTTTCCTGATAATTCAAGAGAAGATACATCATGACCTCTATCATCTGATAGTGTCGCCTTATAAACTCCTTCATCTTTGCGAGACAGCTGCAAGGAAAACACAAGATGTTTACTGACAAACTTGATAGTACTAGATAGTACTGGATTTGCTCAACCCCTGCATGATTTTCTAAATAAAACAACATACATTGTACTGTCTTCTGGATAAATAATTTTACCAGAGTAGAGATGGAACCTATGAATGGCTTGCTCATGCTATTTTTATGGAGACGCATTTAGTTCTGAAGCCTAAAACGTATTCTGATTTCAGTTCAATTTCATCTAGACACCATAAGGTTTTTTGTCTTGCTCCAAAAAGACAAGATTTATCTTGGTCAGTAGAAATTACAAGCACTGTAGTAAGATGTAACAGGGTATAACTTCAACCTACACAAACTTTAGAAATGCAATTTTTCTTCAACCAAAATGATTTTTTTTGAATTATGTAAAGCATAACAGCAAATCTATATCCAGCAATATCAGCTCCTTCATGCTGCTTTCATTCAAGCAGCAGCTGTAGTCAAATTATATCTATGCTAAGTAAATAATTAATTCATTACCCTTGGAGAGTTTACATTCTGAAATCTATCACAGTGATATTGCATTGAAGTCAGTAGGGGCTTCTGGTTTTTGTGGTTTTATTTTAATTTCTTTTGAAACCTGAAGGAAAATATACAGTTATATATAGATTGGAGATGACTTAATACTTAGACTTACACAAATCCACAAGCACGTAAACCATAGCACAAGTATCATATAATTGAATGACAAGTAACACGGGCAATCCAAGACAAGCAGAAATCACCCTCCCAAAAAAAGTCTCCTCAAGAAAAATGAAGTCACTGGTAAGTCAGTGTCCTCTTTCAAAGGAAATGAAGGAAGGAAATTAGAAGAATATGAAGCCAATAAATAAAAAAATTAGATGGAATGCACATTACTGAAAGTAGAAAATCTCAATCTGGGAGGTTTTGTCACTTCACAAAGGCAGCAACTATATAAGTTAAGGTTTCAGATAGAAGCTGGGTTATCCTGTTTGCATAAAGATAAATCTTAAGAAGCCATAAACTTCAAACTTATTCATTTTAGGCAATAAAACTGAAACACTGTCAAAAATGAGGTGATTGAACAAATTGAAAAAGTAAGGAGTAATAAGAAAAAATGAGATAGAGTTCACCCAAGGACTCTCAAGCAACTTAAGCTTGAACTCTGAGCTGATAACAAAACCAGATACTTTTGCTAGCAATAGTTATTCACCAGCTAATTGAAGGGTATAAAATATGTTTTTTCCTACAACTGTTCAAAGGAATCATGACAGCTGGTTTACTGCTTTGCCTGGCAAATCTATAGTGTGTCAAGCAGAAGCTGTAATTTGTAATTGACAGGTGATACAGTACCTTGGGAATACTGAGGTGACACTCTCCCTTCTGCAGATCAGGCAGCTCCTCAACCTCAACCCCAGAACCATCCTTATACCATTTGAAATCAGTCTCCTTCTTTGTGTTCGCAACCTGTACAACAGAAAAGGCAGATAAGCCTTTTATAAGGCTATGTCCTGAGGAAAGGTATTGCACTGTGGGAAATCACACAGGTACTTTCAACATATGAAACCATTTTTTTTATAACACATGTCAAACAAAGTTAAGTAAAAACCAATTTCAACCAAGTCCTATGAAGCAAATCTTAGTCCTGCAGTATTTGTTTGCAGCACAGAATAGAGGTTACAACTTCAGAGCCCTGTAAAATCCTTAAAGAAAATCCTGGCAATCTCTTCCCTTAAATGGTTTTGCACCCCAGTTCTGTGCTTGTAGTTTGTCTAGAGATAGCTGTGAGAAGAAGTATCTTGAAATTAGAGCTTCTGAACTCTCCTTTATCTTTTTGTGTTTGCCTTGTGACTCCAGAGAGTTGTAACACAGAACTTAGACCCCATCTTAGTCTTCAGCCAATTTGGAGATTTATCCCAGCTACCTGAGCAATGTCTCTCATGGCTAAGCTGCAGAAAGCAACTGAAATTATTATTCTGAATGCATCCAAGACTTCAAAATTGTGAGCTGCACCAAAAATCCTTTTTTATTTAACTTTCTACATTGAGTCCTATGGGGCATACAGCAACCTGAGGAATCCTAGAAATTGCAGTCTCTCCCAACAAAAAGGGGCTTAACAACGTAGTGCATATGCAGAGCAGTTGTTTGAAAGCATGAATTTGGTGTAGTAGCAGCAGCTCGTGGAAACAATGCATAAATAGACTACAGCTGTACCTGAAATACTGTTCTAATTTTGATATAAAAATTGTATATTGGATACACTTAAAATATTGCTGGATAAATTACCTCAAACTGAATTCAAAGAAGCTAAAAGTGCAGCTCTTTTTAGCAACCCTGGCACTATATATTTTTTTTCCACTCACTTTCAACAACACTATGGTTTATTTGACATCACTATCCCCACACCCTTCTAAAAGCCATAAAAATGCAATGGTATTTTCATGCGTAGCCTGAATTTCAGTCAGTGTGGCTTTGGTAGAAGGACAGAGCCGGCAAGATATTTCTTAGTCCCCAGGCAGTTGCTTTAAAAAGGCTCCGTAAAGAAAAAGCAAAAAACTGAACAAATGGCTAAAGGGCAGCCTGGAACTTAATACAGATCTGCAATAGTTTTCAAGTGGCTTGCTTGGAGGAAAAAGCATGAGCCAATTTCTAACCCTTTTACATTAGAGAAGTCATTCCATAGATGAACAGCTCTATGAAAGCTCTCTGTAAAGGTGACAGATAGGAGGGTCTTCTATACTGATTCCTAGACGTCTCTATGAAACATGCTCAAATTAATCACATCTATTGTTGCTCAATAACCAGTGTGGTTGCTATGGATCTCTGACAGTATTTGAGATCACCGCCTGGCCCAAAGCAATGACTTGCTAGAGAAAAGTGAGCAGCATTCTACACTTACCAGTAACTACAAAGTGGCTGTTCCTGTCGTCCTATGACATGAGTGGCAATTTTATTTGAGCAAAGCCTGAAGGAACAAGCCTTTAACGCTTTTCAACAATTTTTCATCAAAGACTGTTAGCACTCAATCTGACAATAAATAGACTGAGTTTCAGACACATGCAATTTGCAGTGCTGAAGTTATTTCATGTTGACATTTACTATGAAATGTTACTTTTTTCACTGTTTAGCTACACACCAAAAATCTTGCTTTTAACAGACACAGTACAAATAAGAGCCAAAGCTATGCAAGAGCAAGTAGCTTCTGAATGTTCTGAAATTTAGAATTACTTGAAGAAAAATGACAGTATTTGCTGACATATGAAGAAAAATAAACACAAAACAAAAACCAAAAAGCAAATACTATCAAATTATCTTTCAGATGGACAACCATATTCCACTGGCATTGAGAGGCTACAATACCAAGAACATGGTCATCAATCCCAGCTAATTCAGAATTAAATACTAAGTCAATCAAAAGTCAGTCAGGTCCAATCACATAGAAAATAAGGGATATGTGAGGTAACATTTGATATACTCTTTTATAACACAATCCATATTTGTCCATCTTTAATGTTATGGGCCTGGACCATACAGTCACTCCCCTGCCTTACACAAGCTTCCAGTTGATGTGGTTTCCTAGCTTCCCTATGTCATGCTATAGCCTTTAAGAAAATCAAGGTAAAATGCCCTCTCTTACAGATACATCCTTCACATTATTCCAGGCTCTTAGAAGAGATAAAAACTCCCTTGATTTGCAGAGGAGCACTAAAAAGAGCCTGGAAGAGTCCTGGGTCAAGTGTTATGATATGGCCTGGAATGGCAGAGATGATTGTTTTTATTACCACAGAAATAGATCAGAGTGGCCACACTTCTAACTTGTTTGTCAGGTATCTGGAGTTTGAAGGACAAATCCAGGCTTTGTTTTTCAAACACTTCCTATGTACAGATATAAGTTAAACAGCCATAAACAACTACCATGTGAACCTAATGGCCAGTCACATACTAACAGTAACAAACATTATAAGGTCAATAGCATAGTTAAAATGATGAGTGTGCAAGCAGCCCACATCCTAGATTTCATTTACATAAAATGTTCTGACCTTGTGAACAAAAAGCACACTGGTGAAAAGCAAATAATCAGATGCTCAGCCTTTCACATCTTCAGTACTATAAACGGGCTCGACAGTCAATGAAAGAAGGATAATTTCAGATTAATTTGTAGAGAATTAACACTAGCATAACTGGTTCAGCAACATTTAATTCCCCATGTGAATGAAAGGATAAGCAGGGTTCACGCCTGAGGCACGTGCATGTGGAGATTATAAAGTACTCAGCAATGCAGCTCAGTACCAGGAAAGGTACTGTGTTAGCTAATGAGTGTTGAGCCCTAACATGGGAGCGCATGGAATGGCAGCTTCAGCACCAGGTCAGTTCTGCTGGGAATAACTTGAGGTTAAGGGTCTCCTAGCTAATGAGCAGCAAAAAAAAAAAAAGTAAAAAAAAAATCCCATAACTGTACATGTAAATTGCTCATAATGAATGATTCAAGTTAGTCTAATTATAAGCTAAAAGTTATTCAAAAGAAGAGGAGAAAATTAATACAAAAGAGTCCACATTACAGGAAAAGAGAAAGAAGAAGAAGAATTTGATGCCTTTTGAATTCAATTTACTTGTTATTCAGACCTCTAATTAGTCACTCTAGAAGAGCAAAACAAATGAAAATTTATCTGTTCAGAAAGGCATATAAAGATGTTAATAGCAGAAGTTACACTGAAATCAATACACATTATCATTACTTAAAATTCAAAAGTCATTAGCCAAAAATAATTTTTAAATCATGTTTTATAACTTTAATTCTAGAATTTTTTGTTGCACATTTGATTACAGCTGATTAAATAACAGACGCTTTGTTAGAGAAATCAGAAAATGGTAAAGAAGAAACTCTGGCTTTTGTAGCTATTTTTTGAGGAAGAAGAAGAAACCTTAAGGGATGTATATTTTGTGTAAATTATTCTTATGGCTCACAATTTTTATAAACAATTGGACCATCTAATAATACATTTAGAAATGTCCTATTTTTTTTTGTTTTCATTAACCCTACTGCTGAAGAATAGTAAGTCAGAAACATCCATATTAAAATTTTCTAAATAATAAAAAAGAGTTTTCATATGAAACTTCTGATTTTAAAGGTATCTAAATCCTTCTTCACATTTTCCTACCTCAATTTTTCACCAACACATTCTAAAAGTATATTTCCTTACCTTACAAGAAAGTAAAACCTCACATTCCTCTGTAACCTTCCAATGCAAAAACTCTGAGAAGTGAGGACCTAAGAAACAAAAAAATCTTAAAGCAATGTTGTCGAATAAAGAATATCAGAAAGATCCACTGAAAGAAAGAAAAAGGATGACAATTACAACATCCTTACACCAGAACAAGAGGAAACTCCTGGACTACCCATGCACTAGAAGGAAAATCCTGCAAGTTTTTATCATACTGACCCAGTGTCTACATGACAGCTTAGAAACCTGAGTCTCATCTCTGTATGAATCAGGTAGTATTCCAAAATGTAAAATGGTGAGTGAGAGAAATTAATTTACTGAATACCTTTGTGCCAAATTGCCGATTAAGCAGAGGAAAGAAACAAAGTAGCTACAAAGAAGTGTACAAATAATGTATTTAATGTTAAAGCAACAAACTCAAGACAGACATTGTTTGCCCAAATAATGTAAAGTTTAAAAATCTATTAAAAATTACAAGCAGAACAGAAAATACTCTGTTTCCCCACTAAGGTTCCAATTCTGTAAAGAGATATATCCTGATGGAAACTTGCTGACAAAGATAGCCTTTTTAAAATTATTGTGTTTACTTGTCTCAATAAATGTATATGTCTTTGTGTCAGCAGGATCAGGGCCCATAATTCCGATACCCAAACTTGGGAAGTAGCAAAGTCCAAGACTTTCACTTAAATCATTGAGAATTGAATGATTTTGTCAGTTTATGCTGTAAGTGGTATAATTTCTTTCCTAAATCAGTTTTAAACAACCTTAAACAAAAATATAGAATTACACTGCTTCTGCACAGAATCTTACCGAAGCTATTAGGAAAAAATTTTTTACTTATTTTTGTTAGTTTCATCCTGAAAGCCATGTGCTTACAAGTGAAAATTACAAACTAGAGCTCAAGCTCAATTTTTTAAGGATTTCACAGGGATAGAATACTGAATTAGGTATCCAATAGTAATTTCCTCGCTCAGCTGCAAGCGATATCGATAACGAGTATATAACAAACTCTACAACTGTATACCAACTGTGCAACAAATATACATTCAGTTCCTGGAATTTTGCCTGGATAGAAACTATAGGGTCAAGCTTTTAATCTTCCTTGTCTGTCACCACTTGTCTTGGCTGTCTATTCGTCTGCCAATTATATTGAACAGACAACTTGTATGCTTAAAACTACATGCAATTAAATGTTCTGTTGGATCAGAGCCTACATTAGGCACACTTCTCATGAATATTGAGCAAAGATAACCTCTTGTGAGAACTCCCACTTTTTTCTCTACTTAGTGAAGATTCTGTCACAAATTAACAATGTTGGAAAATAAGAACCACCATGTTCAGGTGTCTCTTAAAATTGTACAATATACTCATCTTCTAATAAAGAACGGAAGCTGTAAGCACTTAGTATTCACCAGGGATAAATTGTTAGCTATAAACTGGGCCTAAAGGCACCAATCTGCTCTGTCTTACCTTGTTTTCTGAGAAATTCCTTTCGTTGGAGCTCAGACTCAGCCAATACTCCCTTGAAAGCTAAATTTTAGAAGAGGTGAATGAAAAATGAGTTAGTCACAAAATTGCTCAAAGAATAATTGAAGTTCACTTCTTCATCAGAGTCAAAGTTTCAATGTTTCAATGAACATACCATCTCCAATGAGAACTAATGAAGACTGGTTTTTGGCCTTTCCATCCTGAATCTGTACTGTGTAGGTACCTTCATTGTCAATTGTAAATTTTTCCATCACCATTTCTATAATGCCATTTGAACGGTCACAATTTATTTTATGCCTCTGAAAAAAACAAATAAGTACTTTAGTATAGTGTAAATTACTTATGATTCCTATTGAATAAATTATGATTTATATTCCTCCCTCCACAGTCAACCTTTTTCATGTCCTTTTAATTGTAAACTAAGGAAGGAGGACTGTGATTTTATTTACTGTTTTACAACAAGATCCCAGTGGCGACAGAAACCACTGTGCACAGCTGCATTTGGAATCCTTGAGTCATCATAATACAGATGGTTTGTATTTGAAAATAATAGGTTATGGGACTGTGCGTATTTGAAGAAGAGCCTACGAGCCCGCCTTTAGCTGCATTACAGCTTCCAGTTGAACAAGGGGGTTTGTTAGGCAGAAGCACAACTCCTAGCAGAGTCCAGAAACAACTGGAAATATTATGTTTCTCGGCACAAATATGGATCTTCAAATAAATTCATCACACCAAGTCCAAAAAGTCATCCCTACTAAATATCTGAGACATACGTAGTAGTCAGTAGTGGATCTCATTTTCTCATTAAAAATAGTTTACCTAGGAATAGTATAATGATTTTCTCATTTAATGCTAGGTGTAATTTTCAAAGAACCCTTAAAGCAAAAGATCATGAGAAAAGTAACTTGAGCAAACCCAACAGAGCTTCTGGGAACCAAAAAGGATCTACCAAGGCCAGAAAAAGAGAGGTATAACTCTGTCAGAACATATAGTTACCCACTTAAGTGTTTGCAGAATACACAAAACACCAAATATTGACTTGAATTCAAAGTTAAATATGCTTTTCAGTGTTTGTGTCCTTTATGTGTTTACTTTCTATTAAATATTCCAGAAAGATAAATTATTGGCAAGCGTCATCATGGAAACAGAAAATTACGAGCAAATATTGGACAATCTTTGCAAAATATGTGTTTTGAATTTGCAGGTCCTGATTTAGACACAACCATGTTTTACTAATATCCTCTTTTATTCAGTAAGTTCCAACCATGAGGACTGTGTCCCCCACTAGCAGTGATGTTTTTTGTATCTCAACTAAAAAATTCCTAAAGCTAAGCAAAAATAACCCACAGAAGTCACTTGGTGAATACTTTTAACTTGTGTGTGAATACTTGGTGAATACTTTTAACTTGGTGAATACTTTAAACAATGTGACCAAGGAAATTACGCACTAGCTTCCAGTCACGATTGCTCAGAACAGTAAATGTCACCATCTAGAAGGAGTTATATGCAGTGAATTACTAAAAACCCTGTTACTTTTAAGTCTATTATACATAGTGTTAAAAGGAAACATGATGTCTTATAATGTTTTGGTAAACCTGTTTATTGGTCTCCAAAAGTAAAAAATGGTTCTAAAGTAACAGATAGACAAAGTTTAGGGAAGGAGAAGAAAGAAGAAATGTAAAAAAAAGCTAGTAAAAATGCCACTTATTAAATTCTCTAGTATCTTACTGAAATGGAAGAACCTCTAAGTCCCCTAAGATCCAAAAGTAGTAGGAATGACCCTGCAGATATATCTGCTTTAGCTTTGAGGAACATGTCTTGGCCAGCCTCAAAGACAGACTCACTGTTGTATGGATAACACGTCTGGAAGAGTAGTGTAGATGCGGTCAAGAAATTTACCATTCAGTACTGGCATTTTCAAATCAATAAATCTTTTAAATCTTAGCGGGGTAACGGAAGAATGAGGAAAAAGAAAAAATATACAATTAACAAAGCAGTCAGCCAACAGATCGACCAGGATAATAATTTTTTAAGGGATACTCATGTTAATTTGGATATGCAATTTACCATACATAGTGAAAAGAAAGATACAATGTCAAAGAATAAAACAAGATTAAATCAATTGGTAAATTAAGTAGAAAATCTACTTATGTAAGAGTTCATCTGTAAGAGCTATGGTGATAGGTGAGGAAAGTTAAAAAGAGCACTAATAAACCTGCCCAAACTATCAAAAATTGCAAATTACAATGTGCAAAAGTCAAATGCTTGCTTACAGCCTCTTGCCCACAGAGGTGAAGGACCACACTGGCATTTACTTCATGAGTTCCCAGGGAGAACGTTAATAAATTTTGCCAGAAGCAGAAAAGTTAAAAAAAATAAACAAGATATATGTTTTAATCTGATTCATTATGATTTTTTTTTATTTCCTACTTTTATTAAATGAAATATTAAAATATTAAAATAAAAACTGAGTAAATAGGGCTCAGTTAATTTCATTTTCAGCTTATTTTGAAATCTTACCAAAAACACTCCCTGTTAGGACCTAGCAGGAAAAATTTATCACTTCAGCCAATGTCAAGAATCAGGCCACAATTCACCAGCATAATGGTCTATTGAACATGTTCAGTGACTGTAGCCCAGTCTCCAGGCAGGTTTTAGAGTGCAATTAGGCTTCTAACTATTGCCATTATGCAGCAAGATGAAGTTCAATGATTTTATGGGCATCATAAATATTAGGCTTTTATGTGACTTTCCACAAAAATATCATCTGTCTCCAAACATAAATGTCACCTGTGGGTTACTAATTAAAGAGGTGAAATAATGCAGCTTCATTTCAAGACTCTCTCTGATGTCAACACTTCCAAAACATATGCAAACTAAAAATAGCTCATTCTGTTCCATGAACATTGCCAAGACAGAGTATTGTCATTTCAATACATCTTAGGCACGAATATTCAGGTTTTCAGTTCTATGGTTTATTACTTCTTAAAGAAAGAAAAACAGAGAAGTATTTTACTCAGAAATACTTCTTCATCCACTTGCCAATATGTAATTAAAGTAAATGCTCTTTGCTTTTCTATGGTATAAAAATGCTGAAAAAGCTTCTCTGACCCAAACCAGGATTTGTATTCTCAGGAAAAAAAACTGAATCTTTCGAACAGCTGCACTGGAGATTAATTCTTCACAGGAAAATGTATTTCCAGTGCTGTACTTATGGCCTGTAGATGAACCATATTCTTGGCCTGCAAAGGCACAACCCTGCATTCTTCTCAGCCCAATCTGAGAGCTTTTTTTGCCCCTTTATATGAGAGGTCTTCCTAGAGCTATAAAAATGCAGGAAGATGGTGGCCTGCCCTTTCATCTCTATGTAGCTGTTCAATGCCCAGTTTCTAAGCCAAAATTTTAAAAACAAAACAGAAAGTGATACTGCATAAAAATTTTAAGTCTGTGAACATTGCTGCATTGTCAAGTGCCTCCCATATTATATGTAATACTAGTAATATGAGCCTCAGAGAACATGTCTTGTTGGTTTGGAATCCAAAACTGTACTTGAAGCAGCCTTTTTCTTGAGCTATTTTTCTAAAATATTTGTGCTTAACACTGGTCTGTGTGTAAATTCTCCTTCTGTTTGGCTGTTGATCATCTAGTTATCGAAAATGAATAGAGAGAGTCCAACTCTTTTTCCAGTATGAATAGGCTCACTCTGAAACAGGAATTCTACACTGCAAAAGAGATTTGAGTTAAAGATTGGCCTTCCTTTCTGGTATTATCACACCTTAATAATATGGTATTAAGACACTATAGGATCCGGAGAACTACAGGCCTGTCAGCCTGACCTCAGTGCCAGGGGATATTAAGAAGTGGATACATCTTGAGAGACACCAAGCACCACACACAGGACAACCAGGGAGTCAGGCCCAGCCAGCATGAGCTTGTGACAGGCAGGTCCTGCTTTACTGACCTGATAACCTTCAGTGACAAGGTGACCCACTTAGTGGATGATGGAGGGGCTGTGGATGTTGTCTACCTGGAATTAAGTAAAGCCTTTGACAATGTTTCCGACAGCATTCTCCTGGAGAAACTGGCTGCTCACAGCTTGGATGTGCGCACTGGTTCCTGGCTAGGTGGCCAAGGCCAGAGTGGTGGTGAATGGAGTTAAACCCAGTTGGTGGATATCACAAGTGATGCTCTCCTGGGCTCAGCAGAGGGGCCAATCCTGTTTAATATCTTTATCAATGATCTAGAGGAAAGGACCAAGTTGGGCGGGAGTGTTGATCTGCTTGAGGGTAGGAAGATTCTGCAGAGGGATCTCGACCAGCTGAATAGATGGCTCAAGACCAACTCTATGAGGTTCTACAAGGCCAAATGCCAAGTCCTGCCCTTGGGTCAAAACAACTGCAGGCAGCACAACAGGTCTGCTGAAGAGTTGTTGGAAAGTGGCCCAGTGGGAAAGGACCTGGGGGTGCTGGTTGACAGCAGGTTGAGCACGAGCCATCAGCATGTGCCCAGGAGGTCAAGAAGGCCAATGGGCATCCTGGCCTGTATCAGCAATAACGTGGTGAGCAGGATCAGGGTAGTGATTGTACTTGGCTCTGGTGAGGCCACATCTCAAATCCTGTGCCCATTTCTGGACCCCTCACTGCAAGAAAGATATTGAGGTGCTGGAGTGTGTCCAGACATGGGCAACGGAGCTGGTGAAGGGCTGGGAGCACAAGTCTGACGAGAAGCAGCTGAAGGAGGTGGGGTGGTTTAGCCTGGAGGAACAGAGGCTCAGGGGGCACCATAGTGCTCCCTACAACTGCCTGAAGGAGGTTGCAGCCAGGTGGGGATCACTATCTTTTCCCAAGTAACAAGCAATAGGACAAGAAGAAATGGCCTCAAGCTGCACCAAGGAAGTTTAGATTGGATATTAGGAAAAATTTCTTCACTGAGAGGGTTGTGAAGCATTGGACCAGGTGTCAGAGACTGAAAATAGTTCATGCCTCAAACATTGAAAGTTTTGTTCATGACAAGGAAGCTGCAACCAAAGAAGCCTCTCTGAAGACTGGGACTTTGAACTGAAAGTCAAACTGCTGATTAAATAAAGGGAAACACATTGTTCAGTCATCTCAGACTGAAGGAAAGGTATGCATCCACAAAAAGATGCCACCAGCTGCAGCTATCTCTGGCTGCATTTGGGGTGGGGGGAGAGCACAGCTCACAGAAGCCAGGTTTACACAGACTCCCCCCAACCGAGGGGGGAGGAGGAGGTTTTGGGTGCATGGTGTAACCTCTGGTGAGAGGCAATAAACACCCATCCTCTGTTACACAAACTGGCCCAGCTGTGGAACCCCGAACCCCACAGGGCACATCCACGGGACGTTCATGTGAGAGGCTTGGCCCCACAGGCCTGCACGTGATGCAACAGACCCAGAGTCTGCTGTGAGAGACTGCAGCCCCCACCTCCCGGGGGACATGCCTGGACACGCCTACCCAGCCTGAGCATATAAACCCATCGGACCCTGTGCCTTTTGGGGGGACTTTCACCACCAAGAAGACCAGCTGCAGAGGATCAATGGAACATCTTGGGGTCCACGGAGTGGTGATATTTTCCTTATTCTGTCCCTGTCACTCTTTCTGTCCCCCCCACCTATTTTCCTACTTCTTTCATTCTTTCTCTCTCTCTCTCTCTCTCATATTTACCATCAAATAAAACCCTTACTATTGTCACTGGCATATGGTCTCGTTTGCACCTTAATTGGGGCAGAGGAATTTCTAAGAACCTTAAAACTGGATCTCAACAGCAGGCTGCCCAGGGAAGTGGTTGAGTCACCATCACCAGAGGTATTTAAAAGACAAGTAGATGTGGCACTTAGGGACATGGTTTAGTGGTGGACTTAGCAGTGTTATGTTAACTGTTGGAATCCATGATTTTAAAGGTCTTTTCCAACTTAAATGACTCTATGATTCTATGATAACAATAGAAACCTGCAGGTTTATTAAACAAAATCACTTATGTTAGTACTCAATATGTACTTACATCACTGTTTTCGACTTCTTTATCATTAATAACAAATCTGAAAGTAGAATCTGGAGATAAGCTTTCAGCCTGAATCCAGAAACGAACTTCTCCTTTATCGAGAACCTCATAAGCTAATTCTGATTTCAGTGGTATTGCTACAAAAAGAAAAGAATCAAAAGTCAATAATGCATGAAACCTTGTGAGAAATAGGAATATCATAGTAAAATATTAGCAATTCCTTATGATTTATAGACTTCTGGATATAGAATAAATTTTAAGCACGGAAGAGTCCTCTAATGCAGCCGTTGGCTGATTTTTTAATTAATTTCTCAAAGGGAGAAGAGAATTTACAGCTTACTGTTTGTACATTGTGTAAGGATTTGGTAATCCTAGTAACAATCTATAATCTATTGTCAAAGTTAAAGTTCAAAGACATTCAGGAATAATGATTTTATTCAATGTCAACTAATATTCTTCTAAACAAACTAAAAGATAAGGAAGCAAGGTGTTCCATGGTAAATGAAGCTGCCATGAAAAATGAAGTTGCCATTGTCTCAGGAAGAATCTTTTTGGGACTCCAGTCATTAGTATGTAATTATATTCCTTCTAGAAGTATCCAATAAATTCAGATCTTCGACTTACTTGGATTCTTTATTTCGTAGCTTAATGCCATCAAACGTTCAAACTCTGAAAATAAGAAAGATGTCCATGTTTTAATTTATTCTGAAAGCTACAGACAGCAAATAAGTGTCAACAAAAGTAAATATCAGCATCAGCAAAGTTATTTCCTTAAAGCTTGTATATGAATACACAACTCTTCAGAAAATGATGACTGAAAATATTTAAATTCTGATACATGGATTTGGCAAATGCTCCTATTGCACACATTTTAGAGTATACTCTCTTATGCAAGGGAATCTAAACAAAGGCCAAAATCTATTTTAAACGTTAAAAACAGCAATACAAAAGAAAGATAGGAAACAATAGCTTCTAAGCAGTGTACAATGTTCCTTTATCTGCTGACTTCCTTTCTCACACTATTCCTAAAAATCTTGTTTTACTGTAGCAGGAAACAAGATCAAGTGCAGGTTAGTCTGAAAACAATACAGAACGTTCTAGCGAATTCACGAGATCCTCATGAGGGCTGTGCAAGGGTCTAGAATTCAGGTTTTTAGATTTTCATATTATCCTATTTATCATAGTCATTACCAATAAAGATTTGGAAAATGAACATTACTGCCAATTCCAAATTTACAGATAATGTAAGGACCAGAGAAAATTAGCATCGATTTATGACATGATAGAGGATTTTGCAAAATTGCAGAATTTATAGCTGTTGAGAGAGTAAATGGGCAGTGAAATAATGGTTTTCAGTGCTAAGACACAAAATCTGATACTTGTGCAGGGATCCAGTACAAATAAAATTGTAATTTTGAGTGACATATGATCAGGAAAGACATAGGCTAAGTATGGGGTGAGAAACACCTTCAGTGCTCTTATACAAAAAAAAAAAAAAAAAACAACTTCAAAGGTAGATCTGATGGTGACAAGACCTACAGAGTGATTTCAGAGTGATGCTTCAAACATTAGTCAAATGGCAGTTCTCATGATAAAATGCATTGGGAAATTAAAAAGCACATATTAGTAATAACTGGTAATAAGATAATAATAATTGGTAATAAGAGTAGTCATAAAACTTCCATGTCCTGGAGAACCTTTTTTTTTTTTTTTTTGTCTGAACATAGATTTCTTCTCAACACCTACTTGGAAAGGGTGGTTTGACATGTTTCTCACTGTAATAAAAGGCCTGCCTTCTATCAGACTCACATTTAGTCTCATCTCCTCTCCTTAAATGACTTAGTAGGCTGAGAAGCAGAGGGATTTCAATACTTGAGGAACTGGGCATAGCAATTACAGCTGAGGATTGGGAAAGAACCAAAGTAACTTTTATTTTACGTAAAATAACGAACTCTCCTCTTTTCTTTTATGCCAGCATTTCTCAATGATAGAGCAAAGTCAGACTAAAGCAAATTAATTGAAACTCCAAGGAAACAAAATAACTACAATGAAATAAAGCAAAACTAATATAAATGTACGCCAAACGACAATTTGACGCAATGTATTTAGATCTTGTTAAAGCATCATCTTTTTTCTCACTAATTTCCTGCATCTCGGTTATTAGAAACTGCATCTAGAGCCTCAAGCACAACTGAAAGTGTAAGGGATATTTGCAAACATCATTATAATCCCAGCATAAAGAAAACAATTCTAATTTGCCATGTTTTTTATCTTTATCTAGAAAATACTCCCTGAAGTTACCCTAGCTTTCATTATTATGATAATCAGAAAAATAAGTAACCACATGAAGCCTGTAGTGTGTTCTTTTTTGTTTTTTCTAAATGCATAAGAAATAATGTGAGAGTTGTAGCGTTCTTTTCTTATCTTCTTGGGCAATTTTTAGTGCACTTGAGGCAATACAATGAAGAAATACTTGAAATTATAAGGACCTTACCTTCATCATCCATAACGAAGCTGGACGAAACCCCATCTGTGTCACTAACTGAGATAGAGTAAGTTCCCAAGTCTGATTTATCAGGATTTTTGAAGTACAGCTTAGAACTAAAGTCATCAATGAAGAAGAATATAATTAGCTCAGTATCCCATGTTAAGATTTTTAACATGACAAATTTCTAATACTTTGGTAGACGGGCATGACTTACTGATTTCCTTCTGTTTCGATCTTAAACTTATGAGGATCATCAATCTCCTCATAAGATTTACCCCATGCAAAATGAGATGCATCTGTAGCTTCTTTGCACTCAAAAGCCAGGTAAATATTACCCTCATCATCCACACCTGAGTAGATTTCTTTCGTTCCTGCAAAATAGGAGTCAACTCAAATGTCAAGGCTGCATTTTTCTTTCAAGGTGCAGATCATAAATTAATCAAGCCCGCACCTATTTTATCCTAAAAGACACTGATTTTATTAGCAGGTCTTAGAGAAGGTTTATGTCATATGCTGACTCCGCATCACATGCTAGTAAGTTTCTTACTCTACACGCAAGAAAGGAATGTTAATACTAATAAATGCTTATTAAGAAACAAATCAATAGATATAACTGAATAGGAGAAGACACGAAAAGTTTAAATAAACCAACTTCCTTATCATTCCTGAAGCTTTAAAAAATCTGTTGTCACACCAAGTAGCACCTTCGAATAAAAACCAAAATACCTGATTATCAAATAACTCCTGCAATAAGGAAAAAATTCTTATCACTATCTCTGTATCCACATGATTTTTTCTTAAATTTTAAGGCTAAGAGCTTCTTAATTCTTGAAATATGTGATACAATATCAAATTAGTTTGATTAAACTTAACTCCAATATTTTAGTATTTTAGAAGCAGAGGAGATTAAACAGTTCATTTTACCTGGCCGTTCCTCAACAAGCACTGGTTCAGATATCTCAGATGACTTGCCTACCCCAGCATCATTCACTGCACGAACTTTGAAAACATAGGTATGACCCTCATGTAAATCAGTGACCTTAAACAAGATAAAGGGCAAAGCCAATTCAAAAAACAATCTAAGATATTTTGTTTGCTTATATGAAGATGTTAGCAGAAGCTGAAGTTCAAATACATATTTTTTGTTCAAATACACATCTTTTTTGTTCAAATACCTATCTTTTTTTGTACTCAGTAAGAACTTTTAGTACCCATTTTTATATTGATATTAATATTAATTAATGAAGATGTTACCTTAAGATAGCGCTTTGAAGTAGGTTTCTCATTAGCAGTGATCCAGTCTTCTGCATCTACTTCTTTATAGTCTACTAAATACCCAGTAATAGGGCTTTTGCCTTCATACACAGGAGCTTTCCACAGAAGAACCAGTGATGTATTTCTAACTTCACATATCGTGAGATCATAGGCAGGACCTAAAATATTTCAAATATTGGAAATTCACTTCAATATAATGAAGTTTTTCAAGCTGTCCCTGTAGAGGCCGAAATGTATTGCTATAATTTTGACTGTATTTGCTTTCCAAAATTTCATCCTTTACAATGCATCTGGTGCATGTGGTATTTAGGTCATTTTCCCCTCATTGCTGTATATACCTGCCTTACACAGGGAGTGACATTAGTATTCTGAAGCACACATGCTTAGCTAGATCTCAGTAGCTCTCTTTTAAGGGAAAGTTAATCATGTGGAAAATCCATGCAGTTTAAGATTTTCCAACAAGCAGGAGAGGCTTCTTGTCTATTATTTAACTCACCAGCCCCACATCAAAGTTGCTTCACTGAGCCTGATTCAAGTTCATAATTTAACATCAAGATTTTTATTTTTTCATTACTGTACATGAGCCATGATCTTTCAGAATAATCCAAAATTCAGTGGCACCAAGGGACTTTGGATCAGGCTTCTTGTTCCCTGACAGAAGAATTTTTATTTTGAACTAGATAGCTGCAGCCAAGAGGAACTTCTCAGGATGAATGACACTTGTTAGGAGAAAAATTTAAGCCAAAAATATCCTGATACTCTACAAATAAGTGAGAGTTTATAGGTTTGCAGCTACCATGTTATGTTCTCTCTACTATACTTTCCTTCTCCTTCAACTAACTGTTCAAGTGCCATTCAGTCTAACTTAGAGCAATTATTTTTTACTATACTCTTGATATTTATTTACACTAGCAAATAAATATCAATGTAAAGGCATAATCATATCAATTTCCTACCATGGTCAAAATACCCATGACAAAATACTCAAATTCAGTCAAATTATGTAGCTTTCTTCTTGTGCTTTAGATGTAGAGCAAGGAAAGCTGAAGACTTAAGGACTAACTTGAGACTTAAGGATTTCCTCAGTTTTCAAGATATTGATTTTCCCTACAACACATCTTACCATTTAAAATAATAATAAAAAAAAAGAGTGGGAAGCCTTATAAATAACTCTGATTACCATTCCAGACTATATGATGTTAGCCAGTGATGAAAGAACGTAAAATCTGTAAAGGATGATATTCAGGAAATATACGGGGCGGGGGGCGGGGGGAGGGGATGAAACACCAAACCTTTAGAAAAGTTTTTCTCCAAAGTGGATAAACACATTTCAGAAAAGCATATTAAATACCTGTTACAGACCTTATAAGGATAAATATTAGATTTCTCATGGAAAGACTGCCATTTTCAGGGAACCTAAAGCCTTCCCTCAGGGCTCTTTAAAAATCCCAATCTAAATGTCTATATATCCACAGATAATTAAAATTCCACTGTCAAATGGACCCGGTAGAAATCTAGACAGTAGAAGGAAAATGGTAATGAAGCATGTTCTATTCTGAGGATTCTGAGACCCCAAATATTTCTTTTTATTTAAAGCAATGTAAGACAATCCATTAACTATCATTGCTAACTCACAGAAACTCACAGAGACACCTAAGACTAAAGTTCCACAGAAGGATGAAATAATTATGGACTCTGGGCGAGGAATCCATCACTTATGCTGGAAATCCTGCAAAAGGTTTTGGCCTTTCTAAGGAAACCTTCTTTCTATATCAAAAGGTGGAAGATTATTTTGTTGACACTGGGAGTATATTGCAGTCACATTACATTAGTCCTCAGTGTCTTTAGTAAGTCAGGGAAGAGGGTCAGGCTCTTTCTCCCAGTTTTAAATCTCAACTATTTCTTTTCATTATTGTTAAGCTATTGCTTTAAAAATGTGTTTTAAAAAAGGCTTGTGAAGTATTTAACAGGTTTGGAGATTTGGGGTTTTTTGGGGAGAGGGCAATGTTCTTGGCTTGTAGTGTTTTTTTATTTCTTTATCTATCATTTAAAATTAAGGATAATCTTCACTTCTTTACACACTATGTAATTCCAGTGATGTTTTGAAAACACTGTAGAGAGCATAAATCGTAGATCACTTCTTTAAGAAAAATAATTGTTCAAATGATGATGCACTTACACTAAATATTACAAGATTATAAGAAAATGTAGTTAACACGAAGTGAGTTAAGGTCAGGAGATTAAACATTTTATTTTTAACAGCTTTGTCATTAAATCCATAAGGTAAGATTTATGAACTCTGAAGAATTTAGCTAGAAAACATAATGACAAACAGCTTTTCAGAAAAAGAATATGGGCATTAAAAAGAACTAAACTTGGAACTTAAATTTTTGTTTTAGAGGGCAAATAGAAGGGGATTTGTAAGCAGGCAAATGCCTTGCAGGAGGTGGAGTTATAGTTTGTCTACTCAGCATCGAAAATCTTTATTTGGAGTAGTGTCTCCAGTCTGTGCACTGCCATTCAAAAAAGAGGTGACCCAACTAGAAAAAGTTAGAAGAAGAACAAAATTTTTTTTTTTCATTTAGCAATAAAGAATACATGATCTAAAGGGAAGGTTGCAGGAAGAAAAATTCAGGAATATAAGAGAAACTTTTAAACTGCAAGCATAGCAAGATTAGGAATGGATCTTGTCCAAAGTACCTGGACTTTTCATGAGGGGAAGACTTTAAAGATGGATTAGACAAGCCTCTGTCAAAGAGATAGGTATAGGTAACCTGAAAGCGAGTGAGCAGCTGGACTAGATGACATTTGAGAGTCTCTCCTCATAAACAATTCCATGATCTTACTGAATTTTTTCTTGTTGCAGGTAAGAACTACCTTTTACTTATAGCATAGAAAAGAGAACTGAAACTTCCCTTACCTCATGCCACCCCACTAGTAATCTTTATAGTTTTACAAATCCAAATTTAGGAGTTTTATGGGTTTTTTTCTTTACTGAGAAAATAACTGTGACAATATTTAGGCATGGAACAGATCCTTTAGGTGTCAGACAGGTCCTGATGACATAAACAAGTATTAGAGTGGATTTTTAGGTATATATCAAAGCTCAAAGTCATATATAGAATTCAATATTACAACACAGCAGTATTTTACAGTGTTTGTGGAAAAAGAAGGTAGAAATATTTTAAA
This sequence comes from Lycocorax pyrrhopterus obiensis, assembly GCA_014706295.1. NCBI lineage: Eukaryota > Metazoa > Chordata > Aves > Passeriformes > Paradisaeidae > Lycocorax > Lycocorax pyrrhopterus. The sequence goes on from JACSVZ010000004.1 coordinate 90,336,787, forward strand.
GTGGTACGTCCCTTTGTTTTCACTCTGGGCTGTACTTGTGACACACTTTGTTTAAGCAAATCAGCCCAGACATCAGAAATAGCTTTAGAAAATGTGTTGCTCGGTATGAGTAACAGTGTTACAGTGTTATAAAATATGCAGAATGGACCTTCAGAAACCCTTTCATAGCTTATTTACAGGCGTTGAGCACTGCTGGGGGGGACTAATTCTTTAGATGTTTAACATTTTTATGTTAAAAATATTATATAATATATATTACGTATAAATATAATATAGCATATAACATATACATAGAATATTATGTATCACATTATGTATTACATAACAAATTTATATGCTCACATGAGGTAGATGACAGTTTAAGTTCTTTTTGGTGAGGGTTCCAAATTCATAGTACTTCTAATTACAATTAATAGTCTTCAGCTACATCTACACTGCTAAACTACAGACAGCCCAAACACAGGGTTTGAGTACTAGCACACAGCCATTCCTACAGTATGTTTGTTAGCACATTTGTCCTAAAACCTGGCTAATAATAATCTCTCAGGTAATACCTAGGTACAGTCTAGGGGAAACACACGTACATGGGCACATTATTTGAGTTTGAGTAGCTGCGCTACTTGTCTCTATGTCAAGAAACAGGCCCCTCTTTTGTGTTATTTATGACCGAAAGCTAACATAGGTTTGGAGTCTGAAACTCCAGGAATATTCTTAGTAGACTGCATTTATAGTGCAGAGATATTGTACAGGTGGTGAGTGTGAGGTGGAGCTTGTAGGGCTTGAAGAGGTGGTAGAGATACAAATATAGACTAAAGGCTCAACACTGTTCTGACCTGGTGAGGGCAGTGAAAGAAAGGGAACTCAACAAGCTAAGTAAAGGTCACCTATTTCCCAGGAGACTCAATGTCATCATTGGAGGTGTGGCGGTAACTTTTAACAGATCTCGGAAGCAAGAGCAATCTCAACAGGTACTATGGAAGAAATTGAGCAAAAGACATCCTGCAGACTTTGGCTGGAACTCTGTGGCTATGTTTCAAGGAGTTTATACTGAATTGAGATTCATGAAGAACTAACAGACTTACCAGGCTCTGGCATTGTCCAGGCTTTACACTTAAAATGCTCACTGGGATCTGAAGGTTGACCTATTCCAACCAGATTTGCAGCAGCAACTTTGAATTCATAGAAGGCATCTTCAGTCAAATCCTCTACCTTTTTTCATTTGATAAAACAATTCAATATATCAAAAGCCATGATTTATATTCATTTAATAAATACTTGAATATAAACATTGGTTAATTAATTATCAGGCATTACTACCGTGCTGAAGAATGTAATTTGAAGATTTAAATCAAGACTTTAAATGAAGACTTAAATCAAACTCACTGCAGAGTTCTATATTACAGAATATAATATATATTCTCCACGTTTCAGTCACAGCATCCTAACAGCACTCATATATTGGCATGAAAAGTTGCAAGAGTTTAGAGCAAAAGTTCAAGGAGCCCAATCAATGAATGACCACTAGCAGATACTTATGGGTGAGTGTTCTAAAATGAAATACCTTCTTCCGTTGCTTGTGAAAGACTGTTCATAAGCCATTCACTTAAGCAAGAGTTCAAATAGTGTTTTGGTTTAAAAGGTCACAGTGGACTGACCAAGGAAGAAAAGGAAACGATAGGAAACTAAAAGAAAAAATAATCCAATTAGTTCAAAAATGTGCTGATATAACTCCAGGAAAGAGTCTCTCAGTAGTATTTCATAGCTTATGTGAATCTTTCCCACAATTATATTTAATCATATGTCTCAAGAGAAAGACACAGCTGAGAGTAGAATTTCTAGTGGAGATACCAAACAATTTTAGGTTTTCCTGAATAAATAGTTCTCTTTAAAAATGTGAGATAAAAAAAGGATTTTGGTGTAATTTTTTTAATGATAAAAACATGTGAGGGTAACAAACATATGGGGTAGCATCAAATACAAGACCAAAGCAAACAAGGTAACACAGAAAAGTCAGGCACTAAAATAATTTAGACATAATTTCCTGAAGATAAGGAACTATATAGTGTGACCCTCAAGACAAAATAACAGCTCAGCCTGTAAAAATGATTTTGAAATCCCAGGTTATTAAGGGAAAGAATATTTGTGGGGTTCCTATAGAATTATTTAATCAGAGAAGGTTAAACCTTCAGTGATTTCCCAGTGCTGCAATGAATATCTCAGGGCATTCTCTGTTTGCAGTATGTCATAAAATATTCTGTGCTACTAAAAGCTGTCTTGGTTTTATTTCCCATCAGTATTTCAGATTCTAGTCATTCAAACTAATGTACAAAGATGCACCTTCAGGCACAAATACAGGTACTGGCAGGACTGACACTTAAATATCCAGTTAAATTCTGAATGGTGTCCCCTAATTTACATTACCCATTTGTTTACAAATGCATTAAAAATAAAAATATATGGAAAGCATTATAAGCAATTTTCCCTTTCATACCTATCCTACCTGCCCTTTTTTATTTCTCAACGTCCATGCTCCATCTGCTATGTCAGAGATGCCAGTCATAAAATCAGTCTCAAACATGCATGCACCTGAGTATTGCTGCCTGCCTTCCGTGACTGAAACATTCTTCCTCAGGTCATCTGCATCATTATCTTCCACCTTAGTGTCAAATACCTGTGAGACTTACTTCTGCCCTAAGGTGTACGGGAAATTTGCTGACTTGCAGAAATAAAATTTTAATTATTTGTGAATAAAAACTGATTGTTTCACTTAATTTAAAAAGCATCAGATTGATTGATTACTTGCTATATCCTATCTCCCTAACTATTCTTCATGGAAGTTGACATCCAAATTTTCCTCTTTTACGAAACATTTAATATGTTGCAAGTGTAACCAGAAGTAATTTATTTCAAAACTGGTACTCTGTAAAGGAGGTGACAAGACATAAGGCTAAGTTCATTAATATACATGCTTTTTCAGCTGAAGGCAGATTTTGAGAGTAAGAACAGGGGCAGTTATTTTTTTCTCTATCCATCTCCACTTCGTTTACAAGTCTCCAGTTCCACAGAGAGCAGTTATCTGTCCGGCTAAACACTTCCATCCTTTCTCTGTATGTTGTTCCAGTGGTGATACATATAGTGATCGTTAATGAAAATAGCTTGTGGAGCATTTTATAGCTATCTTGTTCCTAGTGAAAAAGTGCTTCACACTTTTCCCTCAAAAATTTTCTTATCTGAATGGCCTTATTCACATTAGAATTTCATAGTAGGGGATGGCACTTATTCTCTACCCCAGGTTTAACCTTGTTGCACTCCAAATGGAAGTGCCTAGTTTTGTTGAAGTAAGTGTTTAAAGAATTTTTCCATTCAAAAAAAAATCCAAAGAAATAATTCAAATCAATTCCAAAAATATAATGATCAAAAAATACTAACCGTATAAATCGTCCGGGTAATAAGGGAAGAATTGACTTCATGCCAGTTTTGATGGTTGGCTTCCCGTTTATCCATGTAATAACCAAGGATTGGTGAACCTCCACTGTATGTTGGTGCTTTCCAGCCAAGGGTCATTGAATGCCCATCACAGTTCAGAAGTGTGATACCACGAGGATGTGAAGGACAAGCTACAAGGAAATTAGCAACCTGAGAGTTAGGACAGAGTCTAAAGCCCTGCAGTGTAGAAGTTGCTTAGCATTTTTGATATTGCTTGTGTTTTCTGCAGCATACTGCTCTCAGCTGTATAATGATAGCAAAATAGTTGTAAAGTTGCTTTCATTTTATCACCGGATAGAAACACGGAAGGTTTTAAAACACCTGCCTAGCATTTTGCCCTCTCAGAAGGTAGCAAGGAGGAATAGATGACCTTTGGTATGGAAATAGTACGGCCAGCAAGAGTCTCCAGACTAAATATTATGCCAAAAGGTTGAAACGGGTCAGAAGACCTCTTCCCACTAAGAAACAATTAAGCTGCTCAAAAACTTCTGGAATACAGTAACAATCATCCAATTAAAAAAAAAAAAGATTATGAACTTGAATGAAATTAAGTCACAGTACTGACTGATCTATGACCACCACAGTCTTCCTGTCCTATCCTGATATTATATGCCTCATTCAGACTGTGACTGCTTTTTGCTCTAGAAAGAATAGAAGATCTTTAGACTTTCAGTAACTTAACCTGTATTGAGGCAGAAAATAATGTCCTTCATGATTTTACCTGCGTGGGTTTACTCCCTTCTGCAGCAGAAGCAGAAATGTCACCAGGGCACCTTCCTAAGGATGAAGAAAACCCTTTTCCTGAGGTTTTTAATCGCCTCCTACTGGCAAGCACCCCTTCTAGCAAGCAGTTTTGCATTTTTCATACATACTTGAAAGTCTGCCCAAAGATACCCATTTCTTGACACTGGGGTGCTTCAATCAGTACAGCTAAACACCTGGCCCTAAAGCTGATCTGATACTTTCAGGTGAATTACCAGTATAACTTGAGAGAATGTAACTTACCTCATTCAGAAGAGAATACATTAGCAAAGGCCTTGGTACAGTCCCTGATCTTGTAGCTGTACTAATGATCACCACTGAAAACAGATAGTAATCAACAGAACTGCCCTTTTGTTCTTTTTTTTTTTAAATATGACGCTATACTCAGAGGTCATAAAATGAGGCCTTTGCATTTATTGCCACTTCTTGATAAATAAGAATGACCTTGGCAAACTCCTGAAAATGGTCTTAAAATAGCATTACAGAAAGATTCTGGCCATGCTAATGTTAAGTCACCTATAAATAGTCCTGCTAAATTCCTGTTAGGGCTACAAAAGTGGATAAAAGTCATGCACATCCTGTAAGTATGTGTAAGATCCAGGTGCTCTGTGTTTGGTGATATAACCCGTGCAACCCTCATCTTCAAAACACACAGTGACAAATAGGTGCAAGTGCTTCTAACAACATTGTGGTGATAGATGTGCAAGTGTCAATGCACCACCTACCCATATGAGACACACTTCCTCCTAAAGAATTCAAATAGAGTAACTTTGTCAGTAACATCCAAATTTACTTTCTATTAACCATCCTGAATTATAAACCTTTTAGAGGATTATTTGTGACAAATATGTCTCCTGGTTTTCTTCAAGAGGTAGAGGCCACTCTTCTGGGGAAAAGGTGTCCTATTTAAAATTTTTCAGAAATTCAGATTGAACCATGACAGCTCAAATCTGTGTACTGTTTGTTGTAAATAATTATTCAGCCTTTCACTCAACATGAATGATTCCCATTGAAGGCTGAACAACTGATCTTACACAGAAATTTTGTTCGTAGGAGACCTGAGGAGGTAGATTGTGCTCCAACCTGGAGCAGACAAAGGGGATTTTCTGTTTGGTTCAACTGTACAGTAATAAAGCTTACTGAAACCCTTCTAAATGGAGCAGATTCCATGCTAAACTGTGTTGCACCACTCCAAGTCACTCAGAAACTAATTGTCCAGCTTAATCAGTATTTAAGTTTCTTTGATACAGCCTAGGAGCAAAAGGCAGTCTGGCCATTATAGTGCATCTTACCCAGTATTTCTGACAGTCATTATAAATAACTTTTTTTTATAACACAATGTCTTTTCTCTAGAATAGCCACATGCCAGAGAACAGACATCATTAAGCAGATGTGCATGATGGCCGCAAGCTATACTATTATAGCAAATCAGACCAAAGGAGATGATGGCTGAAAATATGTGACTAATTCAAGAAACAAGAAGCTGAGTTGCACAGAACCACACTTACTCAGGGCTGCCTGCACTGTTACAGCCTCTGACTCCTGCGAGTTTTCACTCAATCCTATAGCATTTGCAGCTTTCACACGGAAGACATACTGCTCTCCAGTCTCCAAACCATGAACAACAAACCTGGGTTAAAAAGATAGCATCACATATTAGTATATGTTTTACAGGAACCATTCTATGCTGCAACATGAATTTGTTGTGTCCACTAAAAAGCTCAACTTCATGAGTGCTTCACAAAGGAAAATATTTCCAAGAGGGAAACCGCAATACAATGACATTATGTGGTAAAATATAATTGGATGGGACACTGGAGCAAAAATCACAGTTCTCGTTAGATTGCTAGTACTGATCTAGCAGGTTAAGTCAGATAAAATACAATATATTCCCTCTAAACTTTGGCTTGCTAAATTCTAATCTATTCCAGGAAGGAACTCTATTTTTCACTGTACTTTTACAGTCATTGTCAAAAACAGTTTTCAGTTTTGATCTGAGTTTCTAGGTAATTACTGTGCTAAATAAAATACTCTGAGCTATCCTATTGTAACATATGTTCATGTATGAAGAAATGAAATGTTTTTTTCTTATTTTTGTGCTTTCTCAACCCCCTTTGACCAAGAATTAGTCTCTACTTTTTCTTTGATCAAATTCCTTGACTTCTTGAAAAAGGACTCACCAGAATACAAAGTCACTCAGTTAATAACTGACATAATACAGTAAACAAAATGACGTGCTTGTTATAGAAAATACAAAATACACATCTAAACTTGGCATTTGGTGAGTGATTCCAATAAAAATAAGTATGATTTTCACAGAGGAAATTGCTTGAAGAATCCCATAATGAAGTATGATATTTTCAGGAGGGAGGAAGAAATCATCAGAAATTCAAACAGAGCTAGTGTCATGACAAGGGAATTAGAAACAGAGCTACAGTCTTTTAACCAGAGACACAGCAGATGAGGGAGCTCTGATGTTTCTGGAATGGGACACTTGGATTTCCTGCATAATAGTGTCAGCTGCCAAAGCACGTTCACCATCATATTTATAGCAGAAATAGCCTGACCTTTTGCCCTGTTATTCATGGACTATGATAAAGCTTTAGAATTCCTTTCTCATACTCTTCGTCATGTGAATCAGATCTGTTTACCCCCTAGCATAATTTGTATTAAAAAAGACATATTTTACACTTACCTATGTCCAAGACATTCAGAATCATGTCTCTAGAATCTGCTTTTAAAACTCAAAGTCATGGAATAGAAAAAAAGATGCTTCTCCTTGGAGAAAAAAAAAGTGAGGAGAATTGCCTTGCAATTTGGAAAACTTAGCTCTGAGAGCCTGCAGACTGTTTTTCTTCACACTCATTCAATATTCTCCTTCCATTATAACCCTATGGCTTAGCACATAAAATGTCTTAAAAATACTCTATGGTTTTCAAACTTCCCAAACATACAGAAATATTATCAATACCTGTTATATTTAATAGGTTTATGGTTACTCTGTTCCCAACGATTTGATCCCACCACAGAGTAGTCAATGTAGTAGCCATATAAATCCTCTTCATGTTTTGGTTTTTCCCATTGAACTACAACTGATGTTTTTGTATTCCTTGTGGCCACCACCTGTCCAGGTGCAGATGGCAAAACTAAGAAAAAGAGATAAAACATATACTATTAGGAAATACATAAAAATAAAAGTAATTTGAACTAGTTGAAACACTGTATAAATTGATCATATTTAATCACTACAGCTATGACTACTCCTACCATGTTAATATCGTTATATAACACGCATTTTAATATATTTCTTTCACTTTAAGTCTGGATACCTATTTATACATGTGTATAAAAATATATTTCTTTTTCTATTTTTTTTTCTCAGAATGCTCTAAGCTGTGAGGCTCCCTACCTATGTGATTTTATATAGGGTTTACGATAGTCAATTATAGGAGTACATATTTTCAAATATGAGTGTGGATAAAAGCATCCAGATATGCAAATGTTCACTCTCAAAAGTTCTCTCTCAAATAAGAGGTTGATGTATAGCTTATGTCCCTGTAGCATTACCGTGTCAGTAAGAAATGCATATAAACTATAGAGATATGATATCATGAGGATTAAGAAATACTGTCTTACAGTTAACGTATGTTAACCCCAATTCAGAACATACGAACTTTTCAGGACAACCTAAAGCATATATTTGAGTGCAAATAGTTTATCTAAAAGTAGCTACATGAATGTCATAGAAGCATAGGAACATTGGTTGGAAGGCATCTCTGGGGATCATCTAGTTCACTCTATCACTGAGAGTGGGATCACCAACAACACTAAACTAGTGTGTCAGTCACAGCTTTGTCCAAGTCTTGAAACCTTCTGACAATGGAGATTTCACAGCTTACCTGCACAACCTCTTCCAGCACTGCGTTCTTGCACCTTGCACCTTTCTCATTAAAAGAGCATGTCCAGCATGAACTTACTAAACTACAATTTTTAGCTCTTGCTTCTATTTGTCATTTGACAATGCTGAGAAGTTTGACACCATCATCTTTGTAAGTCTTCAAACGAAACAAGCCCAGGTACATTCACCTCGCTTCATAGGTCACAATCTCTAATCCCTTGGTCATTTTGGCTGCCATCCAGAGGACCTCTCCAATTTACAACCATCCCTCTAGACTAAGGAAGCTAGAACTGGGAACCAATACTCCAGGACCAACCTCAACACCATCAAGAAAAGAGGATAAATCTTCCTTCAACCTGTTGACTACAGTTCTCCCGATGTACCATAGTATGCACTTTACTTTACATGCAATGGAAGTTCATTGTTGGTTTACATTGATCTAAACAGATGAATGTGCATAAATAGAACCAGAAATATTGAGATCTAAATGCAAAAACAAAAATCTTAGTAAGAACCAACACACAGTCTGTACACTATAAAATATCTACCTGAGGTTTTTAGTTTAAGAAACTGACACAATGTCTCAGCCTAGCATGACAGGCTAAGAAAGGCATCCAGTACTTGCCTTTTGAAGGTATTTTAGTTTCCTCAGATTGATGTTGCAGAGAACTGCAAGCAGCATGAAACAAAAGAAAGGCAGCATGTTTTCCAATTAGTCTTTCAATATTAAAATGAAAATTAATACTTACACACTATTGCACTTTATGCAATAAATCTGTAAGATCAAATTGATTCAGTCTGAGATAAATGCACCTACATTTACACCTTTATGTGTGTCCACAAGCACATATTCTTAAGCTGCCACTATAGTCAAAGCGCTAGGGCTAATTCAGTTACACAGATAAATTAATTTAGGGCCATTTTGTCACTTCTTCGTCAAGTTGTCAGATATGACTTGGGAGACAGTACCTACAGTCCTCTGAAATGGCAAACTGAAAGCATTTAAAAAGGATGTCTCTTTGGCTGGTTACACTGAGCCTTCCATCAGTGGTTGGCAGGGTCTCGAAAATTATTCATCTCACCCCAAAACAGACACTATAGCTGGGTGACATGGGGCAACTCATGGCAACATCAGCCAACTTATCTTCCAGGCTCCAATTGCCACAGTGAGAGCAGAGACATCTACTGCACCTGTAGATACCTACATGGAAACACCTAAATTTAGATTTTAATCTCAAACTGAATACACTTTTACCACTCAATTAAATTGCATAATTTTAAGGGTCATTTAGGATGGCCTAGGATACCCCATCCATTCTTTAGTTTCTGCTCATAAACTACCCATAATTGCTGTGCAATGATTGACATCCTCATGAAGGTGTCCCCGCCATCTTTAGGAATATCAAATGACAGACACTAAGTGCAGGCAACTAAAACAAGCCATGTGTTTCTGATATATTTTAGCTCAGGTGGCACACTCTGTCTCTGAAAATACTTCTGAAGTTTCTCTTTAAAATAGAATCTTCTGCTTTGTGCTTTACTTAAAGCTGTTGAGTTACGCAGAAGGTGTTGCGTTAACCCCTAAGGGATAGCTTATTTTCTGTAGTAAGTGAAATAAATACAGTGTTTTTGTTCCCTACTTTGGGGAAGGTTGAATGGTTTAAATAATTTATATGCATTAATGAGACATCAAACCAAGAATATACGAAAGCAAAAGATGCTTTTCTTTATCATGTAGTTACAGATCGAGTTGAAAGTATGGATTATATTTTTAACTATGGTATAACAGATACCGAAAATATTTTTTATATTACTAGAAAGTGTACTAGTAAGATATGTGCACTTAAAGTGACAGTTGTCAACACATCAAGCTGTTATTTGTGGCATCAGCAAAACTGCAAAACCAAAACAAGTGTTCGAAAAACAAGATGAATAACTGCTCCCTAAATTTTCATTTGTGTTTTTGAATGTGGCCCCAAGATAAACACTTCATTTTCATTTGGAAAATCACCACTGATTAGGTAGTTGTATCTTCCCCTTTCCCTGAAATCTACTCATCTGCATGCCATAGGAATATTGCACCAGCAGTAATTAGCAACTCAGAATACCAAGAAAGAAATGAAAGGCTACCTTATCGAGCTGAAACTGCAGGGAATTAGGTAGTATATAATTACCTGAGCCAGAAAATGTAGTTATCAAAGTTAGGGATTAACCTATTGCTTTGATGACACATTAATAGAACACTGAAGAGTGAATAACTAAAAATAATTTAACTTTATACTGATTATTGTTTTCAGTAGGGAGGCTTGTGATCACTAGGAAAGTTCAGGAAAGTCTCTAAAATTTATCTTCTTGGTCTCTTTTAAATCCTACACAGAACTGAACACAAAGTCGACTACTATTATCGTAGTTATACTAATCTAATGAGACTTGTCTATTTCCAGTTTGTAAAATATCTATTGTTTTTAATATTAATGTGTTACAATTAATACTTTACCAATAGTATCTTGTGCTTGTATAGGTTCTGTGATTTCAGATGGATCACTGATGCCATGTTTGTTTGCTGACAATACTCGGAAAACATATGGTTTTCCTTCTGCAAGGTCAAACACTGCATAGCGAGGAGATTTTACTGCAACCTGTGCATTGACTCTTTGCCAACTTCCACTGCCAACCATGGACTACAAAAAACAACAAAAAAAAGCCATGAATCATTTCGGTTAACTGTCAAAAAATTAACATATTGTTGTATTGCATCTTGTCATTAATTCATTTAAGAGCTATGAGAGAAGGATCACTCTAAAATGCCTGACTTAAACTTATGCAAATTCTCATAGCTCGTGCATTCCATTGCTCTACAAAAAGGTCTGAATAGCTCACTGTCTCCTTGCCTTGACTTCACTATATGCACACGTGAATATACAGCCTTCTTTTAGAGCCGTGACTGTCAACTGTGATTGCTCCCAAAGGAATTACTCTCATGTCCTGCAAAACTCACTTGAATGCCCAAAGGTTTCGAATTAAGCAAACAAACCCTAATCCAAATTCTGAAGAAAGGTAGGGAGGGAAATGTTACTTTACTCACTACTTTATCTTTATTTATTCTGTTGAGTAAGGTCATATCCCCTAAAAGCATTAATCAAATGAAGTAATTACTTTTGAATATTCTCAATGCAGCAGCTGAGATTATCATCACCGTAACTGCACGTGGAGGACAGCCAGCAAATCAGTACTCTGGGAGAAGTCTGCTGTCCATTAGATTTCCCACATCAACTGTTTACTCTAACCAAAAATTAGTCATGGAATCTTTCAGAAATTTTAGTAAAACCCAGGTGCCTAATAAACAGATCGAAGAAAATTTCCTTGGCACATAGATAGGTGCACACAAATTATATGTTTATAAAATTTTGGAACAGTGAGTCTGGGAACAAAACCTGATAGACTGTGAACTTCTTAGAGGAGGAAGAGTGTTTCATGGGTGCTTGGAAACTACCTTGTATATAATGACACCTGCAATAGCTAAAGAATAAAAATGTAAACAGCTCAACTCCATATATCAAAATCTTTTTCATAGGTACTGAACCCACCTAGTGTTCTCAACAGAAAAAAGAAATATAACATCCATTTTCTTCATAATAAAAAGCTGGAAAACATGAAATAAATATTATTTTGCTGTATATTTTACTTCCTGACATGAAATACATTAATTTCTTCTTTTCACAAAGAATCAGCGTCACATTTTGTTCTGCAGTTTGATTTATCTGTTAAAAAGTATTTCAAGAGAACATAGAAAACATTTCCATTTTGTGTTTCTTGAAGGCTTTACAAATATATTTTTATTCTTCAGGACTGAATCTTCTTTATTTGAAATAAAATAATTAGAAACACTTCTAAATTAACAGGTGACAGTAGAAAGCAAAAAACAAACATTCACCTATGAACTGAATAAGATTTTTATATATATTAGTTATTTATGCAAAAAGATTTTAGATTCAGGTATTAATTAGTGTAACGAACCTCTTTTTTCTAATAATAGCCTTTTAGTCCTCATTCTCACTTTCCTTCATTAAGTTTGGAGCTTAATTGAGACTTGTTTTTTCATCCTTGTCACTGCTATGTACTGTTTCTGGAGCTATATAAATTTATTCGTATAAAACAAGCAGATAACGTATATTTTCCAATTCATTCTTAGAATTAAATTCATCTAACAAAGTGTAGGTGTTCATTCAATGGAAATCTACCTCTGAGCTTTTTATCTGGGTTATTTCTGCATATTCTGGAACTAATAAGGTATTTCCATGACAAGAGCTGGTTCAAAATCCTTACATCAGTATTCTTAAAATTTATAGATAAGAGAAGACATATGTAACTGGGAATAAATGCAAGGGAGGCATCATATTTTATTGCATAGGAAGAAAAACTAGATGCTTGTTTCTATGAAAATTTTCATTACTTCTTTTGAGTGCAAAAGGTAGAGTGAGAGAAATGAACATGCTTGCTGGAAAATTTAACTAGAGAGCAGTCTTCACTTTACACCAATATGTTCAACACCCAGCAGGTAATGGATGATGAAGAATGTAGAAATGGCCTATGGAGTTCTTTTGAAGTGGAGTTTTTTTGCGTGTCTGAGAGGAAGAAGACAAGCTGGGGGCTGCAAAAAGTGGAGTGACATTAACAGGATGGCCGGGAAACGAACTGTGGAGGAATGTGCAGAATTTGACATGTGAGAAGAAAAAAACTTGCATAGTAAGGGCCTGAGAGAAGGCTGTTACAATATTCACGATGCAAATTGAATGTGTGGCAGTTTTATGGAGAGGTTTAGTGTTTGTGGATTGTTAGGACGGGGCATATGCTGGAGACATAATTCATAAAAACTAAGTATAGCTTGACATGTAAGTGTTTCAGAGGTCAGATATGAGGCCCATTTTACCTGCTGGGAAAACTTTGTAACAAGTTGCTGTAATCCAATACAATTTAGAAACATGGCTAAGGGACAGATTTATCTGAATTTTATTCACTTAGGTGGGTGGAGAACAAACCTCTCCTACTGTGAACACTGAAGTCCCCTTTCAATGAAAAGAGAAAAGGAAGGCAGCCATGAAGAGTACCGGGAGGAGTGAACCTGAGACAGGCATCTGCCTCTTTGCTGACCTTACAGGGGATAAATTGGAAATGTCAGTGTATAGTAGAGGGTGCTGTAAGCCTGCAAAAATTGAGGATCAAATTATGAGTTACTGTTTGTTCCTTGCTCTACCACAGGACTAACAGAAACTTTAATATAGAAAGACTGAAAACTTACAACCGAGCCTGTAGGACTGTGAAAATTATAGATGTTTCTTTTCTGGTTTTTTTTTTTTTTTAACTGCTGCTTTACATAAATAATTTGTTCCCATTAAGACAGTAATAAGCAAATAGCACAGGGGAAGCCTTTTCCCTGGACCTTGAATTTCAATGCTCATTAAATCTTGCAGTAAGACATTTGATTATCCATGCTTCTCTAATATCCCACTTCTAAATCCTGCAAGACCATAGAAAGTGTTAGTTTTATTGTTCATTCTGCAGTTCTGAAAATGGGTTGACTGTAATTGCACGCAGCACCGAAGCACCTCACAACAGAACACCACTATACAGTACAGTACCTTCTCAATGAAATACGTCAGTGGCTCCCTGCCACGGGGTACAGGTGGATCCCAGCTGAGTACAACATATGTTTTGCTGATTTCTGAAGCATGTACATTGGTGGGAGGGCCTGGAATCTGAACATCCCCTGTAAGATTAATAAATGTAGCAAGTGTTAAACAGCAGATTAACTCCTGGGTCAGCATTCATGCTACAGCTCATCTTTCTGATTCAGCTTTCTCACCCTGCACTGCAATGCTCAGCTATTAGGGGCTGTGATATCATCTGTGCAGTTCACCTGACCACTTCAATTAAATTTTGAAAAGTAAAATCTCAGTATTAATAGCTAGTTACTTACTTTTTCAGTAAAAGTTTAATATGCTCCCTGAAACTGTGAATTTGTGACATTTTGATCACTTGACTTACTTCAATCTTCTAGTAAAAAGCCTACTCACTATGTGCAAACATTTTTTGATCAAAGACAGAAGTCTAAAGAGCTATCATGAGAAATTAGAATAAAAAAAAAACAGCTGGAAGGGAAGGACAATGAGAAAAGCACCTTTAAAACAAAGAGGAAAGCAGAAAAAGGAGCAGAACCTATCAGAAATATATCCTATGATATATTGGTATTATCAGCTGTATAGTCTAAAGCACTTCTAAAATCTATGAATCAGAGACATAAAAATGTCATCAGCTCTCTGATGGCTCCACCATGCCATGATCTACGCTGTGGATCAAACTCCTCTCCCCACGCACTCTGCAGAGTTACCAGGAGTGTTAGAGGCAACCTCCCTCCCCTGGGCCAGGTTGGAACAATTCATCCCAACCTTTTGTGGTCCTGCTCACTGACCGCAATATGAGAAAAAGCCGGTTCTGCTATCCAAGGAATTACAATGGGGTAAAACTGCACTAGACAGGAGAGTGACCTATGATGGACCTGTGATGGACCTCTATGCAGGTACAGCTACACAGCCCTGGAGAAGCTTCGACTTGGTAGTAGGTCAGAAATAGCAACTCAGCAGACACTTAAAAATTTTATCTTTATGGCTTGTGATAGAAAAAGAAAAAAGCTTCTTTCTTTGAAGGTAAATTTTTCCACTTCTCATGCTAGAAAAGAGCATATATCCTCTAAATGTTTAAGATTTGCCTTTAAAAAAGAGAAAAATGTTTCAATATGTCCTGTAATCTCTAAATCATGGCAGTGATGTTTCAACTGGCTATATATCATCTGTAGAATGAACCAGGCTCGAAATGTAAGCTGATATTATTTCATCATATATATTTCCCAAATCAAAACCAAACCTTTTTTAAAGCAAGCTGATATATCCAATGAAAATTTATTTCTCACAATGCTTTCTATATTTGATTTCCTACAATTGTATTTTTTCTTTCAGAAATGCACATGAATCAGCTGAGTTTAAGATGAAATAGCTGACATATAGCCAAGAAAATTACAGTAATACTTCACAGCCTTAAGACAAAAGGCTTCCAATTGATTTCAGGTAACGAAATATCAACAGGTTTTCTTACATTCTTGAAAAAAACAAAGCTCCCATACTTTGTAATGATATAACATGGTGGTACAGTATGGTTCCCATAATGGAACGCCATCCTGCACTAAAAAGGAAAACCATTTCTGATCTGTAAGATTGCTCTTTCAGAAATAGTCTCCAATCTTGCAGGTGAAAGTAATGATCTACATAAAGAGTAATATTTGAATATTCATACTCAAATATGCACATTCATATAACAGAAACCCAAATATCGTTATTTATGCCAATGCCAGAGTGGCCATATACTGCACGTGATCATTCTAAGGCAATCCTGAGATCAGGAGAATGTTCTGTGAAGCCAAACAAGACAATTATAATCTGATATTATAATGTGCCTCTGATCCTATAATACCCATATCAATTTATTTGGGGTACTATTGTAAAAATAGAGAAACTTCATCTGTCCTGTCCATGCACTGGGAAAACCATTTAATGTCTGATTCTCCTTCAAACTACATCTGTTCTCAGGTGATTTCGCTTTTACTGTGTTATTATTGGAGTTACGACTTTATAACCTTTGTGGAGGAGAGCAGAGAGACACCCTTTTTTCATTTTGAGCCATTATAGTTAACAATTTTAACGGTTTAAGTGTAAAGAAAGTCATTATTCAAATCTAAAAAGCAAATCATCCCATAGAGAAACAACCAAAACCAGAAGAAATGCAAACTTTATCTCAAAAGTTGTCAGTGATCTCTCCAATTCTCCTGAGGAAAAACATTATTTAGTCTATAACCTTAACCTTAAGAATAACCTCTGTATTCAGGTAGATATATTAATTAAAGAATTGAGATGGATCGTGTAAGTTTTTACGAGAATGGCAATAACTTGCTCAGATCATTAAAATTAGTCTAAAAAAACCTATACTTGGCTCCCAGAAGGCTAGAAAGAGGGGAAATATGGGCAATCAAACGCCTAATCAAATGGGCAGTTAAATGCTCAGCCATTTAAACTTAGCTTAGCACTAGTCAAAGTAAAAAGGTGAGAACATTCTGTTGACACATCATAAAGGTTTTGCTGTTGAGAGTGTGATGTTCTCCATCCTTTTAGATCTCACCTTTCACTTGTGTTCTCTCAACCTTGCAAGCTATAATATGTCTTTATTTATTAATATAGAGACTTTATCACTAGATGGATTTCTTTTCAAGTCATGTTTCTAATTATAATGTAAAATTCCTGGAGCACAAGCAGATGGAGTGAAATTGTAGAAATGCTACATACCTTCAAGGTCATCCTTTCTGATCACGATCTTTCGCCCTTCATCCACATGAACAGCTGTTAATCAAAATACTCAATTAGTTTCTCAAACTAGTTCAATATATTTACAAATTTTGCAAATTAATGTTTTTCACCTGTTCAAGAGCCTGTATACCTCTGTTTCTATAATGTTGTTATTAAATCTTTGCCCAGATAGAGTCAACTCAAAGTCATATACTGGTTTACTCACTTTCATAGGAAAACAGGCATGATAAGACACTACTATTTAAAGATGTGCTAAAAAGTAAGAGTCATAGTCACAGTAGACGGATTTGATTTTGAGGCAGATTAGCAAACAATTGTATCATTAACTGTGCTTTTGTTGCAGGAATTAATCATAAAGCATGCACACATACATAAAACATATGTAATGGAAACTGCATATTCAGCTCACATTTCACAGGCGACATTGGGGCAGTGCTCTGAAGTATTCATAAATACTTTAATTCCCCTCTGACCAAAAGGAGCACACAAAACAGAAGGTGTGCAAGTACATGATATACAGAATCTGCACAGGGGTTTAGGACAGGGCTAAATCAATAAAACTACTCCCCAGAGCAAGTTGCCTTACTCTATTCATGGAGAAGCTTCCATAGCGCTACTTTGCAGTCTGTAGTGAGATATTCAATCAAGGAAGAAATAAATTCTACTCCTTAGGTTAACTGGGCAAACAGAATCTTAAATAAAATATTTTGCTTTTGAAAAAAGAAGCCTTGAATAACCTACTTTGTGTTCTCTCCAGGTCAACGGGGTCAAGTGCTGCCACTGGTTCAGAGGGTCGAGAAGGCCTGCTAATGCCAGCACTGTTCACTGCTCTCACACGGAATATGTAAGACCGTCCCTCATAAAGACCAGTCACAGGATACTTGCAGATTTTTACGGGAGCATCATTGCACTGGACCCAGTTTTCCAAACCTACTTCACATCTTGGAATAGCAGAAGACAGCATTTGTCAGTACCATCTCACAATAAATACACCCCATGCTACACACACCATGTCAGAACCACAGAAGTCACCTTAGCTAAGCTGAGGAGCTGAACCACACATCTCATTAATGAAAGTCACACACTTTATACACTCTTCTCTGATCAGAGAACCAATTCCCACCCTGTTCATATTTTTTTCATAATGCAAAGGTCATTTTTCTTCCACAGTTTTTGGCCTTTTCAAATCTCTCTGCTTCCCTTCTGTTTGGTTCTCTTCCTTGCCATATAAAGAATAAATTATTCACTTTCATTTCTAATATTCATCTCCACAGAACATGATGAATTTGCAAGATTCACCTAATCTTTTCCCTCTCTCCCTTGTCATATTTTCAAGTAAACTTCTTTGTGCCTTCCTTCCCAAAATGGCTGGGCCACAGAGTATAGGAGTCATCAAGGAGTGATGTCCTCATGCTGACTGCTTTGTGTGTACATATATAGTTTGTGTCCTACTACTATAACCTTTTGTGCAGAAGACTCGCTTTTGCCCTGACAGTACCCTAAAAAAGTCGTGTTATGATCAAGGTCTCCTTGGCACTGCAGTGATACAAGCAACGTGCCAAATGGCACATCTGACTAGATTATACACAATATAGGTGAAATACTCCCATGATCTATGCACCGCATAAATTGGATATAGATGGTAGAGTCCCCAGGTCTCAAGTTAATTTCCTCATACTGACTGCCATCTATAAACCACTATTTTTCCAGCTATTCCCAGACAGTTGTCATTGAATTAGACCAAATGACAGGGTAGCAAATGGCAATGAGCTGCAAATGTTGCTTTTAAGTGCAGAGCCGTATACATTATGAAATCATTTCAGTAATGATTTGCTGACTGACAGTTTCAGACACTAAGGACCGGATATTCTGCTCTGGCTACAAGGAGCAAGCATTCACTTCAGTGGAAGAGACATGCAAAACAGTGCTTGGATCCCCTGCTCGTCAGCTGCCTGCACGGAGCTGAAACCCCAGCAAAGTGCAAAGCTGACTGAAGGACAGAGGCCTGCCAGTCTGATTTAAGCTACCAGCTCCCAGGAGTCCAGGCCTTGAGCTCCTGATGTACTACATTTAAGAAAGAAATAAAAAGATAATGTAATAACTCCTAGGTTTCAGCTTTTGCAGCATAGAGATTAAAGAGACTAAATCTAATTCGAGATGCCCATGGATTCTAGCTTTTATAAATTAAATACTGTCAGGGCTCATTCTCTGTTGTGCCCACATCCATACTATTGAACATTTTAAGTGTATGATAAAATGTGTCTGCCTGCAAATATTACTTGGAATGGCCTCCAGCCCCTGCTAATTCCCAGACTGTGCCCAGAATTGCCTGTGAAAATACTAAATCATCTGGGCTAAAAGTTTGCCAGGGAACAATCTAGTAATTTAACACAGTGTGTAACTGAGTTCCAGTACAAAGTGTCTGTAAAAATATATCTGAAGAACAAACACATTGAAAGGATAGAATGGTAATTTTTTTCTCTTCAGTATATACATATTTCTGGCAATTAAAAAAATTAAATAAATGCTAATGTTTACATACTTGTCAACAAAATATCCAATAACTGGGCTCTCACTGGTTGTGTTTGGTGGTTTCCAGGTAACAATAACATAGTCTCTGTTAGCATCATGGCATTTAACATCCATTGGTGCCCCTGGTGCTCCTGCGATCAATGCATCGGCATCTGAACCACAAACAAAAATAAATTGGTTTTGACCCCAACTCCTCTGAAATACATCAAAAAGGCAAAGGGAAGACTTCCAGTTCATTGTAATACTTGTTTATATGAATGGAAGCCCAAACATTTCATGACATACTAATTCAGTACAATAATGACTCGGGACCTTAATGTCTATATTTTTATACAGATAAAATGTTCAAGGATATTTCTGAGGACAGAAAAGCTTTTTAGGAATCAAACACCTATTATTTTTCATGAGAATAAAAGCCTAACGCACCCATGTGTTTTTGATGCTCTCTCACACTGAAAGTTGTGACTCAGTGTGTTACTAGTCAGACCAAGGTACTTAATAAAGAACATGTAGCCCAGGAAAACAAAACTCTTAAAGAATAAAAAATTTTCAAGCTCCTGGAATATTTATAATGCTATGTTTTATTTATAGTCTTACAGTGTCACCTTTAAGATATCCTTTTGTGGCTTCATTTTAAGAGATATTGACTAATCTGGACCCACAACTCCTAATGAAATCTTGTAACAGGCAAAGTTCTCTCCCTTCAAAGAAAGATTTCTATAACAAAAAAACACCCTGTGTAGAGTCTAAATTTATAGAGTCTAATCCCAATCAGTTGTGAAGTAGTTTGGGCTCAGTATCAGGTCACAGCCTACATGAAAAAAGGCAAGAGAATGGGCAACAGACAACACTAGAGACTCCAGAGGACATAGCTCAAGGCCAGGGTCCTGGGCATGCAAAGGGATCAAATATAGAATAAAATGGACAAGAGAAGTACATAAATTTCATCCATCACTACAACAAAAACTTCTAAGGAAGTTTTTATATATTAGTGGGTGTTTTTCACCTGAGTACTGCCTTTCTTGGAAGGTAACCTGGATATAAAAAGCTTTAGCAAATTGTTTCTGAGATCAGGGTGCCAGAGGGGCTTGTTTGAGACATACTGCAAAGGTGATGAAGCCCTTGCACTAGTCCTGTGTGGAAGTTGGATTTCAAACCCCCAAAAAAGACATTCACTCCCTCTATCCCATACACACTGTCTGGATGATGCTCCCACAAGGCACATGTGTTCCAATATGTTTCCAAGAAGAACAAGGTTTAAAATTAATACAGCTTAAATGGCTTCAATGGGGCTGTTCCAATTTGCCCCCACCAAGGATGTTGTCTAAAGTATTTTAAAGAGTGAAAGAACTGCTCAAACAGAAATATTTTCATCTTTCAATTAAAAAAATATAAAACTGAATACTAAGTTCTGCTCACAGTTGCATGTGGAAGATCATTTTCATTTCACTGAGAGCTGTGCATGGAAATGTGATGAAAAGTTCTAACCTTTATTCTATTTTAATACATTTACCTCCTTTTATCTATGTCTCTTGTGAAAACTGTATTTCTTCAGTGAGCTAATTTCTTACTTTTCTTCTTTAATGGTTAATGACATGACTTTGACTGGTATAGTGGTGGGAATATTTCTTTTGCTTTCTCCTGCACATATCCCTAAGGCCAGGCACAAGATACGAGAATGTCCAACGAGGCTCATTTCCAGTTTCCAATCTCTAAAGCTAAAATCATCACAGTGAGAACTGATTGTATACAAAGATGTTTATTTCCTAACAGGAAAGGAGACGACAAAGAAACAAGTTGTTTCTTCACAATAGTTTCACTGGTTCTTCAGGATAAAAAATGCCCTTAGGAACATGCTCTTCTTGAAGCTCCCCATTCATGTAAGGTGACTGGTTTTTAGTACAGACTACTATATACCAATCAAATGCCTATGAAATACCACAGGGCTACATTTCTTTTGTACTTCAGTTATTATATGGGATTGTTTCATAAAACTAAATTTCATAATGATTTTTAATTTCTCCTCAAGAAACATTCAAAGTTTACCTCTTACAAACAGGTATGCGCTGCATTCACTGATTCCACCTCTTGAAACTATGCGCAGGGTGTATAAACCTTCATCATCTTTGTTCAGATGAGTAAAGGAAAGAGCTGCCTGGCCTTCTCCAAAATACAGCTTTGTCCACTTGGAGTCCTTTATCAGCACGTCTGGAAGAGAAGACCCATCAGGCACGTTACTTTGCTGCTAGAACAACCTGCATCCTAGAGCAGCTCTCTGCTAACCAGGGACACAAACTAATATTTATGCAGTTTTGTTCAGAATGATAGTGCTTTGAGGCTGTGAAAACTTTACAGAGAATAAGTTGCATCTCTCTAAAACTATTTGATCAGTGAATTTTCAAGAACATGAGGTCTAATACTACCCCATGCAGTGCCAACAACAAAATTCCCCTCGCTGTAATTTTTAATACACTGAGAGACAAAAATGTTACCCACATTTAGAAATATTGACACAAAAACCTGCCATACCCTGTAATGAATTCAGGGTGGAATCTTGTTTCATTTTTAATAAGTTTTGCTTCCTGTTCAGGTCAAATGTCAGTTTACTCAATTTTTTCTTCCAAATTTAAAAAACAGATTTCAGTTTAATCTGAAAACTGCTAAAAATGTACATTAAATTTAAATCTTCAAGGTATGCCTGTTGAGCATTGAATAAAATTAAATTTAAACCTCTCAAAGGTGACAGGTGGTGACCCATGCTTAATGCACATTAATCACATTGCTTAGTGAAACCAGAGGAAAAGAATGAACAGGATATTTTATGCTAGCCAAGGGACTTTCTCATATCATCCTTTTAAATAGCTGATTTGATTATTTTTGATTTTTACCTCCCTAAGACCTATCACATATGAATTTATTGTAATTAATGCAGTAGAAGTGTATTTAAAAGATCTGAATATCTATGAATGTTCATCATCCTATTGCTTAAATAGATTTTGGAGCCGACACTCAAACAATTGCAAAGGAATCAGTGTTCTCACATACCAGCTGAATTGCATAAGAAGGTATAAAACATGACACACATTCAGATAATAAAGCATGTGGAAGACACATGCTACTGAAACTTACAGCAGTAACTTGCTTAATTAGCTAAGCATGCTGCAGTTTTATGGGAAGCACACAAACTAAATTTAATCACATTCCTTCCCATGAGATCCGTAGTCATGAGATCCATACCTAGAAAACCTGAGTGTCCCCTTTCTGTCATACCTGTCACAATGGTACACAGACTTTGTGTAGAGAGACATGAAGTACTTTAAATTAAATCAGAAAATATCTTCACCTAGAAACTTTAACCAATGCATGAGCCCTGTGGAAAATCCTAAGCAAAAAAAGTTGATTAACCAGCACCTCTGAAAAGCTGGTCACGTATTTAGACTCCAAGATTCAGTGGATTGGTAGCCATCTTAGTTTGAATACATAGAAATTAGAGGCAATCTTGGAATGCTGCTAAGGCCAGAATCACCCATTTCCATTCTTTATGTGTACCTCACAGAAGAAACTGAGGAGATAGTTGTGTTTGGTAAGAGGAGAAAAGCTTCTCTCCCTCACATAAGGCCAAAGATCCACTGGAAATCAACAGAAGCCCTCTTTTTTTTAATGCAGCCTGGATGAATGGCTTTGTAGGCAAGACAGTTAGGGTGAAGTTTGGAGGCCTCAAACATATTTAGAAGTTCTAATAGAACAACTATCCATATACCTGCCATCACAATAAAATTACAATTACAAGACTATTCACAGTCTAGTAATGTGTTGTGCTCTGCTATTTCTCCCAGAATGTACCAAAGGACAAACCTGCAGGAGACTAACCCTCAGAGGCAGTGTGTCTCAAGCCTCGCATGCTGTTTTTAGCACATAAGATAACTATTAAGTCAATTATTTTATTCTAGATTACAGTATAAATAGCTGCAGAATGCTGGTACATGTAGCTTTATAGTGTTTATATTACATTAGATATTAATAACAGAGAGTTCCTGCAATCAGCTGAGCTCATGTCCAGATTAGATATATGTTCCTGAAGTATTATTTTGATTTAATTCTTTCAGTATCTCAAATGGTTCTTTCAGTATCCTAAATTGTTCTAAGTGGGCCATGAATAATAGACATCATATTCATGTTTGTGAAATCCCAGATCAGTTCAGAGGATTTAATTAAGCTGACTTATATGCCCCGAGGAGTCTACTAGGTACTCTCAATAAGGCTCACTAGTGTGAAGCTTATTTATGCTAGATAAACACAGACTTTTCCTGTGTATAATTATTAGAAGTAAATCATACATATCCATCTTGGGGCTTTAGTTGCTATTACTTGATTAACACAAACTGAAAAATTTTAGAAAGAGTACAGTTTGTCTTCATGCAAGAGTAGAATTAAATATTACCTCTCTAAAGAACCAGAATGTCTTAAGCACATGATGTTGAACAAATTATTAACTTCTCATTGCTTATATTTATGCATTGCCTCCAGCTCTCAAGAGACTCAACACAGGGAACTGCAGCACATAACAAAGGTTCGTAGGGCATGAATTCCTGCTGTGTTTGGGAACAAACTCTGCCAGTTAATGCACCTGTACACCTCTTGGAAATATTGTGATCCATGTACTTGTAACGAAGGACAAATCTAAGCGTGCTTGCAACATCTTATTTCATGTAACATAAGTAGAATAATGGGATGAACGCCTACCTGACTCCCTAGCAAAAACCTATTGGCTTTAAACAGACCAAGTTTTCATCTCAGCTTTTCACAGGTAAGGACTTATTAAGTTCAATAAGGGGGAAAACAAAGAACATATTATTGTTACATATCAAGAAGGAATTTTCTTGTCATTATGAAGGCACAAAAAGAAAGGGTCATGAAGTTTTGTTCATAGTGCAAGAAAAATTCGTTTGATGAAAAGTGGAACAATATTGGGAATCCCTTGAAAATTAGTTCTTCTTAGTTGCAGTTCCAAAATCAGAATTTAAGAGATTTGACACCTTGAAAAACTGCAGCCAGTAGGAAACAAAGTAAAAGTACCCTTGAAAATGGTGGTTCATCCAAGAGTGAAGTCAGCAATTATTTTTAGTTATTAAATATCCTGAAGTGTATAGTAAAATTCCTGTATGCTTCAGTGGGAATGGAATCTGAATTCAAGGATCAGCCTTAGATTTTAGGTTATTCACCAAACAGAAAAAGCCATTTTTATTATTTCATTTTTTTTTACTTTTTTAACATCTAATAGTTCATTACAAAGAAGTATCCACAATGATAAAATGGAAGAGTAAGTAGTAGCTTGTTCCCTGAAGGATCAGATGTGAATCTGTATAAAACTATGATGTACATGAAACAAAAGGCGTAACAAGCAGTAACAAAAGCATCAAAACAAATTTTCCTAATCTTGAATTTTCTTGGCTACCTTATTAATCTTACTGTCATTTCTTAGTTTATTTGTCACATTTTGTCCACTGTGGAAATTTCTGCCAGCTTTTTCGGGACCAGTCCAAACATCAGTCTTGGAAGTCCACCATTCTCAAATGTGGTGCCTTTGGGGAAAGGTCTAACTCTTCACAAATAACCAAGGCTTTCCTTAAATCCTCAGGTAGAATAATTAGTTTAGAATCCTACACAGAGATCATGGTTGGCGAAAAGCGGCGGGCTAAATGTCTACAACAGGCTGCTATCCATTAAGCTCTAAGTAGCTAGTTTTATGTTTCAAAATCCTTTTTTGGTGCAGTGAAAAAACACTACTCATCCAGGATTTGTGTACTATCCACCCGAGTATATTATAAGCTTAGTGATGTTATTTTGAGCACTTCATGGTAAGACTGCTTCATGGTAAGACTGGCATAATGTAGGTTTTCACTGACAAAAGAGGCAAGGTAAGAAACCTACCAACATGGCACATAAACAGCAGAGCAGACATATGTGTATCAGGCCTGGCTTCTATAAGTATTTCCTAACTATACATTCGTGTGATTTTAATGCAAAATTCACAATAAATACTGGAGCAAGATTAAAGAGGAGACCCACACCCATACCTCAGTACTTCAGACTTTAATTTACTGCCTGTGAGTACCCTTCAGCTCAGTGGTCACAGTATTCAACTATGAAACATTGTGAAATCTGACTTTGGATCTCTACCAAGTAAATGTTCTAACTATTGTGCTATCAGATAATAAAAGGTTACCTCCTGCTGCTATTAATGTGTGCTCAAGAAGATGTTGACCAAGTCACTTAATTGAGAGTGCAGGACTATAACTTCTAACTAGAGATATTTTTTTGCTCTATTCCAAATGTAATTCTTAGAATATGATGCTCTAAACCTGACCTGTGCCCTCGGTGTCTCCTTCAGCATTTTCCAGGTAGCTTCTATTCAGTGTAATAACTTACCATCTCTATACCACTCAACACGAGGTCGTAGTCGTTTCAACTCCGGCGTGATCAACATAGAACACTTCAAGGTCAGTGTTTCACCTTCAGTTGCAAAAGTGACTCCGAACTTCTCCAGAAACTGGACATCAATGTGGGTGAAGCAAACGTCATATGACAGGGGCACTATGCATGAGAAAATGAAAGCATTCTTCAGTACAAGTCAATTGTACTTGGCACAGATTAGTGTCTGATCTGAGCAGGAGATGGAGCTTTCTGTTATACTGTATGCTGATCTAGAAATTCAGATGGGAAAGCAAGAGCATCTGGACAGCTCCTATTGTAACTGAATGCTTAGAAAGCAAAGTCAGAAGAAGCAAGTTGTATTCAGTTTTCTCATCTGTAAAACATTATTCTGACAAGAGGACATAAATAATATAAGCAAATAGAAAAAAAGGCTTACAGTGGAAGGGCATTATCGCAGCTGGGTGAGGTTCTCCCTCCTCTCTGAACCCTATAAATAAACATACAAGAAATACTCAATGACATGAGCATTATATTTATTTATTGTTTTAAACATAAAGTAGGACTTACTTCGCACAATCACAGCACAATTTGTTGATGCCTGACCGTGGACATTTGTTGCAACTGCTGAATAGGTAGCAGAATCATCAAAGTCAGCTCTGAAAAGGGGAAGGAGAAAAACAGGTGTCTCTTTATGCAAATCAAAATTCTCTTAATGATTTATATTACAAGCTAAACTATGTCAACCATAAGGAAAGCGTATAAAGCTCTTCACTGGTGTCACACAGTGCAAGACATCGATGGAAGACAATCAGAAAGCCGCTACTGTTTTTAACTGCAGTTCCATCACAGCTTAGTGTGCAGGCTGCATTAACTTGAGCAAACTGGAAATGATCTTTAGAGAATGATCAAAAGGAGATAGCTGGAGAATGCCAGTCTGGCTATTCCCTTTCTGTATGTAACCTTCCTTAATCCGTCTTGCCCTTCTGCCTTATTTTACGACAGAGACATGGAGTAAAAATACATGTGATTCTTGCTAAAATTCTGCCTTCTATGGCTATTCCCAGCTGGCAGACACTCGTATTTTTTGCCTCTCTCATATCTCAATCCAGGAAAATGATAAAAAATCAGGAACACCGATCAAAATTGTTTATGCGCATACATGGCTTGGTTTGTCATATTTTTTAGTGAGAAAAAAATTCATTATGCAAGGAGAGTATAAACAAATATAAAGCAAAAAATAGTTACTTGGTGCAAAACACTGATACATTGTCTCACTTCATCCATCCATCCTTGAATTTACATGAGCACATATATGACCAGCTGTTAAAATACAGGTGCAAACCTTGATGCTCCTGTTCTTTTCTTATTTAAAATGGAGTCCATCAGGAACAGTTTATTTAGTACTACATTTAACGGAGACCACTCAAAAATTTTCCAATATGAGATACAATACTATTCATGCATGCATTTAGTTTCCTCTCAGAAGAACAAACTTGCGTCTTCTTGGCAACTGCCAAGTGATGAAATTCTGATTGCACTTGTCTTCTAAGAGGTCATATATCCCAGATGCGTGAGAAGGAATATGTAAGGGTGTTTTATGGAAATTGCATAACAGGATGCCAAATTTGGAGTATGTAGCAGCTGTCACAGACACATCAGACACCTATTTTTCACTTCTTGCATATGTTCTGGACAGTGTTATATCATAAAAATGATACTATCTGTAATGTGATGGCTAAAGCAAAACTTGATGAAAGGTCCATTAAATTGAGATTTATCTCTCTAAATTTACACGTCTAACAGCTCCTCCTGGAGGCAATCCTTTAGCCATATATTTCACAAAACCAAGAAATCAGTTACAAAGTTTATCACACCATTAATTATCAAAGTCATAAGGGTAAGTCCTAAGACTAGGCTACATAACCTAAAGAACTGCAGCTGGGTAGAAACTCCCAGTACAGTCTGGACAGGCACAGTGAGACTGAAAAACAATTTAAAAGAATTGAAATCATAGAACCATAGAATTATTAAGGTTGGAAAAGACCTCTAAGATCATCAAGTAGATCCATCAACCCAGCACTACCACCACGTTAAACCATTAAACCATGACTTCATGGCCATGGCTACATGATTTTTGAAAACTTCCAGGGATGGTGACTCAACCACTTCCCTGGGCAGCTTGGTCCAATGCTTGACAATCCTTCCAGTGAAGAAATTTTTCCTAACATCTAAACTAATCCTCCCCTGATGCAGTTGATGCCATTTCTTCTTGTCCTGTCACTTGTTACTTGGGAGAAGAACCTGGCCCCACCTGGCTACAACCTCCTTTGAGGCAGTTGTAGGAGCAATAAGGTCTCCCCTGAGCATCCTTTTCTCCAAGCTAAACACCCCCAGCTCCCTCAGCTGCTCCTCACAGGATTTGTGCTCCAGATCCTTCACCAGCTCCATTGCCCTTCTCTGGACATACTTTGATCCCTCAATGTTTTTCTTATAGTGGGGGGCCCAGAACTGGACACAGCACTTGAGGAGCAGCCTCACCAGTGCTGAGTACAGGGGGAACAATCACTGCCCTGGTCCTGCTGGCCACACTGTTGCTGATACAGGCCAGGATGCCATTGCCCTTCTTGGCCACCCAGGCTCACTGCTGGCTCACGTTCAGCCACTGTCAACCCAGCATCCTCAGGTCCTTTTCCTCTGGGCAGCTTTCCAGCCACTCTGTCCCCAGCCTGTAGCACTGCAGGGGGTTGTTGTGATCCAGGGGCAGGACTGTCATTTTGCCTTCTTGAACCTCACACAATTGGCTTCAGCCCACTGATACAGCCTGTCCAGATCCCTCCTCAGACCCTTCCCACCATCCAGTAGATCAACAATCCCATCCAACTTGGTGACATCTGCAAACTGACTGACGCTGCACTTGCTCCCCTCATCCAGGTCACTGATGATGTCAAACAGCTCTTACTCCAACAATGAGAGCTGGGAATCACTGCTTGTGACCAGCCACTAGCTGGATGTAACTTCATTCAGCACCATTCTCTGGGCTGGATGCTATATAACAGTTTGTTTTCATGAAGGATTTTAAAATTACAATACCTGTTCCCAGAGCTATAAAGCTCTATAAAGCTTAACTGATTCTGAGATGTCAGACTTGACAACATTTCTTTGCAATTAATTTTAAAAGCAGAACATTTTTTTACTATCCCAGTTCAAAACTATTTAACACTTGTGTAATAAAATGCCGAAAAGCAATATAAAACTGCAGCACAGGACAATTTCCTAAGGCATGTTTCTCTATACTGAAATGTACATAGTTCATGCGTTTATCACAGTCTGGTACAGTATCTCACTATAATGTAACAAGTTAACAACAAATGAAGAAGCTCAAAAATTTCTTACAAGGGGCATTGCAGAATTAACTGTTCTGGAGATGTAATTTTCATCATCTGCATTTTCATCACTCTGCTATATCCTTAATTTAAGAATCTATACATAGAATACACAGTAAGTAGTGTAAATATAGTACATA
Organism: Lycocorax pyrrhopterus obiensis; assembly: GCA_014706295.1. Lineage (NCBI taxonomy): Eukaryota > Metazoa > Chordata > Aves > Passeriformes > Paradisaeidae > Lycocorax > Lycocorax pyrrhopterus. The sequence continues at coordinate 90,365,834 of JACSVZ010000004.1, forward strand.
GTATATTTAATAACATATATTACATATTAGCGAATTAAACAGCATTCATCCCCAGAAACTGGATCTTGATTGCCCTAGTGTTGATGTTTTAGAACAGCCCTTGCCATGCCTTGGTGTGCTCCAGCTCACCAAAAGGATTCCCACACACAGCTCAGGAGACAGTAAGGGACTTTTTCCAGAAAGCAAGCTGGATGTCTGACAGCCCTGTCCTGAAGGGTGAGTAAATTAGTCTATCTCACGCCAGGAGGTCACTGTGGCAGAGGATGTCTTCAATTTGCTGTGTCAGGCAGAGCCCAGGAGTGCATTTCCTAGGCACTGGTGGCAGGTATAAGCCACAGCGTGCCCTGCAGTCCTTGTCCCCAGGTACCTGCCCTATAAAGTCTTCCTGCCCTTCAGGCCGCAACCCAGGCCACTCACCATCCTGACAAAGACATACAGAGGTGCACAGTGTCTTCCTACCACCTACATGTCCGGGTTTCTCCCGGATGAGCTAGACCCTCCCGGAGGATGACGCACACCTAGGCCTGGCAGGACATTGCTGGGGGAGCCATGCTGTGTTTGCCGATCAGGCCTGATCCCTCCCTGGCCTGGACATGACCTGACAGCACACAGCACCCATGTCATAAATGAGTGACGAACATTACACCAGCACTGCTGCACTAGGACATTTCCTCACATAAGCAAAGCATTACTTCAGGCTGCTTCACTTCTCTCAAATCCAACTTAACTGCTCTTTAACATTTTGTTGTTGCTATAGAGGGTTAACAAAAAAGATAAAAAATCAGCATTACTTGACTGAGGTTAACTCTGATTAAATCTCACTTTAAACCAGTCATCATCTGTTCTCAGTGTTGGCTTCATTTTCTAGCAGAACAACAGATAAAATAGTTAAACAGAAACCAATATCTGTAAGAATTATGCAGGATTTAGGATGTAGAGAGAGATTTATTCTTAAAAAACAAGTGGCATAAAAATAATCCTGAAAATAGAGAGACATGTATTGTGGACTAACTTGGGGTCCCAAACTGTGCTAAACCACTCAAAGTGTCAGAAATTTAAATGTGTAAGTACTGCACAGTTATCTCCCTAAAATGAAGAAGCAGAATGGCAGATAGCAGATTAACTTTTCAAATGGATATAGATCTGTGCTCTTCTCAATCCTCTCACCACAGTTTTGCTCTCCTAAGAAACAGCAAAATGCATCTTTTGATGAGATCTTTCTGTTTGTGATGGTGTCCAAGGTAGAGAAAATAGAGTATGATCCTAAATGTCTCTAGAACAGACAGAAGATTCACGAAAGGGTCATATCTTTAGCCAAAAGAAGCTCAAAATCTGAAAGTAAATATTTGACAAAAGTTAGTGATAGAGTTATAATTAATTTTTCCAGGGAGAACATAAGAAAGAAGTAACTGACCGAATAGCTGACCACATTCTTACAGCATCCTTTGTTTTTTATGAAGAGAAATGAGGTATTTATGGTTATGATGAACACACAATTCCCCAGGCCAGGCACTTTTTGCTATTTAAGAGGTCATAACAACTCTACCCATTTTCTGTAGCTTACTGCTTTGAAAGTAACTTAAAATTCTTTGCTATGATCACTCATCTGACTCTCCAGGAGACAAATAAACCATCTTAGACAGCCTAGTACTCACTGAAATGCCTTTAAATCTTACATTGGAAATGTAGGGTTTTAGTGGCTAGGAGCTAGACAGCACTTTTGTTTCAAATCCACTATGAAGAAAGTTGGACAGGAGGGCAAGTTACATTAGGTTCTGACTTTCCTTTTGTGCCAGGTAATGATCAGACAGAGGATTATCCTTGAAATTATCTATTTCCCTGTATGCTAAAAAAATTTTGGATTTCCTAAATTGCACTGTAAAGGGCACTGAGTCAAGACCAGTTAGAAACTACACTTGAAGTACCCAGGAGGCAAGGTGTGGTCTCACAGCTATTCTTGTTTTATGATGGAGAATGTGTTTTTCAGCCTTTACAAAGGTCAGATAAAATATGCATAGAGTACATTTAGATAGCATAAAATGTGAGTGCAGAACTGTATCTGTCCCAAGGTACTAATACTTTTTGTGAAAATTAAATTGCTCTGAATCCACATGAGGTTCTGAACTGCTAATGCTTGTGTGGGGAACATTCCCCAGGCAGATATATCTATTTAAAATGCATATATTCATCCAACTGCCTAGTGTAAATTTAAACACAGGAGTTAAGAGTGAAATAGCATCTTTTCCTGAATTAGAATACTATTCAGTGCATATAAAGAACAGGAGGCAGTACGTAGTAAATTACAGAGTTAAAAATTACTCCTTTGAATCCAAACGACAAAATTTTCAGTGTTACAGCTATATGACATCAAAATGCAGAAATACTCTGCAGAATTGCCATCTCCTGTGCTGATTCTCCAGTCACACTGAATCTGACTGATTCTTTTTGTTTGGTTGGATTCTGCGTTTAGGGAAGAGGGACCTCTGTTACTAGGCGGCCACTTCCTCAAGCCCCCAGCTAGTGCAGCTTATAGGGGACAGTGACTGACAAGCCAGATCACGTATTTGGGGGCTGTTGCTTGTCCTTCAGCAAGGAGAGGAGAGCAGTACACCATTTTGCTGCCTATACAGCCCCTGGTACCGCACACCTGCAAAACCCAGGGAGCTGCAGTCTATCACGCACCAACCTTGCACAGCCCAAAGGCTCTGCGGGCTGCGCCGGAGGATCGCCTTTGTCTCAACACCTCTGCCCCTGCTCCGCTTCCACCTCCGGCGGAGAAAGGGCACGCCTCGCTGTCTGCCGCTCCAGATTAAATCATCTCAAGCCTTTTGTGCCTAATCAAACTAAAATAGCACTGTACTGACCGCACAGGGTCATTTGTTAAATGAGAATAGCTACAAGAGAAGGTTCATTCAATTTTTAAGCTTTCCTTTTTGAAGCGGCGCAGGTGGTGCTGCGGGCTGGAGTGCCGGATCAGAGGCTGGCCCTGCCTGCCGCCAGCAGGTGTTACACTGCACTCTGCTGGCTCTGCCGCAGCTCTGCTGGTGCAGCCGCAAACCTTTTCCTCTGCGGTGATAGGCACTTCTTAGGCTGCCACTTTATTAAATAGGAAAGGGAGAGGGCCCTAATAAAAGGCAAAATACTGTCAAACCTTGAGCCCTGTATATATGAAACTGTGTGGCCGCACCACACTGACAGCGCTCTGGAAAGTCAGATGTCCTTCCCTGCTCCGCCCATCCAGCTCAGCTCGCCCTCCTGCTCACTGAGGGGTGGGAGTCAAGAATACTCCCAGGGAGGAGTATACTGCTGTCTCCTCTACACACCAGCCAACGTAGCTGGGAAAATAACATAGGCATTCACAGCTGGATGAAGCCAAGTTGTCCATTTAATAAATCATCACAGTAAACAAAGAAACAAGAAAGCCCAACTCTGTTGCTAAACAAGTATTAGCAACTAAGAACTTAAAAATGTTACAATTGTTAATTACTAAGATATTCACTAAGACAGAAAATATTTTTCAGCTGTACCATAAAGCAATGGCCACCCTCATCTTGACTACCTCTGATACAGGAGTCTTTTCTTGTACTGTGTGCCTATCCATAGTTAAATTTTGTGGGACAAAAAGTACATTTTAAACAAACCCGCACATTCTCAGACATGTATGATCCACTTCAACTACCAGGAGCTTTCCCTCCAAGGATTCCTCACAGTCTCCTCCTAATAACCTATCAGATGTGAGTTGAAAGATGGGATGAACCACTACCCCAGTACATATCACTTCTGCTATAATTACGAGACGTGCAAAAAATAGAATTAAACTCCAAACTCCTTTTCTTTACTGCTCAAGGGAGACCTTGATCTCAAACTCCCATTTGAAGAATTTTAAAAGGAGCAAGAAAGAGACACTATATGATCATGATAGCACCGAATGCATGCAGAAAATGTGGTAAATTGAGAATGTAGCATCATAAAAAATATGAGACAGAGAAATTAAAATTATCTGGTTACTGTAGGCTTACGGGTTCTGGATAACAGCAGACAGTGGGGGATGAAATTGTGTCCAGTTACTACTTTAAGACAACAAGGTGATGGTAAGGTTTCGGTGCCTCAAGAATGTTTCCACTTGGATCAGGGAATACTCACAGGAATAAATATCACACTTGCATCAGAAGGAAAAAGTTCACTCCCTGGGCTTCGCTGAAGTGCTAGAAAAGTAGCCAAGAAATTCCAAGGCTGTTCTGAGCGGCTGTGGATAAGATTACATTCAGCTCAGCACTTTAGACTGAACAGCTGAGAAGAGCACAGAAGTGGATAGGAAGAAAGTCCCAATGGCTCCACCTCCCATAAAAATGAATTATTCATAAAATACAAAACATAAGTGCACAAAGACATGAATGGAAGATACAGAATTAATTGATACGTGTTTGTATAAAAACATTAATAATTTATGTATTTTAACCGTTATCTATACATCAATTGCTTTCAATACAAGACACACTTAATGTTATTTATGAGCTAACAACAAGTTCTTCCATTTCCTGCATGTTCATTTTCTGTGGTTTTGGACAGGAAATACAGCTGATGATCAAGTTGTGAAATAAAATGGATTAGCAATAAAGGAAGAAATTTTAAATTAAAAATTTTAATTTAATAAACTGTATAAATCATAACCATCCCCCAGTATTATTTTAAGTGTAGAAGGAAAATCTGTGTGAGAGCAGGCTGGAATTTTTAAGTGGTGAAAAGACCACACTGCCAGACAGAATGAAAGGGAAATGGAGCAACAGTCTCTGAAGATGGCAGCCTGGCTGAATGTGAGGGAGTCTGCATGAGTACATAGTGGTCTGGGACTAGTAGACAGGGGATGGGGAAACCTGAGTGGGTGCCAATAAATGACTCTGTGGTATATCTGAACGTGACTGAAATATGGCTGGGTGTGAGCACCCCCAAAGCTGGTTGTGCCTACATGACTGATAACCAGCAGAGAAAAGAGATAAAAAGCACCAAGAAGGTGGAAGCCATTATTACCCTTCAGCCTGATGGTTACAGGTGCTCAGAAAGCAGCATCAGCACTGATTCTCATTTCTACCAAAAGCTATTTACTCCCAAAATGTCACAAAGGAACCTACATGCTACATAACTGGCATCTGGACTCACCAAGAAGTTCCTTAGGAGTGCTAACCAAAGGTAATAAACACAGTCACTCACCATCAGAAAGTGACCAAAGTTTCATCTCCTGATTGGCACTCACACATATCCAGACAAAGGAGAGCGTTTTCCATTTCCCTGCTAAAAGGGAGAGGATGGCAAAAGGACAACCTGTGTTTATATTTTAACCTCCTGTTCTTTTGTTCAAAAGTAATGTCAGTGGGAACAAACAGCGGTGTTGACAGATTTCATGGATACAGAGAGCAGTTAGCAAGTCATCCATGGCCTGGGGGTAGAAGACTGAGTGCCTTCAAAGCATCTTAGGGAAGCAACAACCTGGTGATTCTCGCTGCCAGGTTCTGTACAGGGGTATGTTTCTCCCATCCTGAGCCATGAAAAGGTTGACAGTTGGACTGGACTTGGCTGCAGGATGGCAAAGACAAGTAGTCTTTCCCAAAAGCAAAACGAATGATGCACTTATTTTCTGTACTAATGCCACAAGGCTGTGCTCAGGGCTGCTTCCACTGCTGACAGATGGAGACAGGGTAGAAGATTAAATGTTTGGCCAACCAAGTGTTAGCCACAAATATTCCAGCTGTTTCAGCACAGCTGATGCTCATGTTTTGGAGAAATTAAAAGGTGTTTGTGTCTCTGCTCTAGATATTAATTTTCTTTTTAAATATTTCAGTCATGTCTTAATTTTTATTTGGGTTTTTTATATCTTTTAAAAAGCTTCCACCAAGTTACATGCAATATTTCAATTGTTTAGGAAAGCGTGGGATTAGTTTATGGGAAGCTGTTCTACCCAGGCATGTTCTATATCACAAAGTTAACATTTTGAAAAAATAAAATTAATTAAATTAGGACCTTTAGAAAAAGTAATTTAGACTTCCTTACTTTTCGGAAGACAAAAAAAAAAAAAAAAAGAAGGAGATGAAAAAGTAAACAGCACCTGACATATAGTAAAACAAATACAGCGGTGTATCCCAGCCCCACCCAGTTATAATTTTGTTTACCTAAAAGAGCTTCATCATGACAAGAACATATAATTTTCCACTTCAAATGTTGAGAAGGTATAATTCTACTAAAAAAGGAACTACCATTTTTTCAGCTACTTGCCTCTTCTTTTATATCTTGTAGATTGCTGGAGTTATTGAATACAAATGTCTTATTTTTCATTTCATTTTCATAATCTAATATGCAGGTACTCAGTGAACCTTCTCCAGCCTAAAAGTGAGTACCAACAGAAAAGTGTGCTGAATTTAACAATTCTTTTTCAGTCTTTGTGTGAATTTTTAATTGTATTTGATATAAAATACTTATATCTATAAAATACTTATAAATATAAAATAGAGAGCATTAAAAGCTGTTGTTTTCCCTGGAAAGATTTACCTGTTTATATGTAACACATGTACTCCATATTTGCTTTCAATTCTGTACTTTGTTGGATCACTTGCAGGGAAAATCATTTCCTCATTTTTGTACCTGACAATCAAGAAAAAAAACCAAAACTCATAAATATCAGCAACTATCCATTCTTCTGGTAGATCTTTGGATCAAGATATCATTTACTATCATGTGAACTCTCTCTACTCGCATGGAGTATTTTCCGGTCTGCATGGATAGATACACATTGGGCCATGAAGGCAAAGCAGGACCATCATAGCAGCAAGGAAGTGGAAAGAGAAGATGCACACCCAATCTAGAAGAGGAGGAGGAAGAGAAGTACAGAGAGGATGGCATGGGGCTTGAACTTTCAAGTCCACTAGCCCTGACACAAGATGCGAAGCAAGCTTTATCTTGCTTTATCTTGACGTAAAACACTTCAGCACTAAAAAGGGGAGCAGCAACAGAATTGTGCCTCATGTTAGGTCTTCACAGTCCAGCCTGAGGCTTTCACATATACAGGACAGCACTGTCCAGAGAGGAGGGCAACTGCAAGGACCTTTATGTCCTCCTCAACAGGAGCTAACACAATGTGACCACAGATACAGCCCATGACAACAGCAGTGCTGTGCACATTTATCGAGGCTTAGAAAGTAGCCTATGAACTCTATGTATTTTGTCATTTGCTACTTTGTGTTCAGGAAACTCAGTGGCCAGAAAGACTGGAATGCCTTCTGAAATACTTGAGTTTGCTTCTCACATTGCATGAGGCCACTCAGCAAGTTTTCCTCCCACTCCTTCCACTTTAGTATCAACTGCTGCAATCCAGCACATCTACGAGGATTATAAAGGGGATTTAACAAAGCCATTATATAAGTGACACTTATCAGTTACAGCATAACTTTCAAATGAAAAAAGCTTAACAACATTTTTAGAGGGCTAGGAAAGGCCAGTCTCTTACCATTGTACAACAGGGGTTGGAAATCCTTGTACAGTAAAGCAAAGGCTCACAGACATCTTTTCCCAGACAGTGTGAGACCTCAGGCGCACCAGAATTTCAGGGGCTCGACTTATAGTTTCTTCAATGATGTGTCTTTCCAGAGCCATATTTTCTTCTACCTATTAAACATGGGAAAAGAAAAGAAGCATCTGGCACTAGACTCAAATAGGGTAGAAGATCTAAACTTAAAGCCACAAAAAGACGCTTCATCACTACTCATATTTGAAGCACAGGCCTAAATTTCAGTGTATCTTGTAATTATTTTTACATAGGAGCAAAAAGATTCAGCATGTACCATTCTTTGCACAGCAAGTCTATCCAGATGCTCTCTAGCACGGTGCCTGGCTGTGTGAATCTCTTTTTCCAAAGCAGACAACTCACTGGCAAAACGGATTCTTTTCTCATCGCTTGCATGAGACTTTTGCTCATGACTCCTGTGGGACAAGAAAAAAAATCAGGTAACCAATATGAAGGTTTAAATTTGTTGCTCATACACATCTGGCAACCAAAGGCTCTGAAACCATATCAGCAGGATGTAAAATTTAGGTTAGGAATCATTCTTAGCATCTATCTGCGTATCCTAACAATGAGTATGTGAAATCATGTAAATTTTCTTCATATTCTTTCCACCTGTATTTGTGGGGCCATAGCTCTAGGTCTTGAATTCTGCTGGGGTCACATCGACTGGTTCCCCCCAGTCCTCTGGTAGCTGATATCAAGAACCTGCCTGGCCTCCTTCTGGCCCCTGATTTTCCTTCCTATGGACACAAGAAGGCAGAGGAGAGAAGGCAAGTTCTGTGCCTGTTCACAACCTGTTAAAAGCTGTGCCTTGCTTACATAGTAACCGTAGCTTTAGAACCTGGGAGCTCTTGTAGTTCCATGGGCTGTTATCAGCTGACCTCGTCTGAAAGATACAGACCAAGGAGTTCACACGGATTTGATGAACAGTTGCATGCAAAAAAAGCTGTCCTTTGACAAGCATGAGCAGAAACTATTTCAGAAACTACCAGGAAATTATAGTTTTGAGAAAAATTTGAGCTGTTTCCTGAAAATCTAACTCCATAGATTTTCCAGAATTCTTAAAAAAACCCCAACTCATAAACGTTTTTAAGAGGAGCTAGCTCTGTTTCCTTCATTCATGCTGATTCAATAAACAGCCTATGCCACTCTTTTCCTTCCCAAGAGGACAAAAGAAGGTACTGAATATCAGATACTTCTAACGTCTGTCAATACAGTCAACATATGGCAAGACTCTGAAAGAATAACTCAAATAAGAAAACTTCCATGAAATTCAGTGAATAGTAGATCTAGATATTATTTGTCTGATATTTAAAAAAAAATCTTTGTACCATTTCAGTGTATTTAAATACCAGCCATGCTCTTCCATGTCTTTTTTCATATTGACGAAATTAAAAACCGGTTTTAAAAACTAAATTAAAGTATGCAAAATCATTTTATTTTCCTAGGGATTTCTGTTCTGAGGTTATATATTTCAAACCAATCAAAGTGCCAGAACCATATGGATACATATGATTTTCACAGCATATTTTCTACAAACATGGCAGAATTCATTCTTGTAATATATATCCTCCATATTTTTGGTGCAGTAACTGTAGAGCAAAGCAGAGCAGAAACAGTGAAATTCACTAAGGGGAATATTGTCATCAGCACAGTTACTATGGGACTTCTTATCAAGGCTGTAACTGAGACATGGCAGTAAACCCTTTTGATATTCTGGAAAGAATTTAAAACGTTTAAATTGATCCAAATTAGAAATTAGGAATAGTGGAGTAGGTCTGTTCAAAATGAGTTCTGGATACCAGGTAGATTCTAATTTATTTTTGTTTTAAAGCTGTTTTCAACGGTCAGAGTGGGGATCAGGGGAACAACTCTGGGATGAAATATGAGACTGAAAGTGACACTCAGTCATTTAGTGTTCCAGCCAAAATAGATTAGTGAAGAACAGTGACAGAGAAGCCTCTAGTCTTGTCAACTCTGAAAAGAGCCCTGGCAAAAGCGTTGGGACCAGAGCCACTACACAGGTCAGAGTGGACAGACAGAGCTTTACCTTTTCCTGGATTCCTGCATTGCTTCATGCGCCAAGGTGCGTGCCCTCCTGGCACAGAGTCTACATGTTGTTTTGCCCAAGCCAGACGATTCATAATAAGCAGCCTGCCTGGAAGCAGCCCTTCAAATATAAAAGACATTGTTATAACCCAGCAATTCAGGTAGAACATGAACTCACAAACGTCAAAGAAATCACTTTGAACTGAATGACACGACTCAGAACTGTTCAGTGAGAAACTTGTATCTTCACTGACTGCACTGGGTGTCAATTGTCACTTGTCCTTCAAGGGCTTAATGCCCATCCTCTGTCACTGGGGATCATTAGGTGTTTTATTTCATTCTATTAAATTTATATTTATTTCAGTCTTCAATCATTCAGGTGCGATGATATCATTTCAGTGAACCACAAGGGTACCAGCCTGTCTAATGCACAAATCACAAAGATTCCCCATAGCACTGTTTCTAAGTATTCCTGCCTTTCTATAATTCACAGAACCTTCTGCATAAACTCTCCTCTTTCATAAGGGAATCTGCACGAGCTAGACAGCTAGGTAGGCATGTTAATTATTAAGGAGGGGGAACAGTGATTCTGAAGCAAACACAATACAAAGTTTCAGGCTTTGAGATAAAAAGAATATGTATTTTCTGGTTAAAACTCTGAGATTTCACACGAGAAGCATTAAGACTTCATTTAAGTTTAAAAAAGGAAATTGAATTGCAAAAACTATAATTAGCTATAGCCAGCTTCAGGAGCAGGAATATCATCTTGTCGTACAGAAGAATGAGTAAAAAGCTGTTTCTATGACTTACAATAAATTTCATGGCAATTTTTTTTAAGTCAGAGTTTCAATTTTAGACTGCAAGGAAAAATTTTCAGTTTAGAGGTAGCAAACAGGACAGATCCTAAGCTAAAAGGTCTGTGCAGGTATCTTGCAATGTTGCTAGGAAGTTTAGCTATGCTGGTGGCAGACTATAGACAAGGGGCATGCCAATGGAAGGACGTGGAAAACTATCATTCTGACTAAATCAAAATTTTTTTGGGTGGAGGGGAAAGGTAAGTATCTCGATTCTAAGAACTGACTACGCAGAACAGAGACCTGTCTATGCTCAAATACATGGCACTTACTTTCTTGCTGCATATTCCTCAAGTATATATCTTGTCTGAATGTTGCGATAGGACTGATCAAAGTGCTTGTGCCTCCTCTGGTAAAACGGCACTGCTACTGAAGACATGCTTCCGCTTGTTACAACCAGTAATTCCTGCAGAGAGTGAAGTTAGCCACAGATTTAGCCATGCACACATTTAGCCATATATCAGGCACTTTGGTTTGATATTTTTTGATATGTAGACGTGTGTGAACATGAACAAATGTATAAAATTGCACCGATTTGTGACAAAGAGAGCCATCAGTCACACACATGGGTACCTCAGGCTGTATCTTATCACTCATACAGTGTGATCTATGGAATCATAGATGATAGCCTGAAAGATATTTCACTAGATCATTTTTCCCCTTCTTTGCAGATGTCATTTAACGTCTCCACAGAAATTTCCAGGGATGGAAATTCGACAGGTTTTTGGCCATTGTCAGATATTTCAGCTCTTTGCTCTTCAAACCTTTCACTTTTTCCATTCTGGCAATTTATGCTTACTATTTTTTGTCCAATTCACCATGACAACAAATAGACTGTATTCTCCCATTTTTGTAGCAGCCTGTTGAAGATTTTCTTTACTTTTCTTTCCTGCTCTCTTGTTTAAACTCTACAAAGCTGGCTCACGCAATCTTTTCTCGTGGGCTCCTATCAATCATTCTGGCTTCCTTCTTGTGGACTTTCTCCAAAGCATGGCACAGTTTTTGATCAATATTTGGATAGAAGGTTCTAAGAAACATTCAGGGTGCTCCCACAAGCAGTGTGGGGGACAAAAGCACGTTTCCCACTGAGTTAGAGTTAAGTAGATTCCCAACCACGTCATTAAAAGAGCATGGAGGTGCCTACATGCCTTTGTGCTCATTAGAAATGTGATGATAACTTCTTGCAGAAGTGGGGAACATCACCAGCCATGCTGTGAGTAGGTGCCGGCTTGTGTAACTGCAGTCCGGGTTGGATATGGGGTTCTCTACTTCTGGGCCATTTGGCCCAAACTGTGGTGAGGGATCCCAACCGAACAGCCAAAACCTCCCCCACAAGGCACCTACACTTCAGTGACAACAGAAGCAAGCTCCCAATATAAGCCTATAAAGCAGATGAAGATTTAGTCAGGTAAATTACTGCAGTAACTTCCAATACCCTACTAAGAGCTAAGGGGAGCATCGCTGTTGTTATGCTCTCCCGTAGGATGCAGGCTTCCAGCTCCATGCCAGCACCCAAGGCACAGGCTGAGGCACGGCCTGGGATCCACCTCAGGGCACCCATGGCAAGTGAAGCAACACTGGCTCATCCAGGGGCCACATTAAGAGTGTGTCAGGGTCCTAAGGACAGCAATGGACCTGACTGTCCCAGCCCAGCCTCCTCCAGAGTTCCTTCCACCCTGCTCACAGCCCATGACCCTATGTCAGCCCTCAGGGCCATCAGTTTCTCCCCAGAAATGACACAGCAGAACCAGTCTCCGGCTCCCCACAGCCTGGCCCTGCCTGGACATGGACCAGGCCAAGAAGAACCTGCCTCAGACCCACACAAAAAGTCCAAATGTGTAACAAAAAGTCACATAAATAAGCAGCTTCATGATGCATATAAAATGAAAGCTCAAAGGGATTTGAATAGAAATCTTATAAACTCATTTGGATAAAGTATTTAACAAGGTAAAATGACAGTATATACCATATTTCCAGCATATAGTATTTATCAAAAAAGGGAAATGCTAGTCATTGATTAAGTAGAGTAAAAAACCACAACAGTGCGTGATTGTTACTTGCAGATAGTCAAGAGCAGAGTCAGGTGCTCTCAAATCATGATGTACTCATATCAGCTACTTTTACTTTTCCAAGAAAAAGTAGGAGCAAACAGTAGGTATATTTAATAGAAGTCACATCTTATTTTAAAAAGTTCTGAGATCTAAAGAGGTTTTTGCATTTTACCACCTCATAACTTCATCTTCTGCATAACTTAGTGTTACCTTTTCAACCCTTTTTCAAGAGATATGAGAATGACAAGTCATACGTTCAGGAACGAGAGCTTTAGGCAAAGCACCAAACACTGCAAAATAAAAATGAAACAGGTTTACCATATTACTATGTGGTATTAAAGAAATATATTGCCACATTTCTAGAGAAATAAGAAAGTTAGCATGACCCAAGTTAGTTCAGCACCTCACAGGCTTAGTAAGATGCCCTCATACAATGCTGAACTGACATGGACTCCTCACGGACCTATTAACTCATCATATGACACAATGTCTTGGTTACATGGGCAGATTTGTACAGACCCACAAGCAGCCTTGGCTTCTCCTAGTTTTGGTATCTGTTCATCAGGTGATGCTACATCTGCAGACATCAAATACTGGTTTTCTTCTTGCTAACTGTGTGACTACTGTGTATATGACATTGGATTTCCGCATTAGTCCCTATGTTAACTGGACAATTCATGGTACAATGCTCCCTTTTGTCTATTTTTAATTAGCCTTTTTGCCTAAATGGAGGTGCAGAGGACAAACACATGAGATTAAGCTCATTCCACTGCTAACTGCTACTCATATTTACATGTGGCCAAGTTAAATAATTCTATGAGTTTATCAACATGCAATGTGCATGTTGGTATGTATATAACTCACACTGAGATCCACTTTATAACCATTGCAGAGTAATGCCCATTTATCTGGATAGATCACAGTCTGAGTTATTTTCATTTTTGAGAGAGGAGAAAACACTATTGTCATTTGCAGCCCAGCCTTTTTCATTAAATGTGAAACTTATGTTTTAATTAGCATATCTTGTTCTATCTGTCAGCACCCAGGACTTCTCAAAATTTGGGTTCATATATTTTTCACATTTACCCACACACCTTTAGTATAGAAACAAGGGTAGCCATCCACTCACAGCCTCCACACAAGCAATTAACTGAGCTTGTTAGCAGCCAGACTCACTTTGCTTTCTGCTAACACAGAGGGGAGCTGCCTGGCAACAATTCCAAATGTAATAATAATCATCAGTTAATTACAACAATGTTGCATTTAATACTTAATAGTGCTGCAAAGACAAATATCAGAAGAGCAAAATCAAAGTCCCAATGTAAAAGCAGCACATAAGATATTGAGCTCCTGATAAAAAAAGTTTATATTGTATTCCTAGTAACAATATGTTGACTGTTTTACCAGTTTTCCACTGATGAACGTTTATATGAGGTGTTTGAAATATATTCTAATATTTAGACAACCTATCACTAACAGAGTTAGAGAACATGCTATGCAGATGACAGCTTAACCCCATTGAATTTATTGATTTAGGTGAACCAAAATTTTATTAATGGTAGTGTCTGGAGACCTAGTTATACTGGCAAGTGTATTGTTAGAACTGACTCAAAAGTGAGTTGCAGCCAGTGGTCTGGCAGAGAAATTGGGGGTAAAATCCCAGTGGAAAATTGAGAGTTCAATAACAACAACAACAAAAAAGTGTAAGTCCAGAGAAAGACAAATTAATTATCTGGATGATTATAACGAATTAAAAAGCAAATCTCAAGTTTTATTCACCGAGTTCTATTGCAAGAATTTTGGAGGCCTTGCTGAAATACATGGTCTGTGTGTCATGAACAATCCTTGAGCTACATCCATGCAGATCCTATTAACGATCCTGGATTTCAAGAAAAAGACCTAGAAGTACAGGAAAAAGATGATCCTAAAACATTTGGTGTCTCATCTGACCTTGTTAGTGTAATGTAGCACCACTGAAATCCTTTCTTTTTATTATTATTGTTATTCCTATTTATTTCTATGACTGTAAATGCCGGGGACATCAAAAGGACCTAAAGTGCACTAATCTATGTTCTGTATAAACCATTCAGAAGACTATTAAACCCAAAGAAAAATATTACATCAGCCAAAATTTCCTCAAGGATTAATGACACAAACCACAGGTGAATTAGACTATTCAAGTCAGTTTACATAAACATACATTTCCTCGTGCTTTGTAGCATGTATATAACAATTTTTACTTGACCATGAGTAAAGGGCCAAGTTCCCAGGTCAGGATATGCATAGTTTTGTGACACAGTAATACTGGTCTGAATAGAAAGCCATAATCTAGGACCATGTGACAAGGGGCCACATTCTTGAGCAGAGAAGCCAAGGGTCTGATACAAACATTGTTAGTCTGATAAGTGAGTTAATTTAAGATTTAAAGGACAAGCAGTAAATTCTAGCATGATCATTTACATTGCCTCAGAGAGCAGGCACACAACCAACTAAATTGATGGATGTCTTGACAAATGCCATGGGAAGAAGAACATGGCTGCACTCACCATAGATAGACAACTTGCATTCCCAGATTCAGAAGGCTCGTGTCATGAGCAATGCACTGTACAGCATGTATTTTCTTGGCCTGACCTGCCAGTGCTGTACCATGCAACATGCACTTTCTGTGCTCATCTCTGTTCCTGGCCGTCTGCAGAAGTGCCAGAAATTATTCACGAGTTCTTGCCTGTCCTCACGTAGCCAGAGATTTCTTTGACCATTTGCACTGATTTGAGGGCTTGTCCTGTTATTCCCACAACTTAGACATTTTTTTCCTCTACTTGTCTCTTGTTCTGCTAGCTGCTCTCCACATTTTTCAAAGTGTTTTCAGGAAGCTGCTAACTTATACTTCTATGGTGCATAAAAGCCCCTGATATTTAACTGATAAAATATATTTAAATCCATATCATCTACATACCACAATGAAAGATAGGGAAAAAAAAAGGAAAAAAAACCCTCCTTTTAGTCATTGACCAGCATAAAAAATTACCATATTGCCTCAAAAAATATGTGATCCTTTCCAGATGGTTATAGGCATGCTGTAGAGAATGTGGACGTAATAACATATTAGCATTTCCCCCCAGAAACTGACTTTGGTGAAAATCTTGTAAAACCATCATAAATCATTATGCAGCTCATAGACAGTGCAGTCTAAACAGAATTGGATGTAGAGGATCTGGTTAAATCTTCCCCATTTTGATAATAAACTAATTTGATAAAAAACTGATTTGACAAAATTTCTAATATGTCTCTCCAGTCTCTTATCTCTGTACACGTGTATATTTAGATCTTACACAGAAATGTATGTTTTGTGCATTAAAAAGGATGAACTTTTAAACCTACTCAAATATAATGTCATTTTAAGATATTTCAGTCCTTCTCATTGAAGGTCTTGTTCAGTATGCATAAGAATTCAATTTTAGCTTTTTTGACAACAGAACACAAATGCCCATCTTTTAAAAAAAAAAAAAAAAGGCATATGGAATTCTCATTTGCTTACTCTGCTGAATTCCAGACATCATTCAGCAAGCCTGAAGACTTCCTGTGTTTTCCTTTCTGATGTCTTTAGCTACATCGTAGTTGGTCTTATGTTTTACTGATCACACCTCCTTTTCATGGGAATAGTATTTTCCTCATTTCTCCAACTGGTTTTAAACAGATTCGAATAATCCCCAGAAGAACAAGCATTACTTTTGTTATTAAACACAAAGATGGAGTTCTCTATTTCTACTCTGAATATCCAGCAAAGCAACACTCAAGCTGCTGACAGTACCAGCCATCACAGTTGTGTCTACCATTTTTACTAATTTCATATGTTTTGAATGAGCTTTCAACATCTCTCAACATCAAATGATACTGTTTTCAATGACATACAGGTAGATTCAGCAATTTAATGCAATCATTTGGCTACAGCACATCTATGATTAGTTAGAATGAACACCTTGACTTTGTAATAGTCCCTGAATGGCTTGCCTCACCCTCTAGCCAGATCAGTTAGTGTGGAGGTAATTTGAAATATATTATGGGTGGTCACAGTCATATCCACAGCCCTTGATGAGGAGCTTTGCTCTGTGAAGGTGAGGAGCGGGCAGAGTCATGGGTACCCTTCCCTTCAGCAAAGTAATTGTTGTGGAGGGGAGCACCAGTTCCTGCATTTTAGTGAGTCTAAAAAAGAACGCAATTTTGGATTTTCTGTGACTCTCATGAAGGAAAGGAGCAGAAGCTTCCAAACTGACTTTCTTCCCATATCTCTAATAGAAGCTGAACAGTATATATCCCAGAAAGGGTACTAATGTGGATGTTACCTTATGAATTCATGATCATACAAGACTGGGAATTAAACAAGGCTAAATTTGTCCACATTGACTTGAAACCTTGCCACCCTAACATTCCAAATGCACAGAGTTCCGACATGTTCTGATAAAGTTTGAAGATTTCCCTTCACTTGGCAAGTGTATTATATCCCTTCAACTGGACAGCTAAGAATGTTGGACAATGAGATGATAAAAATAATTTCCCATTATCCCAAAATTCATTATCCTTCATTTTACTGGCTCATAGGCATTATCAACACACAGGCATAGTTTCAAGAGCACGAACTTGATTTCCCAAGGCTCTATCAGTGGTATTTAGCTGGAATTTTCATGTGGCACAGAACACATCACATAGCTTAGAGCAATACGGACACCAGAAACATATTCTGGAAATATGTACTTGAAAGCATGGCAGACACAAAATAAAGTAGGTTGATTTTTTTTTTTTGGCCTAGTACATCCCATTCTTCGGCAGACCAAATATTTTTCCAGCTACTGCAGGATTTTATGCTTAATTATTTAGACACAGACTTCAGAGGAATCACACAGTATAAGCACAAAAGACAGTGGCATTGCCACTGTTTGTGAAATTGGAAAAATATATATACAAGTAGAGTTATGGTTTTCTGTAATGTAGTTCTTAATATGCAGAAAAAAACAGACGGTATGTAATACACAATAAAATCAAGGTGACTGTGCACAGGACAAAAAATCTTACGTTGTTTTTTGTTTTTCATTTCATGAATCAATTTGAGTCCTGCTTATTGCTTGTTTTCCCTGAGGAAAGTTTTTTTTTTTTACAAGAAAGCACCCAACCCCCTCCTACAAGCACTCTCATTTGTTCTGTACAAGAAAAACATTGATGGAAAATGGACTTACCAAGGCATATAGAAAAACTGCAAAGCAGAGAGGAAGACCAGCCTTTCCCAGCTTAGCAAACACTGCCTGAGGAAAACAAATAATTCCCCTCTCCAAAGGCTACTGCCCCTTCACTCCTATTTAAGGGCAGATGCAGTGCTATATTTAGAACTAACCAAGTGATTCTCCCAAAACTGGGGTCAGCCTAATATGCAATAAGGGAGAGATATATAGGTAAAAGAAAAGCATTAGCCTATATGCAGTTTAATACTGTATTTTAATAAAAGAAAAACCTTATTCCTTAAAAAAGCAGTTGTTTATGTTAAAAGCGGGGATTCTTTTCCCAGCAACAGAAAGCACATGGGAAGCAATTAAATGTCAGAAAACAGCTTAAATTTTGTATTTAGAGTTGGAAGTTTTAAAATAATCAGTAACTTAGAAGACAAGTGAGGAGACGTAAACTCCAGAATATTATCAGTAGAGACATGAGACCCCATTGGTGCTTCAGGCTGTAAAATGAGCCTCCCCACTGCTTCCTTAAGAGCTCTCTGGATTTGAGAATGTCTGCAACATATGAAGGAGTACCAGTTGTACAAAACCCGTATTATTTCCATCCTTACTACGCCACCAGTCAAACTGAGAGAGATTTTTCTATGTCTTGTAGGTAAAGTAGGAAGAATTTAATATGCACAGAGGCATAAACGTGCAGAGCCAAAGCAGTCAACTCTGTGAGACCTTGATGATCCCTGATGGTTCCTGATTATTACCAACTAAAATGGATGTTTGCTGTGTGTAGGGCTCCTGGGTTTGGGTCCAGAAGATACAAGGCACCACTGTGGTGGCTCTGACATGTCCAGATATCATGGGGTAGCAGCACTGGCTCTGCAGAGGTGGTAGGCTTGGGATCAGTCACTCTGCCCCATTCTGGTGGTAGACACCCCCACAGGGATTGTACCCATATGGGCGAAGGGAAGGAAGGGTAGGACCTCTGACGTGGCTTTGTGACAAGCATGAATAACTAATCACATTCCTCTTACTTTGTCTGGAAATAGGACAACATGCCTGGGAAAACCTGGCTACATGGCAGACCTAATCACACGTCATGACTTAGCCCATAACGACTCAAATAATCGTCAGCAACATACAAAAGGCAGGGAATTCACTGATCTTAAAATAATTTGAAAATAACAAGATCTGTTTTCAATTTACTTATATAGAAATCCTGTCACTGCCAAAGTCACTAAATGACAATCTCTTCCATTGCTTGCTATGTGACACTGGTACATGAACAATGTTCTTTTTAAGTCTTGTATTCTTCTTATGTATACATGTATGGGAAGCAGAGCAAAAGGTGCAAAAGCCTTTAAATAACTGATTCTTATCCCATCTGCAGTGTTCATCCAAGTTTCCTAAATAGCTCTGGTAAGGATCTTTCCTACTTTTGTATCATCTAGGGCTACCATTTGCTTGAAACAGACTTCTCCCTTCCTCCCATTGATCTTGAATTATAACTCAGTCTGACAGAATTAGATCTACAGAGACAGACACAGTGGAATGAGTTCATATGCCCTGAATGTAGATGTTGCTTCAGAAGCAGCTGTCAAAGTAATTAGCATGTAATAATCCAGAGCAGACCCACTTTACTTACCCCACTCCATCTCTTCCCTCCGATTGAATTTTCCTGTGGGAGGGAAAAGGTCATTTTTCAGGAAAACTTTAAAGTTCTCACTACACTCTGCTTTTCAATTCTTGTTCTATATTTATTATCTCTGCAGAAATGGAGGCATTTATAGCCTGCTCTGTCTGCCTTTACACTTGAGCACTCTTCTATTTTAAGTTTTCTTCAGGGTGTGGCTGAATGACAAAAATATGGAAGTGTATCCTTTGGACTGTGGGAAAAATGCCAAAGGCAAGACCAAGCCATTTAGAGGGGCCAGTCCCGGGTCATGTCCAAGAAAGACAATAAATAAATTCTTCCCTTCATAGACACTACAAAATAGGATAGAAAGGAAAACTGCAATATTGTGTTATTCACTGGTGGTGGAATTTAGACAGCAGAGCACCAAAAATTATCCACCATTTTAACTATTAAATAATTTACAATATATTCCTACTTCCTCCCTAACACAGAAGGTGCCTTCTCCTGATGCCTCCACTTCCAAAATAGAAGATCTTCCCTAAGAACTTTTCTAAAGCAGAAATTTAACAAGGTATCAAAAGGATTATTCAAGCACTTAAAACTGAGCATGTGCTAAAATCCTTTAGTGAATTTGGTATTTTAGAATTACTTCTTTATCTTATGCCAGTCCCTTGATGTGGGTTGCTTAATAGATACAGGCCTAAGTAATGGCTCAACTATTCCAGCAAAGGGGAGGACAAAGAACTGAAATGGAGCTCAGGAAAACGATGTGCTAGCTTTGTAGCCATTGGATTAAACATCAAAACAGTAATGAAATGGAATGTACTGGTGTTAGAAGAAGTATGTTTTTAGCCTACAAGTGTGCCTTAATAGCGGCCTTGTGCTTTTATCTTTCTCCAGTTCCAAGAAAGCCTAATGCGT
The DNA here is from genome assembly GCA_014706295.1 of Lycocorax pyrrhopterus obiensis. Taxonomy (NCBI): domain Eukaryota; kingdom Metazoa; phylum Chordata; class Aves; order Passeriformes; family Paradisaeidae; genus Lycocorax; species Lycocorax pyrrhopterus. Next base: position 90,386,110 of record JACSVZ010000004.1, read on the forward strand.
CTTTGTATGGCAGCTTCTGAAGCCCAGCTTTGTTAATACGTTAACTCTTGATTTCTTCAAGGGCTTGTTGCGTATTTACAGCTTCATATAAACTAAAATATTGGTAACTAGCAATGAGGTTCCTCATCTCTGCAGCAGTCCTAACCATCCATACAGCCCTATGGTGAGGTTTCTAAAGCCATGCTAGAACAATGGATACTGTGCACTGGTGATCTTAGAGCAGTCTCTCTTCACAGTTACCCAGGTCCCAGCATCTCCCTTGGCATTAAAAGTGAACAACAAAACAGTGCATGCAAATTCAACAACGTGAAAAATAAATCATGTTCTTTCCTCAGTTAGTGCCTTTGTTCAGAAGTTCAGGATTACCAGGTATAGGCTCCACCTACGAACCCAATAGAACCTGTCTCATTCAGAAGAGAATATCACCACCTGAAGGGCTGAACTCAAAACAGTTTCAGAGGGAGTGCACCTGCTCCTGAAGATTAGGTAGCAAGAGAGCAGTAACAGATGCACTTGACTGCTGACAGCACTGTAAATGTGCAGTTGAACACAAATCCCCAATGGAAATACACCTTACTGCCTCTTTCAGGTGAGGAGAGAAAAAACCCATACTGACTTCTAAGAAGCCTAAGCACTTCTCTCTCTACTTCCTCTTTTCTGCTTATTTTCTTTTTTTTTCCTTGATGCATTTTCTCTTCTTCTGCTAGAACTTCCTGATTTTCTTTTTCAGTGCCCAACTCGCAAGTATTTTAAGGCTGGCTACATGAAGCTGAAAACTGCCAAAAGCTAAAACCACCCTTCCCAGAAATGAGACTGGGCTGTGTGGAGATGAGATCAGACAAGTAATTTGGAAGAGGAGGAGGAAAATACACTTCCAACTAAGGGAAGGCTGTACAAGTCCCAGGAGAGAGGACAACGGCAGCTGATGGAAAACAAAACAAAACAACAAAAAACCAAACAAACAAAACAAACAAACAAAACAAACAAACAAACAAAAAAAAACAACAACAAAAAACCCTCCCACATTTGCTGGAAGATATTTTAACCAGCCAGACAAGGATTTTCAATCAGCAATTCATCAGAGGTAGACTTAACTGCATCCAGAACATCAAACAATTTTAGCATAAGTCCTTGAACAAACACTAAAATACCAGAGCATACAAAATGTTGGAATTTTTTTCCTGCAACAGAAGATAAAGTGAATCTCTTAGTAAGTATCCTCATTTATATCTAAGAAGACAAACACACCAGTGAGTTACAACTCACTGAGTTACAGCAAGTCAATACTTTTTTAAAATATCTGAACAGTAATGTGTCCCCCTGCTGTCTAAGAAGCCACTGCAGAGCACATCAGAGTCAGTGCTAATGTTTTACTGACTCAGGTAAGCTCAGATATTCATATCCTTCTTGATTTCCTATCAGCTCAGTGGCATGCCTTCATTTACCTTTACAATAAGACCTGTGCAAAGACAAGGACCATAAAGATGTTTGTCTTATCTTGGTATATTTATTCCAGTGTCACACAACACACTTGGCAGATACCTGCTGCAGCAACAGTTATCTTTATCAACTAACCCCAGTATCATCAACAGCACATTAAATCTGGAGAGAACTACAGGCTGTAACAAGACAGAGACAGGAACTAACACTGCAGTGGTGTGGTCCAGAGGTTTCACCACTCTTATAAATGAAGGCAAGACAGCTGCAGTCCTGAATCCACCATTGAGCAGCACCATTCAAAGCCTATTTTAATGTCTTCAGGCTTCAGTAGCTGTCTTCTGTGGGGGTTACATCTTGTAGCAGCATTTACATACAGGATTTGCATCAGACAAGCACAGACAACTGAGGCACAGAATCACAGAATGTTTGAGGTTGAAAAGGACCTCTGAAGGTCATCTTATCCAGCCCATTTCTCAAACAAGGCGACTTAGAGCTGGTTGTCTGGGACCATGTGCAGATTTTGAGTATTTCCAAAAAATGAAGACTTGTGCTGGTTTTGGCTGTGGTAGAGTTAATTTTCTTCATAGTGGCTAGTATGGAGCTGTGATTTGTATTTTTTCTGAACGTAGGGTTGATAATAGAGAGATGGTTTTGTTATTGCTGAGCAGGGCTTACACAGAGCCAAGGCATTTTCTGCTCTCCATGCTGCCATGATGGTGAGGGAACCGGGGGTCCATGGGAGGTTGGGAGGAGACACAGCTGGAACAAGTGACCTAAATTGACCAAAGGCATATTCTAGACCCTATGACATCATGCTCAGTATATAAAATTGGGGGAAGGAGGAAAGGGGGGACATTTGGAGTAATGATGCTTGTCTTACTAGGTAACTGTTCAGTGTGATGGGGCTCTGCTCTCCTGGAGGTGGCTGAACACCTGCCTGCCCTTGGGAAGCAGTGAGTTAATTCCTTGGTTTGCTGTGCTTCTGTGTGCAGCTTTTTCTTTTCCTGTTAAACTGTCTTTATCTCAACCCAGGAGTTCTCTATGTTTTACCCTTCCGATTCTCTCCCTGATGCCGCTGGTGGGAGCGAACAAGCTGCTGTGTGCGGCTTGGCTGCTGGCTGGGGTTAAACCATGACAAGAATACACAAACTCTCTAGGCAACCTGGGCCAGCTCTTGGGTACTCTCACAGTGGGGAAAAAACAAGTTTTCTTGTGTTCATAATCTCTATGTTTGAGTTTGTGTATCTGAGTGGAACTGACTGGTTCTGCCCCCTTCTCCTCTTGGGCTGGCAGAAGCTGAAGGTCGCTAGTGAAGGCACACACATGACACCCTCCAGGTTCATAAGCACACACATATTTTCTGTCTAGTTGCCTACTCTCTCTCTGTCTGCGTCAGTGCTTGCTGCAAACAGATGAACACTCTCATGATGGGTGACCTAGCAGGCACCGCACTCCCGTGGGTCCCCCTAGATAGCTACATGTAGAGTGTAAAGGCACCTAAAACCCCCAGTCTGACACCAATAGCTGGCACCCAGTCCCCCCAGTACCTGGCAGTCAGTCCACGCAGTACTCACACACATGGATGAAGAGTGAGATTACACAGATATGTAGTTAAGACAGGTTCGAACAAAGACAGGACAGAGTGTGGTGATCAGCCACAGGGCTCAGTCAGATAAACATACTTTATGTGCAGTCAGCCCATTTTATAGCCCTTTCTAGGTGATCCTCTCTTTGTTCGTCCGATTCCTTCCCCTAAACATTTCTTCATCACTTTATGCAGGTCTACCAATTCTCACACCCCTGGTCCAGCGCTCAGGATCTCCACTCACCCCGTCCCAACACCGCTAGGTAAAATCATCTCACACTCCCCATACCCTCACACAGATAATGTGGAAATTATCTGCTCCTGTTTCACAGAGGAAAAGGAGAAGGAAAGGAATACATAACAGATCACACGGCAGCGCCTGCATGATAAGTCCAACGTGAGGGCTGACGTGAAAACCTCAAACGGTATCAAGTTCAGGCACATCCCTCTATTCAAGGTCATTGAACTTTTTATGGCATATCCAACAGTTCATGTCACTGAAAGCACACAGCTATGGTGTATATATCCCATGGTACACGATATACTGCCTGACATATATGATAATTACTGTATTCTAGAATAATGAGCTTTTAGTATACTCCTGGAAGCCGGTAGAAAAATTTTATTTTTTAATTTCAGAACTAAATTACTTACATCCACAACAGCTCCAAGGAATGAAGATCTGACAAGATTTCAGTGTAAATGGGTGAGAACTATTGCAAATGCAGATCAGGTACAATTTTCCTAAGGAGTTATATCAGCTAGACCCCTTAATTCCTGTTCCTCACTAGTGCTGCGTACCTTTGATTCCGTAGTTGCTATAAGCAAAAGGAATGAGTTTACCATAGGTAGATATAACAAGAAGTGTGCTAAGACTCGTGGTCTCAGGCAGGCCCCAAATTTACACTGTTTTGATAGATTTTCATATTTTTAGTAAGAACAAAGGAAGAAACCACTGTTTAGCAGAAGTGTTAATGAACCATGCTGATTCTTCTCCAACTGCTCAGTAGTTTCTTCTCCAGGTCTTCAAAAGCAATGCCATAGTGCATAAAAAACAAAGCAGTATTTCATTACAGAAGACATACTGAAGAGACTTACTTGATTATTCCATCCCAATCTCCAACTACTGTTTCTGTCCATGGTCCATATTCTGGTGCTTCAGATCAAGCCAAATTTGGAGGTCACCAGTTCTCTCCATTCCTGCTACTGTTCCTCCCGTACAGCTGCGAGTATTCCTAATGGGGAGGTTTTGCTGAAATCTTTGTCCATGCCATTTAAATGATTATTTAATCTTCTCACTCTTTGGCATTCATTTGTCACTAAGTCAGTCATCCACTAGTGTCCTTGACTCATTTGACACAGCGTCAAAACTCATTTAATTATGAGGGGTGCTTTTACCCAAATAAAAACTATAGGATTCCCCACACAAACACTGTTCACATTAAAACACAACTTAGAAAAGTTATTCTTAATTAGTTTGGGTTTGGTTTTTTTTCGTAATTCATCTAGCCTATGTCTTGTTTCACATACTGGCCTGAGTATTCCTCTGCAACTGTATTTTAATCACAAGGTAATGTTTATATTACTGATTGAAAAACTTACAGATATAAGTACATACGTTTTGATTTCTATCTTACTGATACCTGAATCAAACAATTTTTCTGCTATTCTTAACTTTAATCTGAGATAGTTATGTGTTCCAGATACAGATAACTTGAGATGGCAGTAAAATCTTTGCACCACCTGTTTCTTTTATTCTGATTTTCTACTGCAATTAGGCAGCATTAGGTACCACTCCGGTATCTACTGTAACATATCCTGAATAAAAGGTAGGCAGATTCAGAGAGCTGCAAGACCAAAGCAGGCTTTCGTCCAGTTTAATAAATATCTCGAGGCTCACGTCACATCAGAACGGCACAGAATGTAAAGCTTTGAATGCTTAGGACAGCTGTCCTCCTTCCCTGCCTCCGTGGCCTTTCTGATTACACTTGTACCCAATCCTATCCACTGGCAGTGTTTCCCAAGTGACACAAATACTGCAGCAGTGCAGAAGACGAAAAGATCTTGAGCTGAGTGTGGTCGTCAAGATGTCTGGGTATTTATGACAGGACAACATCAGCAACATCACATCACAGAAACCATTGGGGTTGCCTAGGACATCTCAGTGAGTGATAGATAGTTGCTCTTTCCCTGCCAAAGGAACCTAAATCAGCTAACTGGAATTTCCAATGCGTGGGAACTCTTGACTGGAAACACATAGTTTGAGGCCAGAGTATCACAATCATCATTGTCTTATTTATACCTCAGCGTCTATTCAGTTGCGTTGGCTACTTTTGTGCAGTGACACCATGCAATTGATAAAACATATGGTTAAAACACCAGCTGGCTGAACTACTTGTACTATAAAAGGAAATATGTCTTAATTTGGATATATCCAGGGATTAACCCTTACTTATTGCTCACACTTTTCTCCAACTCTTAATTTTGTTTAGTGTAAAAACATGGGTCTTTTTTTCTAAAGCTGAAATTTGCCTAGTATTACCTTCCACACAGTAGTTTTTGCTGTCTTCTCAGATTTAAAAAAAACACTGTATTTTCTTCCTCTGAAGGTGCTTACATACTAACCTTCAAACTTCACTTTCCCACTGCTGTTGCCTTGCAATTGTTAGACAGAATAATGGTCACTGACTGTATGCTGGCAGTGCAGCCTACTAGCACAAAGCAGTCAGGCCTTCTGTAATCAAAGACTTAAAACAAGTTTGGGTTTTAGATGTTTATATGATTGTAATTTTTCAGACGTGGGAAAAAAGAGAATGATTCTTTGAAGATACAGCAAGCAGGGAATGAAATAACAAGGAAATTGGTACTATGTGTTGACATAATAGTGGACAGTCAGCCATAGATGAGAGACAGACACAGATCATGATAAACATTAAGCAGTGGAAGAAATAGTTTGTGGCTATACCTTACCATCAGTGTGCCTTTGTACCTTTCTCCAACTTTTTATTATATTTATTGTAAAAGAATTGTGCTGCTTTTTCTATACTTGAAATTTGTCTGTCTTTATCTTCCATGCAGTATTTCATTTCAGAGAAGCAGTATGAACTTGCCAGCAGTGTGTCTTTCTGGCCAAGAAGGCCAATAATATCCTGGGGTGTATTAGGAAGAGCATTGCCAGCAGGTCGAGGCAGGTGATCCTGCCCCTGTGCTCAGCACTGGTGAGGCCATGTCTGGAGTGCTGTGTCCAGTTCTGGGCTTCTCAGGACAAGAGAACCATGCAGCCCCTGGAGCAGGTCCAGCAGAGGGCCATGAAAATGATTAAGTGTCTGGAACATCTTGTACAAGAAAAGGCTGAGGGAGCTGGGCCTGTTCAGCCTCGAGAAGAGATGACTGAGATGACTACAGGTATCTGAAGGGAGGGTGTCAGAGGACATTTCCAGGCTCTTCTCAGTGGTGCCAAGAAGCAGTAGGACAGGAGGCAACAGGCAGAAACTGATGCACAGGAAGTTACACATGAACATGAGGACGAACTTCTTTATTGTGCAGGTGACCAAGCACTGGAATAGATTGCCCAGAGAGGCTGTGGAGTCTCCTTCACTGGAGACATTCAAGAACCATCTGGACACAATCCTGTGCCATGTGCTCTAGGATGGCCCTGCTTGAGCAGAGAGGTTGGACCAGATGACCCACTGTGGTCCTTTCCAAACTGATCCATTCTCTGATTCCGTGATTCAGTTACAAAAAAAATTAATATTCCAGAAAAAGAAAGTGTGTAGAAAAAGGAACCTTACCAAAAGGACACATTAGGATTATGATCTTTTCAGAAGTTTTCTGGGAAATGCTAATTGAGCAACCTACATTACATTCCTATACTGTAATACAAAAGCTTCGACTTGAGCTTCAGCTTTGTGCCTATAAAAAGACAAATATCCTTTGTAGATGTTTGTTCCTGCTCAATCTTAGGTAGAATTAGTATAAAGACGTAAAGAGTGTAAAACTGATTGTGACAGCTGCTGGTGAAGGGACTGCCTGATAGCTTGACAGATCGTGTCTTTGCAGGAATCATGAAAGAAGCCAGCAAATAGAGGCCTGTGTAAGAGAAAGTAATTGCTCTGTTCTGGACTTGGTGAGTTTAGATGGGCAACAAAAAATGATGGCTGGTTTTCTGTGCACTTTTGATCAATCACATACTTTAAACTCATGTATGACACACCTGGAACAGAAATCCTGCCTCCATTTTCAGATGAAAAATAAAATGGCACTGAAAAGAGAACAGACCACTACAGATGTAATCTCTCTAACAGCAGAAAGGAACATACCTGCAGTGTTACTCCCTTTCTAATGGCAGTATGACAGGAATTTCCTCATGTGTCACATACCCTGGGAAACAATTATTCCTCATGACAACCACATAGAAATAGTCCACTAAAGCTCCAGTCTCAGGTAATACAGAGCAGCTGTCTCAATAGTTTGACTTCTGATGTTCTCTGTGCCTTATTCATTACCATTTTTTGCTATTCCACCTCCACCCCATACCTCCCTTAATAATACTCAAGAAGAATGAAAAGGGAGATATCCAGATGTCCCATTACTAGTTCCAGCCCAGGAGATGAGATGATGACCAGGATGACAATGCCACCATCTCTCACGACTCAGACACATAATAAGCAGGGTAACATATAACTTACCAACATAACTAATCATGACATCCATCAGTCTTCTGATGGGTCTCTCTACAGCCAGTCAAACCTCCTGCTGGTGGAACTCACAGACACTTGGAACATGGTGGGTTAATTCTGGCCCTGAAAGCAGCCCTCCACATCCAGCTCTTCTGAATTCACAGCCACAGAGGTACTATGTTCCTCCCATAGAGGACTTTACCTGAAATTGTGTAAGAGGATGTAAACTACTCTGGGGAGCAGCACAACACATATATTTGCTTTGGTTTTTAAATCTTTCCTAGGCACCTGCTATTTGCTGTAGACAGGGCAAAGACACCAAAGGTACCTCTAGGCCTGGTATAATAAAGACATTCTTACGTTAAGACAGCCCTTATGAAATATGCACCAAGGATCTTAAGGAGGAAAAGGTCAAAGATTGATCTGCATTCCAGAAGCTAATGAACATTTGCTTGGTGAATGTAATCTGTTGAAAGAAAAGAATAGAGAACATCAACCAAGTAAGGAGGAAAGATAAATCACTGTGTATGAAAGAGATCTGAAGAGGAATCAAGTATGATGATATCTTTCTAGGTAGATACATTACAACTAAAGATCAACACCAAAGATCGACAACTTCCTCCAGGAAATAATTTAAACAGCAGCTATCCAAAGACAGCTGCCCCCTGAAAGTAGTTTAAAATTAATAATATCCAGAATCACCTCATATTTCTTTAAAACATTCAAGGAAGTTTCATGACTTGATAATTCTGGCCACCATTTACAAGACTAACAACTAGTATTTCATTTACCATACTTGGAATAATTGTTATGTGCATTATTAAAATTTGAATATATAAGCATTTACACCGATATACCATGATGACAGTTAAGGGATTAGAGCAACTGATATACAGGGAGAGGATGAGAAAGCTTGGCTGTTCATCCTGGAGAAAAGAAATCTCAGGGGATTGTATGAATGTGTATACATACCTAAAAGGAGGGTATAAAGAAGATACAGCTAGGCTCTGATACAGCTAGGCTCTTTTTAGTGATGCCTGGGAAAGTTTCTCTCACAAACAAGACCTATTTCCTACAAATCTTATCAGCATTCACCTCTGCCAGACCTTCATGCCTTTGCTGGGGAGCTGAGCTAGGTCAATTGTTGGTCAGTGTAATGGGACTTACGGGACCATTCCAGCTGCTGTAACTCCAGCACTGTGCTTCAGATCATTTATTCTGAAAGTAACTTTTTCCAGGATCATTTATTTCGGAAACTATTTTAGTCCCTACAGGCTGAGAAACACAGTGAAGGAAAAAAAAATAATTTAGAGCTACTCCAGGATTTGCACAGCTAAAGATCTTGCCCACTTGCCACATGACTCCCAAGACAGCATAAAACTAACCTAGGCTACCAAAACAGGGAAATATAAGCGTCTTGTTAAAAGGATTTTGGTTATAGAAGCTAAAGAACAAAAGAAAAAGACTGAAAACAGATAGAAAATAATACAAAAAATATTATGTCAGTAAGAATAAAAGGAGAAATTGTCAATCACTCTTTCAAACTAAAACTTACATATTGTCTTTTAAAACTCTTCCTCCTTTATAAATAGCAAACTGAAGAGCCAGATTTTCAAGGCATTGAAAGCTACTTCATTTGTCTTTTCCCCGCACACATGCTAAATTTAAAAAGAAAAAAATAGGACAAGAAAACATAACTAAGACAAAGAGATGTTCAAGGCCAACAGTCAAAGTATGAAAAGGCTTCTTTCTCAACCATGGTCTTTTTATTTTAGCCAGACTCTCCTTTATCTTTCAATATCTCTAACTTGGGGGTTTCATGCATAGTTTTTAGATAACCCCACTAAGCATCTTAACAAAAATAATCAGCCTGTCCTTCATAAAATATCTTTTTTTGCAAAATAACTCTGTTACACAAATGGAGGAGTACCCAATCTCCATCCCTTATGATGCCCTCTGAAGATGCAGATAGCACAGAAACACTTCAGAAATTGTTTTCATCAAGGTTCATCTTAAACTGAGAGACTACCAGCTATATTACAGACACTGTCTTCAAAACAGCTAGTTCTGTAAAATACATTTGCCAGAGAGAAACAGCTTTATCCTTACCCAATAGTTTAGCTATTTCCTTCTTTCTTTTTATTTTTATTTTGAAAAGTCAAAATATTAGACAGCTCTGGCCATATGTTTTGTCCAGCTATTCATTTTTCTCCCTTGGGTTACTCTGAATGACGAAAGTGCAACTGAAATCCAAATTTGGCTCGCTAAATTCATTTGACAGATAAACTAGAAAAATGCCATTTGTAAAAGTAACTTGGATATAGCCATAAAACTTTTTTTCATTTATCAAGACTTTTTTTTTTTTCCTAATACAGACATATAACAAACAGTCCCTGTCTGAACATGTCTACCTTTGTAGCATCTGGCATATAAACATTTCTGTCAAGACAAAATACAGATTTTAAACGTTTGACAGATTTTAAAGGTCTGACAGACCTTTCAGTGTGGCTGGAATGTTTCCTGTTTTCAAGTTTACCTAGGAAGTCTCTTAACTTATGAATAACTTCAAAGAGTAATACTCATATCCTTGTGTCACTTACCAATGACTGCAGCACACTCAGTGAAATAATACAGCCATTCCATTAATAAAAGAAAGGCAGGGGTACAGAGAAGAAATTGCTGATTTTTCTTCTATTCTCTCCTCTTAACTTTTTTTTTCCTTTTTTTCCTTTTTTTTCCTTTTTTTTCCTTTTTTTTTTCCTTTTTTTTCCCTTTTTTTTCTTTTTTCCTCAACAATTAGGGTATGCTTCCACCACGTTATGAAAATCTTCCACCACAAAATGCAAAGCAACATTGTCTTTGTAGAGAGAAAATAAAAAAAAAAGACAGCAGGACAAGAATGAATGAACAATTATTTCATTTGTGATTATTAAGCTGTGTAGGGAATTTTCGCATCATGTCCTTTTCCTGCCTTTCATTTCTCAGCAACACAAATGGAGTTGCCCTTGTTACTGCTCAGCAGAAGCCACTACCCACTAGATGGGGCCCCAAGGCAAGAAGTTCTCAGTTCACAACGCCAAGTTCACTCTGAGAAGCTGCATTTCCAGAGGAGAATTATTATAATAAGTGCAAAGAGTGGTCAGGAATATCAGAACCCCAAGCGTGTTTAAGAGTTTGAGCTGAATTTGTAATTTACTTCAGAAGGGCACTTAAATTCTCTAGGACCTACACCAGAAGGAAAGCACAGACCCTCTACCACACAAATTCTTGGCTACCTAATCCTTAAACCCAACATTCTTAAAAGAAAAAAAAAAACAACAACAAACCTCCCTGTATTGCACCAGTAAAATTCAAAAGATTTTTCACATAAGTGGATCTGACTATATAGAACTACAGCTACACCTACTCACAGGAGAGGACAAGAACAAAATAATGTGTAACAAGTAGCACCATGTATTTCCTCCCTGTTGGTCCAGATAACAGCAATGCCACCATCCCTTAGGAAAATATGTTTCCAACAAGCTACAGTCCTCAAAGACATTTCAGCTCTATCTTGGTCTGCTGGGAACTCAGCATCCCACAGAAATGCATCAGCTTCCCTGCCCAGATTCTGCTTCATAGATGCACATCTCCAGAAAACGTTGATCTTTGCATATTTAGTAAGAGAAGGAGTCAAGAAACAAAAGTTCCTGCACTTCATGATCAGAGACATAACCTCTGATCCAAGACATTTTTGTGATTTTTATTCACTTGATACACAACTGGTTCTCATTTAGTCTATTCAAAGTTGATTCTCAGCGGATGATTTACCACCTTGCACACAATTGTCCCATGAAGCGAGTGCAGACTGCTATTATATAGCTTATCCCCACCTATAGTTGTACCTGAACTCATTACCATGGACTGCCTTTACTGTCAGTGGAGAAAGCCTCTCCACAAAAGCAATTCATCCCATTCCAAAGTAAAACTTGTCCTCCTAGGGTAAGTAGTTCAGACACAGGTGCCAAAGTGGCAGAGGTCTTACAGGTGTACAAAAACAGCCCCTGCATCTGCTTCTCAGAGGAGACACTACTCTTAGCTTTGTGTTTAACAGCACATGCAGTAGCCTTCTGAGTAAGAACATGAGCTTTTCTCTATGATTCATCAGATTTGTAAAGTAACTTTGTTTTTGTATATCATCTCTGCACAGCAGCAAGTGCAGGGATGGGCACCAGCCCTCAGCTGGGTGAAGACAACCTAGACTTGTTCATGCCAAAATGGATAACAGCCAAGCCGAGGCTGGCTGAGTTGTTACCCTGTTTATGTCTGCCTGGATCAGACCTTGGAGTGGCAGCCTGCGCTAAAGGCAGCTTCGGAAGGCACAGCACACTGGCTACTCATCAGCCTAACAGGAGACTCCCAGGCATGGTAATTCAGTCATCAATACTGTAACAGTATTTAAATTCCCCTCTTTTGGACTATAAGACATGGAACTTTCCCAAACAATTCCTGAGTACAGGCAGGATTCAGCCTGAGCAAGGCATCACCGCCCGTGGCGGTCTGGACTCAGTCCTTCTGTTCTGCTGGGTAAGATAGCTTTATAGTGCAGTATAAAGTAGTCCTAGGGATGCCAGTAGTTCTAGGGACCAACCACGACAGCCATAACCCTGTTCATTTTAATAGTATATATACATATGTATGTATGTATGTATGTATGTACGTATGTGTGTGTGTTTATCTATCTCTCTATCTCTCTATCTCTCCATCTATCTAACAATACCAGAATCTGGCAGACTTAAAAATGGAGCAGTTGCTGAGAATGAAAACTGCTCAGCAGTATTAGAGTGAGGGCAGGGGAGAGAGAAGTACCACAGGAGCAGTATGGAGGTGAAGCAGCTTGTGCATTCTATGGCAGGGTCACCAACCATCTTGGAAGCCTGTAATTGCAGCAGGGGAGAACAGCATATCATAAGAGAACTGACAAAATTCAAATGAAGGAAAGGAAGCATTAAAGTGTAAATTCAGGGTTTAACTGGAACAAAGAAACTAAAACAGACGACTTGTTTATGTTCACACAGGCTGGCACAGGAGAAGGAACATGAGGTACAGATAACACTGAATATTTGCGGTGACCAAAATAGGAAAGTGATTCTGAGCAGGCAGGAATGGAAGAGCCACTAGTTTCTGATGACTGCTAAGTCTTCTTCAGGAGCTGTGCAGAGCAGGTCCACACTGAAGAATGCCATCTCTCTGCTTTGCAGTGCTTTCAAAACAGACTCTCTTCCTATCCAGTAATATAAGAAGGGGGAAGGAGATCTATTACTTCATCCTCATGTATGTGGCAGCTTTTCTTTGCTGCCTCCTACGCTTCATCTGCCACTGCTTTAAATCTGCCCACTCTCCCCCTTTCACATGGTTCTTGTACAGCTCTGTGTCAGATATTCCTTTGTCACCTGCATGCCTCGTTTTGCCAAGGTCACTTTCTCACATGCCACCATGAATTGTTCTATCTCCTCACATCCGTTTCATGAATCATTTAATCAATCAATCAATCAATCAATCAATTTCCATGTTTATGTTGTCTCTTTGAGGGTTTTTCATTCTCCAAGTTACTTTTCTCCTGTGCTTTATTAGACTACAGCTTGCTGAGCTCTCTCCAAAGCTCAACATGAGATTACATGGGAGAGGGTGAGCCCATAAGCTCTCAGTGCTCTCAAGATAATTAGAACCATATATTGTTAGAAACATGGCATCTTTGTTCAATTTATCCTGAAATTACTTGATAGTACTGTATGGTCAAAAGACACTTCAAGAACTTACAAAATACAGAGTAATGCATTTCAGGCATTGAGATTTTTAGTAATAAACTAATAAAAAAATAAGGATGTTGTGCAACTTTAGGTAGATTAATAGGAATATTACTGCCTTAACAAATTTTTCATAGAATCCAGCCTAAATATTTCCAGCTGGAGAGTAAGCAAAAATTAATCTGATTTCTTTCTGCACTTCCTAAACAAAGAGATCAACCAGTCACTAATAGTGCCCTTCTACAGAATGAAAGACTTTTCATGTTCTCCACTCAGAGTTTCATTTTCTAAATCAAACACAGCCAGTGCTCTGAAACTCTTCATTTCCAAAACTCATGTTGCTGCCCTCTGAACTCTTTCCACTGAGTCCATATTTCCAGTCAAGGACAATGCCTGAAAGTAAGTGCAATATTTCAGCCAGTCTCACCCGTGCAATTAATCCTCATTTTACAAATACTGCTCCTGTTCAGACTTTTACCTAAATGGCAGATTTCTCTTTGGTACATAACAGACTCGCATGGTAACCCAATATCCTTTGCTTTCCAACACTATCCTGAGGGACTTGATGGGATTCTGTCACCTGGCCAGATGCACCCTACCTCCATTTCACAGTTAATTTCATATCCACAAGAGAAGCACTTAGGGTCATTCATTACTTTTGCTCAAGGTGTGAGGGGAATGCCTTGCTTGTTTACTCCACTTAGGAATAGCCCACAGTTTTCTTGCTCTACTGCAGGCCCCTTGCTTTTTGCAACATCTGCATGACTTCATCCCCAGAAAAAGATGCATACTGAGACACTTTGTGTGATAAAGCACTTCTGAAGGGCAAACTCCTCCTTGTTCTCATGAAGCTCAGTTTTATTGCCAGCCACGGCATATGGGAGAAAAGACACACTCAGCCTCCATGTGGGTGACACAGAAGGTAAAATCTGTGGAGAAAGCAGGAGGAAACCCATACATTTGTTACTACAAGGCAGGGAGCAACATGACACAGACCAAATGGCTAAACCAGGAATACAGAGTGTCCAGGGTCTTGTCCAGAAAGAAGATATGAAACAGACTACATGGCATTAAAAAATCACAAAACAAAACAAACCCAGAACAAAACAAAAGCAAACAAAACCCATAAAGCTTATTTCAAGCATCGTATTGCCTAAACAGTCTGGGAATGGGATGGAACGTAAACCAGCCTTTCATTAAGTCCAGGAGATGAATAACTTTGAATTTTGAATTTTCTTCCCTGAGACTGCCAGAACAAAGTCTTTCAGAGGAATAACATGTTCAGATCAACAGCCTGAGCTCACTTTGGGCACCTGAAAAGCCAAATGAGGCATATGAGTTACTTGCTGCCCACCTGCGATGTCATGTACAACATAAAGCAGTCTCAGGTGTGTCTCCCTGAAAACTGCATAACTCAGTCACAGCCTGAGGTAGGAAAAGCAAGACCTGCATCTACCAAAATATTCACACCTTTTGTTACAGTTTTGGACATACTACACTCCCTAGTTAAGAGATTTCACATCCTCTTGTTGCTGCACCTTCCAGTTCTGCATTTTACTATTTGCCATCTTTGTTCTACCTCCCTTCGACAGCATTGCAGTCAGCTTCTCCAACACCATGCTGCAATTTCCTACACATTTTCAAAGCTTCTTTTCTTCTGAAAGAGAAAAAAGGTAAAGCCAAGGCATTTCATTCAGGTCTAACCTGTTAGAGCAAAGTCGTCAAGAAAACACATGTTTTTAATATATCTACCAGTCATTAAATGAGATTTTCTCCCTGAGGTATTTCTCTTTCTGTCCTTGTCTGCAAATATGGCACCAGTGTGGCACTGACATATGCTTAGTTTCCACACAGAATAATCTCACTGAACCCCACAGGTGAAATTGGTTCTAATTACAGCAAAAAAAGACCTGTTCTCAATTGTCTCACCTGGGTACAGCATTTCAGCAGTAAGACTATGCCAGCACAAACTGTTAAGCTAAGCACAAGCATCTGCTGACACAGCAGCTATTCTACTTAAGGTTCAAGGATATTTTATATGTATTTAGGAAGAAAGATAATGCATGTGTACAGTAGTATACAATACCCTCTAAGCATTGTTAAAGCTATTCAAACGCATAAAAAACCCCTCAGTGTTACACAGAATAATGACTTTGATGGATTGGTTAAGGTTTTAAAGAGACAGTGAATTTTATGTAAGATGCAATGACCCCTCTGAACAGCAGAGGACATTTAGTTACTCCAACTTGTCCCTTGAATAGTATCCAGAGAGAACAACAGTAGGACCAGTGAGGAAACTCAGCCTGGGGATAGGCAGAGAGAAAGGCTCTTTTGTGTGGCAGCAGAGGCAGAATCCCAAATGCTCATTTTCACACGCAGACAAAGGAGGAAGGGCAACATTTATCCCTTCTGTTTTTTCTAATTTTTTTCCAAGGTCTGCAGCACAAAATCCCTCCTAGGCAAGCTGTCAGCAAGGAGGAAGCATCCTGCATGCAGGGGCCCAGCCTGACAGATTAGCAGTATCGCTCCCTGCAAACCTGACACAGCAAGAGAAGCTGCTGTGAAAGGACGCAGCAGAGGAGAGCTCTGAGAGCGGGGTAAGACAGTAACAGATACAGCTGCCACTCTAATCATTGCACCAAGTTTCCAGTGATGATCTCAATTTGCCACACCACTGACCCAATGTGGGATGCCAGAGGAACTCATAGCAGTCAATGGAGAAGCTGGTAGGAATTATAGCTGAAGGAAAACTAGCGTAGTAAAGCTCAATATGAGCTTAATCCTGAACACCACACACTGTGTTGCTGCTACATTTTGACTTCACTTGTTAAGCAAGACATGCACTGCAGCAACTGGGCTTCTCTGCTGAGAGGAATGCAAACTCTAGATCAGAGGGATGACAAGAGACACCATTGCCTGCAGTGATTGTGGCCCATAGCTGAGCAAGAACCAATCATGGTTTTTATTCCTGATCCTGCGGTTCTTGAGCCTTTTGCCTTAAAACTCTGCTGCATAAACAACTGAGAGACGGACCAGAGTCTGACTCTGTCTGCAGCAAACAGCAGTGTCCAGCACATTTTTATATCCCGTCTCTCATGCCCTAAATTTCTCAGCATCATCTCACTGACATAAAAAGAGACGATGAGACTCTCTTCAGTTTAAAGAGTCTAGGACAAGGTGGTTTTAAACTTCTTAAAGTACAAAAGGCACTAGATGTGCTAGTGACAACACTGTTAAGAAACTGTATAGCAGAACAACTGCCACAGTTTTTAAAGAAATAGAGGCAGTATCACACTGAAAATAGTCTTTTTAGGCAGCAAATACGAAGTATGAATGTGCACGGTAAATCCCAGTGAACCAGAGTATTTCTGTTCCAAACAGAGACAAAATTTGTGACAAACCCAGTTTTGTGCTCACTGCACCCCCTGTAAATATATCAACCATTGTGATGATCTTCAAGGTCTTTTCCAATCTAAATGATTCTATGAAACTAATTCATCAACATCAGACTTTTTTCCAGGCACACAAAACTTACGCATCTCCTCTGCATCACAGAATGAGTCCACAAGCCCTGTGACCCTAAATGCCTCCTTGGGCACACCTGAAAATGTACAACACTGTCATATAGCTCCACACTTACACTATCTGCAAGTCCACCAACTAGGCCTATCACACTAACAAGCTCTCATTCAGACAGATCTCTCAGAACCTCCTTTTGGGGTCAGGAACTGCACGAAATGCAGGGAGAGAGATTAATCCTGTGCATCAGAGGCAATTTTCAGAGCTTTAATGTATATGAGGGAAGAAGAGTTTCTTCCCTTTTCTCTGCCCAGGGAAATGTGAACTCTTATCATCACATACTGTTGATGCAACCAGCAGTCTAGAAGTGTTTCTAAATACCTTTCTTAGTCTTTTCTCAGCAAACTGCTGCATATGGCATGAAATAACAAAACATCTGACGGCCTGTATGAGGGAAATAACTCTATAGCCTATTTTGGAGAGTAGACATTGGAGTTAGATATTAGTAACTCCTTCAAGATTGTTTAAAAATAATCTGGAGTACTGGCATATCCAAGCATATTGGTGACTTAAACTATAAGGTTTTGCTCATAACATCTTTCCTAGTTAGCTGTGCCATAAAGCCTCCCTAAGTGAACTGCACCTTACCCTAACAGAAAAATTGTCTCCTTAATACAGTGTTACCTTTTTCCCCTGATCACAGTCAATCACACAAACAAACTGCTGCCAGTCTAACTCACTCCATCTATACCAGGCCATTCCCACAATCAGCTGAGTTATGTGTGAAGGCTCTAATGTTTCGCAGATGCCCACGTTACCTCTACATAAACCATGAGTCTGGACAGCTTACCCAGCCATATGGATAGGAAGCATCAGAGTTCTCCTAGGAAGAGCACCACCATCTAGTATGGGCTTAAATAAGGGTCATGGATTTGCCATGAAGAAATGTGGGAGAGGTGGAGGTCATGGGGAGGGACTGAGGCTGTCAGGGGTTCCCCATGCAGCAGGAAGCTGCAGCCTTCTGCAGGACTGGGTGTTCTAGGCATGATTATAAAAGCTGATCTGCTTCAGATAGAGTCCAGAGAGTGAAAACAGTGTGGAGCCAGTAGGCCTGGCACCAGAGATGTCCTCTATCCTGTAAATAGGATGTAGAGCTGTAACAAGGGCCATGAGTCCCTGTTTTCCTGTGCAGGTGAACAAGCCCGCACAGGCAATGCCTCTGCTTCTACAACCTCCTCCCTCTCCCTGCCTGCTCCCCTCAGCCTCCCCTGCCCACTGCTGCTGCTGTGGTGGAGACAGCTGGGAGCAGCCCTCTAGGCACTTAAATGAATCCATGAGGAAGCAGAGAGGGAAAGAGCAGATCACAGCGCCCAGCCCATCTCCCTGCTCATCACAGGCTGCTGGAGAGATCGAGCAGGGCTACCTGACAATCCACTTCTGCTCTGGATTTAAGGACTTTGGATAGACTGGAGGTAGAGACAGGACAGGTTTGATGCCCTCCTCCCACACAATTTCTGACTGACAGAATGTTATTCCATCAGTGTTTTTAAATTTATATTAACCCTGCAATGGATAATGCTCAATGCTATTTTGCCCAGACATCCAAAATTACAAGCTCTTTCAAATCTTCAAAAGGTTAAAACCAAAGCATTTTCATTTTTTAAAGCATTTCAGGTTTTCCTCCATATTCTGATCTGAAATTACAAAATACAGCGTGTTTTCTTGTTTCAAGGAGGTGCAATAGGTAACAGCAAGCCAAATACGTGACCCAGGGGAGGTGTTTGAACAGGAGCTGAGCACAGCTCTCAAACAGACTATAAACCTTTCATCCCTCACTCTCAAGCCTCTGCTTTGTTTATGCCAAGCACAGTTTAGTAGAGTAGCAGTTAGTAATGCTGGTGAAGGAAACTGCAGGCTGGGTGTGGGAATAGGCCTTCTGTCAGAGCACAGTGCTTATCTTCCCTTGATGCTTATGCTCCAGTCACGTCTCATCTGCTGTGAGAGATCATTATCCCCCCGCCTGTCCTAGCACCTCTGCACTGCCACTGTCACTTCATTATTTGTCATCCAACCCACCAATTTGCATGTTTATGCAAATTTCATCTGTCTTTTGCTTTACTATGACCTGCTTCATTTAGTTTTATATTCCACCTACTAGCAGTAAGGCAATAGCTCTGTTTCCTCCCATGTGAGAGACTAAAATATTGTGGTTAATGACTTAAAAAAATTTTTAAAGGACTTTGCCCATTATGGCAAAATTGTATAAACAAGCCGTGACCACCAAAGCCCATCCCCTGCCTGAATATACCTCCTGACTGGAATTGCACTGTGAGTTAAGCCACCTAACAGGAACTTGAGATAAGGGTAGTACTATTGTCCAATTATTTTGTGTCTAAGAAGAAGAATATATCTCCAAGGAAAGCCAAATGCCAGCAGCTGTCCTGAAAATCAGCTCTGGCTGGGTTTGGGGTGGGGAAGGCCACAGCCCACAGACTCATTTTCTGGGGCCAGGTTTGCACACGCTCCCCCTAGGCCAGGGTGGGAGGAGGAGAATTTTGGGGTGTGTGGTGTAACCCCTGGTCAGAGGGAACACCCACCCTGCCTTACACAAACTGGCTCAGTTGTTGAACCCCCCACCCTGGGAAAGCCACATCCATGGGACATTCACGTGAGAGGCAGCTGAGAAGGGATCATAAACCATCAAAGACCCCCAGAACACCCTCAGACTGATTCCTGAGGCCTTGCACCAGAGGACTGCACGTGATGCGAAGTGATGCAACCAATCCAGAGTCTACGGCAAGAAATGGTGTCAAACTTCCACCCCAGGGGAGTTACCTGGGTGTTCCCAACTAGCCTGAACATGTATTAATCCACTGAACTCTGTGTTCTGTGGGACCCTCACCACTGAGAAGAGGATCAACAGGATGCTGTCAGGATCCACAGAGTGGTGGTATTTTCTACTTAAACTGTCTGTCACTCTCTCCCCCCATCACTTTCCTATTTCTCTCGCTCTCTCTCTTTCTCTCCCCCTCACACTTACTGTTAAATAAAACTCATACTACTCACTTTCAGCATATAGTCTCTTTTGCACCTTAATTTGGGCAGAGGCATCTCTGTAACAATGGCCGGATCTTAACATAGCTAGCACACTAAGCAGTACAGAGTTTTAAAAAATATAAAAGTTAACACCTAAGGCATCACCATAGCTAGTCACTTACTTCTGGAAATATTTTTTAACCAAGAAACATTCATCAAAAGACTCAAAATACTGTTTCTTTATCCTGAGATATTTTTTACTGATCTTTCCCCTCTTTTTCCCAGTCCTGTTTCACTGGTGCTTGCAACGGTCAGATAGACAACCTAACTTAAAATACTGCCCCTAGTACTTCAAATTCTGTCTTACATAGATCTTTGAACTGCATTAAAAAATACAGTGTTCACAATCCCAGTGGTCTCTTGCAGATTTTTGGGCTAGATACCGAACCCTGCTATCATCATCATAATTCAACTAGCGATTGTAACCATGGGATATTTTATTTTAAATTATCGTGGAGTACACGCAGTTACTGTCACCTAGGAGATGCTGAATGAGTAGGAGTTTAGCCACAGATGATTTTGAAAAGTCGTACTTTCCAGAGTGAATCAGATGATCCTTGCTTTAGCTGAAAGGTATCCATGTGACTAGCGAAAAATAAAACATTTGATACAATCTCTTCTGAAAATATAGTTGATCACAACTGTGATCACATCTGGCATTTTAAGGAGTAGTAAAAGGAGTTGTGTATGAGCAGAAAAGAGGAGAACAGTGAAAAATGGAGAAGTAACACAAAGGCTAAGGAAATTACTGAAATCCCAGTTACTTAACAACTAAGAAGTAAAATTTATGTTTCCTATATATAATTACGTAGCTATTACCATGAGTGCTGTGCTCATAAAACCACCAGTGAATAAAACAGAAAGAAAAGTGCCAAAACCAGAAAGAAAGTCATATGTCTAGATACAAACTCTTGGAAGTGGGGGGAGGCATCCTTTAAAACAGGGGATATCATAAGCCTAAAAAAGGTAATATGAAAAGTGTTTTGCTTTTCTAAATAGAATAAAAAGGTGGAGGAAAAAACAGAGCCTGTAAGCTTAGCTGTGTGCATCAACACAAATATCACCCAACAGACAAAGCTTTGTCTACTGCCCCTTAATTAAAGGAGCTATCCTAGAGTTTTCTTAGATCAAAGAGAGAAACAAAAAGCAAACTATACGGGGAGAGAGAAAACAATAACGTCTCTGTTTCCTTCTTGAAATTTACTAGGGCAGCCACCGTTTTTACTGCAGAGTCACAGGCCTTTTCTATTTACAAATTCAAAGGCCAGTGCTAAACTTTAAAAGATGCTTGTGCCAGGTTCTGTTTCCAATTACCTGCACACTGTGTGGTTTCCCAAGTCGGGTTTCTGCTGAAACTGTAATCAGTCTAAAGTAAGTAATATCCACAAATGGCAGCTTGGATCAACAGGCCCCCAGCAGCCCCATCCTGCCTACAGGAAAACACTGTCTTTACTATCACAAGAACCCAGCTAAACTTAGGTACATTTGGCTTTAATTCCGATGTAGGCCAGCTACTCGGGAGAAACTTGGACAGCAGATATGAGGGGAAACTGTTAACAAGTATTCTTTCTGTAGCACCTCTTTGTGAGTTTTCCCTCAAACAGCTTGCAGTGGTGAATGCAAGAGGCTACACAGGATGCTTGAGCACCCCGAAGAAACAATTTGCCCGGTTTGCTAAACCCCAGTATTTGTAAAGGATTTCAAGCATAGAGACCTCCAAGTCTCCAGTTCTGAAAGGAAGAGGAATACACAGAAGGACTGCTGGAAGCCGCTCTTTCCATAAGCAGGTTGTGCCCTTGAAACGGAGCAGAGCTCTTCTGCTAGCTAGTTTGGATGAAGACAGAGTTACCACACTGGCAGAAGGAACTGGTGAGTGTTTCTCCACACTTTGTTTTGAAATTTTAAACCAGAGGTGCTGTGGCAATCACCAGCAGCTGGCCGAGGCAAGAATTGACTGTTAGGGAACCACATCACCAAAAATATTTAGTGTCTTTACACAGGGATGGCTAGTGTATTTTAGATATCCTTGCAACCTTAGATCCTTACAACTGTACATGGAAAGACACTGGCAGAGGTGTCCCAGAAGCAGTTTTTCAGGAAGCACAGATCAGCATTGTTCTCTTGACTTCACGTATCCAGACTTGCAGCCCTTGACAAGACCTACGAATCCTAATGGAAATGCAACCCTTTCCAGGGGATGTGTTTGGTTGGCTCTTTTCTCCCTTATATTAGGGATTTACCTTTATTACATTTCTTCTTTTTTTTTTTTTTTTCTTTTCTGACAGAATTCTAAATTCTCTGAAGTTTACAAAAAGAAACACTTCAACACTGTAATGAGATTTTACTCTTTTAGGATTTCATTTGGAAGAGAAAAAAAGGAGGTCCTGCCTATTTTCATTCATGCAAAGGACTCTAATGACCTGTTCAGTACTTTTGATGTAACTTTTGAGAGTTAAAATAAAAACATAAAAAATAATCACACCAAAAATCTTAAAAATTTGAAGTGAAAAAGTTAAAAATTGAAGATTTGTAACATTAATTATGTGCAAATGGCAAGGCACTGAACATCATTTCAGATAAAGTCTCTCAGAAGAGACTGTGAGGAAGAACATCACTCTTTCATCACACTTCTCTCCAGACTACGTGTCCTTCCTGATATAAAATACAAGGGCAAGAGATGAATAGGAAGAGAGGAATACGTACAGCAGAGGTATTACCATTTCCAAACTGTCCGTGTATTTATTCACCTGGTTCCTCCACTGCAGACATCTGTGCATCTACAGAAAGGCAGGCATCCCACTGCCTTTTCAGAGCCCAGGAATGATGCTGCAGAAGGCCACAAACAGCGACAAAAGTAGGAACAGTTTCACTCCTTTTTTATTCTGGTCAGATTCACAGGAAGAAAATATTCTGTTCACATGGAGCAAATACAGTAAAAAGTTGTAACAGCAAAATGCACTCCTCTGTATTAGCCAATATTCCCAAAGTCCTTTACTGAAAAAAAGAACTTATTTCCAATACCTAGTAGGTTGAATCACCTTTCTCTCCCTCCCCACCCCCACTTTTCTCTTTGGAGAAAACTGAAGCTTTAACCGCTTTTTCCCAGTAATAAATGAAATTTTATGGCTGAACCAGAAATAAGACTAGGTTTTCTTAATGTCTCTACTTCCTAATGCAAGAGCAGCAGGAACTAATCATAATTCCACTGTTCAATCATGGCTCATAGAATTATCTTTTTCTTTTTTAGACTATGTGCAAGTATATGTAAGAGTAAAAAAAATATTGACAGGGAATTGTTTCCCAGGTAATCTGCACCTATGATTTCTTCTCGCTAAGAATGCTTCACTCAAGCCCCTTTTTGCTCCCATGCTCTCTCCCCACTTGCTGCCATCCGCCATGGCACAGCAGTACAGAGTTCCTGTGCAGCACTGTGGAAGATGAACTGCTGCAGTCACTCAACTGGCTCCTTTGTCTTTTTTAGTGCACCCAGAGAGTTCAAAGAAAAGTCAACCTATTGCCTGAATCCCTTCACATTTAAACTGCACATGAGGAAGCCCTGGGTCTGATGAGGGGACCCACACTCCAGCTGTTTCAAATACAGTAGCAACATCAAGGGTAGCCAGTTCAAATACTGATTTTTTCACTGCCCCCTCAAAAATAACTTTTACAAGTTCTTTTTTACCACATGTAAGCTGAGCGTTTTTCTTGGCTCTTGGGAACGAAGGGCAACCTTGTAATTTGAGTAAGAGGAAGCCTGGAAGCGTGCTCTCCCTGGAGACCCACAAAGGAGTAACAACTGAGCCGGTGTGCCTCTCTTGTTTTTGGGAGAGGGAATATACAGCTTTGCTCCTTTCTGCAGGCACTGAGCCAGGCAGTCTGCTCAGGAAAGCAGTGGGAGCCAGGACAAATTCTGTTCCCTATGGCCTTCCAGTTGTTGCTTACAAGGGAGTATGAGGCGAGCAGAGACTGCTCCTTCCTTCTTGCCTGGAGGCACAATGGCCCTTGCTACACTGGGATAAAAATGTGTTACAGGCGTACGTAGTGATACGTACTCTGACATACACCTGCACACTGACAACCTGCTCGGAAAGTCTGATGTAGCAATGATAGCAGGTATGATGAGTTAAATGACAGGCTGGGCTCTTTCCCATCAGTGTGTCAGCCAGCTGAGTAAGTGACAGCATGGACTTTTTATGGACCAGGCTTGTCAAACAAACATTACATATGCACTACCATCATACCTTTATACTCCAACTCTGTCAAAGGCAAACCAGACTTGGACACAGACAGAATCTACATTTAAATAATACTGGATTAATTGAAGAAGCACTTAAGAAGGAGATATGATGATTAATTAAGAGGTTTCTTTCAATTTTTCTTTCAGTAAGTATTTTGAAATACTTCATTTATTTTAGGATAGGGTGGTAGAGTACTGCACCTCCAAGGCATGTTACTGAATCACACAGTCAGAATCAGTATTTGCTTTCAGTAGATACACAGGAGCACAGAACTACAGTAAGAATGCAAAGGAGAGAGGTTCACCTCTTAATTAGCCCATGGAAGTTCCTGCACGGTGCTGCTCCCAATCCAGGAACTCTCTCATGAACCTGCATGATTCTGCATTTTCCTAATAGCTCAAAACGTATTTTTAAGAAGAGTCTCTGCCTGTCTAGGTCTTCACTATGATCTAAAAAGAGACGGGCAATGACGGAAAAACTTTATTTTCCTTATTTGCATTCCCTAAAGTTATTATTAATCTCAGCTTTTATTTCTCTAGTTCTAATAAAGATTCTATGTTTCCCTTTAATTAGAAAAATATGGGAGAGACAAGTGATCCATCACTGCAGATGACAGATCCATTTACGTGTGCAGAATGGGTAAAAATTCCTACATATTTTCTACTGTCAAACTCTGCAGTAATTTTTCACATGTGCAAAGAACTGCAAAGCACCAGGTCGGGGAACACAATGGGATGAGACATGGAGATGGGGATCATCATGACACAGGAAAAAAGAACCACCTTCATCTGTAATGCACCAACAAGTTGCCAGTAAATTAGTCTCTGATCACTGAGATAATGGTTTCTAAATGGTGTGGGAATTAACTTTATTCTGCAGCAGTTTGTGTTCTTACTTTATTCCTCAAAGACCTCCTACCTGGTCGATACTTTAATCCTGCAGTTACTTTTTCCTGTAGCTGCAGTTCTGCAGTGACTACAAGCTCAGGTAAGCTTAACAAAAGGTGCAGCACTCTTGCCTCAAGTCTGCATTATGACTAATTTAATTGCTCACAACTTTCTCTATTTCCTTAGGAAGTGAACAGCTCATGGTTCCACTCTGCCAAAAAGCGGATAGATTAAGACTTCCACACTTCATCTAAAAACTTAGGGCTGTATTGAGGGAAAAATTATCAGGCTATGGAAGGAAAGTTTGTCTCCTGAGGAAAGGAGTTTCAATTATTCCCAATAGGTAATTTTTCCAAATTCACAGACTCCCTGTATTATCTATTGAAATGTTTGCATAGAGAGACAAATACATAAAACCTCCAAAGGAAAAAAAAATATTATGAGGTAAAAAAAGAGAAGACTGCATAAGAAAAAAAGACAAAGGAAAAAAACAGGGAAAAATGAAAAATAGAAAGTAAAAAAAAAAAAAAGAAAAAAAAAGAGGAGAAAAAGTCATCACCTTCAAGACTCTCCATATATAAGCTGCTCAGCAGGGAATTCGAGAACTGGCACTGCCAACACAGGGAGAGAGCACAGCAATGAAGGGCACGGCACAAGAACACCAGGCATGTATTGTTTCCTCTCTCCTTTCCAAGGACACCACACCAGGACAGCTGTCATTCAGAGGATGCTCATTCAGCTCCTTCTTGTCACTGCTCATTGCCACAGTGACCTGCCAGGCAGGTGTCACCACTGTCAGGCACAGCCGTGCTCCCCTTCCATCTTCCTGAGCTTGCTCACCAGCAGCTGCTCCTGTTGGGATTTATGAGACACAGATCCTCTTCACCCTCATTTAAAGAAGCCTGCAGGTACTGCCACATTTATTGCTCTCCCGACCTACTTTTAGCCACATGCTGTTCTTTAGCCCAGGACTTCTTTCTCTTGACAGCTGCCTAAGTAATGCAATCCTGAAACAGGAATGGGGTTTGTTTCTAGGCATGGTCCCAGCACTAACAGCTACTGATTTGAGTTTCCTTTGTCTCCACCCATGATGGGTACATCTGTCCATAGGCTGTAAACTCATGTTTGATGAGACTGTTGTTTTGTTCACTTGATAATTACTCAGTATGACATGGGAGTTCACAGCTGTACGTGACTTTCCTGTTTGCACAGTGTAGCAACTGAAGATTTTCTTTCCAGCAAGACTTCTCTGCCTTCAGGGGAATACAGGTCAACACTATTTGCCTGCAGATGTTTCTATATGAAAACTTACTGTGTTTTGAATACATGGACACAAGTGATGCATTATACCTAGAAACAGATAACAACAGGGGATTTTGTGTGCCCAAACTGAGAGGCCTTTGAAATCCAAATGCTTTTACAAATGAAATCTAATTTGTGCTACAATTGTTGGGTTTAGCATTCCAGAACTGGAAAATTAATCACGGCACAGGTTATTTGACCCAGCCATATAATTTACCAGACTACACCTGAAGCTTGAGCCTGGGGCCTAAGCATCCTGAATGATATAAGTGCAAAATGTTCAGTGAATCAAGCAGAAGTATGTACTTGAGATAAAACTTCATTGCCACTAAACTTCTTGATGTGTCGTTCGCAACACAGAGAAAAATTACAGAGTTAAAGAATTTCTATTCTAGTGAAGAAAAAACCCCCAAACCACATTCAAGTGACTGACTGCTTGGGTCTTATTCAAGCAGAGCTTTTCTTTTTGTTTTCCAACGGAGGTCCCCAGTGATTTTATAACAGACACAAAACTCTGGGGCTGAATGGAAAAAAAGTTCTGGTAATCTATGTTTGGTTGAGCTATTCCACATTTACCCGGGTTTAATCAGCAGCAGAATTTGGCCCTTCTTAAGAAAATGTAAGAAAGCTTGCATGTTGCAACAGATAAGGAAATATCAGAAATGACAGCAAGTCCAACCCCACGTAGTCTATGAATCTTGGAGTTTTCAAACAGGTCATACGACCTCATGTCAAGCAAAACATCTGACGAGAAAATAAGTAGGAGACAAAGTAGGGAATTTAAGTTGTGCTTGATTCTGCTTTTACTTACGCTGCTGTAAATCTACTCCAGCCAAAAATCTGACATTTGTGACATAATACAGGAGAGTATCCTGAAAAAACCTACATGTAATTTCAATAAATGAATAATGCACTTTAACATACTGACAAGAACAAAAAAAAAAAGGAAATAAAAGTTCACTGGAGTATATGTTAGTCTGCACTTAGGAAAATGCTTTCACTGCAAAATATTTCAATTTCTAAACACGCAGGGCACTGTGAAATGAAAATATTCCATTTTTTTGCTAAGCCTTAGAAACATTTCCTAAATATTTACCTGTGTGATGATTTATATAATTTTGTCTTTGCTTTATAAGAAAAAATATAATACCACTTACTGATTGGATGGATAACAAAGAAAAAACAACAATTACCCAGAAATCCCTAAAGGGGAGCATAAGCTTTTTTTAAAGTATTTATTTCATTACAATGTAAGTTGGAGTACATAAAAAACTTTATCTATATATGCTTCAAAAATGAAACTACTAATACATCAGTTACACATATAATTCACCTGAACTGTGAACAGTGTCTAAAGAATTTGCATTAGTTAATCTGTTGAAAGTGGCAGCATCGACATTGTTATTTCATGATTTCACAAATTTGTCCAGGGTTTATCGACTAAGACTTAAAAGCAAAGCAAGAGACTCCTGCAAAAGGTAGCTTATTAAACACTGTGATGGTTTGAGAAGGATTGCAGGTGCAAAACATTAAGAATAACAATATAATTGGTAAAAACTTAGCCTTTTTAAGAAATATTTGAAAAAAAACCTGTCCCTATAGTCATCACTGTCTCAAGTACCAACTCCGGTTTCCCTCCCCTGCTATTTGTTTCAACCAGATATAAAGTAGGTACTTTTGACTCCGAATTCTTCCCTTCTATCCCTAACTCCCATTTCTTTCCCTTGAGTAATTTATGAAAGTTAGTCTCCTAAATAGCCTGTTGTTGCAGTTTAACCCCGACCAGCGGCTCAGCCCCATTCACTCCTCCCAGTGATTTGGGGGAGAGAATCAGAAGGGGGAAAGTGAGAAAACTCATGGATTGAAAAAAAATTTAATAACCAAAGCAAAAGCTGCACCTGCAAGCAAGGCAGAACAAGGAATTTTTACACTGTTTCCCATGGGCAGGCAAGTGTTCAGCCATTCTCAAGAAAGCAGTGCTCCAGCACACATAGAGATGACTTAGGAAGACAAATACCATCACTCCAAATGTCCTCCCTTCCTTTTTCTTCCCCCAACTTTATATGCTGAGCATGAAAACAAATGGTCTGCATTATCCGTGTGATCAGTTGGGGTCAGCTGTCCCAGATGTGTCCCCTCCAAAGCCCTTGTGCACCATCAGCCTCCTCGCTGGTGGGGTGGGGTGAGGAGCAGAAAAGGCTTTGGCTCTGTGTAAGCCCTGCTCCGCAACAATGAAACTATCTCTATTATCAGCTCTGTTTTCAGCACAAATCCCAAACACAGCCCCAAACCAGCTACTGTGAAGAAAATTAAGTTGACCCCAGCCAAAACCAGCACTCCTGCTGATTCCTAATACCAGTGGGTTCATTCCAGCAGCTCTCAGCATGCAGTAGGCCAAAACAAATGTAAAGTGTATGATTACATATTCTGAGCACGCAATTTTATTACGTTTGTGTGTCAATCTCTGCTTTTAGTAGCAGTAATAAAAAGTCAGAATAGTTCCAGTAACCTAGTAAATACATGGAACTATTACAAACTTGCACTACATTATCTCAGAGTAGGAGCTGAGGCACCAAACAGGCAAAAACATACTTTGCTACAATAGTATTCAGACTCATACTGGTAATAGCCAAAGAGAGCTGTTCTGTTAAACTAGCACCAATCTGGTGTGCGAAATAACGGCAGAAAAAAGAGAAATTAATAAAATGCTTTTTACTACAACTGCTCAACACTACCACCATTTCCCCTTCTTGTATTTTCTTAAGTTTCCCAGGAGCAATGCTACTGGGAAAAAAAAAAATGCCCAAAGATAGGATTCTGTCTAGACCTGGATTCATTCAAGCAGAAAACACTACATATCAGTCCAGACACAAAGCACCAGCACCACTGTTAAGCTTTGTGATAATGAAGGTTAATACATCTATGGAGAAGTCAATGGAATACAAGCTGTAAATCAGGAAAAGCAATAGCCACTCATGAATAGTGGTAATTGGGATACAGTACTCTGAGAGCCAATCAAACAGCACAGGAGAGGTGTGGCTTTCATGTGAATAATTTATTCTTTTATCACTTTAAATTTTACCATGTATTTATTTACAAAGAAACTTTTTGTGGACAGAATTTACATCAGCAACTGCACAATTTTAGTCATTACTAGGGTATGACTAACATCCTCCCCATGTTGAGTAACAGTGCCGGTTTTGATCAAACAGGGTTATTCTTTTGCAAATTATTTTTTTTACTTAGTTTCAAGTGTAAACAGAATTTGTACACATGCTTTTGCTGCAATTAATTTCTATTTTACAGAACCAGTTAATAGATAGAAACAGTAAAGTTTCATCTGTTATTAGCACTTCTTTATTGAAGTCAGGATTTAGTTTTAGATTCAATAAAGGCTTTAGGCATTTCATTGTTAGGTACTGCAATGCCTCTTTACTAAGGTGGCACTGCTGAGAAGAATCCAAATTACCTGTTTGGCCTCCCAGTACAGTGCGTGGAGCACCACACCTCAGACTGGTAACCCAAAATACAGAGCCTGTCTGCAAAAGCTTTGCAAAGAAAACTTGCCCGATTGTAACAACTTGTACTAAACCTATGCTGAATTACCCATCCAGGAGGTGGGGCCTGGAATCTACCCAGAACTCAATGTACAGGAGCCTATGTGTGCTTTTGGAGGATTTGCATGAAGCTCACCCCTGAGAAAGAGCTGCAGGAGGTGGTCCCAATGTACTTCTCCTGAACAGCCATCGAGATTTGAGAACACACACACACACACATACACACACCAAGTGCAAAGCCTCAGTTCAGCCCTTACTCAGCTTAAGGGAATTCAAGCCTGAATTCTCTAGCGGACGACCTTGAAAATAGGAGTAGTCTAGGGAGGAAACATTATATCCTGAAAAATGAGGGCAACTATCTCCTGCGTGTCCCATTAAAATGGGAGGACTGTAGATTCAGGAGGAAGAAAGACAGTGGGGCAGACTCGATGTCTCTCTAGCTAGTCTCAGGTCACTCAGTGAGGATGACTACCTTGATGATTTGTGAGACTTTTACCCAATTAACATACAATGCAAAATACACACATATTTAGAGATCAGGGACTAGCTCCAATAGGTCCTTTAGTCCCTTGACAATCAGAGGGTGGGAGATGTGGACTGAATGGTTGCAGGCTAAGAAAGCACACACAGATCTCCATGTTCCCATGCAAATATGGTAGACTTTGGGCTACTCTAGACAAAATGGCTGTTTTAAAAGCAAAACACATGCAAACACAACTTGAGGGTGGCCTGGCCCTTTAGTTTGTACCTAAATTAAACCCTATTACATCAGTGGCTTCTGGATATCCCACTTGGTAGGTAGGTGTGGAACTGCCCTGAGCAGTTCCAAATGGGTGGGGGGGAACTGCTCAGCAGCTCCACATGTCAAAGAGACAGCTGATGCTAGGTTTAAGTAAAACTGTAGGGTTCTGGAATGAGAATTTCAGTCTTTAAATGCCTCAAGACTATCTAAATTCTGGTTTTAGTACCCAAGTTTGGTAGGGTTGTTTTCTTTTTTTGTGAATATATAATTGGAGGAGAAAACAATTCTCAGCAAACCTGCCTCAGGCCTACTAGGGAGGAAACAGAGGCCACAGAGTAGGAAATCTGGCTAGAAACATGCCTCTGTTGTTAATCATCAGGCTGTGACTACGCAGAATGTACAAAGGAAACAGGTTTGATAGACAGCTACTAATGAAGACCAGACTCTGCCCCACTGACACTGTGTAAACAGTGAAACCAGGTACGCACTTGATTCAACCTTTTTTAAAAATAGGACCTAGCAAAAATACAAACCACTGCAGGTTTCTTGAATGCTTATTACTGTAGAACTTACTTCCAAATGTATTTCTTCATCGTGTACAGTAATAAATATTAGAAGAAAGGACATCGCTCATTCTATCCCAAAAGTTGGTGGATTATTTTCAGATCTTAAGTCATGGAAACTTCCCAAAACTAATTTAAAAGCATTTTCATGCATTAGCAGGAATGAAAGTGCTTAATTAATGCTTAAGTAATAGGAATGCAAAAGCTGGCTTGATACCTCACTGTATCAAGTGTAAGAACTGTAGTGTAAGAACTATACTACCTAAGTCTTTGAACTATGAAATCGTGTCGTATTATTGAAAGAGAAAACAGACGTTTCCTTGTGTGTGTGTTCCTGGCGACTCTACTATTTCAAAATCGGGCCTAACACTTACGTCTCTAGGTTAAGTATCCACCTAAGTGTTGCACTACACAGCTTGAAATACTTTCTGCAGTTAACACAAAAATTATGCCGAAAGCAAACATGTAATTTTTCTTTCCTGCTCAAGCTACAACACTGTAATTTAATTTAGAGTCAACATTTCCAAGGATTCTCGTCTGAGAATTAAATCAAATATTCTGCGAAGGATGTTAAATTCCACTGCACCAACCTGTACTGAGGCTAAGATAAATGTCACACTGCAGGCCTACAGCTCCTGCCTGGCTGATGCTTTAATTGGCTCACTAGGGAACAGGCTGCTCACTTGGCTAAGAACTTCTAGGACTGGACCACTGTTTTCTATAGAAAATCGAGATCGGCTGCATTAAAACCCCGTGCAACAACAATGAGAAGAGAAAAAAACCCCTAACATTAAAGTGAAGGAAAGAAGTATCTATGAAGTTCACTATTCTCTTTTGTAAAGATGATGTCTCTTAGGACAGAGCCTGCTGCCTTCCTTTGGAACTAGCCATTATGTATAAGAATGCTAAAGTCATGTTTAACAAAAACATCATAATAAAACATAAAAAGATCTGCTTTTTTTGATGCAAGGGCCCTATGTCTTTCTAAGATATGAATCTAAACTAGAGCTTTGAGTATAAACAATTCTCTTCCACAGTCCATGCCAGTTCCATGCTGAATATACAGCAATGTACCAGCAAAAACACAGGTTCTTTTTTCAGAAAAGGTTTCTCAGTGATTTACCATAAAGCTAAAACATTTGCCTTGCCTACCGATTTTTTTTAAAATATAAAATGTATAAAATAAAGGTATGTGCCCTTTTCAATACAGTCTGTCTGTGTAGACATTTTACATTTTTCCAGTTCTGAATAACATGACAAAAAGTATGCTCCAACTTTCCACAGGCAGGAAGAAGTTTTGTATGGTTTTGCCTCATTTGGATGCTGTCCCACAAACAGCTCTCTTGGGCAGTTTAGAATCACAATGACAGTGTACGCCATCAGCACGTACAGCAATTAACAAGGACTTATTGATTACAGCAATCATTAGTTCAAAATAAATAAAGCAGTCTCTCAATCAAAAGATAGGGAAGTAACATCATGCTAGTGCACAATATAATCAACATGTGTAGCACATTCCTATTTTCCATGTCCCCTTCTGATGGTCTCGAAATAAGTGGGAAAGGCCTTTTGCCACAGGTTGGTTCAGGTTAACCTTCCCTGACCTGCAGTTAAAGAGCATATGAAATACAAAGTTTTTCCCCAACTCTAGTGGCATACATGGTCATGTCAATTGGTTGCAGTCTGAACAGCTTCAGTTCATTTTTGTTATAATTTAAAACCTCCGATCAAAAAAAAGTAATAAAACAATGTCTTTTCATACAGAAACCATTGCCTTTTTCAAATAAAGAATACATCAACATTTCATATCTACTACAAAACGCCACATTTTAAAAAGGTAACTTGACTTTTCCTTTTTTTTTTCTTTTTCTTTGCATTCCAAGTAAAACATGTGGCACACATTTGTGTTACTTAAAACATTAAGTTTGGTATCTGTTAAATCATCTGTGGTTGAAATTCCTGGGACCAATATAGTGCCACAGCTTCCTTAAACCATCTATTGCACCAGAAATGAAAGGCTGTGATGGAGATGTTCTTCCTATATTTTTTAAACACAGGAAATAGTTGGTTTAACACAAAAACAAATGCAGCTGAACTATGTTGCCAGCAGTGTTTATCCCTCAGTATCATCCCAGAGGGAAAACACAAATAACAGAAAAGGCTCCAGCCCAGATTGCAACTACGTGTAAACACACAACCAACACTAACGTCCCATTATGACACTGTTGTCGAGAAGATCTTAGAAATCCAGGTGTAAAAATGTATTTCTCAGATTGGGGATTGGCACAAACATAATCCAGAGATTATCCTTTATAGCAGCTTTTACTTTTGTGTGCTTGGCTTTTCACACAAAGCACAGCAAACATGAGAAGAGTTACAACTGGGTTACAACCAGCTCAACATCTTGAGAGCAGAGACGACAAAAGGGGAAGTCCCTTTTCTCAGCAGACACAACAGAATGGGTCCCCTCTGTAGACGGGAGTTTGTGGATCTGCAACCCAGCTCCCCTCTCAGCAAGCCAGAGCCAGGCTGGCCACCTTACAGTGGGAGGGAGCCCTCCTGGTCCCCTGTTTTGTCCAGCCTCTCGGGAAGGGTAAGCACGAAGGGTAGGAGGACACCCTTGGCGTCCAAGGGAGCTTTAAGAAGCTCCCTGTCAAAGGTGCCCTTGAGCCCACCATCTGCTTCCACCTCACCGTCCTGGGCTAGGCTGAAGCGAAGGGTGCCGGTCCGGTTGACGCAGTAGATGGTGTTGCCCAAGGGGGCACAGCGGAAGGGCTGGATGGGGCCACCGCTGGGCCGCAGGCTGGCACACTGGCTCCAGCACTTGGCCACCGTGTTGTACCGGAAAACTTCAACACCACCGCCAGTCCCGCCACCTGGGCCCTGCTCCCCACCACGGCCACTGCTCACATCAAAGCGGTAGATGAAGCTCTTGAAGGCCACCATGTCAGCAGAACGCCGGCGGCTGCTGTTGTAAGGGCACTCCTGCCACTCGTCACGCTTAGGGTCATACTTGAGTAGGCGGTAGAAGAGGGAGCCTCCTGACACATAGATCTCCCCGTTGCAAGTGGTGGCCTCGTGAGCCACAGCAAAGGCACCCTTGGGCAGAGGTGCCACAGTGCTCCAGCGGTCAGCCCGCGGGTCGTACCTTTCCACAGTGAAGAGGCACTCGCCCCCCACAGCATAGAGGTAACCATCCAGGGCCAGCAGCTTGAGCTGCGAGCGGGGCTGAGCCAGCGGCCGCACCTGGCTCCAGGTGTCGGTCAGGGGGTTGTAGCAGAAGACCTTGTCGGAAAGACGGGCCCTGGGTTCGCTGCCCACCGGCCCTGTCACAATGCCCCCTGCTAGGAAGAGGTAGTTGTGGAGGACGCACATGGCGCAGCCCTTGGCATTGGCCTCCTCGGGCAGGCGCGTCAGCACCCTCCACTCGCCACTGGCCTCCTGGTAGCAGTGAATGAGGGAGCCACTCTCCTCCAGCGACACCACGGAGGAGGGACTCTGTGGCCGACTGCTCTCGCGGCTCTGTGGCCGGCTGCCACCACCCGGCCGCTCGAAGGCGTCGCTGACCTCGGCCACCAGCAAGCAGGGCCGGCCGGCATCCATGCGCCGCTGCAGGATGAGGTCCCGCTCAGTGCCACTGAGGCGGCCGTAAACGCTGGGCTCCCGCAGCACCTCCAGGTAATGGTCGCTCATGAAGCGATAGGCAGCCTCCCGCAGCTCCGCCAGCCGCTGCTTCTTGGCCAGGCAGAGGAGCTGGTAGCAGTTGCCGAGGCAGAGCTGGGCGCGCATGGCCTCGGCGGCACAGTGCAGGGCGCAGGGCATCTGGAGGACGCGGGCGCCGCTCACCACCTCCGCCAGGTTGTCGTGCCGCACCTCGCCCATGCGGGCCGTGTACACGTAGTCGATGAGCAGCCGCAGCGCCCCGTAGCTCACCCCCTTCACCCGCAGGACGTCCCGCGAGGCGCGGGCACGAAAATAGTCACTCTTGGCCGCCAGCACCGACTTGTGCGCCCGAATGCGGCGGCCCGACACCTCGATCACCAGGTCGGGCTCCTCCGGCGGCCGGTCCCGCGGCCCCACCACCTCCTCATCCTCCTCCTCCGGCTGGCAGGCGGCGTTGTTGATCTCCCACTGGCTCTGCACCACCCGGCCGCCGGCCGCGGGCTGCTGCGGCTCGGCAGCGGCGGCGCTGAAGCAGAGGGAGGAGCTGAAGCCGCAGGGGGCGGCCGGCGTGGGCGGCGGCGGCGGCGGGGGAGCGCCGTTCGCGGCCCCGCTCTCCTCCTCCTCCGGGGCCGCGCCGCTGCCCTCCATGGAGCCGCGCTACCTGCGCCGCCGCCGCGCCTGGTCCGTGCGGAGCGCTGCCGGCCGCCGCGGCGCGGCCATCACCTGCGGGACAGAGCAACAGCGCTCAGCATCCACGCCTTCCTCAGCTCCCCCGCGGCTGCTTTCCCCCCCGCTTCTAAGGATTAGTGTTCGGGGCCGCCGCTCCCGCAGGCGGGGCGGTCTCTGGTTTCCGGGGCTAAACCTCCGCTTCTCCTTTCCCTGGGGGATCCACCCTGCGGCTCGGCCGCCTCCCGCTGCCTGCGGCTAACTGCGCTAGCTCGGCCCCCGAAAACCTGAGCTCTTCTGCTGGGACCGGGGATCGCCCCGATGAGCTCCTCAACAGCCTGAAAAGCAATTCTGGTTTTCCCGTTGCTCTGCAAAAATTTTAAGCAGTTTGCAGGCACTCATTCCTTTTCGTGACAGCTGGTCCCTACACCGCGCTGGGTGATGAGCAAAAATCTCCTTTAACGGTAGATACTAAGGAGTACTATCACAATGCATTCACCTTGTGCAACTATTTCAGTGGAAGGCTGAGGTTGCAGTCTATTCCGGAAGGCGATTCCCCACTAGCCAAGTTTGCCTTTGCATGACCTTCGGGAAGTTTTCTTCATATCAGTGGTCCTCATACGCATTCCCCCTGTTTAAAAGAAAGTGTAAAAAGAGGATTATTTTTTAAATCGATATATTCTCAGTTTAGTCAGAAGTTTAGGAGTAGTAAATTTATGTTTCTTTTAATAATACATCTAGAGTATCTTGACACCTTAAGTATGCTAATAATCCTAATTGTTTACAAAACACATGGAAATATTTTTTCTGTTCTTGGGACAAGAGCAATCTCACATTTGTATAGCAGCATATGTAGCTGTAATGCATTAGCAAGGTGTAAATCAGACTTCATAAAGATTGCTTCATGTCTTTTATTCAAAGATTTATAGCTTCTGTTAATAAAAAGTAGAAGCAAGGGGAAAAAACCACAATAGATAATTAGAACATGAAGTCTCTTGTGGGAAAAGGCAGGATACAGTGAGGGCATGGCTGTAAGTAGGTTAGTCCCTGTCAGCACAATCACCACCCAGCTGTACCTTCATTTTACAAATACAGTTTTCAGAATTTAATGAAGTGCCATTTGTTTGCCTCATGTTTGTTTATGAATTTTCCAGACTTGGGTAAAGTTTTGATGAGTGATGCATAAAAATTGTCCAAATGTACTTAATATAATTTAATAAGTATCTGCAGCCCTGATTCTATTTTTAAGGAGGTTATTAGTTTCCATTAAAATCCCCTTTGTCAGTTTTTTCACAGTCCTCAAGGAACACTCATTTCTATGTAAAATATGCATTGTGGCTTCCTTTCAGCAGACATGATTCATTTACCCTGTTAAATTAGCATTAGGGAGATCTAACTTTTTAATATTTTTTTTTACTGAAACTGCAAAGTCACATTGTCTGGAAATCCCTGACACAGACAGGAAATCTAGAAGCCCATACCTGCAATGCAAACTTTATTTAAATGATAATATCAGTCTTCCCTCATGGCTTTTTATTTTGTGCACTTGCCCAGTGATGGGCTTTCTACTACATTTGATCACATTCAGTTAGACTGAATCAATGCTGAGGTTTGATTTCTGGGTATTGGGGACTTTCAGACCGTAATAACAGCATTTTAAAAGTGGGCGCTTCCAGCTGAAGACTTAGAAAAGCTGAAAGAGGGTTTGGAGGATTTTGTCAATGACAGCAATGACCACGACAGCAATCTCAGCACCTCTGTCTAGTTGAAAACAAAATACAAGAATTATACAAAGATGAAGCTGAAAAACAATTCAGAGAAGTTGTGGAACCTTTCCATTATTGAGCAACATGACTGATCTGAGTTAAAAGGTCATGGATTTAGTATGAAACAGGAAGATGCTGAAAGGGCCTGATGGAAATACAATACTGAACTCCTTCTCCGTTCTTACCTACAGTGATCAAAGAGTTGTACTGCAGTTCTGGCAACACAGAATATTAAAGAAGTACAGAATTGCAGAAGATACTTGATAGCTGTGATGATTCCGTAGAATCTGACCACCCGATGATCTCATTTGGCTTAAAACAAACTTGGTTTTAGCATTTTTTTCAAAACTCACAAACAGGACAGGTACTGGAAAAGGAAGCAAGCTATTGAGAGTACATGGCACCTATAGACTGAGGTCACCTTTTATACTGGGGACTTTTAAGTCAGAAGCTGAATTACTTGGTCTGAAAATGTTTTCATTATCATGGGCTTGGTCTAGGGATGATGTAATGTTAATGGACAGAGGAGCTGCCAACAAACATGAACTGTATTTACAGACTTGGCAATGACACAATATACTGAATGTGTGGCCCCAACCTCAAATGCTGTGAGACATTGCTCAAGTAACAGCATAGATAAGAAGGCACAGTTTTTCTGACAGAGAAACTCTAATGAAGAGCTGCAGGTTAAGTTTCCTGGCATTGCATTCATCTGGCAGTCCTTCTGATAAAATCCAATTAAATGCTTGTATTGAATTGTTCTCTCTTTATTTTTTTTTGTGCACTGCCAATAGCCTTTGATCTAACCCACCTCCTCTAGCAAGACCCACTTTCTCCGGGGAATATGTGCATGTGGGAGGAATTGGGTTACTGCTCTCCAGTTCACAAATGGAAACAGCTCTGACTCAAGTCTCGTAAATAAAAGCAGTGCTTTACCTGTCATAAGCAACTCTAATTTACATAAGCAGACTATCCTCCCCAGGAGACTTACCAGTTCAGAAATAACAGAATGCCATTCTGCTCCACTTTAGTCCAGAAAAAATGCTCTTGTAAAAACTTGGACTGCCAAAATTTACTTCAGTAGAGAAGTCCCTTGGGATAAGGGCGTCATCTGATTGAGATGATTAAGGCGTCCAAAGAGGCAGGATCATCAAAAGAGAAAAAACATCCCTCATATTTATTTTAAAAACTAAACAATGACTTAAAAGGAGAACTGGCTAGGGTGAAATGTAGGCAGTCAAGTGTAGAGTGGTTTGCATACTTATAAAAATGGTCTGTTATACTCCTGCTCATTGAGGAGATAGTTGAAATTTGGAGGGAAAAAATGTTCTCTTCATAGATGGAGAAAACATCTGGAGCATAAAGATGCCATTTCTCTGAAAGGGCCTGCACTGCTTGGATCCACTACAGATTTAAACTCTAACCACTTGATTAACCTCCTGTTTTTAAAAAAAAAGTACAATTGTTTTTCAATGTGCCACCTCAAGATAAACAGCAGGAAGAATAATTCTTTTTCTCTCCCTTTTTTAAAGTTAGGTACGATGCAATCCTGGTGTCTTGCCCTGACTGCTGGATATATGGCTTTTATAGTATTGCCTTCACACTCAAGTGTGGATGCAAATTTTGACCTCTCAAGGTGCTGTAATTTTCTCACAACATGTAATAGAGGTATGAATGTTTTTAATCTCATTACTACAACATTTTCATACAACCACAAAGAAAAACAAACATTTAAAAATTGCAGGTTATGACTACAGACCACACAAGAAACATGTGGACAGCAGTTCCTCATCAGAAACTCAGAGGAAGAAAAGTCTGTGTGTGTCTGGGCAGGGAGGAAGAGAGAGAGAGGAAGTAAGTCATAATAAAAATATTATCAAAAGCCTGATTAAATCAATATTATAGCTAACAAATCCAAACTAAAAATATTCAAGTTCTAAACAGTCATCATGACCAGAGAAAAGGTTTCCTAACAGTGATATCCATAGAGACAAACATTCTCTAAAAAGGAAACTATCTTTTTGAGTTCCTTCCAGTTTAGACTCTTCAGAAATAGTTAGGGAGGAGTAGTGTCTCTCAGGAGTTCTCACAGCAAAAAGGAAGTAACACTCCTACAAAAGCAAACTCTAGCAAAGATTAAGTGCAAGTTGTCTCCAATATCCCTTAGAGTAAAGAAAGTCTACCAAAAAAAAAAAAAAAAGAACAGCCAGAAAGAAGTTTTGAGTGATTACAATACCTTTGAGAGAAACTCCAGGGCTGATGTGGTGTCTATCACTAACGCACTACAGATCAGGAGATAAGTATGGCATGGCAACAACATGCTGAATGTAACAAAACTTTTTAAGCAGAATTGCTGCTAATTCTAGACGTGGGCTCACAGCTACACTTCTAGATATGAGAGCATGTGGTCATGTCTGTGATAAACTGAAGTTTATCCAGTCTCGAGCCAGTTCCCAAGAAAAAAGGTGATACCTAGCAGAGGCACCGTCTAACAGCCACAGTTCATGGCTTTGGAGAAAAGGTGGCTTGTGCTAGTAGCAACTAGCTAGTTGCTAGAGAACTAGTACAGCAAGCCTTCATCAGCCTGAGAAATCCAGAGCTGACACTTCTTCAGGGCTTGGTATGTTTGCTCTGTGACTTGATGACTGTGCACAAGTGTAGGTACATGAAAATTCTGCATGCTGAAGGCTTTCTTAGGCTGGTGAAGAAACCCGAAGCAAACCAAGTGTAAGTGTAAACAAAGCAACAGATTTACGCTATTTTGGGGGGGGGGGAAGACTGCTAGAGCATATTGTGGATAATTAAAGTTTACATTAATTGATGGGGAGAGTGAAGGTTAGGCTCAAGGAAATACACAGAAGGTGACCAAATACACATAAAACCAAAAAGTGCATTCAGCTTAGGAGGATCGTGAGTGAGAAAATTGTCAGGCTATTAATATTCAAAGACAAAGAAGTATCGCATGGAGAAATACACATTTTTATCCTGCCACACAATACTGGATTATGGTTCATGTAGGAGGCAGGATGCTGGTCTAGGTGGACATTTCATCTGACATGGGAAGATCCTTATTCTGATGTGATGAAGGGGATGTTGAGTATGTGCCTTGCTGGAAGGCACTTGGGAAGCAAGGGTTAATGAAATTTGACAGGAGACTAGTTGATCTAGAAAACCTTTCTGACCTTAAATTCTGGAAGTTGCCATACACCAGGAGCACTGACTTGAAGCAAAGCATCAGCTTGTGATGATTAAAAGCCTCATTTAAGCATTAGTGTGTAATGTACCGTAATGTGGTAATGTTGACTGCAGAAATGCTTTTCAGTATTAAACTGTATTGTCAACAAATTGCAAACATATTCAAAGTCCCTATGAACACTTTGGCAATGTTGGTACTAATAAAGAAGGAGAATATCCACTGAGAAGCCAAGTCAAGCAAACAAGCAAATTAGTTTAGACAGATTTTTGAAAATCGAAGTAGAGTCAGGCTTGGTTTTGCATTCCAGAAGAGCACTCGATCTCCAGAAATGTACTGCACTCTTCCAACACACCTGCTCTATATTGCATTTAATACAGAACATGAGGCAAGTTGTTTGGAGGAAATTAAATTCCTGCTTTAAGATAAAACTGGATTTTGCTTTTTATATCATTATGGAATCGACATACAGATTAAAGAGCCCAAAGCACCAGAAATCTGCCAAAATATGTCACCATTGTGCTTTAGAAAGACCGAATGTGAGAGGTAACAATAAACTTCAAAGGGAAGCAAATAGTCCCATTTTTCTGAGACTTATGCCTAGGAAAAAAAAGTAAAAGAAAAACTTCTAGAGAAGGCAATAATGAAAACTTTCTTTCCCAGACAAACTCTGGAGCTGGTACTTAAGAGAAAAAAGCGCCCCACTTTTAGAAACTGAACAGTTTCACTGCTTTATTGACAAATTAAGTAAGTGATGCTTAGAAAGGCAGAGGTCCTTTAGATACATGGTGAATGACAACCTTCTCATTTTTGGAGATCATATATGGTTTCTTTGCCCACATACTTCTTCAAACTTCAGGTTTGCAGTCATTCTAGCTGCAACTAAAAATTACACTGCAAGTAGTTTGATTTCAAGAATAATTCCAGGTTCCAGCAGACATTGTCTCTACACAGACTTTGGACAGGATTCAGGTATGGAGAGACCTGCCACAGTGCTAAACATGGCAAAGGCTGACTTTGAGGGCATGTTTATCTGGCATTGGCAATGCAGCAAAGATGTAAGACCTACGACAGCCAGATCAGATAGCAGAGCAAAACCTCCAGCATGACAGCCCTAATCTGAAAGGAGGAAAGGAGTCAGCTTGCACAGACTTCTCTCTGCCATGGCAGAAATGCTGCTGGTACACTTTGCTGTTGGGCCTGTAACTGTGACCTACTAGGTGACTCACAGGAGTCTGACTTCTTTTATTTATTTCATGAAAATCAGGCCAAGGTGGATACACATAAGGCCATATTCCCACACAGAACTGATCAGTGGGTGGGATGCACCTCCCAGTTCTCCTGCAAGGGCAGAGACCCATGCTGTGTGTCTGAGCTGTACAGCACTGCTGATCTACCTGTCACCAGCTCCTGGAATGGAATCTGGAACACACACACAGGTTCTGTACACATATGCATGGGTGGGTACAATTAGATGCCAACTGATTGGGGTCCTCAAAAATCAGTGCGTGAGAGCTACCAAGGGCTAGCCAGTAGAAAAATATCAAAGACCCCCCCCATGGTAATGAAGTGCTTAGCTTGTGCAATCAGGGGACTTTAGTTCTTGCTTTGGGTGCCTTAACTCAGAATCCTCTTCAAAATAAACCTAAATTTCTTTAAAATATAGCAGTACTGACTCTTGCTGCTACTTTGCCTTTCTATACAATAATTAGAGCTTTGACCAAGCCCCATGGGAAGCTTGTCACTGCCCCTTTGCCTGACAAGACTAAAACCCCAAGTGCCCAAACCATCAAGTCCGTGAAAGAAGGATTACTCTCCTTCAGACTAAACCAGTATTACTTTTCACAGAAACAATAAAAAATGTTTCTGAGGGTGAGGAAGAAGAATCCTGGGTTCTGTTCCCTGATAAAAGGGAAGTTTCTGTACTTCTTTCTGTTGCCTTTAGTGGGTCAGGGCCCAGCTATATTGCCTCGAGATCTAAGCCATTCTGACTTGTGCAAGGATTGAAAAACACTTTCGCTGATCTCAAATCAGAAATGCATGCTGCAGTCAATAGGTACTTTTGTGGCAAGCCTTTACTATCAGGAGTACCTATAGGCTGTCAGCCCAGATTTCACCAAAAAATGGGAATGCTTTTAGTAGCAATGATGCAACTGAGGGCTTAACAAAATATGAAACTACTTTATGTAATCATTGGAACTGAACAGGGAAAGAAGAGAAAAGTGAGCGTAATTCATGTTGTTTACATTAGCAGAAGCTAACACTGACCATTCTGAGACAGAAATAAAATAGGTTTCTACTAAAGTACTTTTATTTTCATGGCCTGACACTTTCTGCCCTGGATGCATAGCATTTTCTACTATAATGTGAATTTCATATGCTGAGCCTGGATGTTCAGGCAAAAGTTTTCTGGCTGCACTGATTTCTCTGACTAAGCTCAACTTTTACATCAAGAATTTAGGGCAATTCAGTATCTCCCACTACAATGCTTTTTCCATTGAACAAGGCAGACAGGTGTCTAAATTTAAGGGACAGAAAAGATTACCTAGTTATCAAATCTTATCCCTGCAAGAACAGGCCAAAGAATTTTACTCCTGTACCAAGCCAATAACTTCTGGATGAATTAGGTCAAAACGTTGCTCTGCTCAGATCATTCATCTCACATCTATTCAGTTTCTCTGTTTTGGCCAATGGCCTTGGTTGAAAAGCAGGTGTCAAATAGATCATCCTGAATACCTTGAAGAAATGTACATGCTGCTTTTCACTTTGGAATTCTCTTTCCTCAAAATGATCCATGCTCTTTTCTGAAGAGACATACAGACTGGCAACACAACCATGAAGGTGTGATGATGATGATCACAGGACTGTCCCATCTGCTTTTGGACTTTCTGACACAGAGTAGAAGTAAAGACTGTAGTATGTCTGACTAATCTATGATTCAAACTTGTCACTTTCAAGTGCTACAGAATAAAGGTTGTTAATGCATGCAGTTAAATATGCATCATGTTCAACAGTCACAGTGATATCCTTGCATTTGTTAGTTTGCAATCTGGACAAAGCTGTACAGTCAGGACTCGGAGTAAGACTTTTACATCAGAATGCAAGGCAGAGACGTTTGGTTTTATGGTTATGATTTGGGAGGTGTGAGAAGAAGCTCAGATTCAGGGGTCCTGGTTCGTGGTTCTCACCTCAAAGCAGATACTGAGACTTTTCAGCCACTGTCATGTGAAAAGCTGCCTGATTTTGGGGGTACAATCCAAGTATTTATTTCCTGTAAGACTGCAAAATGTCTTGGCAGAAATACTGTCCAGGTGTTAGACTAACAGTCTTGCAACTCTGTTGCCTGTCTTAAAGCTCTTCTGTCACAGAGAATGAGTGGTATAGACCTCATCCTGAACAAGAAGAAGCAGCAGTGAATTTATCACATGAATGCACATCAACAGCCTTTGCCCTCATTCTTCCATATCAAAATGTAGAATTTCTTGGGACACGTGGCACTGACTAACTCCAAAGCTCACAC
This sequence comes from Lycocorax pyrrhopterus obiensis, assembly GCA_014706295.1. Classification (NCBI taxonomy): domain Eukaryota; kingdom Metazoa; phylum Chordata; class Aves; order Passeriformes; family Paradisaeidae; genus Lycocorax; species Lycocorax pyrrhopterus. The sequence goes on from JACSVZ010000004.1 coordinate 90,430,312, forward strand.
TACAATACACTCAAATGACATTTACTGTTTCTACATCTACTGTGGAAACCAAACTTCAAAACTCTATTATCAATTGATATTGAAGAAGTATGTTTGTGTACTGCTCACTTCCATGACTGAAGAGAATCGGGCTTGTGCTAGTAGTCTGCAACTAGAAACTGCCACCTAAGTTTCACAGAGAATTTTCATAAAGCCAGACATCACTTTAAATCCCAACCCCACTGCAGTCAAGGAAAATTCCCATTAACTTCACAAGCCTCTGGATTTCTTACACTGTTGTAATGGGTTTGCATGGGAAGGTTTTGGCAGCGGGAGGGCTGCAGGGGTGGCTTCTGTGAGAAGCTGCCAGAACCTTCCTCATGTCTGACAGAGCCAGTGCCAGCCGGCTCCAGGACAGACCCTCCACTGGCCAAGGCCAAGCCCATCAGTGATGCTGGTAGTGCCTCTGGGATGACAGAGTTAAGAAGAGGAAAAAGTTACTGCGCAGGAGCAAATTGCAGCCAGAGAAGACAGGAGTGAGTATATGTGAAAGAAACAGCTCCACAGGCACCAAGGTCAGTGCAGGAGAGGGAGGAGGTGCCCCATGAGCTGGAGCAGATTTTCCTGCAGCCCGTGGTGCAGCCCATGGGGAGGCAGCTGTGCCCCTGCAGCCCATGGAGGTTAGTGATGGAGCAGAGATCCACCTGCAGGCTGTGGAGGATCCTACACTGGAACAGGTGGATGCTGTGGGTGCCATGAACCTGTGGGAAGCCCACACTGGAGCAGATTTGCTGGCAGAACTTGTGACCCCACAGAGGACCCACGCTGGAGCAGTCTGTTCCTGAAGGACTGTACCCAATGGGAGGGACTCATGCTGAAGCAGTTTGTGAAGAACAGCAGCCCATGGGAAGAACTTACACTGGAGAATTTTGTGGAGAACCTTCTCCCATGGGAGAGACCCCTTGCTGGAGCAGAAGACTGTGAGGAAGAAGGAGCAACAGAGACAACATGTGATGAACTGACCACAATGCCCCCTCCCTGTCCCTCTGTAATGCTGGGGGAGGGGGAAAGGTAAAGAATTCAGGTGTAAAGTTAAGCCTCGGAAAAAGAGAAGTATGGTGGGAAGATGTTTTTAAGATTTGGGTTTATTTCTCATTATCCTACTCTGATTTCCCTAAGTCGACTCTGTTTTGCTCATAACAGTAACTGGTGAGTGATAGCTCACTGTCCTTATCTTGACCCACGAGGCTTTTTATTTTATTTTCTCTCCCCTGTCCAGCTGAGGAGAGGAGTAATAGAGCAGCTTTGGTGGGGACAAGGCATCCAGCCAGGGTTAATCCACCACAACTCTACAGACAAATGTCTACAGTAGCTTTTTTTTTTTTAACTAAAGCAATGCAGGGAGTTGCAGTAAAAGGAGAGATGAAAGAAAGCTACAGGATAAGAGAAAAACTCTCCCATGAACAAATTTGTCTTTGACTGAAGGAATCAGAACATTTGTTGTTCACATGCAACTCCCATAGCAAAGGGTTGGCTTTTAGTTCTTACTCTCTAACACCTAAAATACAGGTTGCAGAAATAATAGTTCATCTCCAGAGCTTAGGGCCTGTTTTTTCAATCTACTTACAAGAGAGGGGGAAAGAGAAAAAAGCAGAACTGCTTCCAAGAAAAAAACCCACACTATTGTATAACTCTGACAGGCTGACAGTTTGAAATGATTCAGAAGTCCAGAAGCCTTCCAGCAGTTAGAGATCCAAAGCTGAGATGCAAAACTTACCTAGCTCCTTAAGTACTCTTGGAGGAATTGGCGTCCAGAAAAACAACAAACAGCTTGTGCTAATCTATGAATGCGTAAATGTAAAATAACTTCAATTAATGCAAATCATGTTGTGACAGACAACATAACAGCAGGGAAGCTACCTGACCAACTTATGTTGATTTGTATAGAAAGACTGCGGTTTCTGGCATGTTTCCAAGTGAGTTAAAAAAGGCTGTCAACCTGTTTCAGCCAGAGGCAGAGCAATGGTGGCTTGTGAAACATCACACCTGAAAAGCATTTATGTGACACATCTTTCTTCTTCCTCTGACACATGGTGCAAAATCTGTAGAACCTCTGGATTTTTTCTCCATCTTGTTTTGCATTAAATAAACTGACTTAACCAATCATGAATTCCTGCCATCCTTGCTGATGCAGTATAAGAAAGAAACTGGGAAGTACCAAATGAGTAGTGCAGAACAAAAAATCCAGCCAACTCTTTTTTGCATTAACACTCAATCCCCCATATACAATACTGACCCAGTCTTGTAATCCTTCCGAAGCCAAAACTGCCAGTTAGCATCCAAGGAGAATTTTAGGATGAAGAAAAGGGTGCAGCATTGCCAACCAATTGGTCCTGATCCTGCAGAGAGTTACACACAGATTTAAACACTCTGTTCACAGGACTAGCCCCACTCGTAATGCCAACATCTGCAGTGTAAACTGAGTGCTTGCTTAATTAACTGCAGGAGGAAGGCAAAATCTTTGTCCATTCACCGTGTTGTCACATGGTGAAGAGTTCTGGCACAGGGATTTGGGCAGGAATGCATGGCCCCGGCTAGGGAACGAGCAGGGTCCCTTCCTGCTCAATGACAGCTCAGTCACACATCAGGTTAAACTGGTTGTCAAATTCTGAACTGCTCTAAAGTAATTCTTCTTCAATGAAAGGAACTAATCATGCCTGCTCACTGACAAAACAACACTGAGACCAAACATGAAGCAGAAACAATAGATGATTACAATATCACTGAAAAATAAAACACTAGACATAAAAATGTCATATCCTGAGAAGGCTAATGAGATAAAATACAATGAAAATGAGCTCATTTTTAAAATAGGTATTTTCAAGGATGTGAAGTGGTATAAAATTACTTCTCTGCTTCTGTTCAGAGGAAAGAAACAGGCTCCCAACTGCAATGCTGTACAATGTCAGTAGGGATAAAGAGAAAAATCCCTGCAAAATCCACAAAGGATTTCACCAAGAAAAAAAAAGTATATAAAAAAAGTTTAATTCTACTTTAAAAGAAATTGCCGGATTTCCTTTCATGTTTTATTATACCCTTCTTTAGCAGTCAGCTGCCCCTAATATCCTTTTGCAACAGGATACTACAGGATGCTGAAACCCCTGGTAAGTAGGATCTGGATGCAGTCATCTAACCACATCATCGTGTCTATGGTAACCTAGGCCAGCCCTAAATACTATAATCCTGCTTTACTACAGTAAAGCCAGTTAATGGCTTTCATTGAATGTTCCTGCCAAATAATGGTGCTCTAATATTTATTGACATTTCACGTCTGTCCATCTCTTTGGACTATTTGTTATATTGAAAAGTGATGTGAGCGCAGCATTCGTAGAAGAAAGGAAGCTATTACAGATTTCAGTCTTTTGATATTATCAAGGTGCAGTCCTGCAAACTCCAGCTTCTAAGTGGCACCACTGACTTCAGTGGCACCACTGCCAGGAGTCCTGCAGAGCAGAGACAAGCTGGGGCAGGCAAGGGACCAGTCCTCGGCTCTTGGCAGGTTCTCATCAGACAGTGCCATTAGCAGTGGATGACCAGAGGATCCCATTGGCATGCACTGGATGTCCTAATTAAAGAGTGAATAAATGCTGTGTGATGGGCCCTGGGAAGAGGAGAATGCAGAACAAGTAGGATGGGCCAGACAGTTAAACAGGGGAGGAAATATTGCTTTGTCAATACTAGTGACAATTTAATTATTATTTTCCACAAACATTCCACATAATTCCTTTTTGGGAGACAGATGGTTAAGTCCCTGAAAAACAGAGGAGCCCTTTTGCTTCTCAGATCATACAGAAGGATTGTTCTATTTTATTGCTATTCTATTTTTTATTGCCCTACTTTTTCTCCTAGCTTTTTGTTCTAGTTTTCTATTGTTCGGTTTAATTGCTGTGGAAAAGCTTTACAGAATATTATTATTTCTAGATGGCTTTATTTTTTCTTGATGGGTGAAAAAAGCTGGCTATAGGATTTAATACTATAATTTTCTGTGCTACATGTAAGTTTGGGTTCAGGAATCTCTTTTTTGTTGCTTTAAAGCACCAGACATAAAAACGTACCGAATGAAATTAAGTACAAGTTTTTTTGAGGCATCTTCCACCCTGCAAAATCCTGCACGCGTACGTACACCCATGGCTTGCGTGTGCTTTTAGTAGGATGGGGTAGCACGCCATGAAGAATTTATAGCGGGAAGCAATCTCCTGCTATTAGATATCCCTAAACATTAGTGTAAAGAGTCATTTAGATTTTTAATAGGTCAGCAGGATTAAAAAAAAAAAACAAACAAAAAAACCGCAGGCATCAGGGTTGGCTCCTCTGCGACATACGGAGAAGGGATATGGGGATATGCCCGGCCTCCCCCCTGCCCAGGGTAGGTGGATTAAGGGGACCAGAGGAAAGAGAAAAAAAGCACGATTAAACCTGACAGTGCTCCAGCAACCCCCCTCTCACACACACGGCTACCGGGGCTCCATGTCGAGGTTCTTAGCGCAGATATGGGCAGATGCCGGCACCAGCCCTCCCCGGCGGCTCCCGACCCCGGCCCCGCTCCCGTCCCGCTGCCTCCCCGCTCACCTTTCGGCGGCGGCCGACGAGCCCCGCGCCGCTCCGGGGCAGCTCCAGCAGCGCAGGCAGCGCAGGCAGCGGGAGCGGGCGGGGGAGGCCGGGAAGGCGGGTGGGAGCGGCGGTGCGATGCCAGGCGAGGCAAATGGCTGCAGCGCAGGGGCCGGGCTGGCGGAGGGGCCGGGCGGGCGCGGGGCCGCGCTCAGCCCCTTTGTTCGCCTGGCAGGCGGAGGGAGGAGCGGGCACGGACCTGTTGCTGCTGGCGGCGGCTGCCGGCGAGGGGCAGCGGCCGAGCCGGGAGAGCAGCGGGGTGCCCGCGCTGCCCCGCGGGGCTGAGGCGGGGCGGGCGGCGGAGCGGCCCCACCTGCCCGCGCTGAGGAGAAACTCCCCCCGTGCGGCGCCGGGCGGGGAGAGCCGGGTCCTCCCTCACCTCCGGGCGGGGCCGGGGAGCCGTGCCGGGGGTAAGCGGGGCGGCGGCGCCGCTCCCCTGCGTGCGGCAGGGCCGGGGGCTGTGCCGCAGGAGCGGCCGCGCAGCGCAGCGCCCCGGCGGCAGCCCCGAGTGCCCGCGGCCCCCGGCGCCGCCCGCCTGCCCCGGCCTCTCGCTGCGGGAGGCGGCGGGGAGGCTGCCCGGACGGAGCCCCTGGGTTATTCAGGTGTCTGCCGGCGGAGGAACAACGCCGTGGAAGCCAGGTGGCTTCTCTTGGGGTGCAGTTTGCACCAGGGTCCCATTTTCTCCTGCGCTTCAAAGCTGAGACTCTCATCAGGATTCCCAGAATTAGACCTGCTCTTAGTTTCTTGAATAAACCCTTCACTTTATGTTGTTTGTACTCTGGGTCTGCTCCCGGCGCAGGCAGTGGTACCTAACCCAGCTCAAGTGGCACCGCAGGCTGCAGTCCGATTTCTGCCAAGACAGCAGACATGCTGTCCTATCCTGGTCTTTCTGACCCGTTCCTGGTGCTGGAGTATATCATATTCTCTTTGCAACATGTAGTTTTCCTATGATACTGGGGCCTCCAAACACTATCCATCTGCAGGTTTTCTCTTTTCCCCTCTCCATTGACTCCAGGGTCCTGTCAGACTGGTTTCCCCTGCAGTGGCCAGTAAGTGGCTCCCGGCCTTGGGAGACACTCCTGAGCCGACTTGAAAAGCTACTACCGTCTCCTGTCTCAAATTAACCTGACAATTAATTGCTTCTGTGCTGGCAGTGTGGCCACTGTGGCTGTATGTTCTTCCAGCACCATGGTTATGATGGCTAAGTGTGGTTGGGTATCTTCTCCTTCATTTTGTCCCATTGCTTCTACTTTTTGGCATCAGTTGTGCTAAAAACTCTTAGGCGTTGACCTAGCACTTAATAAACTAAAGTGGTTGCATGCAGTGCTGGGTAACTGAGACCACTTGAAACCCTTGGCTCCACTCATGTTGTACACTGACTTCAGAGCAGCCCTTTACCAGAAGCCTGGTTTTCAAGCAGAGATCGCGTCTCATCTTGCTTGAGAGAGGCCAGCACTCTTCTGGGTTCTATAAAATAGATAAGCAACACTCATACAGTGTCACAGGGGTCTTAGAAGAGACAGTAACCACAACATGTGGCTTTAGCATAATTGCAAATGTGACACCATCCCCTGATTTGGGTCCATTACAAGGTTAGAATGTAAGTTTTGTACATGGTTTTATTCCTGCCTAGCTGGAAGAAATTTCCATGTGATACAGCAGGTCTCTTAAAGCCTGCCAGAAATAACTCATCTATCTGACATCAGGAATTAATATTCTTGCTGTTTCATGTTACTTTAAATACTATATAATTCAAGATGACACTGAAATTAGACAACTGATACAGCTATGGGAAATTAAAATCTTTAAAAATCGCTGTTATTCTATTCCTCTGTGGAGTATTGCCTCTCCTTGAGGTGCCTGACTTCTGTTCATACTGATGAGAGTTATGTGACCGTGGCAGCAGTGTAATATCTGAGATCATTTGAGATCATTCTGACTCATGCTTTCTGAATACATGACAATTTTAACCACTACTGGATTTTCTTAGCTCCTCTTCAGGTTTAACTGCCACATCACATTGCAGTATGAGTGTACACAGAGGTGTCTGAGTTACAGTTTCTGGAGACAATTTGAAAAACAGTGGTGGGTAGGAAGTAGCATATTGTGTTTTTATGGGCCATGCTTGCCCCTGTGACTGGAGCCAGCAGAAGACCTATACAAAATCCAATCCCCATGGAGATCCTAGCCTGAGAACTCAGGTAGCCCTTGGCTGTTGCAGACTTCATCCTCTGCCCTCACTGAACATTGCCAGAAGCAGATCAGGTAAAAAGACCTCAATTCTGCTTTATGAAAGCTCAGCTTTGGGCAGCAATTCCCTAACTTTGTAACTCAGTCTAATTTTTTCCCACCAAGTTTCTTTACAGTTCCCCATGCCCCTTTGTCATTATACCCATTAAAACAAATATAAAGGAGTTGCTGACCTCTTAGCATAATTTTTGCAAAATACTGCTGCTCTATGGCCGATAGGCCAGGACGCTTGCCATCGAGAATAAGGCTGCTCATCAATCAGCCTCACAGTTTCTGGTAGACCTGGATGTGATGAAAAAACTGGGACATCCATTGTAGGAGTCATCTCAGTTTTAGTTGCTTGATTTCCCTACTTAACCTGAGTTCCTGAGGCTCCATTTATAATTAATGTACAGGAATAACCATGTCTGAAGGGCAATTTTTCTCACGTATCTTTGACATCTTATCTTAGGATGAGGTGAATCATCCTTTGGTATTTCTTATTTCTCTCGATTAGCTGTAAAGTCAGACTGGTATAGCTGTAGACAATTTTGTAATGCCTAAATTAAATGAGATGAATCATTGTCCCAGTGTAGAAAAGACTTTGTCCTAAAGAAATCAGGTATCACACAGTTTACATGATACATAATTTGATGCCTGACATGCATTTCTGTAGCCCAGCCAATGTGACAAATATTCAGGGGGACTGATAGATTATTGTACTGCTGCTGGCCATCAGGACTTGCTGAGATCCTGTGTTCTGCAAGGGGCAATTAGCCTGGGGCAACAACAGTAGAGTGCTGAGTAGGGGCAGGAAGGGAAGCATTTGCTGTGCTCTGTCCCAGAAACCTTAGGTGGCCCCTGCCCAGTCACAATCAGCAGACTCCCTTCTGGACATGCAGCCCATCCTCTGTGTCTCTCACGTACCAGCAGTGGTGCTCAGTAATGAAAAGGGAATACAGTTTGGAACAAAAGAATTTTTATCAAGTGTTTCTCTGGTTAAGAAGAATAAAAAATCCAAATGAAGAAATAGTAGTGGGAAGGTTTTTTCATCTGACATACCTTTCTGTTTAATCCACGTCAAGCAAAACAAAGTATTCCTTCTAGAAGGCATAATACTGTGATGTCTCCAGTGCAGAAATAAACAATCATGCTGAATGCCTTTCTCATGGTAGGGTCACCAAACAGCATCCTGATCCAGAGCACATCTCCCCAGAGCTTATCAGGGCCTTGCTCTTCCAGGGCAAGGTAATATATTTCTTTTCATTCTCCCACTGGCTGCACCAGCAGCTGCATTGCTGCTATTCCCAGCTCAGAGGCTATCACGCAGGATTGGCCTATCCTGGTAGCTGGAGCAAATGCAGTTCCTCAGCCAAAATTAGCCAGTAGGTCACATCAAAAATTAATCATCCCAGTCTCAGGTGGTTGATTCTTGGCAGAACTTCTCATTTAAGGAGGTTAGGAATAATTTAACCAAATAATTATTTTATCCAGATGAAATATTCACTCCACATCCTATGAAGCAAGAAGCTTTAAGCCTTCCTAGATAAGAGGCTCAGAGTGTAGCTCACAGCATATACAGGCTAGCTTCTGTAAGTAGGCAAAGTAGAATCCTGCAGGTAGTGTACCCATGGCAGCATGGAGCTGCGGATGGGTCCATACTCAATTAGTTACCCAGCTAATCAGGTGGGCTTTGCAGTCTTCGCTCGCTGAGTCCCTCATGATGTGGGCACATGTCCAGCACACTAGGCAGGACTGGTATGTCTGCCACCAGTGTCTTTGCACATACAAAGCTGTTGGCAGGCTATTTTTAGTTTTCTGGGTTGGTTGTTTTGTTGGGCTGTTTTTTGTTTTTTTTTTTTTATTTAGATTGGCACAAGGATGTATTGCAAAAATAAATGTTGCAGCATCAAAATTCTGGAACAGATAATAGTTGAAACTTGCTGGTATTCATTCTGTGAATAGATACTGGAGTACCAGATACCTAGTGGTAGTACCTGATGTCAGTGGTCCTTACAGTGCCCAGAGATCTGATTCATGGCTAGAAGCCAAAATGTAACCAAAACAAAACAAAGAGAAAAGAAAATCTGACTTCTTTTGCTCATCCTCTGTTTAACAGCTGAACACTCCTGTGTGAAATGCTTCTTGGTGTTGTAATACAACAGCCTCAAGGATTGGTTTGATGCTATTGCTGGAACAGACAAAATACTTACTGTATTTCTGCTGAGCAAAGATGCCTAAAATCCATCTTTTATATTTGGAATACAAAACCTATACATGCTGTATACATGTAACACATGATATGTTGTATACATCTGATGCTGGACCAAGCTGATCTGCCTGTGTGTATTATTTTTCACACATCCCTGTAATAAGCCCAGATAGCAGAACTGGAAGAAACGTGCTGGTTGCACCATGAGGGTTATCAGCTTGCAGCAGATAGAGCCCTGTAGTTGTAAGGAAAAACAAATCATGCAGATTTCTTCAGTGTAGGGCTGCATACTTCTGTGCACCAGAGACAAATCAATATTGGTTTTAATTTAAGAAAAAGCAAGCAGCATAAAAAAAAAGAGACCTTATTACCACAGATTTTTCCACCCAAAAGAGTGTTCTGAATAGGTGGAACAGCTTTTAATGAGGTTGAAAGCATCTGATAAGGTTAAAAGATGGGGAATACACAGCATTTACTTAGACGAACAATTGAGAAAATGTGCACGTCATCCCCTAATTTGCTAAAAATAAAACCCAAAAGAATTTGGAAAAAAACCCCAAAAGCCTACCCTTGCTCTTTACATTGCTGACATTTTCCAGTCATTTCTTCCCAGCCATAATCAGTCATGGATTGTCCCATCGCCTGTCTCATCTACATGTGTCTATGATTATGGCCTGTGAGCAAAATACCTCATTATCTGTACATTTCTCCCCAAATGCCATATGAAATGTTATCATCTATCAGTGTAGGCTGTAACCAGCTTTGCTCACCTGAAAGGCAAGGAAAGGACTGGCACATGGATCCCACCTGATACGGCCTCATGGTGTGTGTCTGTAACCTCTGAAGTGCTCTTGAGTTCAGCAGTGCAGATGCAGCTTAAGTTAACTGATGGTGTCAGTTGCTTTTGATCAGGATTAAAAGCATCACAGGCTGCTCTGAGCAACACTGCAGAAGAGTGGTTGCTCTAACAAATCTTGGGGGTAATCCTCCTCCAGGCAGTCTGTGCTACCCAACTCTACAGAAAGAAAAATCTCCTTAGAAGGGAACACTAAAAAGCATTTAGTTAGTGCAGTCTGGCAGGCATGTTCTGCAGCTTGAAATGCACACAGAGCAAACCAGAAAAGCCCACAGGAAACAATTTAAACAATTTGATTTGGAAGGCGTGAGCAAATGCAGTTTTTGTGCCTACATTAAAGGTGATCCTGATGCTCAAGTTGAAACCAACAGAGCTTCTCTCCAATGTGGAATAAGAGAAAGGAAAAATGAAACTTCTGTAACTCTGTAGCTAAGTTTTTTGAATTTAAAACCATACTTGTTATCTGCATTTGGGCATTTAAGATACATAGGTTTCAGTGGAAATCAGGTATTCAGTGCTTTGAGAAAACTCTGCTGGAGGCTCAGCTGAATCTTTTGATGTCAAAATACTCCTGAAATTGTATTTGCAGTGAATTCGTACAATGATTTCATCTCCCTCAAGGTGTTTCATTTTAATCCTAGGTGTTCTGGCTCATCTTGTAGGTTGGGACACACACTAATGATAACTGTGATTATCACTGGAGTATAACAATATGTACAACAGCAGAACTTGCAGTTCTGCTGTCAAAGCCTGTTTTGCTGGAGGAAAAAATCCCTCTGAACACCTTTGAAGGTCATGCTGTGAAAGACTAACTGCTTTATAGTGTGGTTTATGGAGCCTGGCCAAAGCACTTGAAGTACTTTTGGTCATATATCGGCATTGTTGCATTTCAAATGGAGTCACACAGTAAATCTTCATTTGCTAGGAAATTTTCAGATCCTTTCATCTGAAGCTGTTCCAGTGTTGCTTTGCTGACTCTTTGTTTTAGGAGGAAAAGAGTGTTTCTGGCAGTTTGGTAGCTGGGCCTGTCTTGAAAGAAAATGCTATTAATTAAATAAGTACAATTACAAGGCAGCAGCAACTAATTCTGAAAAATCTCAAGCTAGATTTCTCAAATTGAATAACAGGTAGATCTGGTAGCATGCATGCTGCATTTGTGAGGAAGCAGAATGTAGATTCTACATACAGCTATAAAGCCTCACAATCTTAAAAGGTATAGGAAGCAGACCAGAATTTTGAGCTGTGGTGTGGTGCGAGCAGCTGATGAACCATCCCAGATTAACAGTGGCACTCTTCATACCAACTTGGTACCTGTATGGTACGTGTCAAGTCTATGCTAGTAGGTATTTCTATCTCCTGACTGGTCTCAAGTTCCAGACTGCTAGGCAACCATCCCACAGAAAGAAGGTTGTATGGATACATGCAAAGCTGTGTCAGTATCAGGAAACTAGAGGCAGAAAGCCTATTCTGCAAATGGCACCACACAAATTACATCCACGTAGTTACTCAGTCCCTAAAATACAGCAGGTAAGTGGCTTTGCCAATGCTGTCTGATGGGAGCAGCCCAGGCCAGGCTCAGCCCCAGCCAGCCAACTACTACCTGTGATCACAGCTCAGTGCTCCAGTTGTTGCCCTAGTCCTGGCCAGTTTACTCACACAGACATTTTCCACCACCACATGTACAGGATGCCTGCAAGGAGCAGACTGTTTCAAGGACTAATCATGGGCTTAGAGAGCATCAATGGCTTTAATCTGTGTGCTTTTACAGACTCATCATATAGCTTCAAGTCAGGCAAACGCTTTTCAACTTATGTTCTTCCTAGCTACAGATATTAATCTGCCTTCTTAACAGGACTATTATTATGTGAAGTATTATTACTAGGATGCTATGTAAAGCAATCTAAAAATACTGTTATCAGCTCCATGGTATCACTCATTGCAATACAGACTAACCCATACAGAACCCTCCATTACAGCTGCTCCTTTCAAAGGACTGATATTTCTCACCTCTAAATGCATTTTACAAAAACCAATTTGTGTATATGCAGTTAGGAAATTAAATAGGACAGAAGAGAGAGGAACAGTGAAGTTTAAGCACTGAACCACAGTTCAGGAAACCCTTCCCAATATTCAGGCCTCTCTCTAAGAGTCAGTAAGCAATTTTAGCCCTCAGATTGCCACCATAAATAATGAACTGTAAATTCCCATTGGGACAGAATCTGTCTCCAGGTGTGTGCAGGTATCCTGCACTCATATGATTTGATGTTTTTCAGAACCAGTTATTAAAGAGATGTGGTATAAAGCCAGGAGCAAAAAAGCAGGCTTTCCTAGCAACCAAAGAATTATCAGTAACTCTTCTTGTTTGTTTATACTAGCACAGGTACAATCGAAAAGGCTATTGCCGAGTCTGATAAACACAAGTCTCTGTATTTAAACACAATCATGGGATTATGTATATATCCTTTAGGGCAGATTAGTTAGAAAGAATTGCCTGTTAGCAACTCAAAATTAATTTCCTCTCTTAAAGCCTTTGCTCTGCAATACTCATTTTCAAAATTAATGCTTCTCATTTTTATGCAGCATGCATGCTGCCCAAGTGCTGATGCATACTCCACATAGACAGCATAGTAGAAATTCTACTGCCTAGACACTATTTGGGTCCATTGATACAGTAATCAAACCTTATAATAAATGACTGCATAATTTTCAGAAACTGCATTTGCTGGTGTTTAAATTGTAGAAATATAAAACTAAAAAAATATTCATCGTTGTCATCCTAGCGACATATCCTATTTTCTCTTTCATGAGTCCATTAATATATATATTATTCATTAATGCATGATCCAAATTCTAGCCTTCTAGTTAAAATGACAACCCGAGATGTTCTTCTGAAGTTAATTTTTATCATATTTTTTATTAAACATTTTGCTCAATTTATACTTTGAACATAAATACACAAGTTTTATGGCTCATGTTACAAAAGACACTACTATGTGTTAGAAAACATATATAGAATATATCGTAGTGGTTACATTTGCTCCCCTTTTTTCCTATTATTTTCATAACTTCTATTAATCTAGAAAAGCAGTATCAGAAAGCAAAATCCAACCTCCTAGCAGCACAGTCTACAACAGCTATAACGACTATATGCCAGCTGTAAGAGAAACTTTGGTTCCTGCCTGTTTTCATAGTAAGGTAACACCAGTAAGTTGCATGTCAGAAAGAAACATTGCACCTTGTGCTCAGTTACTAAAATCTAGTTCATGACAATATGTATTTTTAAAGTCAGACATACAACTTCTCTTTTGCTTTACAGCTTAGTAAGATAAATAGACAAGTATTTTCAAAATAGAGGAATTTAATGAGAAACCCATTCTGTTCTTACGGAAGTCACTGGAAAAACTCCAGTGTACTTTCAAAAGAGCAGATTTGTACTTTGTTTCTACTGTTCTATTGACAGAACTGAAGAAAATCACATTTCAGCTGAAGGACAGGATAAATGTCTCTTTACAACTCTCATGAATTACTGCTAGTGGATCCTGTAATAACACCATGCATGGATCTCCAGTTGAGTGTGTGGTGGACTCTGCTTTCTGCTCCTAGTGATCAGGATCCATGAGGCAGTAGACGTCTCCAGTCCTGAAGGCAGGGATGTGGAATACCATGCCCAAGGAGCATGCAAAATAAAACCTGGGGTCTTTTTGCTGCAGTGTAGAAAAGGGATACTAGATTATATGTGCTTTATACAGAGAAGAATCTTTTAACTTGTTTTTCAATATACATATATTAAACTGTACAATGTAGTACTTCCACACAGTGGGCAAAGAGCAGCTCCCAGGGCCATAGCTATGGAAGAGTATAGGAAATGAAACTGGCCCTGATCTCTCAAGCCAGCAGAGCCTAGGCAGTAGGTCAGGGAGAAGAAAAAAAGTTTGGGAAAATGTTGCCAGCTGCCTGGCTTAGAGGCACTCTGCTTTTTTTTCTTTTTTTTTTCCCTACCAGGACTCAAGCCAACACTAAGCCTATGCCAACACTGACAATACCCAATTGAAGTTGCAAGACACACAGCAAAAGACATGAAATAAAAGCAAAAAAACAGTAATGAAGATCCTAAGCCTACAATCCCATCTATAACAAGTATCTTTTGTGATTCATTGAAATCCATGCTATTATGGCTCAAGTATCTTGTTCTAGTCAGGAATGTAGGATGTGGGCAAAGCCTCTGAGACCAGGATGCATACCTGATTTTGAAATGCCTATTTTGATGCCACTTAGCAGGCAAAGACTGCCTTCACCAGCATTCCTTCTGTCCCACTCACTGGTGTCAGGCATCAGGGAAGACCTGACTTGAGTCCAGTGCTCTGTCAAACTTGCTCAGTCAGCCTACACACTGATTTTGGGGTCACCTTGATAGAGGATTGCTTTTTAAAGCAGACAAGACTGAAAATTTAAGACACACACATATCTGCTGCAAAATTAAGAAAATACATTTCAGCAACATTTTAAAAACCCCAACCCTACTGCTGTATCCAACAAAATATCCCAGTCTCTAGCACTGTTTGCCTTGAAATGGCACGTGCTGGGAAACACTGCCATTATGGTTGATAGTGATTTAAACCAGGCAGATTGAAACAAAACATGGTGGAATCAAGGCTTTGAATTAGAAGTAGCAGAAACAATTTCAGGGCAAATCACCCTCTTACTGGGATAATAATGGTACCAAAGTAGCCAGAAGTTTTATTTGATTCTAGTCAATGCGTATATCTGACAAACATTCTACTTCAGATATACTTAACTGGCATTTTACTGAACCGATGGACAGTATTAGTTACTGAAACTTAATTATACTAATTTCTCTGTATTTCAGTCTACTGACAAGGGAAAAGAATGTTTCCAGTGACTCTATTCAACAAGTTACCTGTAGTAAACAGCTTTTGGCTGAAGGATGTGTCTCATCACCATTTCTGGCAATGTCTTTATGAGCTGAAGCCTTTGTCTTATATTTCACATGTGCAGAGATTAGTGCAGCAGGCAATTTCAGTAGGAATCCCAAATTCAAAGTTTCCTTTGGAAATACATCAATTCATGAATAAAACATTGATTAGGTCCCTACTTAGAATTCATCCCTCTACCAAAGTGACAACTTGCCCATCTGAGGGAATGAAGCTGTGCACCCCACTTTCCCAACACCCATTTACAGACCGTGCTTTGCTGAAACTGGGTGAAAAGAGGTGCCCTTCATCTCTGATGTTGCACTGCGACATTATTTGATAGATGCTTGTCTGGGGACACAGCACAACTCAGCTGACCTCTAGTAATTACTGCACTTCCTATAGATATTCCTATAGTAGTATATATCTTCCCAATTAATGACTTAATTAATAACTTCATTATTAATTTACTGGATGTGCATGCCTCCTTAAAAATGTTACAGTCCATGTTTAGCTTTGATATTGAGTTGCAGAGGGAGGATGTGTTAGCAGCACTATAATACACAGCTGTCCTGTATCTGTAATTTCTATTTGCCCGAAGCCATCGCATCCCCGCAACTTTCTGTGTAACAAAAACAAGTCACAGACACATTGTACCTACCAAGAAAATTAAATGCTTTTTGTACTGCAACATTTCTAATAAAACTGAGCATTAGAAACTAGTAGTTAAAAAAATCGATGTTCTATGTTGAAATAAACAAATACCAATTAATTAATATAGCCAGTTTTCTTCTAGTCCAACTCTGGTTTGTGGAACGAAGCTTTAAACTATTATAGTTCTTGCCAAATTAATATTAGCTCGCATTAGACTACTTATTATTTAAAAATATTTGCTAATTTGTTAAAACGTACTGTTCCATGCAATATGTCACTTAGGAAAAAGTAGGAACAACTGATTTAAGTATGCAGAAACCAGCATGAGACATGGAATGCCTTCTCTAAGTGCTATAGAACATAATTATGATATTTATAAATGTGAGTATAAATAAGGTAAGAGATTCTAAAACCATTTAAAAGTCCCTAGCAGTTCCTTTTTTTCTAAGTATCAAAGACAGCACCAATAGCTAAACATTTTCCAATACTCCAACACTGCAGAATGTTCTAAGTATGTGAAGACTTGCACCCTTAATCCTGTGATCCAAGCCTACTGAAATTGCTCCCAGGTGTGTAACGTCTGTCTGCTTGGGTCCTAAGCTGGTATTAGCCACAAAAGGATATCACACTTTTTTAATAGCAAAAACAATCTTGGATTTAGTTCAGTTAGATATTTAATAGTG
This sequence comes from Lycocorax pyrrhopterus obiensis, assembly GCA_014706295.1. Classification (NCBI taxonomy): domain Eukaryota; kingdom Metazoa; phylum Chordata; class Aves; order Passeriformes; family Paradisaeidae; genus Lycocorax; species Lycocorax pyrrhopterus. The sequence continues at coordinate 90,446,524 of JACSVZ010000004.1, forward strand.
GGATTTGCCAGACCATCACTGAAGACACTAGTTCATCTTGTCGCTGCTGCTTGGTCTTCTTGTTTACTCTTCTGTGTCCTTGGCCACCAGAAATTACTAATACTGAACTTGCTTTCATTTTCTTAGATTTCTGTCTTTTACTTTTAAATGAGATATTTTGATCCTTCAAAAGCTCATAAATGTTACTGTCCTCTGGTCTGTGTTCTAGGGAACTTGATCCATGAGACAAAGTAAGGGATCCAGAAGATGATGACAAGTCACTTCTTTGTGCAATGGACCCTACTGAATCCCCCAGCCAAACTGCAGTGTCCTGGGTGTTACTAAGGGAAGAGCCTGGTCTTTCACTGTGCAGAATGTTCTTTTGGTCGTCGTCCTTAGGTTCTGAGCCAGGAGGGAGGCTGTTCCTCAATTTGTTTCTGTTCTTCTTGTTTATAGATGTAGCTGTTACAAGAAACTTGACTGGGCTATTGTGTGCATGGTATGACACCATTCCTCTTCCTGGAGCCAAAAGAAAAGACACAATTAAAGAACATTATTTCTCAGACCACAGTGTTCTACCATAATTAGTTCATGAAATTTGCTCAGAATAGCGTAACTCTTAAAGCCCTATTATATGCATCCAGTCTTTCGCTTTGTGTGTACACTGTTAACAGAAAAAAAATAAGTACAAAAATAATGTTCTACCACAAGTGTTTTAGGACTGTACTAATAAATCAACTGAAACATGGCACATGAATTTTAGTTGATGTACTTTTGTGTTCTGTTCTCACTACAGCATGAGCACAGAAATACTGCTGACTTTTTAGCTGGCATTGACACAAACATAACACTGAGTTTTCTCCAGTAATCCCCACATATTTTGTGAACCCCAAATCAATCCTGTTCCACCTCTGCACGTCTCCAGAGTAGCATAAGAACATCTGTTTCATTGCAACAGACCCATCCACACTATACAACAGGAACTAAAACTCATCCTTCTGGTTGTCTAGTTACCGTGATAGATTCATAAGGAATTGACTGAACATTCATTTTTCTTTTTTTTTTTAAAGTATTTAATTAGTGGGATATTGGTGGTACAAGGAAGATTTACACTGTGCAAATCGTTAGAATGTATAAAAAAATTGCACATGGCCAAATTGAGAAGCTGTAACAGTATCAGTAGATGTGCCCTTTACAGCAAAAAAAAAAGGAAGAAAAAAATAAGCTACAATATGAAAAAGAGCTAGGCTAGCAAGGGGAAAAGCCCAGAAACCTTATAAATTACTACATCTATCCTTAACTCCCTAATGCATTCCATGTTATAAGAAAACACATTCTGCCTTTACAGAAAGTACAATCATATAAAGATGAATTATCACTATTTGAAACATAACGTGGAAAAGCCACAGTTTTTGAGTTCAAAATACAGTTATCAAAGACTATAAAAACAGATCTCTAAATGTGATGTTGCTAGATCTGTGAAACCTAACAAATCTTGATCCCAGATAAATGCAAGAATATGTGACATAAACCACAATAATAAATACAGAAAATGAGAGATTTTTTGATTCTGCAACTATGCATATTCTTGTATTGCATTTATTTTCACCTAAGATAGGTTCCAGATTTTTACAAAGCATTTATCCTGTGTCATACCAGATTATTGCTGCGTATTTTGCTGAACACAGAGGATTTCATTTTCATTTTGCAAAGTTACATAAGCTTTTTTTTTTTTCCCCCTGGAGGAAGCTGCAAACAGCTTGCCTCATAAAATCTGCCAGCTTCCCTCTGCAACACAGAAGCTTGAGCAGAATTCTGAATCCAAAACACTGGGGGAAAGCCCCTATTAAACACACTTTTAAAACCTTGCTTCTGCTAGTAGTTGAAACATTTGTAGTGATAAAGCAGCATTCGTGTGTTCATATTTCAAATGGGGTAATATGAAAGTAATTCAATAAATACATCTCTCCAGAATGCAAACACCTTGATCACTGTTAAAAAAATTGAATATATACTCTCATATATTCTAAGTCTCCAGTTTGGGGGAAAAGGGAACAAAACAAGTTTATTCAATAACCAGTTAGACAGCATGCTAGTTTTCAGTATCTGTGTCTCTAATACATCTATTTTCCCCAAATCTGGAAAAAAAGACTGCATTCTCTTCTCATGCTCATATATTTGGCTGTACTTCAACAGGATTAATGTCTATCTCTTAAAGAAAAATAGTTGTCCCCTTTCAGACAACCGAGACAAAACTAGACAAGTATCTGGATAATACTGTAAAGCTTGGAAAGAACAACAAGTATAATTTCATCACACAGCTCCAGCTTTTATCTAAGTAATACATATATAATTTGGCAGGTTCACTTAAGTTACTGGCAGAAGAGAACTGACATCTTCAGTACGTGATCCATTTGAGAAATTTCACTCACCAGTTACTTTGGGAATCCCCTGCAAGCGTGGCACCGGTAACGCTACTATTATGCCCAGGTTAGTTCCAACCAGCAATAAACCATGGCACACCAGGAGGCTGGTCACAGAGACACGCTGCTGCCCTGTGGAGTGTAGCAAGTGCTCTGTTACTGAAGAGTGATGACCTTTGCCTACATCAAAGTAACTTCAGGCAAACACAATCAGCTGTACCATCTCAATTCAGCAAAGGCGAATATTTTGCTGGATTATGGTATTACATTTTACATACATTGCAATTTAAACACTATTGAACTTCTGAAACATTCTGCCCTAAATCTCTAAACCACAGCACCTAAAGGTAGACACACACTGTCTCTAGACACACACTGTCTCTACAAACATGCTTTTAAGAATAGGCTATGTTTGTATATTCCCAATAATAAAACTGAAAGGCATTTCACTTCACAATACTCAGTAACACACTACACTCAAGACTCAAGCCTGTTCATGATTACTTTTTTCTCCTAGTTTTTGATCTGTGAAACTCTATCCGAAGTGCTGTGTCCACCTGTCTGAGTTTGGGTCCCCGCATACAAGAATGGCATTGGTGTACTGGAAGAAGTCCAGTGGAAAGCAACCAAGATGATCAGGAGACTGGAAACATTAGAGGAAATGCTGTCTGCACCTACTTGATGGAAGGATGCACAGAAGACAGACTCTATTCACATGTGCACAGCGATATGGTAAGATACAACAGATCAAATTTAGAGCATGGGAAAACTGTATTCTACGTAGGGAAAAGCTGCTTCACCATAAAGGTGGTCAAAAAACTGCAATGGGTTGCTCAGAGAGGTTGTGGAATCTCCATCCTATGCAAAAATATTAAAAATTTGGCTGGACAAGACCCTGAACAACCAGGTCTAATCAGGTCTTCTTCACAAAGGTCAAACAAGACAGCCCCCAGAGTAACTTCCAATCAAAATTACTCTATGATTCTATGATTTTCTACAACATTGTTTACAGGATTGATATTTTTCTAATGAAAACAAAGTTATTTTTGCTTGCAATGCTTACTAAAACTATGTTTGATTCCGTTTAGATGGAATTTCAAAATGGCCTTGACAAGTTTCAGGAATGGAAACTATGGTCTGCCCAAATTTTTTTGCAAGTTTATGGGGAGGAGCATTTAAACTCTGCTCGAAGCTCTAAGAGTTTCAGGTTCAAAACATACACATTCTTGGATTTATTATTAACTCTACATGTAAGAAAGTGGTCATTCCATCTTCATCATAGCTCTCAAGTTGTGAATCACTTCATCAGTAGGTCGAGAATTTGGATTCCACGTTTGATTTAACTTGAGTGAACCCTCATAGTCTACACTTTGGAGAAGGACCTTAATTATGGTGTTTCACAAATGAATGCATTTTCTGTCTTGTCCCTTGAAGCTGAGCTAATTTACATCCAAGAATATATGAATTACAGCCTCACTGGGAAAGCAGGGAAGGAGCAGCTTGACCGTAGCCCAAAGGACTTGACTGGAAAACAGGAGGCAGACCACAGTCCAAGTCTTTCCTCACAGAATTTTATAAAACCAAAATATTAACCCAGCAATGGTGTGTTTTAAGAGGCTCACATAGGGTCAGATCTGGAATCCAAGCACTGTCTACCTAAAAGCACATCCTAAAACACCCTAAAGGCAAAATGATCAGGTTATCCTTGGCAGGTGTAACAAGGACAAGTAAGTTTAAAAGGCTCCATTTACTCATGCAGACCTTTAGAGACTCCTCAGTTGATTTCCAGGAACTATAGGTGTCTATGCTGGTAGGATGCATCATCCTTCCTCAGCTAAATAAGCAAGGATGCTCTATGTTGTACACAAATTACAAATCTTTTGAAATGCAGTGTTTGCCTTTTCGATGGTTTTTTGTTTAGTTGGGTTTTGGTGTTAGGGTTTTTTTGGTTTTGTTTTGGCTTTTTTGAGATATTATTGTGATTAATTTAGTTTCCAAAACAAAGCACACAAAGGCACTCCTTCAGCACAGAAGAAGTTTCAACAGTAATGTCCAAACACCTCTGTGTCTGAAGTTTTCAAAAATCAGTATTTGAATTCTGTGATTTAGAACTCAGGCTTTCTCAAGTTATATATGTGAGTCCTCTCCTACCACCTGTGCCACAGCAAGTGCAAGCTAATTACAGGTTAGCTTAACTTAGAGCTTGTTTTACAAACTACACAAATACTTGAGTACAATTTTTTAACTTTTAAAAATTATCAAAAGCTCCAAGTGCACTGTTGCCTCTCAACACCCTGCAGAAGCAAGATGCTCCCATTTTTAAACAACTGATCTTTAATGCTTTTTAAAGTATTTAAAAGATAACGTTCTATTCATGATTTCATACTTCAAACCTGAAGCAACTTTTAGACAGTAATTTTTACCTGGGAAAACTGGCAAATATGCATTACTGTTTCCACAGGAAAAGCAACAAATTATCAGCCAGCAACTTAGAATCTTAAACATTGAGCACAGCCTAAAGCATGAAACAGCTATAGCGAGGTCAAAACAGAAATTGCTTGCCATGAAATCTTGGAAAAGCAGGAAACATCTGCATCTGAGAAGATACTTTGAAATAACATGAAATAACTAAAAATATATATATATATTTTAAAAAATTACTATTTTAAAATATTAATCTATCTGCCAGCCAAGGTTTGAAATCATGCTTATCTTTGTTACTTTCTCTTTGTTTTATTTCAAATTCAGAGAAAAATAGTCAATCCAATTCTCCAGAAGGTATTATGCAGTAAGCAGAGAAATTAACAAGTTAAGAAGGGAAAATGATAAATATATATGCCAAAACCAATAAAATACTCATCTTTAAATAACTTTTAGATCACACTGTCCCATTGAAGAAAAAAACGTTAAAACCTGTAAAATAATCTGACCAAGATCTTGACTTCACAAGAACTGAAGCCAATATTTAAGCTTATACATGGACAAATGGTTTTACTGTGTATGGTCTGCTCTGTGTTCACCCTTCTCAGGTCTCCATTACAACCACCAACAGAGCTGGATAAATCCTCATAGATCTGAATCCAACCCCAAACAGGTGCAAGGACATTGCTGCATATCCTCTTACATGGCCATGCTGCTCTTACAATGTAAAAAACCAGCCCACAGTACAGATCTGCTGGGCTAACCTAATGTTTTCTCATCTTTTTATCATTTCCCAGCAGTATGATCATGAAGCAACTGCATTTCATGGTCTGGCACCTGGAGGGGTGGGAAAAAAGCAAGCTGTAAAGCCTCATAGCAGATTTTGTTTTCCATAGAGAGGAAATGATACTTTTTTTTTTTTTTTGCTTTTTTCATCTGTTTCCAGGAAACACACATGCCATTAGAGGATATATGGATATAAACAGAATATAGCAACTTAAGCAGAAACCATCTCTTTGTTAAACAGGTAACCTGTCATCACCTATATGAGCATGAAGTATCAAGGTCACAGTAATCCTAGTAACCTCTTTAAAAGGGCAAATTCTTTTAGAGCTGAGAGCAAAAACATGTTTAAGGATGTTTTTTTAATATAATACTGACTGTGAATATGAAAAAACAAGTGGTCTGTTCATGTACAGTATGATTTTTTTTGGTGTAAGCTGTGACAAAGGCTGGTGAAAAACTGCCTTTGTTGAACCTTCAACTATATATCACAAACATTTAAGCATAAACTTGCTCTACAAATGAAGTATGTTGCACTAGTGAAATGTGTGTATTTGTCTTCAAATGTTAATAGATTTCTCTGCTGCTCAGTATGCCCTCTGTTAAGATAACAGAGCTGTGCTTGCGCTCCTTAAAAGCAATCCAGCTGTACTGTGAATCCACAGGGAACTAGACAGTGAAATAAATAGCTAGCTGGACCTCTAACAATAATGATGTTCTTCCTCTCAACCATTCTCTTCCTTTCTCATATGGCATTTGGTCTTTCATTACAGAACACAATCTTGTTATATATTATTAAGAAATATTTCTCATTGTATATGAAGTAAAGGTAGTACAGACCAATCTAGACTAAATGCCTATCCCACAGTCACCTCTGTGACCCTGGTTTAATTTCCAGTCCTGCATTCCTAAACACAAACTTTCCATAACTCCAGAAAGTGAGAGCGCTCCCAGCTCCAATACTCGTTAGTGGACTGCCACAGATTTAAAATTACCTCCAGCAGATAAAAGAATCTGCCAGACACAGTCTGCTTTTTTGTATTACTAAACTTCACCAAATCATAAGGACAATTGCCTTCTGTGCCATTTCACTCCCCTGTGATTCTGTCCTGCAGGGCTGTCTTCCCCAAAGCACAGGAGGAGGCACATCCTTTACAAGACAGAGAGCAGTGATATCCAAAACTGTTTTCTCCGAAGGACAACATTGGGGAAATTTAATGCTATGAGAACTCATTATTAAGGTCAGGAGACCCTCCTACTCCGCTTAGTTAATATAGCTATCTTTTAAGTACAGTACTGTAACTCACAGTAACCATTCCTGACAGTGACAGTACTTGTACTTGTTGTACAGTTACTTGTACTGTATAACAACAAAAAAAATTCATTACCTTAATGAAGCAACGCTCCTCTTATTTACATTACTTTAAGCAAAGACAGAGATGACATCTCTAGGTAGCCTATCGGGCCAGTATTCCATAATGTTACTACTAAAATCCTGGGAAAAGAAGTCCAGCTTCTTCAAAGTTATACAGAGATCTTGCCTTTTTAATCTCTCTTCTTAAGACTCTAAGCAATATTTTTACACCAATTTCTTCTCTCATTTGAATACCACTTGAATTTTTATTTATCTGTTATTTTTACATATTAAGGAACTTCTGTTGAATTTCAGAAAACTAACAGAGCTTTTTCCTTTAAAACTAAATGTCGTAAAAATCTCCCAAGAAGACAAATACATATATTGTAAATACACAGCTATTTCACTGTGTTGTAATTCAGTTTCACTTTGTTGGTTTTTTATCCTTTTTTATCTCAGTATATACTATACAGAACTTGATTTATTCTTTAGCTCCTTTTAGTTCCAAAATTGCTGCTTTAGTTCTTACTGCTGCCTTATCATGTAAACCTCCTACTACTCTGTCTTTTAGCTTTTGTTGTTGCAGCATTTTTGAGATCATATAAACAGGCCTGAGAGCTGCTGCTAAATAATTGAAATTCATTTCATTTTTAGAAAGGAGTCTCCCTTTGAACATTTGCTGTAATAATGTCCTACTCCTGAAATAAACTTCCATTTCCATTCACTGGTGTGCCTTCTGTGAAGACATTGAGAAAAAAAAAAAAAAAAGGAGCTAAAATGGGTAAGGATGACACCAAGGAGCTATAATTAGCTAAAACTTTTTTACAAAAATAATGGTATGTTATATCAGCAGTTTTATTGCCATGGCAATGAACACAAAGCTAAATTTTGAAGATTTTTATATGCAGAAAATATGTAAAAGGGAGGTCCTACTTCCCTTTTTCCCCCCGCTATGAACAGTAGAACATACTAAAAGTTAATCTTTTTACAACTGATCTTGATTTCTTTGCATAATTGTGATGAATTCAATCAAATAATCTATTTAAAGGCAGGTGATTTGCTGCTGTTCAGTGCTGGAGCTACGGTCAAACACCACATGTAAAAAACACCCTGTCTAGAACATGAAAAACAGCCACAATTTAAAATAGAGTTTTATTGCAAAGCTAATGTCATCTGAAAGAAAACATGGTAAGAAGACAGAGATCGAAGAAGTGAAATATTTTTGATGTAAGATTCATACCTAACTCCTGTGAGAATATAAATATATTCTCTGTGTGGGAAGAACCGGCTTCTGCTAGATAAACTAAGCAATAAAGCTGGCATACACATTACCCATAAAAACTGCAGAAGCTTGGTCTATTCCAGTCTACAAACAAGGAGAGACAGAAAGAATGGTTGTCCACTCATGGACACCTCATGCTCAGCCATGCCAGTACCACTTTTCTCCTCTCTGCCACAGCTCCCACCTGCTGTGCTTGCTGATGCTGAGGTCTTTGTCACTCACTTGCTAAACTGATACAAGCCATTGCAACTGCCTGTTGAACAGCTTCTGTCTTAGAACATGTAAAGAGCTGTAAAACTTTCTCCTAACAACCACAAGTTTCATTTAAGACTGATCATTTAATTAAAAAAAATCAGAGCTCTGGTCAGCAAAACACTGAACACGCTTCGAAATGGCAGCATGTGAGTGGTTCAGCTGAGTTCCCTGGGTCTACTGATGTAACTGAAATCAAGCAAGTGGTTTTTTGGTCCAGATCTTAGGCAAAATGATTCCATCATGCACATGATTCTAAGGTTCCAGAAGCAAATGCTAATCTCTGCAAACTAAACACATTTTCATGACAGATTACATTGTCCAACTGTTTCACAGTCACCCAAAAAATACGACCAAACAGAAGAATCCACCTGCTTATCTATCAAATTACATTGATAACCTCTAAGTAGAAGAGCTGTTACTCAACCAGCTCATTGCACACATCGTTTGCCTGGGCAGGAGATGGACTATGACTTACTAAAGCAAATAGTCAGGAGACACCAGACTCAAAATCTGAGATGAACCTTCTGATTCTGGCCTAATCTATGGCACTGGAGAACAAGAGTGACAGAACAAAAATGTTACCATAGGATGCAATTCAGCTACCTGGTAACATATTGTGAACAGGTGTGGCAATGTTAACATCCTGGAGGTGTTTCAGTGTCTCCGTGTGGAACAGTCGAAGAGTAGATCCAGAAGTGAAGGCAATCCAGACTCCCACTCCAGCCACAGCCATGTGAGAGATTACCATCCCTTCCTCTTGATGGGCTTCAAAATGGTTCTGCAAGAAAAACAAGGGCTCTGTGGGGAGATGCAAGTCAAGGATATCACTCAATCTTTCTTACCAGCTTTTCAGTGTAGGCAGTGTATCTTCATCCTCTTTGACAAGGACAAAACTTCCTCTGCTTTGCTCAGGATATGTTCTGATAGCTGCACATGATGTGTTAACTTCCCTGGGACTTTTTTTGGAAATATATCATCATTAGTATGGAAGGATTCTCAGTTCTTGAGCCAAAGTTCCACCTAATGACAGAGAAACTCAGATTTTCTGTTTTTTAAAAATATTGCATGATAGAGGCTGGAAAGCCCACAACAACTCAGACTTAAAAGGATTTTGTATTTCCTTATTGATGCTCCTTAGGGAAAACTACCACAGCTGTACTTTTATCTGCAGCAGAACTTCTCTTTCAACAATAAAAACACTTTTCTTTTGTTCTACCATGGAGTCTTTTCATAACAAGAATAATAGAATGTAATAAAAAGTCATATTTAGAAAGTAGAGTGTTTAAGAATATAAACATACAATTATTCGCTCAGTTACACACAGAACAATGTGAGCCTTAATACTGCGGCTTGGTTTTCGATGCTTCTGAATTTCACAAGTATTAGCTATTTTATTTCCTGCCTCTCAAAGAATTGATACTTCTCATTATAAAAGCCAAAATCCTCTTTCTATATGTAAGTAACACAACACTTTGAAGACAGACCTTTTTCCTTCATCTAGTGCCTTCGCAGTTACAACCTGGCTCCAGGAAGGCAGAAACCCCTCTACATGTCTCTATTAACATGTGAGATAAAGCTGTAGTAAAGTTTCTTAATCATTAACAAGAAAGAGGGGTTCCCCCCCCCCCCCCCCCCCCAAAGTTTTCTCTTGTAAGAAGACTCTCTCTGAAGTTGAACACTGCCTTTTGTTGTTGTGCCAGTCTGGTAAACATAAAACTCACTTAGCTAAATAAATGACAAACTGTTCCTTGGATAAAAATCTCTCTCTGAGGGGTATAGAAGTAATAAATGCTCTAATATTCACTTAACATATTATATACTCTTTATTATATTTGCAGATAAAATTCAGAAGTACCTCCTTCTTGCTTGTGAAATACACTTAAATTTTTCAGGCATCATAATTAAGAGTTACATTTTGGTATTTTTTTCATTAAAATCTAAATACAGATTTAGGTATAGGGTTATAGATTATATTGTCCAAATTTTCTTTCAAAATTCAACTAACAGGCTAAGATCAGAGACAAAGAATAAAACTTTAGGATTTCCACAAAGCATAACATTTGGTATTATGTTTAGTAAGCACTTAATATTATTTTCATACTTTATTACTGCATAAATTATTATTTTCACTGAGAAATTTGCTGTTTAAAGAGAATGGGAATTATCTTTTGTGTTTTTCATTTGTTAACACTATTCTTCAAATGTTCAGTTTTTAGTAAATGGACAGAGAAGTTTCTCTTCAGCTGTCAGGCAGTAGTTCAGTTTTTGAGTGTTACTGTATTACCTTTTGATTCTTTGAATAATAGCACTGCAGAATGTGAGGTAAGCAACTCTGGTAGGCACATTTATATTCACTGTTTTCCTCAAGTAACCACCATTCATTTGTTACCAAATGATAAACACAATTTGAAAATCATAAAATTTATTCAACAGAAGAATTAATCCATAAAAAAACATCTTTCAAATTCAGAAACAGCCCTTATGACTAGATTTCCTGATACTCTCATCATGCATGTTCCACTGCAAAAAGATTCTAAAATATTTGCTTTGTTTATAGACTCATACATCCCTACACTGGTGACTAACTGGCTTTTGAGAACTTCTAGGGGATAGACCCAAGGCTGCTGAAGAGAACCTGACCAGCAACTTGCACTCTTTGAAATTAGAAGAAAAATGCAGAAGATTGCAAGAAAAGAATTTTCTCTGGAGTGATCCGACCACAGCTGATAATTCTGTTGGTGCCACTAAAAACAACTTGCACATGCATTTTTGTCACATTCCATTTTTACCAGCCAACTCATTATACTCCCACTTAAGTCTGTCCTGCCATTTGTACAGCTGTCTGCTGGAACACACAGACCCATTTGAAGTAAAACTGTTGTCACGGTTGGAAGTGGGTTCAACCCACTACAACTGTATACTGCAAACACGACAAGAAAACTGTAGAAAGAACTATTCTTCTCATTGAAAGGGTCTTCTAACATGGAGCAGGAACATACTCCAAAACTGCACCCTCTTATGCAGAGATTTTTGCATAAAGGATAGCTTTGATATGTGTTTCAATTACATGTCTATCTGAAAAACAATGAGCTAGCCTTTTACTTCTATTTTTCTTTTCTTTTCATAACAAGAAATACAGATTCAAAGGAACAAAAATGTCTTATTCCTTTTGTTATCAGAAGAATTAACTTCATTTTCTTTTTCTCTTTTAGTTTTCATACCTACATTCCTTTCTATCCAAAGCCTGGCTTTTCCCCCTCAGGCTCTCCCATTGTAACTACACGGGAGCTGCAGAAGGCACCATGGATGCCACAGCCCAACGCAGCTCATCAGTGTTCCAGCAGTGTAGGACACAGCAGAGCCCTTCTTTTGAGGGGGTGCTCACTTACACCAAACAGCTGCACCAAGAGATGAACCATGATTTCTCCAGCTTCAGGTGAAGAGGATAATGGGGGTCATTACCCTCAATGTCAAACAGATGTCTTTCACTACTTTAAGGCAGTTGCAGTACTTGTGAACCCACACTCATGCATAGGGACTTCCATTTGGTTTTGTTTACTCAGCTGAACTTCAGTGTAACTCCTGTATAGTTAGCAAAGTTTTAAAAACAAGACAAAACAGACTAGGATAGAATGACACTCAACCGGTGACTTTATTCCATTAAATACTCTGGCACTTTTGGAAGTTTTTGAACAAACACAAACTACCTTTGTAGGTACCTTTGTACAAGGAAGTACAGGCACAGACCATTATCGGATGTAGGTCTGTACCCAATAGCAATACAACTGTCAGATCTAGGGTCAAAACTAAGTGACAAATTTCTTCTTCACAGAAAGAGGATCAGAGTATGTAATTAATATATAACAGCAATTGATGCATTTCTCATGTGTGCCCTGCCAAGGATCTTGAGGCATTGTGCCAGTTTGGGGCACTGTGCCAATAAAAGACATTACCTAAAACATTCTATTACAGTAACATATCATTAGAACAAGTGAATTGAGAGTCTTACCCATAACAGAGGGGGGGGGGGGAAGCAGGAGAAGTGAGTAATATCCAAATCCAATACACACAATGCCAAATCTGCTCATTTACTAAAAATTATTAAATAAAGAAAAAATCTTAAATAAAAATCTTAGCAAAGCAAGGAGGCATGGAATGAGATTGTCTTCAAGGATAACATATTTTGCACTTAGCAAATGCATGGACAGTTAAATATGAGATACCTGTGAGGCAAAGAGTGCCTCACAAGGACAAGTTTACAAAATAGTCTTGAATATGCTCATGGGCTTGCAAAAATATGGCCTTAAAATGTTGCCAGGTGCCTTTACTGAAAATGTACATGATGCAGAGCACAGTACGTATGCATGACAGTAGGAATGAACTAGCAAGCAGCTGCATTGCAGTATATATGGACTATCTCCTCATTAAGTGTATGGAGATATAAAAGAGTTCAGTAAAGAGGGAAGAGCAACAGTTGAGCCCTGTGCAACACCTGGATTCCTGCTGATAGATCTTGAGTCAAATCATTACTACTAACTCTCAACAAGAGAGAGCACAGAGGGAGAACAAGCATTCCCTTGCTGCTGCTTCCCCTCATACAGCAAAGCTTCTGCTCTTCACAATAAGGAAGAGGCAGCTCAGATGTTAAAATATTTGATATAGACAGAGTTTAAATTGTCTCATGCATCATATAATATTGAAACAATATTGCCAGCAAACATGGTAAGGACAACATAGCAGATCACTTTTGGAAACATAAACCTAGAAAGTTATCAAAACAAGTCAGGTCACTAAGTAGGCAGCAACACTGAAAACATTAGTGACCTGTTTAGTCTGGTGAGAAAAAGATCAGTATGTCTTAAGACCCATAAACAGGCAACACAAAATCATCACTTGTTCACAGTTCTGTAAGGAGGATGACATGCTATGCCATGGGTATTTGTGTGCAATAAAAAAGATGACTCTCAGCCAGACATACAGAAAACCATCATGTTCTTGAACAAAATTATTTATATTGAAAAAATATTACTCAACCCATATGCACCATTTCTTATATGTTGTTTGCTGCAACACTCATTGTGTGTATAATGGACCTATAACAACCTGACCTCTGAATACAACAGATGGCTTAGTTGAGAAATGAGAAGAAACCTCCTGTAATGCTTTTCTAGGAAAATCTGTAGTAACAGCTGAAAAATGAAACTGCCATGTCTGAGAGATATTGGTAGAGTACTTGTTATTTTATTTCTCCAAACTTCTGTTTTCAACACTGCAGTCCATGATATTGTACTGTATTATGACAGAGTAAGCTTTAAACATTCCTTAATTCTCAAAGCTTGTTTAACTCTGGGTTTGTTCTCCTCTGCCAAAACAGCCCATCATAGCCCAAACTGCAGCCATACCACCTGGTTTAGGGAGAGCTTTGTTACAGAATTAGGCCAGAATTGCCAAACTTATTTACAGACATCTGTCTGTACATATCCAGCCTCACACAGGAACAATCTGGCTGTGATTTCTTACTGTTTTCCCAGTGAGAATCTGAGAGATTTGTCACCAAAGACTGTAGAACAGTAACCATGTGTCCTAAAGGCTGTGAAACCAATGAAAGTCCATTTCAAGCATCTATCCAAATCACTCTTCCAAAAGCTTTCCCTAATCATACCATTCAAACTACCAATGAAACAAACCTTAATGAAAAGCAAAGTAGGGAAATGTATGATCCAAGCATCTTATTAGATGAAACGAATCACTCAGAAAACACAGAAAAAGACAGAGGAAATTAGGATGTTAGCTATTTCCCTGCAAACCCATGACAGTGACTCACAGAATCAATTGTACCAAACAGACAATTGTTGGGAGAAAACACGATCATCAATGAAAAAAAAAGCAGCAACAAAGCACACAAAGAAGGACGCTGTGAGCTCATCATGACTCCCTTTTGAAAGAACTTCATGGCTGTAAACATGCAATTCAGTGACACTGTTGTAGGCTGAAGGAGAGGTTGAACTCCTAATGTTTCATCAGCTCTTAACTTTGGATGGCTAAGATGTTCTTTTGGCGAAAGCTGTAATTTTGACAGAAATAAGGGCTTAGCATTTTCTGGAAAATGTGGTCACAAATGTGAGTTTGAATCCTTAACACTCTTCTCTCATTCCAGAAAAGACAGCTTTTGTGGACTATTCATCAGAAACTGCTCTTATGCAAATAAAGTTTTTGTAGGTCATTGAGAAGCAAAACTCTGAAAAAATACATTATGAAATTATCAAAAGGTACAAGTAACATCTAACTATACAGAGGTAGTCTCTTAATTAAACCTTCTTCTGTAATTAACATGAATTCCTATAGGCACCCACTTCTCTGCTGCCTTACCTCAGATTTCATTTTTAAGAAAATCTCTTGCCCCAAATACTCTATCATTTCCAAGCACCTTATGGAAACCAGTGAGTAAATGGAAGCAAGGTCTAATGAGACATCAGCAGAGAACACAACAGCAGAATTACAAACTAAGGGAGTGGGATTTAACAGAACCGAGACCAGATTCAATAAAAAGCTTCCTGAATCATGATGCTTCTTAAACAGATTTTCATCTTTAAAATTTCACCACTTATTCCCTGTAGCATAATAGGTGAGCAATGCTTTTAAAAGCTTTTACCTCTATGGAATGCGTCACAGTGCTGATTATAAAAATTTGTCCACCACATGCAGCCCAAATGGTCTCCTCCATCACAAGCAGACTTCTAACAGGCAGAACCCCCAATTTAACTATCTTCTGAGGTTCCGTGTTCCATGTCCCATCTTCAACAAAAAAAGAAGAAAGGTTATACACAACCAAATGGTGATCTTTGCTTTAAAACAGTTCTGAAAAGCCCAATGCTTGAATTTCTGCAAGTTGACACTTCAAGCCACTCTGTGATTTGTGCATGGCTACTTTTAGCTTCCAGGGTAAGTTTGTAAGGATAAAACAACTTTAAGGGGAAAACCCAAACCTAAGTACTTGTATATCTGTCAACAGCGCAAATGTTATCTAGATTAAATGATAATCCAGGAATACCACATTGCTGTTCTGATACAACTGTTTTCCTTTGCAGAGGAAACACAGGCAGAAACCCATGGCTGACACAATTGTCTCCAACTCAGAAAGAGCTCACAAACAACTTATTTCAAGATGAATCAATTTCTAACTAGGACAGAATCATCTTTCATGTGCAAAGTAGTCAGGAAGATTTTTACTGTAGGCTCTAATGAGTGCCGATCACTCTCTAAGAGCATATTGATGGACTGGACCTTCCTGCTACTAGATGCTTCATTTAAGAAGGAAAGTGAAAAAAAAAAAAAGAAGAAGAAATTAAAACTTGGTCTTGTGCCATATCTTCACTTTTCTTACTAATTATGAAACCCACAGTGTTTTCTTTGGACTGCATTTAGCAGATCTAAATTAAATTATGCATGTGTATGTGGCACAATCAGTTATTCAGAGAGGTTCTGGTAAGAACTGCATGTTTCAGCCTACTGCTCTGGACACTCTCAATTGCCATCTCTTTGAAACAAGGACTAGCAGATTATTTATCCCCAAAATTAAGAGCCAGCAACATGAGCTTCTTGAAACAGTTGTAGCTTTATCTTTTATACATACAAATTGACATACTAAGTACGTCGATAATAATTTTAATGTTTTCATATTAGTTTATACATTTTAAGCGCTCACTGAATATAGTCTCAAAGATCACATTTCTATACATTATAATTTATTAATAATATAAAAATCTGTTAAAAGTAACTGGGTTTTACACTGAGATAAAATATTTCAAGAAAGCACCATTTCTCCATTGAAAAGCCTTCTTCCTGCACAAGCTGCAAAAAACGTTGCCTACTTTTCTTACACTGGTTTCAAGCCAGTAACCACTTAAATTTTGATTGATGAGACCAAAGTAAACACATCTTTAGGCAAGCACTTAAGTATAAGTTTTTCTTTTTCCTCCTCAAAACAAGTGCATCTCCTATTATTTGCTTAGGGAAAGGGAGTACAAAATTTCCTGCTTCACCACTAACAGTAACAACAACAATAATGAGAAGCCTCAGCTCTGGAGTACATCTCAACATTGCTGTCATCTCTGTGATACAACCTTTGCTGAGTCATTCTCAGGATGGAGCTCTCTTCTAAAAGCATCTTTGTAAAAGTGACATTTAGTTTCAGGCTGTCAAAATAATTTTCATTATTTTAGTTTGCATTGAGAAGAGTGCTTCTAGGTATTAGCCTGCAAACTCTCCCAGCAATGTCAAAGTCACTTGGTATTCTCTATGACTCATATATGCTATTAGTAATAAACAAACTTCTGGAAAAGTTTCCATTCTCTAGCAACCACATTATCCACAAATTAAATTCTTACCTGGAGGCTGCCCATACCCTATGACTCCTGTAACCACTGTAGGCAGTGCAAAGCCTTCAGAGAGTGAAGCTGCATACGTGTGTGTCACAACTTTCATTGTGTAAGGGATGCTGACTGCAGAAGTTAAACAACAACCTGTATGTAGCACCATTCTTAGACATAAACCCAGCATAATTCTGGTACATTCTTCCTGTCTTTTCTGAAGGATAAGGACTGTGAGTCTGGGCAAGGAGCAGATATGCTGAGCAAAAAGCTACCTTTTCTAGTTATATTTTCACACTGAAAATACATTTTACATTAATGTAAAACAAAAGTTCATGGAACTTGACAATTCTTTCTCTTAAATACATTCAAGCTACACATTAATTTATATATAAAGCATAGCTGACACTGAAATGACAGGAGAATAAGGATTTTCAGGATCTCAACTGTGGACTCAGATTTACATTTTGCTTAAATTCAATTTCGAACATCTATTTTTTTTTTTTTAAATCTGGACCTTTATGCCCTGAAGTTCCATGTAACTCCACAGATGACTAAGCACTACTCCTTATTAATAATTTTGATCAATGTAAGAAGGTGAGTTCAACACTATCAATGTTATAAATACCATCTGTGTCATGAGTATTTGATTCAACATATATGCCTAAAAAAACTCAGTTCTCACAAAACCATTTTCTGTTGGTGTGTGTTCTAACACAGTACTTGACAATCCAGTTTAAGAGTTCTGTAGGACTGGACACACAAAGAAGGTGAGATAGAGACCTGATGTCTTTCATGTTACCATGATTTCATGAAAAAAAACCCTGAAATCCCACTTGATGTATCAGCCCAGGAAAGATCCAAAGCTATCACTCTACCCTATGACCCTAGTCGTGTGATAAGGCTATTCACTGGAGCTTTTTTATTTCTTCCTGCAAATATATTCCAGACAGCATCTGAGACAGATGAGGTGAAAAAAGGGTAGGGGGACACTCTCTGGTCTAATAATTAGAGCAGTATTCAAAGGATGTGTCAGCTGTGTTCTGGACCCTGCCTCAGTGAATGATTAATTAATTATACAAAGTAGAATGGCACCAGGAGGACAAATTAAGCCCTGTGCATCTCTCTCCTCTAATTTTCTGGCAGCCAGGGAAATCTCTTGAGAGTGGAAAGCATGGGTAAAAATCCTCTCAAGCAAGGCAAGGGATTAAGCCTGATAATCTGACATACTTCTGTAAATGCTTTAACCACAGGCTGCTGGCTAAAAGTAAGATCACGACTTCATTTTGCTGACCAAGAATTTTATCACCCATCTCCAAAATTACTTAGCAAGTCTGTGTCTGGTTCACAAGTGGTTTAAGACTATCAAAATCATACTTCGAAGAAAACATAATACTCTCCCTGCCTCTCTCTCCATCTCAGCAGACCCAGTTCAATACCTGCCTGCACAGACTTCATGTTTGACACTGGCTATTTCACGTTATCTGTCTGATCCAGTGTCCATTGCTTCTACAGTCTAAGGGAAAAGGAGCATTATCTCTATTCTACTTGTGTAAACACCTGCAGATTCAAGACATACTTACGTAAGTAGTTCAAACAAATGGCACTATCCAGGTATTTAAAATTAGCTACAGCACTTGCAAAAGGTAAGGAACAGCCTTGTTTGATGCTATAAAATCTTTTGCTAGTTACTGACTAAATAAGTTTATTTCTTCATGGCAAAAGAGAAAAGAAGCAAGAAATAGAAGCCAAAATAAAACTTTTGCCAATAGAATCTCAAGGCATGCTATATGAATCGCAGGTACAGCTGTGTGCAGGAAAGAGATGTGTCTACAAAATCTGAGAACAGGGTCAAATATAGAAATGAATCAAGGGGCTTCTGGAAGTTAGATGTCGTATATTTATGTTTTATATAACATGTCTGATATTTGCATATTAGATGAGTATTTAAAAAAACAGAAGACAGATTTTATACTCATAGATCTGTGTTATGTCACCATGTTATATGCCACTATTTTTAATACTCTTTGTAAGTTATATTTCTCCAGAAGTTACACGCCACAGTTTATACACCAGTGTTGAACAGCATCTTGTAATGCATATATCAAGCTGTTTAGCTGCATCAAAGTAAGGTCTCTCACGCTCATGAAATATTTCTAAGACTTTAATGTATAAGGACATTATTTCCATTAGTGCATTTTGTTACTAGTCTTGTGATTTTTATGAATTTTGGAAAATTACTTATCCTTCTATTCACTCAAATTTAATCAAATAGGAAAAGTTTTAAAACAATGTTCATTTTATAGGACACAATGTTGGCTATTTCATCTTTCTGTGGTTTGTTTCCACAAAACCCTTCCAATGAAGGAAAGTAGCATTTTACAATAAGTTATAAGAATAAGCTTCCTATTATTTAATTTATAAATATTTTAAAATATTTAGTACTTTTAATAATTATAAGTAGTTGGTGCACTCAGGTCTTCATATGAGATAACCTTTTAACATATAGTTTATTTCCTCCAAAAGTCTTTTCAAAGTTTGTAGTAGTTTTCCCTTCCTTTATGCTTTCAGTTGAGCTGAACCGAGCAAGCTTTTTTGTTGACAGCTTCCTCTCTTGCTTAGCAGCACTATTGATGGTTTCAGCAGAGCTGCCAACACAGCCCTGGGAACAGCAGTTCTTGGTTAATTAGTGCAGTGGAGCACAAACATTTTTTCCATCACATGGTACATAAACCAGCACTGTGGAGGAGTAAAATGGTACCTACAGAAGTCAAAAGTTTAACACATTCCTTATCACTTGAAAATAAGATGAGACACTCAGGTCTGCTCTTCTAAACAATGTGTAACTAGGAATGTCCTATACTATGCATGCATACTCATTTTTTCTCACGTATGCATCAAATTCTTCAAGCTAAACAGCTGACAGAGCTCTTCCTAAAGTTATACAGGGGGTGGTGCTGGACGTCCTGGCATGAGATACACAAATAAGACTGAAAGCAATGTCAACATATTTCTGGTAATGAGTTTTATGTGACACTGCAAAGATAACAGTATTTTATCTCTGTTTCAGTATCACTGCTCTAGCCCTCTCCCTAACAGCTTAATACCACTCCTTATTTTTCACAGCAATACCTCTCACAATGTCTACTTGAAGTGGCAATCACATGCCAGAAATCCACTCTTCAGACAAGCTGGAGCAGTACATGGATCCACTCAAGCTCTGACTTTGACATCAGTGTTTTACATTCCACATATTCCTCCTTTCCTCAGTTTGTCAGAGGACACAAGTGTCTCACCAAATCCATCAGGGTACCTTACCAATTGAACTGACTTGCTACTCCTTCACTGTTATAACTGTTTCCTCTTACTCTTGTATTTCCTTTCAGTTTTGGTCATTTTCCTTGATATTAATCCTCTGAAAATGCTCACTTGATTAGTGTCACAAGGCCTCTTTGGACAGGTAAGTCATCAAAACTTCTGACCAACTTCAGCACTCCCTAAGTTCTTACCAGTGAAGTCTCTTCTGCTCTGTGCATGGCCAAAATTGTCTCAGCTGTTAATTATTTCACCTGACCAAACTCTTACTGAAACTACTAAAGTATGAATTCTTCTACTTTCTGCCACAATAATTGTGAGTTTTATTTTCTTTTTCCTGTTTCTCTCCATACTCTTTACAGGACTTCATGGAAAGGAAATGTATATCAATGTCTAGAAGAAAGGAAGTAGCTGGAACTGACTACAGTATATCAGGAACAATACACCTATATTATGTAAAGATTGTGATTTCCCTTTCCTAAGATACTTTTGTGAATGGAAGTCAAACACACGCTGACCTTTTTTGCTATTACATCACTCAGAAAACACATCTGCTCCTCTGTCTGCAATCATCACAAAGGGGTTTTGTTATGTTTTTTAAACACAGACAATACAACACACTTTTTCCTTAACCTCTTCTAAGCATGTTTTGCATGGAAATATTAACTCAGCCTGAGGCAAACGCTAAATGCAGAATTTTTCAGACTGATAACTGTGCAAAAGTTCACAGACCTGTAAAGTAAGTTCCCAACAAACAAGGTGTCAGATATTTTGCAATCTGCATCACTCCCATTCCTATGTAGAATAGCCTTTAATTCACTAGCTGTTTCACAGTTCCCCAAACAAGTCTTCTCACACAAATAAAATCAAGGATTAGTGAGGATAATTATCAGGGGTACTATTTTTACAATTAACATATTAGCTAACCTGCACCCTAGTTTTCTGTGATATTTTCACAAATCACCATGTTAGCTCACATATAAGAGCCGAGTAGATTTTACAGTATCAGCACCTCATGACTTTGCTTTTAGCTTATGTTCAAATACATTAAAGCTCAAGTACTTTTTACCTCGTATATGAAAATACATGGATACAGAGGTGTCTCAGTAAAACATGACTACCTTCCAGAAAGGAAGTTGAGCACCTCCTATTCTCCCACTAACATGGCACTTGCTCCTTGGTTTACTGTACAGACTTCTCAGTTTCCATTTTATACTACTTCAAGACAAGATTTTCTGCAGCCAGAGAGCACTCTGGATGCTGTTGATCTGACAAAGTTCTCTAGTGAAGAAACTCAGAAGAGAGCACTTGCTGTTTGTAAACAAACATCACGGATATTTATATGCACTGACCCATCTGAAAACAACTGGAGAAATTAGAGCTATTTGGGTCCTGCAAACCAAATGACACAAGTCGTGGGTCTTTGACTACACAGAGTAAGGCATCGAGCTTCAGTGACTGAACTGATTCACAGTTTCTGTGCAGGGAGGAAGACAAAAGGATCCAACTCTATCCGAGACTGTGAGATAGATTTTCATCCTAGAAGAAGGATTATCCTTTTTAATTCATGGAATCCTGTAACAGGCTGCACAACCATTTTTCCTGTGTATCTCACAGCATTTGTCCTTCTCAGGCTTCAAATCAAGATGTAATGCAGTGATATATTTCACATTCACTTTTAAATCTTTACTTAATCTCCTTTATGATGACAGACCAAAACCCAAGCTGAAGTGCCTGGCTGAAAAGGAACCCCCTCTGCAGAACAGAAGGCAACTCTTATGAACTGCACAAAGCTCCTCAGAGGTTGCATTCCCCCTCCCTCTCATTTCACTGCTTGGATTCCTTTGTTTGGTAAATAGGTCAGTGCTCATAAAAACACCCCTCCAGGGCTGACTGCCTCACATAACCACAGCAGCCAACTATAAGGAAGACGGACACTAACATGGGAGCAGCTGAATCACACAACTTCCATGGGGCATGGAGAACTGAAATAAGCCACACTGACCAAGCAGTAAGGAGAGGGACTACAAGACTGACTGACAAGAGTCAGAAAAATATCATTATTTCCCATCTCAAAGCTCCACTGATCATGACCCAGACTTTGACAAGCTCTATGAACATCTCACTGCCCAAAACCAGTGTCTTCAGAAGAAGATAAACAGGGGATGCTATGATCCTGGTCAATGCCACAACCTCCATCTCATAACCAGACTGTAATGCAGTCTGGTTAACAGCTCTGCCCCATCTTTAACATTCTCTGTAGATATGCAACCCATGAATCCTTTCTTAGCTACACTGCCAAGGATGTCAGTTGTGTTTTTGAAGTGGTCTTTTCTGGAAGAAGTTGAGTGACGGTAATTGCGGCCTTAAAACAGCTTAAATACACCAACACCATTCAGAGAAGATGACAGATTCACTTTAATACCCCTCCCAGGTACATAGAGAAACTGAAACACCAAAAATGTTATGAATCTAAGATCAAGACCTCACTCCTGTGTCTCAAAAGCAAAGAAAAAAAATGCTATTCAGTAGTAAAAAAAAAAAAAATTAAAGGAAACTGAAATCTAATGTCTGGCTTCGGATCAGAGACAACAGCTCAACAGGAAACCTACTCGGTTGAAGATGACAACTGGACAAAGGAAGTCTCTTTCTCAACACATTTTCCCAGATCCTTTGTTGCTTGGGGGGAAACAAAAGCATCCTGTACCTTTCCCAGACAAAGTCTTTATATGATCTAACAGTGGACATATAATTTGTTCCAAGATTACAGATACTGAGTTTGGTTCCTCAGTTAGAGACTGGTAGGATTTAGTGCCACACAAATGCAGCTGAACTGTTCACAGGGCCCACTCATTAGAGAAGCATGACCACCATCATTACTGCAGCTCACACAAATTAGGCAGATCTCTGCTGGCTCTGTACTTTGGTACAAAGGTTAGGAGTCTCTGTGCTAACATTTCACTTCAAACATTAAGGTTTTAAACCTTGTGCAAAGCCTCACTGATTTTGAAATGAATCACTAAATAGGTATGCAATACTGCAGAGAAGTTAGTGAGATGTACTGAAATATACAAACAAGCACCTGAACCAGCTCTGGAAAAGACAGTTAGTGAAGGTCAGAATTGCCTGGGATTCTCCTTTATCCAAATTATTTTAGCCAATTATTCAGCTAGATACAAAACAACCACCTGTGATGCTAATAGAAAAAGGAGGCCTACCATGAAATACATGAACTGCACACATAGGAAAGACTTATCCCATCTGTACAGTAAAAATGGGGTTGTCATTTTAAGTGAGATATACAGAAATCTCCACCAATAGGGGATTTCTGTGTTTCATAAACACCAACACTGGGTAGTTCAGAGGAATTAGCACTGTGCTGTGTAAAATACTGTGTGCTGCTGTTAGCACATACATTTCTGGACTCTTGCAACACTGAAGACTTCTGGGTTTAAGCTAAAGGGGAAAAATCAGTTTTCATATGCACATATGGTGAAAGTGGGAACATTATCAAAGTTCCAACTACCCTTCAAAAAGAGACAACAAGTCTCTTCAGACATACCGGAAAGAGTACTAACCCGAGTTCAGCAGTTTGACAAAGAGTTTTTGGAAAATATAATAGTGGAAAATCACTTCTGCCAAAATACGCTGACATGTGAGTTCCTCAGGATGCCATCAAATCATATCACTATATTACCTTCTGCTTTTGTGTAGATTGAGATGTTTCCATTTACCAAGCCAGCAAACAAGTATTGAGACCTGTATGTTAAGCTCATAACTGTTGATTTTTCAGGAGTGAAGAAGTGTTGAAGTCGAATTTTCTTTGAGCCTTGGCAACTTTTGTAAATAGAAATGCTATAGAAAGAAGCAAGAAAAAACAGACCTGTGAAATGTTTTACATAGTTCTTATTAGAATATGCAAAAGACAAGTTTAGAATAAAATATTGGGGGGAAGAGGATTTTCTCCTTCAATTCTTTACACTCCAGAATGTCTGCGTAGACAACTTGCAATTACTTAACATTGACATGTGACAACACATTCATATTATCTTGTCTGCAGAAACAGTTATTCAAAAAAGAGACATAATAGAAATTCTGCTTGAAGTCCTTATTATGAGTCTATCTAAAACTTTTATTAGTTTAAAAAAATAAATTTATGTTACCTGGAGAACTAGGGAAAAGAAAAGAAAAACTCACTACCAGATGTCACTTACACTTAAAATTTCCATAATTCCTATTGATTGTTACCATGGGTATGTTAACAATATTGTTAAGTCTGGAACTAAATTAAATTAAAGATTTCTAGAAATGGCATTTTCCTTGGAGAATTTTGTTCTCCTTAATTTATACTGGTTAGAAACACCTTCAAAAATCACACGTAGTTACACACTTATGGCCTCACTAACTATAACAAGATCTGTTTGGTTACTGACCTCTAAGTTTAGAACATGTAGCCTTGTTCTTCGATACAAATCAAGTGATGGCTCAGTAGGCCATCAGTTCAAAGAGAGCAAAGTAATTAATGTCAAAAGTAAACAGCAATATTATTTATTCACATGACAAATCCTGAAGATTATGTTGTAATGTTACAAAAGTAGTATTTGTATTTTTCAGGTATGATGAACTAATCCTCTTTAATGAAAAAGATGCACTGCTTTAATTTCAATTACCACATGGTGTAATTTTAAATAACATAGAGTGCATTTTTTCCTTGATTTAAGTGGAAAGGATACCTTGAGGTCACTGGGATAACACTTGGATACTTTTTAAAAAAGTAAACATTTTCTTGGAAGTATCTCACACGATTTTGCTATATAATAGCCAACTTAATCAATTAATCATACACATTACACCAAAAACAAGAATCACCTTCCTTCTTCCATGCCAAGGCAAATAGTAGGCACATTAGAAGTTTTTGCAAGAACACTTTCAGAGTCTGGAGCTTTGTTTTGCTCTTTCAGCTTCTCCTCCTCTGGTATGTAGACCATGCAGAGAATCCGTGATTCCACATTGAAGCACTCAATAACCTTGGGGCTGGAGCTTTGAAATGAGACTATTGCAATCTGGCCCATCTGATTAGTACAACTGCCAATCTGAATTGGAAAAAGGAAAATAAAAAGAAAAAAAAACAGACCATGACTGATACCTGTCTCCAGGAAGATCAGGATGTACAAGAAGGAATGACTGGAATTTTAACTGAAGAGTGCATCTCAAGTTATATGTGCAAATATGAATTTTCATGCATTAAGACATAAGAGAATAATTCAGCACAAATACAGGAGATGTCAAAACATTATATATACAAACTTGCCTAATACACTCACAGAACAAATTATTTTTTTAAAGCAGGAATAATATTATGGCCTATTCTGATATCTGACTCAAATGTATACACATTACATAATGCAATTACTGTAAGTATCTGTGCAACATGCTATTTTAATAAGCGGTGTTCTAAATTGTCTCAGGTTCTTTTTAAACAGGTAATATAGGTGAGGCCTGTCCTTTGCACAGTAACAGGTCTACAAAGAAATGCTCTGTCCCAAAAGAAAGAGTCTTGTAAACTTGCTGATGCAGTATCCCAAATTTCTCCCTGATCGAGAACTAAGTATCATCATGTCCACAAACCTGAACATTTTAGGGATCAGGGAGAAGTAAAAAAAAATTTAAAAAAAAAATCTACCCAAGCACAGTACATGTTTTGTATAGTAACTCTTTCTGTTTATATGAAATAAAACAGGAAAGAGAAAGAAAGAATATTTTGTAGCAGTAGAAAGATTTAATTTGCATGTTTTTGCAATGACTGTTTACAAATGGCAAAGACAAAAGGAAATTATATGGGTCTCCTTGAAAAAGACCACTAAGAAAAGCTATTTCTAACTTTTAATTCACAAGGGTTCCCTTAAAATTTCAGGATTGTAGTAACTAGAAAATCTCCTGAAATCATTAGCTTCCCTTTTATCTTTTTTAAGAACAACTACTATCCGCCTATTTTTTTTGCTGGAATATCAGCATATCTGGGGTCGTAGCAATATGCAGAGTAGGTTTTTTTACTACACAGATTTAAACAGATTATTTGTGGCTAAAACATTCTTAAAGTATGAAAACAGACAGTAGGACAGTGTAAGCTCAAATGTGTTTTAGCAGCAATTGTTACAAATTAGCACATAACTCCCTTCTGAACGTGCTCAGCACTTTGGAATTCGTTCTGTGCTGCACAAATCAGACACACTTAACTGACACCCTACGGAGACCAGCAAGATCACATGGACAAATTACTAGCTAACTTTTTATCCTTAACCAAACAAAGAGAAAAAAACAACCCAACATTTATTTAATGTCTCCACGTTGCCGAGAGTCACAAAAAGCAATGGAAAGAAACAGGAGACAACCACTTTCATATTTTAAAGATTACACTTACCCAAAGAAAACCATGTTCTGCAGCACAGGAATCTGACTCTGCTTCTCCGGCAAGGTATGGCTCAGGATTATAAGCAGCACATTCAATCTTCAAAGAGAGGAAAACAGAGCTGTTAGCACGTTAAAAAAATATGCCTGTTTCTGTCTATTTTAGTTTGTAATTAACTAAAGCACTTAAGGTTATCAAAGAATCTCATAAGGCAGGGAGCCAGTTTAGTTCATCCAGCTCCCCATGGCAGGGTCAGCTGCCCGGGTATTGTTCCTGACATATGCCTTATCTACCCCTACAGACGTTCAAGGCCAAAGACTACAAATTCTCTTTTGCTGATTTGCTCAAATGCTTCATGACTTCTATTAAGTTTTCTAAGTCCCCAACCTGATGCCATCCTTGATGTAATCATTAACCTGTTACCTCTCATCTCAGACACCAGGTACTTCTCTTTCTCTGCAGTGTCCTTTCACATGTAAGGCTGATATATGTCATGACCCTGCCTGAGACTCCTCTTCATTAGGCTACGTTAACATTACCACTTAATTACATATAATTTTTTTAAACAACTGCTTTTTCAAATTTTTGTTTTTAAACTTATTATTGTCACTTTTTCAACTGACATCTCTCCAGCAGATGTATCAGCCTCATATGTATATTTGAGAGTGCAGTTTTCTCACCTGAACACACTATTCTAGCAGAGCTGGTAGCAGCACACCATGGTTACCTCTTCAGAAGCCTGTTTCTACACATCTCATTCATTACTGCTCTTTGTAACAATATTATATTCCTAACCAATCCTTACCTTGCTGGTCTATTAAAAATTACTTTAACAGACTACTAAACCACCTCTTCAATCTGTATTTATGAAACTCCTAATTTCTCCCTGAGCATACCATGTGTCTGTCCTGGTGACTGTCATCCTTTTTATTTTTCTTCCCCCCCCTCCACCTCAAATTATTTCTCCAGGTGCCTTAGTCATTTTGAATGCTAATACTATTATCTCTCAGACCTTGACTCCCTCCCAATCTCACATCATCATGTTACTGTCAGTTAATCAATAACAGTACTCATGATTTTATCATGCAGGCCATTTAAAAAAACCCCAAAAAACTGAAAGCAGCAACAGACTCAAGATCTATAATTAAGTCCATCCCAACTCTGAAGATCATTCAAGCATCAAGGATCTGAAAAAAACATTTTTATGACCAGTCATGGATTTCTAATTTCCCTAATAGCCACAGCAGTTTCCTAAAGCTTATGTAAACACTTCAAAATATTGAAAAGCAATCATAACTGTGTAGAGAATAAAAAAGGTTTCTAATGAGGTGTGATACTACATTTTTACACAAGATTCTCTATAATTCAAACTAATGTTCTCATCTTGGACATCAATGTCCTTGCGATTATATTGTAGTACTAGAGACAACTCTGATAGTATTAACTTAGACAACTTCCCCATAGCCTGGCAACATCAGTGAACAGTTCCTCCCAACAGTGAACAATTAAGGAAAAAAAAACCCACACCAAAAAGAAACAAGTAGGCAAAAGTTAGAGCTCTAAATTCCAAGTTTACTTAATTTTCCAAAGTGCACAAATTTTACAAATCTTCTTGAAGCCAACAGGCATTACAAAGTGATTTGCCTTAGTAGAAAAAACATTATTTGTTCAGCAAAGCAATTCACTATATACAGATAAAAAACTGAAATCAATAGATGAGAAAAAGAGAAAAAAAAAAGAGCTATCCATGCCAGTCTTAGCATGTCTCATTTAACACATGATTACACAATACAAATCACAATTACTTGTGGTGATTTATAGTAGCTGTGACAATGAAATATATCACTAGTGAAAAATAAGACAGTCTGCACGCTGGATTTTTCCCAGGCTCCTTGCTACGCCTCTGCGTCACTTTGCATCTTAGTCAAAAACGATGATTTTTTCCATAGTTAAACCCTGGTATTTTAGCTCTCAATCTTGACAGAAGCCCGGGATGTAAACTCGCTCTGATGCCTTCCTACACCACTGGGCAGCCAGAGCAGCACCCAGAGAGCCAACAAACAGGATTAGCTAAGCAAAGGTTCTCTTCCCACCCTGAGCTGTGGCCTGAGACCCAAACTGCAGCTGAGGCTGCAGAAAACCACCAGTAATACTTAAGTAATGTTTTCTAGTAATATCAAGGACTTGGGAGAACCAGGCATGACACCTGGGCTCACACCCACATTACTTCAGGAGCTGCAAAACTGGCAAAGTTAGCCCAGGGCTCAGGCAAATACTGTCACACACTCTGCTTTCCTGAGGTGACCAAGGCAAAGATCATCGCCCAACTGTACAGGGTGTACAGGTTCCCTTTCCTTTCAAAATAAAAAGACTCTGTTCTAACTTGATTACAAGAGTTGAGCCTGGGCCTTCATGGATCCTGGCATGCATTTTCAGGACTTACAAATGCCTAGGCTCTAAGGAAGCACATACATAAGTTAAGTTTGTGAAAAAAAATTAAATTAGCTGGTTATTTCACCAGTGGTGACTTTAGAAAGTAGTCAGTACAGAAAAAGCTGTTTAATAAGACAAGCATGACTACGGCTGTATGGGAAATGAGAGTTTCAGTAGACTTTGGCTGCTCTGAAAACCAGTATCACAGGAATAGATTGTCTTAGCACCATTACACATTTCTACTGCATTTTGAATCACCAATTATTTTCCCCCAACATCCAGGCTTCTATATTCACATGTGGAGTGAAGGTGAGCTTCCCTCCTGTGTGGGTTGTTCTAGCAATGAGGGCCTGCAGACTCACCTCTTTAAGCAGCACCCATGCACTGACGTTAACTTAACACTGGGATTCTATCCACACATACACAATTTTATTTCTATTACTGTTTTTGCACAAGACTTACTGACTGTATTGAGAAATCCTGTTGATACACAGGAAAAATAGCATCCAGCACTCTTCCCTTCCATCTGTTGGTTTGGTGTTGTACTTGTTTTCATCATTAAAATCAGTGGTCAACAGGACTTCAAACTGACACATTACTTTAGGAAATGAACCATTAAGAGAATTTCTATATCATTGTTCAGAATATGACATTTTACATAAGATTCCATAAAACATAATCTAAAAAAATTTTTTTAAATATTGTTCTCTGTGCACTAATAAAAAATCAGAAATTTGAGGAGGATTTAACATAGTTACACCAGGGAAAGATAGTTTTCATGGAGACCAGATTCCTGCCCTTTGTAAGCTTTAGGTTATTTCTAAGCCCCAAACACACACTTGGAAATCTCTGTTCTGTTTACACTGAGTGATTCACTTACACATGAAAGTGAATGTCATACTATGCAAAAATAAACATTATGCTTAGTGCCTCAAAGATTGCAGCATTTTGCATTCCCGTGACCCTTCTGGACCTTTAATTGCTAATGATCTAAAACCAAGACAGCAACTCAAGAGAAGTAAAAGATGTGAACTAATAGATGTATTTACAATACGGAATTCTTTCAATATTATATCACCAAAAAACCCTAATTGTAATCTCATATCAAAATTCCGTTCACCTTAAACTCTTGTTGCTTGGCCATCATCACTGGCATGTGTCTAACAAGCAGAGGATGTTTCTCCTTTTTGATTTGATTCCCATCATCTTCTATGCAGAACCAACCTAACAGGTTATCCTCCGCTGTAATGGAAAGAACAACCAATAAACACCCCACAATCCTTTCACTGAATAATCACTTACACCTCTCTCCAAAGGAACAGAAAAGAATTCTGTTAGGACTAGTCAATACAGATCAGGCTGTTCCTATGCCACAGGTGCATAAATGACAACATAAAACTGGGAGCAAAAATTCAATTGAGTAGATTACACACATATTGATGATGCAAAAAAAGAACACCTTACATTAGCAAAATGTTAAGGGTAGTCTCTTAATGATCTTGGAAACTGAATATTGAAAGAGGAAAAGACACATCAAACCTCTCTTCAGACTCTAGGAAATCTGCTTGTTGAACAGCATTTCTCTGCCTAAGTAACGTCACTACCAACTGCTAGTTATCACAGTTATAAGGATCCTCCTCCTGGAATGATGGAATCATCCATTCTCTCTTTCACTGCTTGTCTTCAGTGAGACATCACAAAAGCACTCTATTTTAACCATGTGCTGGTGAAACTTGCTTTTGAGCAAGTTACAGTTTCTCAACTTAGGCACTGAGAAGTCTAAGTGTCTTTGGAAACCTATATCCCTGTGCAAGCACAGGCAACTAATAACATCACAGGACAGCATATTTTTTATTGCTCTAACTTACATCAGGCTTGTGTTGATTTAGATGCAATAATTAGTAGTGAATACCAGACTTCATTAAAATACTGAAGAAAATATATTCCTTCATAATGAACACCCTGTTTTATCTATAATCTTATGACTTTGTAGTGATACACAATCATTACTATTTACTGTATTGCAATTTTAAACATCTGCTGACAAAATTTCACCAAAAAAGAAAAAATCATTCTCCAAAAAATAAAAATAAAAAAATTACACTGTACACTGAGAGCTATTTTAACTTGTTAGGAAATTTGAGTAAATAGGAATTACCAAGGGCCAGTTTAGCCATTTGTAAATTGTTGATCCAAGACTGTTTGATGGCAGGGGTAAATGTATTGAACACAGCTGTAAAGAAAGTTGGCCGCCCAGACCTGCAAAACAGAAAAAAAAAAAAAAAAAGCCACTATAAATGCATTGATTATGAATACAGCGATGGCTATACATGTTGAGCAAGATGATGTTTCATTATTTTCTAACACTTAGACAAAGACTCAGCTCTGATTTCAGCGTGCAGGCTATGATACGCCATATGTCCATCTTCCTACACTTCCCATGGAATGTTATGAGAGGAACACCCTCACTGGGGAAGGAATACAACAGTGACTGTTCCCTATTAGCTGTCACTGCCACGGTTCCTCTCTTGCTTCTTGCAGCCAGAACGTTGGGCTGAGGAACAGGAGAAAAGCTACAGTGCTGCTCTGGAACATTAAAGCTCCCAGCATTACGGCATAAGAGCAAAACTCAGGGGCTTACCACGGAGACAGAAGGTAGGGAAGAGATACAGATTCTCAAATCCTCTCTCGTACATCTATACCTAATACATAAACCAATTTAGAATGGTTTGTAATCAAGATTTCTACTGACTTGTCCTGTTTTCCTGGGAGTTGAAGCTGAATTCTACAGCGATCTGCTGCTCTGATTTCATCTTCTTTTTTCAAAATCAGTTTTTGTAAACCTGAGGTCCAGTCATGGGCTACAGATTGGTTTAAGTTCTGAAAAATTAAAAAAAACTAAGATTCAACACCAGCCTACCAGCCTGTTGCAAACAGGATAATAAGGTGACCTGTATATAACAAACAATGACACATGGGCTTCAATTAGACCACATTTTAATAATGGATAATTTAGCCACATTTGTAAACACATTTCAGAAAGATCTGTAAAATATTTGCTAATGTATTTTATCTGAAGATTTAATCTCACATTGCTCAGTTTGATGATACACAAATTACATTCCCAAGCATTTGTCAAATTAAAAAATGCAAATTTTTATCAGGTGGATGCACAAACCTTTTACTTTATTCCAGCATCCACAAATTCTGCTTCTAAAGAAGATTTTGTGAAAACATCTACAAATCATACTGAAAATATGCTTTTGTTCAAATCTTTGAGTCAAAATGTTTACAGAGCCATGATGAAAGATGTGTGGTCTAAACCTGTTTAAGATGCTGAAACAATAACTCACTGCAAGGTGAATGCTCTGTTGCAGAGAGTGAAAGCACACCTGGATGATACAAAGCATCAAGACTAACAACTCTACAGAAATACACATACTTTCCACCACCAGGATTCTATGACAACTTAAGTGTTTTTCAAAAATAAAGAAGCTGACCTCATTCCTCAACTAAATTCTTGTAGTTCTATTACACACATCTATCTGGAAACAATGACAGAATTCTAAGTTTTCAAAGCGTAGTTGGCTCTGACTGCCAGTACAGGCAGAAAGGTTTTGTATGTGGTAATGGGGGAATGTCTTATGGTGTATCTATGCTATACATATTCCCACTTATGCAGACGAAATTTACCTTCTAACACTCATGAAGCTCTGTCCAAAAGCACTGTTTCCATAAACTTCTTTCAGAGTACATATTTTCACAAAATGTTATGTTTTATTTAATGCCTTGACTCGGAAGCCAAGATACGTCAAGAGAAACTCAGCTTTCATAAATTCATATATATACACACATATTTACTGCCTGTGGTGGCAGGTAGGAGTTAAAAATTACATGTAACCATATATAAAATGTATAAAAAACCAAGTAAGAAAGTAATTGTTTGAAGTCTCAAGACTTCATTTGGTGTTAATTACTATATTTGTTTGCCAGAATATAAGCTAAATCAAAGGGATGTGAACAAAGCTAAAGCAAAATACTTTCAAAATTCTTCTGAAAATCCTTTTATATTTTTGTGATTTATACTCAGTTTTAAGTACAGTTTTCCCCCAAAAGCCAGGATTATGAGCTTGGATGGGGATCAAGAGCTTCCTCCAAACAACCATCCTCCTACTACCATGTCTAACTGTAAGAATCCAAGTTCTTAGCATCAAAATGTAATTCTGTTTCCATATAAGCTTATCAGCTACTGAACAAATGCAGACACTTGTAGTATCCACCTACACTTAAAAACAATAAAGAAAAACAAGATTAGAAGGATAGCTGTAATCCATTTATAACTCTTAACAGTAAATGCATTACTAGAGGTAAAAATTATTCCACTTTTTGCAGAGAGAACTATAGAATGTCTTGCACAGACCCTAGGGAGAGGCAACTATGCTACTTTACAACAAGAACAAACTTGAAAAATAAATGCAGCTTTGTTTATTACCTGATAGTTTCCTTTAAGGCTGCTTATTAATTGACTAATTTGACCAAGTACATTCAAGTCATGTAAAAGGTTCTGCAGATCGTGGTACAGTTGCCCTGGTCCCATATAGAGCTTGTCTAAAATGAATAAAACCATAAGGTTATACATAATAAAAAGATGCAATTCTTAGTTGAACAAGGAAAGTATCACAAAGAAAATATAAACATATATTACACCTGAAAATCAGAGTGGTTCATTTCTACATATACCCTCACTATTTCACTTTGTTGCTCCAGCTGCTTCTAATGTCCCTGCAGACAGATAATTGTGAAATGCACCCCAGGAAATAATAGGCAGTAGCATATATCACATACAACCTTCGCACACACAGGCAGTACCATCGGCGTCTCCTTTTAGATCATCTTATCATTGCCTTTTTAGCTACAAACAAGATTCAAGCTTGTCCAGCTTGTATGATGGAGAGAACTATCTGCAGTTTTAATACTCCACACTAGAATTGGAACAAATATCAAAGCTTCACTGGCCCCAAAATCTCTTGCTGCCACAGAAGTTTTGTTTAGCACCAAACAACAGACTTGCTGTAACACATTAATTTAAACATCTTCCTTGGAGGTTGTTTTTGGTTACATGACAAGCAAAAAAATTTATTTGTAGCTTTTGCTATGATGGTTTAAAATTCAAAATTTGCTTTATTGATCATGAGACAGTTCTGGATCATATATCCAAATCCTAACCACAACACAAGCCTGCAATTTCACTGAACCAGTTGAAATTTTACTGCAATCATGCTTAAATCAAAAAAGGATCTGTTCTAAAATCAGCAGAAAATCTGAACAACAGCAGAAATATTTTATGCTAATCATCAATAAGTACAAAGGTTTATAAGGGAAGAGTAACTCAGAAAAACACACTGATTACTAGGATAAGGTGTCAATTTAAATGCACAAAGCTTGCAAACCCCAGCTAATATACTGGGACTACAATGATGCTAGGAATGGAATGGCTATGCAACTGCTTTGGAAACAACACTCACTCTCCCATGAAAAACCCACCCTGACTCATACAGAGTCAGCATGTTTCCCTTTGGCTGAATGACAGGAACAGGACTGGATTATCTTTCCAGGAAACTCCTGCAGATTCTTTAGCTCACGCAGTGTAGTATCCAAACTACGGATCCTTCATCCTTACCACAGCTTTGGAAGCCAGTCTGTGGGCAGCAAACGCCCCTGGATCAGAAGGATTTCAACGGTGTGTTGGCAAGAACAAGACCCAAATACAGTGCTGGCTACTGGCTCTGCAGACAGATCAGGAGCACGCACGCGAGCTGTGCCGCCTGCTCTGGCTGCAGGGCAGAGGGTGCTGGGCACAGCCCAGCTGCCACACGCACCGCGGGCACCCCCAGGCCCCCCGACCTGCTGCAGGGCCCGGGTACGAAACAGAACTCATCACACCAAACACAAGGCTGTGCAAATAGCCTAAGTCAGAATAAACATGAAAAATGAACTCGTATTAAACAATGCTACTTAAATCATTAGTGTATTTTCAGTTAAGTATCAAAATAACTATTTTCTAAAGACATTTTCTTCTTTGGAGGCATCGCACAGATAGAGGCCAATGTTTTTCTTTTATGCAATTCACTATATTAAGCTGGAAGTCTGTCTGAAACCCTGAAAAGCATAAAATTCCAAGGCTCAACGAAAATATTAACAGCTACTTTATTTCTGAATTCTCCACCTCACTGCAGGAAAGCACAACATAAACCTGAAATATTACACATTCCCATAAAAATTCAAAGTATGATCTAGCCTTTAAATCTTCTGGTTTATTGGATCAATGAAATTATTTCTGTGTGTTGCACTTGAGCACCAAACACGGTAGTGACTGCACTTTATTACTGTTTACCCATCCAGATAATAAATGCAACTATCATCCTTTTCTTTGCCTGCTCTGAACGTTAATTAGAAGAACAATCTAGCCTTTTACCCTTAAACCCAACTTAGTCCATGAGAAAAGATAATTACATTTATTGTACACCATGAAAAGAAATGGCTGCAAAGTAGATAGAAAGAATTTTGAAATTATGATCAGTTGAGTACGTTTGCAGTTTTGTTTCAAAAAAAAAGAAAAAAATTTAACACTTTTCTTGAACTGCAGACTCCATACTTTCATTAAGCTTGTATTTTCACTTTCTTCAACCCAAATACTTGAAAAATATATATCTGAAAAGATGTAAACCCTTCTCTCCTTGTATCTGTCTTCTGCTAGCTTACACCTTTTGTCTTGTCAACATCCACAATAACTGTAATTTGTTAGGTACCTGAATCACTAGTTCCTAGACACATCAAATTGTTGATTTTGATGAGGCTACTTGCAAAGAAAGGAGCAGGTCAGTGTTAACACGAAATCTGGTGAAATCTAGCTAAAAGTCATGATAATATGTCTGGCACCGTAAAGAACACAAACGATATCATTCTTGCTCCAAATTTCTCTAACAAAAAGATAGCTTCTGCAAAAAAAAAAAATTTAGACTGAACAGAAATAATTGTTTGATTAGTTGAGTTTTTGGCAGAAGTCCAGTCACCTGTCATTTATAAACTCCACTACTAAACAAACCAAACAGCTGCCCTGAAAAAATTACTACTACTATTTTTGTGGGTTTGAACCAAGAGAAAATTTACAACAATCAGGCTGTGAAAAGCTGAAAGTCTGTGAGGCTTCCCTTGTACAGGATGGAAATTTTCACCCAAGTGAATTACATTATTCTTAAATTATAAAAGCCAGGGTCACTCTTTGTAGCGTGATAAAGACAGTTACCAGATATTTTGTTTATTATTGTTTGAAGAAGAGACATTAATGCAACATAAAACAGTCAGCATCCAGGCAACTCCTAGATGCTGCAGGACTTTATGCCATCGTCTTCAACTGAGGCCCTAAAGCAAGCTTTAACTGCTTACACAGATGGACTTGCCCTGTGCAGTACATATATATCCACTATGCCTGATAATCCTCTTCTTGAAGCTTCAAATAATCTTACAAATATCTTTGTTCCAGCCTTGGTAATAAGGCATAAATCTTGAATTTCATTCAGTAATTGTCACCTGAGTCTCTTTTGTCTGCATCATGCATATTTTATAAGCTATTAATAAGCCAAGATAAAAAGGATGCGATATGAACGTCAAAGCGAATAAACTAACCTGGCATCTGAAAGGCTGTCACACAGAAAAGCCAAACAAAAGTAATTTTAGGCTCATTCATTAAAAAAACACATTCTTAGTACAGGAAAGGAAGCACAAAATCAAAACAGTAAATAATTAATGAGAGCCTGCTTCCATCCTCTGATGTTCTAGAAAAGAGAAATGGCCAATTTAAGAAGAATTTTAATAGTCAAGGACTAGATCAATAGGCATGACTAATATCAATCTTTCATGGAGGTCCTTAGTGGGCACAAACTGACACAGAAAAATACGGCTTCAGAGATCAACAATGATGTAGATTCATCAGAAGCGAGCTCTCCAAAAACTGATCACTTGGATTGTGTCTGGATAATGAGTTACAAGTTACAGCAACTTCATCTCTGAACTGGGTCCTGTAAGGGTTACTCACAATGTCATTTAAAATAAAATTGGCTTCTCAGTGGTTAACTAAACACTGACTACCAGATCCTGAGAATCGTCTGATGGAGGGTTTTTCTTGAGTGGAGGAGGTGGGGGAGAACACTACTCTGTTCATCAGATGTTTCCCAGCTCACAGCCACAGACCGGCTGCTTCAGCCCACACATGTTCCCTGACCATTCAGTTGCTGGCTATTTTGGGGTGGGTGTTCACTCTTTCTTTTATCTGTAGAGAGTGCACTGAAAAACTCTCGGCTTCACTCCAAAGCAGATACATGGTCGGCTTCTTTTGTACTGTGAAATGTTTCACAAATGAGAAAGCCATTCCCTTGTCATTTCTAAGCCACTCTTGCTAATTATCAAGCTCTAAACCAACTTATTTTTCAAATGGGAAAAAAAAACCTTCATGGTTTTACAGAAGGCTCTCCCCAGCTCTACACATTCTACGTGCTACAGAGTGTGTCTGGGCAGGAGAGAAGGCAGCATGCTGCAACCAATAACCACATATGTGGCTTCAAAGGCAACTTTTTTGCATTCCACCTACAGATCAAGGGTGAAATCTTGGCCACAAGTAAGCTAGCAAGGATTTTTTTCATCAACTCCTTTGTTGCTAAGATTTTACCAGAGGAATTCGTGCCTCCCTGCAACAGGCAGGTTTACTGCCAACAACCAGTAATTCATGCAAAATACCCAATTCCTTGCTCAGCATTAAAATTAAATACACTCAAGGTTAAAAAAGAAAACAAAACCACAACTTGGGAAGAAAGGAGGTTAAAGTTTAAATTGATTTTGCTGCTATGTAAAATTGTGGACAAGATTCTGCTTTTTATAACAATTTCTTCTTAGGCCAAGATACATTTGAATATAATACTAAACATTTATTTTGCCTGCTTGTTTCCCAGTGTTACTCGCAGCACCACATCTTCAAATTCATCAGTTTTGCCTGGTTTGAAGCCATTTTTATAATTGAAACAGAAACAATTTTAGCTGATTTATACCCAGGCATTTTTAAAGCCTGCAGGAAACTCCCTGGGTATGGTTAAAGTCAGTTTAACTCAGTTCAGGCAAAAGTAGAATTTGGAAGGTTGTGAATAAATATATACATGCAAGAGAAGTGTCTGTGTGCTTGTGCCTGGGCAGAGGGGGAGGATTCCCACCTCCGGCAGAAGGCTGAATTGCTGGGCAGCACAGCCAGCAGCCACAGCTCTCTCCCCCCACAGCAGCAGCTGCTTTAATAGGTGCTGGCACAGCAGCTGCACCTTTGGGATTGTTGTCCAACTGGGTCCCCTAAATTTTCAATTTTCATGGGCACTTCAAGCATATTGGTTATTATAATCCTGAACTGATCCCACCCTATTCTTCCTTTCTAAGAATTACAAGGGGACACATTTATGTTCCATGGTGATTTATTACCTGTAGATGTTTTCTACTAGCTCTTGCTGCGTGTTCTGATTCCCATTTGTGAATTACTATTTTACCACAGATTTATGCTACTAAAGACAGAGTAGGTGCAATCACCGAAAATTTAAACATCTATTGCTGGGCAAGCAAACATAATGGCTCAGCTGGTCCCTTCCCATACTTAAGTCCTGTTTATTACCAATTAGAAGGATTTTCTTCAAGTAATACTATTATATAAATCCAAATGTCACACAAATGAAATAAAAGCCACAGTCAATATACTCTTAATATTGCAACTATTTTTGCAAACATTTCTGTATTGTCCATCATGTTGAAACAAAATACTGTTAATAGACAAACTGTTGAGTGTCTCTTTTACTGCAAAGTAACTAATATTGACAACATCAGCCTTGAGTATAATCATAGTAATGACCTTTTCTCCACAAAGTTCAAAACCACAATACATCAATATAAATTGCTTTCAGAAAAGCTATATTGAAATGAAGTGAAAACTGAGGCATCATGAAAATTCAAGGTCCTTATAAGGATTACTTTGCTTCTGAGAGACACAGAGCCCTGAAGTCAGACTAGTGTTACACAAAATGGAAGAACATGAATGCTCACATGCAAAAACCACAACTGAATTGAGAAAGGCTCTTTTCCTGACTACAGCTCCAGTGTTACGGAGGGGTAACACGAAATTAATGATACGCTCCAAGAACATGCCAGATTTGAAGACCACTCTGGAAGGTTGGTATACCCCAAATTTGACTTGCCATTTACAATCTGGTCTTTGAGGCTGAGCACATTTGTATTGCTTCCTCCCACTGAGCCATCTGTGTGCATCCAGGCAGCACACTGAAACGTCAAGTGTTATGAAAGGAAGAGATTTGGAAAAGTTTCAATCCTCATCTAGAGCATAAAGATCACCTGGGATGGGGGAAGAAGTTACATATGTGGGAGGTAACTTTAAAAGCTGCTGTGTCTGAGGAAGGCATAACAAATTGGTTCTTGTATAGGATTACACACTTGGAACAAATAATAAAAAAACCAGGCCCTTACACAAAATTTCAACTACATTTAAACCTGAGTAGCTTGTACAGTGTTCTGGAAAGCAAAGCATCATACTAGATGAATTCTTGATCACTTCATAATAAACTGGACAGATATCATGAGACTGCTAACCTATTTACATTAAACTATGATGATGCAGCAGTAATATATTTAAAACCACTTAGGTATAGACAGAACTGTTCAATTCTTTAAATTTGGCTTTGATTGTCCTAGAAAAGTTTCACTGATTTTTTTTCGTCAAGTAATAATAGGCAGACAGCATCTCAGTGCTTAATTTATAATGCTCACCTTTAGAAAGGACAAGAATGGAGACCGTGAGAGACAATGTTGTATCTGAAGTAAAATAGTTTCCTGTTCACCGCAGACCTTGATAATTAATATAAAGAAGGAAAACTAGAAACCATTACTAAGGCCCAAGATTCAATTACTGCAGTTGAGGGATTCTTCCCCTATACTTGATACTGAATCCTGCTCCTATAGATACACTGGTACACAAAACCCACCAATGCTTCACAGCTGTTCGGTGGGAGAGAACTTATCAAACAGAGAACAAACATTCTCTTTTGACAGGTCTACTGGAACTACTTTTCTCACTACAAACAGAAAAGGAAATCTTTATGTGCCATTATTATACTCAAGCTATCTATTTCAGCAACTAATAAAAAGAGTTGGCAAAAAGATTATGAATACTGGAAATACTAGAAACACTGTAATTAATTTAGCAGTTGATACTGATGTTACATATTTAAGTACCATTTCCTTTCCTTTTGCAAACTCCCTTGTCCCAGAACACCTAGCTTTCGCTAGAAGGCTGGTGATGAGGGTCCCCTTCTGTAGTAAAACCTTCTCTTGCACAGAACTTGACACATTCAAGCACTAGTTATACACAAGAGGCACATCTTGTGCCTCTTGTGTGTAACTGATACATCCTTCCTGGAAATTTTGTATGATTGTTTAAGCCAGAAACAAAGCAGATGAGGTTTTGTTTTTAGACACTGAACTACCAACTTCCTGCACGTTGTGTTACGTAAGCAAAGTCCGTGACAGCCCCCACAGCACCACCCTCCTCATATTTGTATCTTTTCACTTGCTCACTCATGCTGCTCCTGTTTCCATAGACGCATCAGAGAAGTATGTGGGCAGGTTTGGTTTTCTTGCTTCTCCTTTATGAGAGCATTTGAACAGCAAATTGGAATTCGACTAAAATAGTAATATAAAAAAAAAAGTCATCCTATGAATCCAAAATCCTGGCTTATGACCTAAACAAGTCCACAGGTCAATTTAAAGTTTCTCACAGAAAAGCAGACTTTCTGCCCTCCCCTGGTTTGCTCTTTCACACTAAATCCAACTCATGAGCTCCACTGTTGCATGCACCCAAAAAATATGAGCCACCGTAACTCAACTGTAGGTCTACTGAGATTACACCACACTCTCAGGTCCAAACTACACAAGTTTTTGAGTGGCATCAGTCTCCAGGTTTGGAAATTTAAGCAAATGGGAAGTCAGGAATGATGTCAGAGAACAAGAGTTTAGTTGGCAGCCATCAGTGAAAAGCTGAGCAACTGCTCACACGTATCTTTGCAGTACAACCCTAACTCAGGCTTAGTAACCTAGTGCAGAAAGCAGCAGCACAAGCACACACATCGGATTACATGATAAGCAATAAATCCCTTGAGATTGCTAGAATGCAAAATGTTCAATTCAGACATGGCGTAAGCAAGGCTGATTACCAATACAGTCAGGACCCACCATTGCCAATCACCATGAAGAGCATTATCACAAACATGAAATGACAATGTTCAGTCAAATCATACTTTAATCATGTAAGCACCTAAACATAATTTATGTTCATAATTATTGAAACTGATAATCTGAGTCTCTGAAACTAACGTATTAAAGTAACTATTCTCACTGCTGTGCAAGACAGGAGAGTTCTTCAGGTCCTAATCACAGAAGAACCAAACACCAGAGGACACCCAGTACACAGAGTAGAGCTGGGAAACAAACCTCACAAGTCTCAACTCTGACAAAGTATTTTTAACAGGCTTTACCTCCTTGTCAGTTGCTAATACCTTTCTCTCAACTGGCAATTTCACGAATGCTGAGACCTGTCTTGCTCATTGTACCAGATCTGAACACCAAAGAATCAGGTTGCACAAAAAATACCATCTAACCACAAAACTGCTTACTCACACATCTTGAGGAATAGGAAGATAAAATCAACAGACTGAAACTGCAAGTAGTGAGTAAGGTATTGAATTCATAGTGCTATACCATTTGTGAATAAAATTATGCAAAATTATGCAAAACCACCAAGGAAATGTAAAGCCTCTGAGACAGTGAGAAGTAGTTCATACATTGAGAGCATGGCTTCAAGATTATATTAAGATCCAGCTAATCCCTGACTTCACAGGGCATTTCAGATATAAAAGGCCATAAATATTTTTCCTGCTGACAGAAGCAGCTGTACTGTGTCAGAGATGAAAGCAGTAGGGAACATGAGGGAGAAACACCAGAGCCCTGATACAGAGTAGACCCCACAGCCCAGCTCCCCAGTGTCCACTATCTGGGACAATGGTCAGGGGTCTTCCTGGACTATGTACCGACTGCAGTTCCTGGCTCTGTTCCCATGAGCAAGAATAATGCTGTAAACAAAGACTTCAGACTCAAAGAAAAGAAGTGCTATGGCCCTTTCTCTCACAAGGCCCAAAGGGGAAGGCTGAGGACAGCATGGACCTGGAAGCCCCTGCCCTCCTAAGGAAGGAGAGGGGTCACACAGGACATCTGGGATGCACCTGCACAGGCACAAAGGGCGAAAGAGGAACGGGGTGCAGAAAGAGAAACACTGATACAAACAGCCAATGAAAGTACATTGAAAGTGTGAAGGCATTTAAACAATGAGACTACTGCAGAGATTCCACGATAGGTCTGCAGCAGCTGTAAACTGGCTGACCTGCCAAAGGTTTACACTGGAGCTCCCACCAGACTATAAAAATTCATGTGGAAATGGCACTGTGAGGAGCTCACCTCCTCTTTCATACACACCAGCTTGGTTTCTATTAACTTTACGACTCTGCGTCATGATGTGGATGAGACCCCTGGCAACACAGAACAAGGTTGATAGGAAGTGGATGACAAAACCTATAACCACTATAAAAAATACAAATGGCAAAGAGAAGAATCTC
The DNA here is from genome assembly GCA_014706295.1 of Lycocorax pyrrhopterus obiensis. Taxonomy (NCBI): domain Eukaryota; kingdom Metazoa; phylum Chordata; class Aves; order Passeriformes; family Paradisaeidae; genus Lycocorax; species Lycocorax pyrrhopterus. Next base: position 90,489,310 of record JACSVZ010000004.1, read on the forward strand.
ATTCTGTGTGGGTGAGACAAACATGTAACACTTAAATTTATCCTTGCCTAATCCACTAGATAGAAACTTATATCCACTTAACAAAGTGAACTATTTAATGTCACCCCATTTGCTCAGATGAACAGGCTTTTTGGCATTAGATTTATTTAAAATCTTTGGTCTTTTGTTCACATCTATCAGTGACAGTTTACATTTATGAACATATTGCATCTCCTTTAGTGCACAGTATTGTCTTCAATAACTTTAAAATAAAGACTTACATTATTAATCTTTATATATTCCACAGAGATGAAAGCCAGTTCAATTAGCAAGTCATGCCACATCATTCTTTCTAAAATCTTATCACCAGTGCTGGAGTTGATATGCCACTTGATATTAATTTTTGGTTACTCTGGACATTGTATTATACAATTGCTGAGCCTTAGAGGGATCATAAACGTGACTTTTTTTCTTCCCCAACTCTCTATTTCTCATTAGACAAACCAGGGAAAAAACCAGCTCTAATGGCAATGGCTCTCACAGCACTGTCTCTGATTTTGAGAAGAGCTGCTGTTTCAATGAGCAAGATGTTGACAGAAACAAGTGTACACTGTAGCCCATCAAACATCCTCCCTGTTTCCCTGGCAACACTCAGAGGCCTACACAAAGTGACTGCATCAAGCAGAAGAAAACTTGGAAGAGAGGAATCATTTCTGCACTTTAGCATCGTGTCATTACTATATTTGATGGTAAACAAACCCCACAGAGACCAATCCACACAGTCGAGTGGAAACAGAGTACAAATGTATCCCCAGAAGTCTGAATGGGAAAAGGGAGCAGCCATGGCTTAGCAGTGCTGAGCTTTGCTCTCAGTTACAAACTGTAAACCTGTGAAAGAAAGAAATAACACTAAAATGCAGCCGTAAGAATACTAACCTGATTTTTGACTTCACTGTTTTCTTTGATGCTCATCACAGCATGAATATACAGTACAGATGGGCCTGGCTCATTTTCCCTTTCAGCCTCTAGACATATGGCTCAAACTGATGTTTCTTTGCTTAAGTAACTTTCTACGGTGTCTATGTCTCCTAATCAACCCGATCAGAGCAGAGCACTGCTGACAGGTGCTGGTTTCCCATCCAGACATGGCGGGACGCTTAGCCCTCTCCCTTTGGTTCTAGATTCTCTCTAGTCTGGTCTTGTTAAACAAAAGCGCTGTGAAAAACTTCTCACTCACCCTTTTCATTCTTGGGGACCCAAAACCAGGAAACTGGGAGTGGTTGCTGTTGCTGCGGCACCAAACTGGCATTTGTCTCAGCACAAACCACAATTCACAACCCATCAACAGTTTGCATAAAGTGCTGCAAACTCATAACATGTGCCAGAAGTATGAGCAACTGAAACTCTGGCCAGTATATTTGACTTTTGTTCCTATATTCCCATCTAAAAGGCAGTGAAACACACATATTCACAGTGATTTTATGTACACATGGATGACTTGCAAGGAAAGGTTGACTTCTGATTCTTCTAGAGGGGAAATACTGAACATTTTTCTTAAGAAGTTACAAATTTGCCTTTGACTATACTTTTTATATTTTTGGAAAGTGTATTTATAATATTTCATCAAAATGACATATTAAAAGCAAGATATAAGGTGTATTCATTGTCCTTTTTATTGAAAAAGTACAGGTAGCATTTAACTTTCTTGATGCTCTCTTTCCACATATTCAATCCAATTGGGAATCTGAAGAGGTCCCAGTCAACTGGAAGCTGGCAACATTGTCCCAAGGCAAGAAGGATGACTGTAGTAGCTACATGCCTGTCAGTCTCACTTAAGTTTCTGGTAAAGTTACAAGGGTTATCCTGTAGCTAGTGAAAAACACCGGAAAGACAACACAGTCATTGGTCCCAGCCAGAACAAGCGCATGAAGTTAAAGTCCTGTTTAAGAAACTTAATTTCCTTTTACAACAAAGTAACCCAGGTAGTTGCTCAGGGGAAGCCAGTGGACATAAACTGTGGATTTCAGTAAAGCTACTGATCTGAGGCCTCTCACAGGACCCTTCTGGACAAAATGTCCAGCACACAGTTGGATAAACACAGGTAAACTGGCTCACAGGTCAGGCGCAAAGGGTTATTTATAGTGAATAGGGTGGTGACATCAGACTGCTGACCTGTCACTAGTGGGTTTTCCCCAGGGCTCCATTTTAGGCTCAGTTCTCTTCAGTGGCTTCATAAACGACGCCAAGGAATACTAAGTAACTTTGCCAATGACACTAAATTGGGAAGAGCTGTCACCTCCGTTGAAGGCACAGAGACCCTGCAGAGAAACCTTGACAAATTACAGGGCTGGGCAATCACCAACAACAGCAAGTTTAACAAGGGCAAGTGCTGGATTCTGCTCCTGGAACAGGGCATCCCTAGATGTACAGACAGACTGAGCAGAGACACTGGAGAGCAGCCACACAGAAAGAGATCTGGGGATCCTGGTCAATGGCAAGTTTAGTATGGGTCAGCACTACCCTGGCAGCCAGGAGGGCCAACTGTGTCCTGGGGGGCATCAGGCACAGCACCACCGGCCAGGTGAGGGAGGTGAATTTCTTACACAAGTACACAGGTTTCTTACACAAGTAAATCAAAACCAAGAAGATACAACTTTCTGTTCACACTGAAAATATTCCCGTTCCTATATTAATTCAACTTTTCTATACTATGAACATATCTGTGCTTCTGCACATGGACTAACTGGGGTGAAGAGAACAGCAATAGCCTACCAGAAACAATACATGGATTTACTAGGGAAAAAACTCTATCTCGCATCTTTCTGCCAACATCTCTACAGAAGAAAATTAACACATCATGCTTTTGGCACACATAACTAAACAACTGCTTCCACAAAAACTGTCCATTTGGGATGCCAGAGAGTCACACAGACTTTCAAGTAAGACTAACTCTAATACATGAAAGAGGACTTTGACTAATTTGCTGAGAGAAAAGCGATCTGATAAACATGCTGTTTTTTCCTGAAGACTGAGAATGTGAAACGTTTAGTGGTTATTATTGCAGGAAGCAAACACAAGTGGCAATTGCACTCCACTAGGAAACAATATTAGAATCGTAGAAATAAAGGACTCTGCCAAACAGCTGAGACTTCAATCCTTATTCATGTTCATAACTAAAAGAATTCAGTCTACTGTTGGTGCTAGGGGACAACAACAGAACAAGACAAGAGCACATCAAAGATGGGGCAGTATAGCAAAATACACTCTAGGAAAATTTTCCTGCTTTCTCCCACACACCCTTAGGCCACACAGTTTCTCCGATCAAAATACAAAGGGCTTAAAACAAAAGACACAAACTTAATAGGCCCTAAATGTGTCCTCTAGAATTCAGAGACAAAAGACTGCTATACAAAGCTCAATTGGGTAGAAAACTGCCCATTGATGATTTTGCCAAGTGAAAACCAAGTTCACAAAGCCCTTGCTTTTCATCTTAGAATGGTACTAAAGCATGCTTTTGATTTATACATACACATAAAACCTTTCAACTTTTCAGCTGCATATTAAAGACTGTACAAGATTAATTCAAATTCAGCTATTAATTCAGCACCTAAAGTAAAGTTTGCATCTTTAAACTATACTGCCTTTTCTTGCAATATCACAGAAAACTGCAAGCACCAATTGCATTTAGTGAATAATAAACAGCAAGATACAATTGTGACAGATACCTCCTCACAGAAAAGGTTTTGGTAGAGAAAAAAGTGCCATGATAACAGAAATGTAACTAATAATGCATAATCCTCACAAGAACACAACCTGAATCCATCAAGAATCCTTGCTAATCACAGCAGTAATGTCAGAATACCAACCTTACAGGAGTCACGTATTCAACCTGGCACGTGGCAGATACAAATCAACTTTTCTTAGTCTTCCAGAAATGCAAGAGGTAATCCCTCTACTACTTCATGATTTTACACAGAATCACCATTATTCTATACCTCTTCAGTACCCACAAACCGGATATGTAAGCTGAAAATCAGGTCTGAGAAATGGTTTTATGTCTCAGAATTTTGCCTGCAGCATTCCAAACTGTTCTTGATCACTAGATTTTATTAGTACCACATACTATGAGGCCATTGGGATTTCATGGTATACTTTGAAAACAGAGGGAGACATAATTTTATGATAACTTTATGATGCAAAGATACGAAGTTTCAAGCAGAGTAGATAGTATTTCTCTGTTAGCACTTTGCAACTTGTAGTAAACACCCAGTAGTTTCATCAATGATGTGACACTACCATATTAAAGACCATGTCACCAACTATAAAATGCAGCAACTTGGTGGGTGCAAATAAAAAGCAGCACTGAACCAGTACACAGTCTTAGCAGACTTTCCTTCTGCAGGAAGCCTGTACTTTCTGAGCTTCTATAATCTTTAGCAGCCAACTTAAACTGGAACTAAGGAGACAACTCCACAGAACAACTAACACAATTAGGTGTGTATTCAAACTTGTCTATAAAGGCCAGTTCAAACAATTCTGCATTCAGAGTAACAGCTAGAGCAAACACAGTAGTATAGGCAAAAAGCAAGGCTATGAGGTTCCTCTTTCATGATTGTTTACATCTAATTTAGTTGGATCATTTGGCAGAAAAGTTTGATTAAACCTGAGGGAGGTTTTTTCAGCATACCCAATATCCTTCAAATCCTTTTTATTTCTTATGTTTTGATCCTTTTTATTAAAAGACTGAATTAATATAACAGAGCTTACCAAGAGAAAAATTAATTCAGCTCACATCTTACCTATTGAGTACCATTTAACCTGAAGGTTGATCTACAAATGATGTACAAAGTAATTTCTTTTTTTTTGTGTGATATTGTCACCAAACATGATGAAGCTGAAAAACCTCAAAAGCCAGGAGGTTCAAGTAAGTTCTACAGGACTGTTTGGTCAGGAGTTTTTGTTTCTCTCCTCATGCTTTTCTTCCTCATCTGACCTTGCTGACATGCAAGGATTTGGTCTTATCAGCTGTGAAACTGCTGCACAAAATCATAGTAGGAATATTCAACAATCTGTTCCTCCCACACTTACCTACAAAAGGGACCTCCAATTCTAAGAAATACACTTCTTTATATAGTCCTCTCCGGGTTATGCATACAGCAGCTGGTAAGTTACAATATAAAGGCTTTAATCTCATTCTCTTAGTAGTCCATTAATGCTTAAAAGGAGTTACAAGAATTAAGTCATCCTTGAAATAAAGATGTAACTGCCTGTAAAATCTTCTGTAGCTATTTACAAAGGGAGGAGCAAGAAGACCTGACAAGAACCATCCTGGAGACTACAGGGGGTATTAAATGCTGCACTCTGATGGTGTAGCATTTATGCCTCCTTACAACACAACTGTGGGAAAATTCATGAAGCCAAGGGTGCAATATTAAATAAATGTAGTGTGAAATAATGCCTAGAGCTAGCACTGAAATCCATGTGAATTATAAACCATGAATAGGAATCAAATTACAATCTAGAGACATTAAGTGGATTTAATATTACAATATTCAGGCAAAAAACAGGATATAAAAATAACTCCTTATGTGTGAAAGTCTAGCTAACAAGTAAAGTCTTAAACTTTATACATCTCTTGAGGGCAGTTGGCAGACTTGTAGGGGGGATTAACTAGCACAGAAGAATTTGCAAACTTCAGAGCTTGAGGTCATTTTTGGAGAGAGGCTAGGAGGAAATTACCTATTAACATAATGTTTCAAAAACTTTCATTAAGGTTTTTTTCTGAAGCACTAGTTTGAAGGGCAAGATACCATGGGCTTGAGAGAAGTGAGTAAATTCTACCCTGCAATAACCACTTGTGTCCAGACTCTTAATCACAGCAGCAAGGTGGCTTGGTCATCTTTATCGAGAGAAACTTCCTTGCTTTAACTATGGGATAAAGAACATAGGCAGAACCAGCTACCACGGGACCGCTGGCGCACCACACCAAACCCACCTTTTTGCACATCTGCACCCTCTCATGCTTTAGAACTCTTTACTCATTCATGCACAAAATTCTAAACTACGACAAATACAAGTAATTCATGTCACAAGGCAGAAGCCTGGCTGTCAATTTTTGCATTCTCAGTTTCCAAAGAAAGAGGTTCTGCTACTCTTCGTGTTACAGAAATCTTCATGCACAAAATGCTTTCCTTTGTTTTCAGTAGCCCATTGAATTTCAAATATGGATTTTAACAAAGTAGTCTGTAAAAGTCAGTAACTCCTGTCACTCACTTGGCTTAGAGTTAATGATGACATTTTCAGCAGAGTGCTGGGGTGGGAACCTGCAGTTCTCTCCTTGGCCCTCACTGCTGCCATACTCTATGACGTCCACTTGTCCCAGCGGAACGCTCCACTTCAATAAATACCTCTGGCCAGTTGTCATGGCGCCACTGCTTTCACAGGAAGAGCTGGAAGATGCACAAACTATTATTGCAACAAGCAACTGTGTTTCATGGCATGCTATTTATTATTATAGCTTCTAAAATCTGCTGTTTATCAGCTTGAGTACAGTGCACAACTTGAAAGAAATACATGCACCGGGCTGACTTTTGTGACTTCAGAGTCAGGCCACCAGCTCATGCTGGTCATCTAGACTGTATGTGAAGAAAGACCTGCGGGTCATGTCATCTGTAAAAATATCTATCTTTTGCAAACCAGGAACACTCAAACGTCCCAGGTGCCTAGGGACCACTAGTTACAGATGAATTTTCTATGGCTTGCAAAAGATACATACTTTTACAGAGGACATGATCCTCAGAGGGTCAGACACTTGGCATGATCATAAACTCTTCACATGGAAAACAAAAGCAGACTGCACTTTGCTGCTTCAAGTACAAATACAGAAAATCCAAGACTTTACCGGTATGAAAGAAGATCAAATATGAATAGTTAAAAACAATATCCAAGTGTTACTAAGGAACTAAGGAATTTGTAAAGGCAAAGATCACAGGATAACTGACATGAGCTTGTTCATCTTCCGAACATTACGTGGTACTTCTCAGTCACTAACATGAGACCAAGCAATCACACACTTAGAAATATATGCACAGGATTCATACTTCAGTTATGAATTAAGATAACTCACATTATGCTTAAGAAAAGCTGTTCTTGGAAGATTTTAATGATCCACATTTTCTTTGTCAGAATGTACCATCACATAAAGCAATTTATGACACAAGCAACATATGAATGTGAATACAACCTTGGCATACACAGACATTTAGTAACATTAATAATTACAGCCAACAAAAGCACAGAAGGAACTATGAAAAAATGTTTTTTTCAAAGCAGTTCACCTTTAATCCTTCAATGCTTGGTCTCAGAGATAACAACCCTTCTCCATCTGGAACTTTTTTAGCCACTTCCAGGTTTGTTCTGGCATTAACCTGCATTAACTTTATGGGTTTTGTTTTGTATATTTGTTGGGGGTTGCTTGTTTTGCAGAGGGTGGAATTTAATTTACAAATCATGTCAACTTACAAATCTGTGTTACAGTCTGAATTTAAGGAAGAAGAGAAAAAAGTCTTACCCTGGCATGCCTGTATTCCACTAAGCACTAATACACAGCAATAACTAGACACTACAGAGCATTTCTATCTGTACTCTCCAACTGCTATAATTTTCTTACAAATTTACTCTAGAACGTCCAAATATCAGCCAGCAATTTAGACGACTATAACAAAGCTAGTTATCCATTTATTATGACTACTCCTAGAAATCATTAGCCACAGTAAATACAACAATACAAAGGCAATTCAAAAAATGTCATTTTTTTTCCAGCTGAAGTTCAAATGATCATCTAAAAAATATAAATTAAATCTTACCGAATATTTACTGTTGCACACATCAGCACATCATTTAACATGAAAAGCCGCCGTTCTTTGGTTTTGATAATTTCTCCTTTGTCATTATAAACTGTCTCAACCATATCATCAGTCCGTATGAGGTACCTGTTTCCGCTGCTGAGTAGCTGGATTTTGAAAATAATCAGCACTGTATATTATACACCACACATCCAACATCCGGCGCACAAAACCCACAAACAATGAGTTATTACTTGCCATCCTAGCACAAGTGATTGCAGGTGGATTTGCCAAGGGCATTAGGTCTCTTCATTAGTCTGCTTTTCATTTAGAGAAACAGTAACTTCTGCTGTCATCAATGTGGACTGAAGGGGTTTTGGATCTTAAGGCAGACCATGGTTGCTCTGGGAATCTTCCACACTGACAAAGGTTTCTTGGCGAACAAAATGATACCTCCCACAATTTCTGTGATTTCCTTCCCTTGTCCCTTCTTTCATAGTCCACTGAAGACCTACAAATGATTCCAGCTGTTCAAAGTGGGAGGCCAGAGTGTGAGGAGGAAGTGTGCTCAGCCTGCTCTGCCCCCCGGCTCACACAGCTGAGGAGCACAGCTGGCAGGGTGCCACAGACTGTGGAGAAGATGACAGGTCCAAGAGATTCATGGCACGTAAATTGCTCCTGACATTTGCCTTCAAGGGCTGAGGATCAGCACAGTGTGAAAGCATGAACTAATCCCTTACATGTCAAACACACCTCCTTCACCACCTATCTCACCCTGGCTGCATTGTTCCAAAACTGTATATGCAAATATACAGGCCCAGGAGGGTCAACCCTGTCCTGGGGTGCATCAGGCACAGCATCGCCACCCAGGCAAGGGAGGGGATCGTCCCCTCTGCTCTGCACTGGCCTCACCTGAATATTGTGCGCAGTTTTGGGTGCCACAATGTAAGAAAGATATTAAGCTATTAGAGTGTCCAAAGGAGGTTCTCAAGGATGGTGAAGGGCCTTGAGGAGAAGCCGTATGAGGAGTGACTGAGGTCACTTGGTCAGTTCAGTCTGGAGAAGAGGAGACTGAGGGGAGACCTCATTGCAGCTACAACTCCCTTGTGAGGGGAGGGTTCTTCACCCAGAGGGTGGCTGGGCACTGGAACAGGCCCCCCAGAGTAGTGGTCAAAGCCCCAAGCCTGACAGAGCTCAAGAAGCATTTGGACAATATTCTCAGGCACTTGGTGTGACTCTTGGGGGTGGTCTTGTGCAGAGACAGGAGTCAGACTCAGTGATCCTGATGGGTCCTTTCCAACTCAGCTGATTCTGTGATATTAACACACAAGGCCTGCAGGACCCTGTGAGATTTGGGGTGACTACCCATGTATACATCAATCCCCCACTGCATAACACACAAAATCTTGCAGTCAATATCAACTGACAAAAGGTAACCTGGGCCACCTCTTCAAAAGTGCATTCTGTGTCTTGGAACTATTTGCAGATGATTAGTAGCTGCTTCAAGAAGCAAGACTATGACAACTAGAAAAGAAAGTAAAATGCCTGAATCCATCTTCTAATGCACTTAGAATGGAAATACTGTTCCAGTATGACAATAAATTCAGTATTCCATTCTTGCTAAATAGCTTAAAACAAGTATGTTCTGGTTGATTTTTGCTTTCCTAAAAGCTATGCTTTTATGCATCACCAAAAAACACCCATTCCTTCAGCATATCCCCACTACTTTATCTCAGAAAGAGTCACAGGATAATAACCTGTAACTTCACAAAAGCAGTAATTGAAGCATTTATACCCCACTTCATGGAAAAGAAGGAATCATTTATGATACAAATAAAACAAGCACACATATATCCACAGTACAGACAGCTACTAATAAACTGAACTAAAAAAGATTGTTCCTTCCTTCTTACTGAATGTCTTCTACAGTTCTTTTCAGAAATTTCTATTGTACGATGCAAATATATGAATGAAATAGACTGGGATTTTCCTTAAAACAAGGAATACGTTGGACCCATTCAATAGCACATCTTGAAATGTGTCATAGTTGGAAGCACTGCTGTATAAGGACGTGGTCCCTTTCTTTACACAGGAGTAATTCCTTACTTCTAGGATAAATTAAAAGTTGAATTTTTCCATGCAGAAAATGTGCATGAGACTTTACTACTAATTTCCTATAGTAGGAAATTATTATTTCCTACGCTGCCACAGAACACCAACACTGCTGAGGCTAGTTCAGTGTGCTGCCCATTCCAGCACACAGCGGTTAAACTGATGAGCCTGTTCAGTCCCAGAGGTGGGTGACATCTCACATTTACCACTAGAATGACCCCATGTGGTTGAGCTCTACAGGAAAAAAAACAGTATAGGTGTCTCTTTGGTCTCTGTGGTAGAGATTGCGCAAGGCCCAGAAATTGACTCTTCCATTTCCATTATACTTTCCTACTTTCCTTACCTTGTTCAGGTAACGTTCATTCATTGCTTTTGCTATTTGTTTTATTTCACAGCGCTGATCTGCATCCCTTTTCCTTTCATTTAACTTCTCTGCCAGTGTCTCGAGTTCTGTAAGAGCCATCTGTAGAGGTAATCTGTCAGGATGTCCTTTATTAGTGTTCTTCAACATATCCTGAGGGGTAATTACAAAACAAAACAAAAATCAGATTTACTTTCGAAGTCAGGTTCCAAAAATCACAGGATGTACGGTTACAACTCCATTCTTTACTTGAGTACTACTAAAAGATAAGACCAATAAACACCTAATGAATATTCAGACAGCACGTTGCTTACCTTCCTGAACATCTTAGTAATTCTTTAAAAATATACTGAATAGGATCACATACAGCTTATTTACAGAACAAAATTACAGAGAAGAGACATAATATTAAACAATCTGGCAATCAGTATTATACTACAATACGTATGTGTCTGTGAACAATGATTTAAAATGAAACTTTTTTGATATTTAATGCCATAATATTATATTATCTTTATTACTGTTATTATTCCTTGTTAACACATGGACAGCATACTCATTCTAAAGTGGGAGACATTACTTCATTAAGGTCACAACAGCTCCTCCAAGTCTTTCTCTTTTGTAGGCATACAGTTGGAACAATTTGAATTATAGTTCGTCTCCATTCCCAGAGCACTTAAAATCCCTATATATTCACTCTGTCTTCCTGCCACAGTAAACTTCATTATTCATTCCTACCCCTCAAAAACTCTCACCACGTGCTTCCCCCACAACTAGCTCTGCTCCTTTACCCACAGTAATCCCCAGACCTGCATCCCAAAGCTGTCCTCCTCTGCGCACCTGCAAACACAGCTAACACATGGTGCTTACTGGGGTAGATGTGCTGTAGTCTGGAAGGGATCACAGAGTAAATTTGTCTGGAGCAGGTCTACACTGGGGAACTGTGCTCCTCCTGCAGCTTGACTACCTGTTGAGATGAGACCCAAGGACTCCCTGTCAAATCCATAGTTTCCATGGGAAGAGAAACAAGATGCTGCAGGTCCGAAGGAAGCTGCAACATACTCTAGCAGGTCCTGTGAGCCAAGTAGTCAAGAGAGTGTACTGTTGTTCTGCATCTCACATATATTCTAAACTATCCAAGGCACAAATTTAATCCTCTTGGGTTTTTTTTAAGTGGAAAGTAATGCCACTAAGTTCCTAGTCATGTTTTGAAGTCTTATTAGCTAACAAACTGATATGAACAAGTAGCATATTTGAACTACACCTTTACTAAAAAATTATTTATAAGCTGTATCTTACTTAGCAAGTAATCTATAGTAAATCTAGTTTACTAAGATTTTCCTGCAGTGCCCTAACTGCCCATCCCTGCAATCAGACTATGAGAGCAGCATGTTTAATGCACTGAAATTTTTTCTTTATTTCCCCATGATCTAGTGGTCACTTTCACTGCAGCATGGTCCTCTAGCAGAAGACAGCTACCATGTAATCCCAAAGGTTACACGCAAGAATGTAACAGGAGCCTCCCTTTGGTAAACATTATTTACCTGCAATAGTAGGATGAACTGTGGAAAACGTTGGATAGGTTTCATCATTAAACCATACAGCGTAATGCGATCAGGGCTTGACTCCTGACACTGCTGCAATACAAGAAAGACACATTTACTACCATGAGCACATTTCCACCAGCTACAGAATGAAAGGAAAACATTTCCTAAAAGTTCTTCTATATTGCTTACATTAATTATAATAGGAAGACTGTAAAGATTCCATTTACTATCAAGATTCAATTTAAAAATATTAAATCTTTTTAAAAAAACCATCACTATTAAAATGATGGCCTGTTACTGAACTGAAATCTCCTCCTTAAATAAACACCGCTGGGCTAAAGCCACACCAGCAATGCAGCATCCATAAACCTAAAAACCTACCTATAGGTTTTTAAGAGGAAATCTAAGAAAAACAACATAATCTCAGTGCTACACAAACAGAGCTTTTGATCTTCTTTATTAGAAAAAACTAAGGGGAAAAAATGTTGATTTATGTTTGGAAAGAAAAATGTTAGAATCCATTATTTCAGTTACCAGGAATGGCAGATAAAACCAGACAAATTTCTTTTGCATGTGCAAAAAAGCCAGAAACGGCCAGAAATAGGAAGATTAGAGGAAATATTCAATATTAAAAACAAAGCAAATCAAAATTATATTAAACTGGTGTTGTGCTTAAATTGCTATTTATTGCTACAACTATCAGCTTCACAACAATTTATTTCCGTAGTTATCTCCACAAACATCTGTTTTTTTTCCAAACAGCAGTAGAGAAAATTCTGATCTCCATCGCTGGTGGGCAAAAAAAAAAAGGGAAGGTAAAGAAGTGTCATCTGTCGTTACAGTTTGGCTGTGGTTCTGCAAGCAGAACCAGTGTGGCACTGACAAGCAGTGATGAGAGGTGTGGATTACGTCTCCATTGGAAAAACATGCTTTTAACAGTAGAAGGATGATGTGACTACACGCTCACTAGAGAGTCTGATCTTCATGGTGCTTAAGGCTTCCAGAATATCATCCTGCATAGAGTTGTCCACACTCCAAAAAGTCATTAGCTAATTTTAAGACTTGAAGACAAACCCCTGCCACCGTTCTCTAGGCAATGTAAGATTAGCACTAGACACCCAATTTTAGTGCTTTGTGGACCACTGTAGCAGACCTGACAGGATGACAGCTCTGAGGGCCACAGCTCAATCAAGAATGCTGAGCTTTCAGACTCTCAGCAACGTCACAGACAGCCCAAAAGCCTTGCAATGGAGTCTATGTACCCTCTGTAAGGTGTCAACCCTAGGGATTCAGAGCACTTCTACTGCATGTGCCAGGCTCTCCATACACATCATCACAAGCATCATACGCAACAGGGCAGTATGCATTCCGCAAAAAAATCACCAATTTCAACCCCAAGCCAGAAACGCGATCTTTAAAATACAGGGAAATTGTTGTGGAATGGAAATCCAGCTATACTGCTTCTCACAATACAATAAACAAATTAGATTTAAAATAAATTCCAAATTAAAAAGTGGCTTAATATGGTGAACAACTATTTGAAGCTCACCTGATATGGAAGAAACCTAATGTTTAGCCAAATAAAGTAATGCAAACACCAATAAACTGATTTGAACAACAAGAAAACTACTGTGCACTTCAAAATACATCCTAGATCTAAACAACACATTACTATGCCAAAAACACAGTACTGGAAGGGAATCCTCTGCAGTCTTTTTGTGCCAAACCCATAAAACAAACCCTAAGTCCACAAAATCAATGAGACAATATACAGTATCAGCAGCCCAATTTCCTCCCAACTTATAACTCATACTTTCTTATTTATACCATATGCACAACTGTTTTAAGATTGAATGAACTAACCTTTAAGAAGTCTAAAAAGGCAGGTTTGGTGGCACAAGATTTCTTGAGAATCCCAACAGCTGTACTGAAGTTGTTTACATATTCACTGTATGCATCCAATACCATAGATTTAGAAAACTGAAAAGAAAAAAGGGTAAATCTTAACTATAAATACAAAAGACCTCTGCCAGCACAGCCATATAGACTTCTGACTGTTAGGGACTTGCCTTGCTCAGAACTAAGGGCTTTGCTTGGCCTAGTGCTAGATATACAGAAATACTGGTAATACCCAAAATAATCTTTCTGCAGAAGACAGGTTGGAAACAGAAAGATATAACAGCTGTGAATTTCAAGAAATGCATTTACAGATATTGCTTCATCGTGGCTAGAACACCAGGGCACAACCTGAGGACTATGGGCAATCAAAGGGCATCCACCGCGATTTGAAGTGGCAGCTGAGATCCCCTGCTCATCTCACTGCCTGCCTTCCAGGTTAAGTGAATCAGCAAAGTCCCAGGGCCTTCACATCCTGACTTCAGCTATTAAGGACTTACCAAAAAAGCAGACAGATTGTGTGGCCTGCAAACAGTCATGGGAATGGTAAGATCAATGCCCATTGCCTTCTTGGTAATTTTATCCCTCTCTTTTGCAGAGCTGGTCTCACTAAGATTACCTAACTTGCTTCAGTCACAAGAAGACAGATTTGCTTGAAACAACAAATCTTTAGTAACTATTTCATTTTGGGTGAACTGTGATCAGATCCCAGCTCTCTTACAGCAGGCATGAAAATGTGGTGATTTCCAGCACTTGGGTGGCAACAAAACAAAGCACTCAAGCCAGAAGGCAGGCAGCCTTTTCCAGCCACACTTTCATGGTGAAAAATCTCTTTCTATCAACCAAGGCCACTTCTTGTTTTCTCTAATTTAAAGCAGTACCTAATTCTGCCCTTTACTGAATGGATTTCCATTAATGATGGGATAGTGTTTTACAAATATTCTTTACCAGTGCCCCATCTCAGTTCAAACTCAGGAATTCAGGACATTACCTACTGTGGTTTCTTCCTATTTGCACACTAGTAGGTATGACTACACACTTTTTAAGAGATGCTGAGCCTCAGTCTCACCTTAAGTTTGGCGGGTTTGTGAATCTCTAATTTCTCATAAAAATAAACTGTTTACTTAAATGTCTGAAAGATTAATCAAAGCCTGAAAACTTTGCTCACAATCCTTTCACATCTGCTAACCAAGCTGAAGACGTGTGTTGGTGTCAGTTTCCTTATCAGGATAGTACATGCATACTCTTGACAGTTGCCACAGGCATTGGAGAATATGGGAATAAAGCAGCTAAGTTAGAAAGATATGGAGATGGAAAAAACAAGACTAAAATAAAAACAGATTATCTGTTCTGACACATTTGCTTACTGAAGCAACAAAGACATCACCGATCATTTCAACAGAGTCCCACTCAGATACACGACTCGCCAGCGCAATCTGAAACATTGAATGGCACTGAAGAATTTCCTTAATTCGATAAAAGACCATTTTAAGTTTTCTTTCACTCAGTAATTTTGGTTCCATATCTGAAAGGGGCTTCTCATATTGCTGTGGGGAAAAAAAAAAAAGCAAATTGATTTAAATAAACAAAAAAATGGACTTCTATAAGCAGAAAAACCAACTTATGCAACAGTACACACACACAAAATCACTGAACATTTGGCATGAAGCATCTGTAGCAAAATCTGTGCCAGTCATATGACAGATTCTTTAATGATCTTTAATGATTCTTTTTCAAATATTCAAAATTTTAAAATGCAAAAGATATTAAGGTACCTCCAGGATTCTTTTGAGAGCATCCACATAATTCTTCTCACTATCAACTACAGAGCCCAAAATATACCTTCTCACAACCTGTTGAAACAACAAAAGTTTTGTCCAAAGTTCTAATCAGGTAACACATTCATCACAGTTGGAAATGGTGACAATAAAATTCTCACATTAATAAAACAAAAAAAATACAAAGCAATTTCAGTACTGGAACTGTAATAAAATATTGTATGTCTTCAAATATAATTAAATTTACTATTATTCTAAAACTACTTACTTTAAAGAACACAACAATTATTGTATCAATATCTGTAATTTTCTTCTGACTGTTGTAATTCCAAGCTTTACTTTTGAAACTTGTGTTTTGACTTTGGCATTTAACAATGCTCTCAGGCACCTGGTGCAATTTTTAGGGCTGTCCTGTGCAGGGCCAGGAGTTGGACTTCAATGATCCTACTGATCTTTCAAACCACGACATTCTATAATCCTATGCACCTTAAATGTATATATGTAGGCATTAATGGAAACAATTATAGGTATAAGATGATGTTGACTACTTCAGTGATTTGCTACAATAAAAATAGGTAACAAGTTTTCAAAAACCACTCCTAAATTTTATTTTTAATAGGTTTTATAAATTTATTAGGAGCAAAATGAAGGGCAAACAAGCA
Organism: Lycocorax pyrrhopterus obiensis; assembly: GCA_014706295.1. Lineage (NCBI taxonomy): Eukaryota > Metazoa > Chordata > Aves > Passeriformes > Paradisaeidae > Lycocorax > Lycocorax pyrrhopterus. The sequence goes on from JACSVZ010000004.1 coordinate 90,505,489, forward strand.
AATACTAATTGCCTTTTAAAGTTAAGGCCATATAAACTGTACCACTGAGAAACTATCCAAGTCAGCATTCTCTTCTGGGCATTACCATGCATAAGTAAAAACCCCCGTCTCATCTATATTTATATGCATTGACAGAGTTGTAAGAGCTTCGGGAAATGCTACCATATTTCATGTTAATAAACTACAGGCTATTTATCACACCTCCTTCTCCACCTTCTGCTTCTGTAATTCAGCTGAAACGAACGTGCGGGTGGCAGGACAGGAAGGACTGGAGAACTGATCTGGTTTAGAATTTAAGCTTCTTGCCATCAATTAGATTTCTTGTTGGTTATAAGGATTTGTTTTCACTCAAATCCATTTCCTAATCCAGCTCATCTCAGAGTTTTCAAAAGGGGAACTATGAGGGAGAAGGCAGCACAGGGGTAGGATCAAACCACTTTCCATAACTATAAGAGAAGGCAAAACTGCTCATTTTGCTATTTTAAGATAGCCTAAATGACCATGAAGCTCAAACCTCAGGCTTGCTTCTTTCTGCTCCAGAACCCCATAGCCTCCTGCCTCCTTTACCATGACTGCCTTTAAATTCTCCACACTTGTATTTTGCATTATTAAATGCAGGTTGTGCGAGAATTTTCTTTCAAGTACTGGCATTTCAAAGAAGGACCTCAAAATTATCTGAGGCTTTGCTTAAAGATATATACAGTAAAATTAGTTGTGTCTAATCTGTGTTTAGAATGGATTTAGCAGTGTCTTATTTGGTACAGTGGATCAGCTTCTCTGGTGAAGAATACTAATCCTACTTTTAGTCACAGTTCATTCCTCGGAAAAGAATAAACATCTGTAGAAATAAAAATTTCAGGCTATATAATACACAAAACGAATATTTATTAGTGGCTTCAGCTTATTGCGATAGATATGAGCCCCAGCCTCAGTACGTGCAGGCACCAGGATTTAAACAGAAGCCATCGTGCCACCTGCTGTTTGAAGCCAGCATGTCCACAGAGCAGCTCTGCTGTGACAGGGCAGCTGGGCTGGAAGGGGTCCTGGCCCGGTGTGCCCAGGGCTGTGACCCCCTCCCACAGCCAGGACTATGCTGGCCCCCCCGAGCTGCTCCGGTGTTCCTGTGCACCCCAGCCCACCAGAGCCCGGCTGACCAGCAGCCAGCCTCCCACACACAGCTGCTGCAGCCCTCCAGTTCAGCGTCACCTCCAGATGCGCACTGCAGCTGCCATCCAGATTACTCATACAGGCTTCAAATGCCACAGGGCCGTGCCTGCTCCTGAGGGACAGCACTACCACTGACCACCCGCTGCACGCTGTACCACGGACTACACTGAGCGGGACGTCCTCATCTGTTTTCCACCCACCATTTTAGTCCACCCATACAGACTGTATCTTATCCACAGGAGTACAGGAATACTACAGGAGACAGCTGAAAGCCCTGTTAAGGCAGAGGTAAGTGACACAATTTGCTCCCCTCTGCCCACAAGCCAGTCACCTCAAAGGGGCTCCAGCTGGTCAGGCACAAATGGACTCTGGTCCATCTATGCTGATTTTTCCCACTCACCCTCCTGTCCTACTGAACCCAGACATTGCTCCCAAGAGCATGTGCTCCATCACTTTTGTTGGCAGTGAGGTCAGGACAGACTCAGTCCTCCTTCTTGTGGGTAAGAGCGTGACACTTTTTCCCAGTCTTCTGATCACTGTGATTTTAGATGACCGAGAAAGGCCTTACCTGCAGCACCCTGAAATCCATCCCATCTGGTCCCACAGACACCTGTATGCCCAAATGGCCTCAGCTCCCCCAAGTGCAGATTAGGCTTCGCCCCAGCAGACCCGCCTCTGGGCTCCTGGGCTGAGTCTTGAGGACAAGCCTCACCAGGAAAACCTGAGGCAAAGGTAGCACAGTCTTTGACTCTTTCTCACCGAGTCCGTGCCCCACCAAGCAGCATGTCATGTTTTTATCAGCTTCCATTTGTTGCCAATGTACATATAACAAACTCCTCACTGCTGCCCCTCACACCTCACTAGCTCCAGCTGAGCTTTGGCGTTCCTAACTCCATTCCTGCCCACTTGGACAGCTCCTCCTGGGCAGATGAGCAATATAGGTCATGACTCACACAACTATTACTAGTTTGTCCAAACTATAAGCACTCTGGGTTTTTTTTGCAAAAGGGTAAACTTATTTATACAAAACTACCCCAGTGAAACTCAAATTCCTATTTGCAAAGAAGGAAAGAGCATCCAGACTGATGCTGAAATCTCACATTACAATAAAATCTTACAGTAATGGAACACAGTTTGGTAGTTGCATTGTTACAAGATTAGCACTTCATTGTGTTAAATACATGAGAAAAGTAAACCTCACCCAAGTAAAAGGTAAAACAAACAAACAAAAACCCCTGAAAATATGCAGCCCTCTCCTCAGCTGCCCCTTAGTTTGTTTTTTTGCTCATTTTCTGAAGGTACTGACCAACTAACTCATGACTTGACACCACAAGAAGATAAAAACTCTCATACAGTTATTAGTTGTCATAACAATACAGTAACATGAACCCACGGGATTTATTTTCAGCCAAAATTTCTTAACTGATGGTGATTTTGGTATTTTTGAAGTGATTTCCACAGTGACCATACAGTTTGAGGCGGAGAACAGCAAAATGTATTCTTCTGTAGACTTGATTTTACTGGGAATTATTTTTTTTAACCAAGAAAAACCTTTAGATTCTAAGAGCATACAGGACATTCTCTACATTTAAAATGGAAATCCCAGAGCACCTGGAGCAACATCTTCTGATTCAATAAAAATGCTTTAACTCTCTTCTTTTTTTAACTTAAAATCATCACATTTAGCTTAAGTGTTCAGATAGTGAAACAATATAGTTCTTACAGATAATTTTATAATGCACACCAGCATTTTGCATCTCTGGGTGAACTCAGGATTGATGCAACAATATGCACACACACCAATTTTCAAAAAACTACTTACTCAGTTCTGAATTTGATGTCCACTTTAGTAAAATGCCAATATGTTTGAAGACCAAAGGCACCTAAGAGCCATTGGTGTAGCGCAGAAGGGGAGAAAAAAGAGGCAGAAGACCATATTTCCCAAAGCTTACTACCTGCTGCTGTGATAATCCTTCAGGCATAGGAGTCATAATTGCTTCGGTATGCATACAGTCCACATCAATAAATAAATTTAGCTCTTCTTCTTCCAGACATGATGATGATCTGTGATCTACAAATAAATAACCAAAATGTCAGCTTCCACATGTGGATTGAAAGAAGAAAAAAGAAAAAAAGTACCCAAAAAAGCAAAGATCCAAGCACGGCAGTTATAAATTTTCACTTACCAAACAAAAGAAATTTCCCGGCACTTCTGTATCATCTGTGAAATCACATACATACCACCACCAATAGGCACTCTAATACAGAACATCCTTCAAAGGCATCCTAATATCCCACAGCTGGAGACAGCCTAAGCATCTTTTGCTTGACCTCTACTCCCTTCTCTCAGCCAGGAGAATGGGGGTGACCAGAGGGCAGAACATGACAACTTGGTTTATTAAAGCATTGCAGCTCCAGGGCCAGCAGTTTTAAAATAAATGATCCCTGGGAAGAAACTGAACACACCCATAATACTATCCAGCTAAAAAAAATTCCATACACCCTTCCACAACTGAACAAAAGTCGCCAAATTCACCAAAATGTTTGCTTTCATCAGCAAGGAGTGAGGGATTCTGCATTGCTCTGTGGATAATATTACTGAAAAAGCACCACCGAAGTGCACTGATAGGTGGCAGCACACAGCCAGCCAAACAAGCAGACAGGAGGAAAGGAGACATAAAGAAAGAACAGTATGGGAAACTGTCTTAGAACAAAAAGAGAAATAAACTCATGAGTTTAGTTATCAAATTTGTCACCAGCTATTCGCTGATTTGGAAAGAGGTTATGGGATTCAACCATCCACAGATACACGGTGTCTGCAACCTAACTGCTAGAAATGCAAGAAGGAATGCCAGGCCCACTGTAACACTGCCCTGCAGATCATTTTCATCTGTGCAACTGCAAGAAGTTGAGGATACATTTTTTGATCACTTCATTTTGTGTAAGTAGCTTTCTATATTCAATCTGTAAATTAAGTAAATTGAGAAGCAGTCAGAGGTCATGACAGGGATGTAAGATGTGCCCTGGCCCATAACAGATAAGATGGAACTTTATGTTACCTCTCTCAATAAAAATATCTTGTTCCACCCTTGTGGTTTTATCTTCCTAAAATTGTAGTTTTATAAGTTCTGAAGTTACTACCATTTAATTAGTTGGGCAGAAACTCAAGCAGAAATATATACTATCTCTCAGACTTACCTTGGAAAAAGAAACTAGTTTAATTTACTACCACCTGTCTCTTGAAAAAATTACCTGTGGACAGCTGCTGCCAAGGCTCAGACAAAGGACTGTCACTTGCTCTCAACTACAGAAAGAACACAAATACTTCTGTGGCTTTTTGATTTTACATCACTTTCTGTTTTCCCAATCCAAATTCAGCTTTCATCAAAAATCATCAAACTGATTAAGCAGAACAGTCTTTTCCCCTACTTCCACTCTTAAGCATGGAAAGCATTACTCCTTGCCAATTATGAACGTTTTAAAATAGTCAACTACTCCTCCACTGAAAACCATGTCTTAATAGCACATTCTCCTGACATTCGAGAGTTATTTGATGGAGAGACCTGGAAAGACTTAGTAACTGTGCTGATTTTGGCTGGGGTAGAATTAATTTTCTTCACAGGGGCTAGTATGGAGCTATGTTTTAGATTCGTGCTGAACACAGAGTTGATAATATAGAGATGTTTTTGTTATTGCTGAGCAGGGCTTACACAGGCCAAGGCCTTTGCTGCTTTTTGTACTGCCACGCTGATGAGGGGGCTGGAGGTACATGGGAGGATGGGAGGAGATACAGCCAGGACAGGTGACCCAAACTGACCAAAGGGATATTCCAGACCATACGACATCATGCTCAGTATACAACGTGGGAGGAAGGAGTAAGGGGAGAGGACGTTTGGAGTGATGGCGTTTTTGTCCCACGTAACTGCTGTGCGTGATGGGGCCCTGCTCTCCTGGACATGGATAAGCACCTGCCTGCCCTTGGGAAGCAGTGAACTAGTTCCTTGTCTTTCTTCGCTTGTTGTGGCTTTTATGTTCACTATTAAACTGTCTTAACCCACAAGTTCTCACTCTTAGCCTTGTAATGCTCTCCCCAGTGCTGGTGGTGGGGGAGTGAGCGAGTAGCTGTGTGGGGCTTGGCTGCTGGCTGGGGTTACACCATGACAGTAACTCAACATCATTTGCATACTCCCATCTACCACTACCTAGATTGCACTGTTGGGTGGGGTTTTTTGCTGGTTTTAAGTTGACTCTTCTCTGTGGTCCTCAGGTTTTTTTTCTTGCCCCAACCATTAAAAACTGCTCAAGATGCAATGACCATACTGTCATCTGAACTGAATATTATACCATACATTTTTGATATATATCTGATTTCTTGCATCTAGCTCTCAGCTCCCAGTACAAAAATTTGCTACACCATTCATCTTCTTTCTCAGAAATTACTAGATAACGTAACAAAGAGAAACACTGTAAATAGCATATACCTTGAGAAATGAAAGATTTTGTCCGAATGAAGGAACGACCCTTCTTCACAGCTGCTTTTGTCTTTTCAAGTCCATCTTTGGTACCTTCTCTAGCAGCTCTCATAAGCTTTTGCATCTGTAACATAAAACATACAGTCTACATGTTCAGTGAATAACAGGAAAACATTTGAGCTTGCAAACTTTAGGCTATCAATATAGTCCAAAGTCAAATGAATATATAATAAGTAGAGAGAACCATGAAAACTCAGAGCTGAGCTCCTGTATTTCAAAATAAAATAAAAACTGGAGACAAGGACTTAATTCATGGCAATACCGTACACAAGTGTAAAGAGCAGAAATGCTTAAGAACCCTTCTGCATCAAACATATAAATTTTAAATAGTCTCAAATATTATCTTATGCAACAAATACCTACTACTCACAGGTCATTAATGGCCAGAGGTCTTGTCCATCTTTCAGTGTCCCAATAACTCTTCCAAAGTATTTCTGATCTAAAGATAATCCCCTAGACTCAGTTATATATTAACTGTATTCTTAAACAAACACTGTTATGAAGGAAAAAGTTACAACTAATAACTTCATTTATTGAAGAAATGCATTGATTTAATTAAGAATTCCATAATCCTACAGTACACTACTACAGCCAAATGAAATTACATGGAACAAAAAAAAATAAAAACCACCAAAGACGTACTGTTTTGCTGGAAAATGCTTATTAAAAAACCCTGCTTTGTACTTCTTTCCCAAAATGTCACAACAAAAAATCCCCACTACTGTCAGAACACAAACAAAGCTGTCTTGCTGCAATCAGGCAATTTCTGGGTTTGAGACCGAAGCTTTTTGCAAAAACCCAGTCTTTTCATACTGGCTCCATTCAGAACGGAGAGCAGGGAGATTCCCAATTTGGTCCTGTGTGGCCGGAGGGCCAGGGCCAGGGCCAGGGCCAGGGCTAGGCTAGCCCCATGGAGCCAAGGTCTCAGAGAGGCACTAGGGTTGCACACCTGGTTCAAGCTCTGGGATAAGGGCACCAGTCAGCAGGAAAAGACAATGCCCTATCTCATTTTCCGAGACTGTTAACATTAAAAGTAAGCATGAGAAAAGGACCTTGACCAAGCGTTTTTAAGACTATGGCAATATTGTAGTCTTTAATTTAAGACTGTAAAATAAAAATTCAGCATATTTAGAATTCATTTCATACAAATGATTGTCTACTTTTTCAAGCTGTTATTAAAAGACAACATTGTCTGTGTTGGAAAAGCAATTATTTAAATGTAGCTAGTTACAAAAATCAACTACACTACCTTCAGCTCATGTTTTTGCTTTAGTTGCTGAAACTCTACTGCTCCCACAGTGTTTGACATCAAATCTTTCATCTTTTTTTCATAATGCTCCTTTAAACGCGTTAGGTCATGAGAAAGCTACAGTGCATAAAAAGACACAATCTTTTCAAAAAGCTGTAGTGAAAACTTCATGCTAAAGCACTCACATAAATCATGCACATTGCCCCATCTATCTACTGATACAAAGACAACTGAGGGAAAACTACCACTAAGGAAAAACTATCACTAAGGGAAAACTATCACTGAGGGAAGCTCCAGCCCGAGGAAGGGACCATCGCTCCTGGGCACTGCTGAACTCAGCCAGGTGCTTTTCTGTAAAGACAGGGGCAAAGCCACTTAGACTAAGGTAACTATATTGTTATATATATCTTAATTATATTGTGCCTATCTCTCAAAATCCACATGGAAAAAATACATCAGCTTTAACCATATTCACTGGAGCACAAACCCTAGTCTGTATTTCAGACTATCCTTTAAAACAGTGAATCAGAAGAAAACTCAGAGACTGAAGAACCTGCAGAGACTGCTGGCACCTGAGAATATGGAAATTGACAGGGCAGTGAGTCAGGTAAGGAGACACTAACAGGATTCATGGTCTTGTAATTTTCATATGCATCATAGCCTCATTGTATGAACTTGGGTGTAACCATCTCGTACATGAATATATTCATTTGCAAGGTAAGTAAACTATCACAGAGAAAGGAATGCTCTGGAATACTAATTACCATTTGTTAAGCATTTTGACAAAGATAGATAAAAGAGGTTAAAATGCTACCAGGAAAAAAAAAAAGGAAAATATTTGGTGTGCCCTATAATAGAAGTCCAGTGGAAAACCCCTCAGCTTGATATCAACAGAGTTATTTGGCAAGAGATCAAAGCCTCAGGAAAGAGAAGGCCTACTGAGTTGAAAACGAAGTGACAGGCCCAGCACGTAGCTCCACTAGGCTGGGTCAGGATGCAATTACCTCTAACATGATGATTCTGGCATCACAGCAGTATAATGAAGAATAGCATCTGGTTCACAGACTAGAAATATTTAACAGCACAAAAACCTTCCCTTCTTAAAATAAATTAGTAAATAAATAGAATAATAAGACTCATAATGAAAAAGTGACTTTGAGGGAAGCCATACCAGCACTTAAAATTAAAAATCCCACCTCCAACATTGCCATACTTTTCAACTAACACTAAAATTGTAAGTAGGGCAAGTCCCTCACAGGCTCTGAAAGGCTACAAAAGGCGATGTGCTGGGAATATACTGTAATATCCATCACAAGACCTGAGAAGTGAGAGTTAGTTTAAGGAATGGATACAATGTATATAAAGAAGAGTAGTGCCTGCCCATGTTGAAGTGCCAGCGCAGGGAGGGCTGGGGTTGGTTTTCTGTGGATTTTTTTGTTTGTTTGTTTTCTTGTTTGTTGCAGGTTTTTTTTCAGCAGTCTTAAACTTTGTCTTTCCTCATTCTCTGCCAAAACCCTTCCCTAATTTCCCGATTTCTCCATCTCCCAGCAACCCATCCAGGTGCAGGAGCCTCTCTGACTTTTCCATCCACCAGCTTAAGTGTTCCTCACCTCCTCATGCCCATCCTCACAAGGCAATCCCCAAAACCTTTTTTCACAGGCCTGAAAAAACCATCTGCAGGGCAGTACACAAGGGCACACACTTCTCCTGTGATCACTTCTCAGTCTCTTGCTCAGACACTCTGTGCCTGATCCTGGTGCAATCACATTCAACCACTGCCAACAGTTTTCCATGACAGACAAAAGAGAGGTCCCAAAAAATGGCTTTAAACCTTGCTTTGTGCACATACGTAAATAGATTCTTATGACTATGGCCAAAGCTGAAGCTAGGGATAACAAGACAAGATTAAAAAAAAAAAAAAAGAATAAGCCAGCAGCCATGTTAAGGCTTACACACTCAAACACAAAGTAATTTCCTAGCCTCTTCCAAGGTATTTAAAACAAACCAAAAAAAAATCAAACTCAGTTTCTTCAGTCTTGTTAAAAAAAAGCCCAAACAAACAGCTGCAACAGCTTAAGATCATTCTAGTCAGAACAAAACCAAGAAAAACCAGAGGAAAAAGTACAGATTTGGGTGGGCTCAAGTCTTGCAGTTAATTGCTCACTCCCTGATTTCCAAAGGACAGGCAGCAAGGATGGAGGTGGGGAGAGAGCAGATAACACATAATGGAGGGAAACACAGACAGCAAGGCTTTTATTCTCATCAAGATAAGAAACCTGCAAAATGAAAATAAGGGTCCTATGAAATAACACCCTGTCTGCAACCCCTGCACATTCCAGCCACGGGGTGCTGAGGCAGTTGACAACACACAGCTGCCAAGTGGCTCCTGGGGTCCTGTCCCTAGTCAGCACACACTGGGGAGCCTCTCACAAAGAGGGTACACGATGGCAGAAGGAGAGGAGCCAAGGCAACAAGAATGCAAGAGCCCGGGGCTTCTCTCCCTGTGCGATGGGAGAGATGCAGTGAGGACAGGCGCCTGTGTCACCTGTGTCTTCCAGCCTCCCGCAGAACAGATGGAGCCAAAGGTACCACACCTGAGAAGTGTCACAGACGGATCATTTTAATCATGCCACCTCTCTTCTCTCCTAATAGGTAGAATTCTCTTTGATTACAAAAATCATTTACTTTCAGAAGCTTTTTAAGCTCAGTCACTTTCAAACAACCAAAATGATGCAGACCTAAGACAAAAAGCTAGGGAACACTGGTAAAGAGTTTTGTGACTTTTGAGCACCTAAAGATCCCAAACCTTCAATTCTTGTCAGGCTTGTCCCCATTTATTCTTCACATTATTTTCCACACTTATTTACCACTTACACTAATCCAGCAACTGCAAAAGAAGAGAAGGTGAGGAACTGCCCACAAGCAAAAATAATCTCATTTTTAATTTCATTTTTATCCAATTTGAGTTTTTTCTTTTTTGTAATAAGCTTCTGTTTAATATTTTCACCTCTTCTTTTCCCTGTTACATTTTGTTGTGTACTGTCACTTCCACACTGATTCACATCTCCTTTAAAAAGATGCTGTTGGCATTTGAAACTGAATTGAGGAAAAAAAGAAATACGGGTGAGAAAGGCAAGTGTTGGAAACCAGGATAACCTCAATGACTGAGCAGCACTGCAGGATACATACATGTCTCTTGTGGTTGCCTCGCAAAAAGGAGCTGGGAATTCCATTTTTACACTCAGAATCACTCTGTTCTTCATAGCTTTCAAACTCACTTGAACTCCACCCATATTCCAGTGAGCTGTTTCCACCATCATCACCATTTTCAACATCATCATAAATCATTTCCTCTGCAAGAATTAAACCAAAATAAATAAAGCTACACTGAAATTTGTGTTTGTTTGAACACCAAAAAACTTGTTCAGGATATGCTATAAAGAATTGTACAGACTTTTGTATGCACATTAAAAATTCTGAATTAAATACAATAGTCAAATAGCCAAAGTGGGTTGTCTTTGCTGAAACAGAGCAATAAAAAAGGACAGTGTTATGGGTACACACCACGATCCTTTTAAAAACATGCGCTACTCAAATGACACTGTTGTGTTGTCCAAATCCCACAACATGTTTTAGAACTTCAGAGGAAGTTGAACTGTAGCTATGAACACTCATCTGCACTCAGAAGCAACATCCTTCCACTTGTAAGCTTGCCATTTGTCCCTAGGGACATCAACTCAAATGATAAATGCTAAAACATTGCAAGAATCAAACGAAAATGTCACTACTTCAAGCAGAACAGATCAGACCAAAGTAGCAAGAAAGGTGTCACACAATGGTATTTTGTGACTCATCACCACCAGTCACCGGAAGTCTCCCACATCTGGCAGTTACCTTGGTCATAATTTGCTCTAAAAACTTGAAGTACTTCAAGTGTTGAACTTCTCAAGATCTAACCTTTTCAAATCTATATTGCAAAGGCTGACCAAAGTACCTCCTGTTAACAGGTCTTCCCACTGGCACAGATGTCAAGAACATAAAACTGACTCAAAACAAAACGGAAAGTTTAGAGCCAATTGCTTATCAGGAAACAGGAATGCACTCCACATGCAGCATCATTTGTCACTGCAAGTAAAAAAGTGTGGACATTTCTGCCAGGAATCACTATTGTCAGAGGTTAGGATGCAGCATTTAAAACTGTCTCCTATTAAATTCAGGAAACAGAAGCTGTGCTTTTAAGATTGAAGTTTCATTTAAACAGAGAAAAACTATGTACTCAAAAGAAAAGCTGACATGTTATACATCCACCTAAACCCTGGATTTTAATATTAACATTAATTAAATTCTTTATAATTAGCACAGCAGATTCTAGTCTAATCTGGAAGATTCAGATTTTAAAAAAAAAATTTAAATCCCCATGCATATCAAGACTGTCCTTAAAATATTGTTACTGAAGAAGACATCTTAGTGGTAATCTAGCACAATGAATAATTTAAAAGAACCATCATAGTAAGTCAAAATAAATCAAGACTTATGCAAGTCTAACTCCTGTGCTGTCAGTATTGGGGCAGGATTTATGCCATGACTGGGTAAATTTATCTTGTCCATGTCTTAATGTAGATAGTCTGATTGAAACTGTTTTTGGAATAGTTGTGTCTCCCTGACAAAATATACAAATAATAAACACCAAGATCATGAATGTACGAAGATGAAACTTCCCTTACTACCTATCTCCTCATAATTTTTCAATGCCTTTGGGGACAAAATGAAAGTCAAAATTTTAATCAATGTCTTATGGGTTAAGCTAAAGATTCTGACCAATATGCTCAGCAGAGCTTTGCTCCATATCCCATCTCCCACCCAGTTCAGCTGCCTGGGCCTGGTGTATGTGTTTCCTGACTGATCAGCAACAGCGCAAAGATGTCCCTGCTCAGAGAAGCACAGTCCACTGAGGGAACTTCCAGTAATGTAAGCATTCAAGTCATGAATGTAACATAGTACTTTCCAACAATAAATGAAAAAAAAATCAGTAATAATTTGTAAAACACCTTGCCTGAACATTACAAAGGACAAGAAATGAAACTATTACAGCTTTAAAGATTAATGTGGTTTCCACAAAAGAAAGCTTAAGTGTTTTCTTGATTCATTAACAATTTCAGTATCAAACACCTACACCCTCTGAGAACCGCGACAAGTAAGATGCTGAGTTCCCAATAAGCCAATCCACTCAAACACAAAATCAATCAGTAGCAACTGATCTTTAAGCAGACTTCACTATACCCAAAAACTACAAAACAAATCTGAGCAAGAACTCAAAGAAATAAGCTTCTTGAGCCCTAACTCCATCATTCCCAGTAAAGGTAAAATCTTGACTCCAGCAAATACTTTGAGATCTATTCTGCCCCCTCCAAACATGGTCACAACCATGAGGAGTGGACTACTCCAAAGCTGAAATAAAACATATCTGTAGAGTCACAATCAGGATGGTAAACAGCCACCCTGGACCATCTCTTCCATCGACCAAGCATTAATATATTGAACGGGACTTTGAAGGAAGGAGCTTCTCTCTACAACCATGAAAAGGATACATTATCACACATCATCTATTTAAAATGCCCTTTTCCTAACTACCTTGCCTTGTTCAGGACACTACAGCTACAACACCCAACACTGTAATTCTCTAATATGCAGAATACTCAAGCATTTGGAACAGTATCTATAAAACAAAGCAGAATTCAACTTCTGAGAAAAGCAGTATAGGAGACCTGCTGAGATAAAGTCTTTTAAGTGTTAGTTTAACTCTGAACTTTCTAAGACCTACAAATTATTTATACTTTTACGTATATTTACATATATTTTAGGTATTTAATGAACATATCTGTTCAATATACATGCATATAATTCCATTTTACATTGCTTTCAACATTACAAAGACCTCAAACCTGGTTCAGAGTCTGAATCTTCTCTTGGCACATCATCGTAAATTACCTCATCCGGGTCTAAAACCAAGACAGAAAAAAAAACAAATGAGAAACTTCCTAAAACTTGAATGGGACCAAGTGTTTAAGAGGCATTTGGGCAAAGCCCTTAACGTGCCTTTAGCTTTTGGTCAGCCCTGAAACAGTCAGGCAGTTGAAACACTGTAGGTCCTCTCCCTGAAATACTCTATTCTATTTTAAAGAATTTTGGTTATATTGGCATATATGAATACAATGGAGATATGACTCACCCTCCACTAGCATTTTGCTTGCACATCTAATCTTTCCAACAGTGCAATAATGCATAAAGCAGTATATGGTATTTGTGAAATTTCAGAGTTTTATCTGCATTGCTTTTGATGACCTTTGGTAGCCTGAGAACAAAAATCCACTTCAACAGTCAGTATTTCTCCCTCCTTTTTACAGAAGTATGGAATGTTCTGTGCCTGTCGAAGGCTGCTCATTGCCTTACTAATGGCTGTAGGAAAGCTGCAATCGACTTTTTAAAAAGAACCAAAACTAAATAATGCAATGATCATCATAGTACATTAAGAGGCAGAATGACGACGCAAATTCTTCAGTCACTTCACGAAATATGTAAGATGAACCTCCAGCCCAGTGGAGGACGTAACCTGTCCTCAAACCACACAGTCTCTGTTCTGGTTTAAAATGCAGCTGCCAGCCAAGAATCAACAGCACACAGCAAGACAAAGTGGCAACTCCTTCCTTTCCACCTTCTCCAAGTACTTATTTGCCAACTACTGCACAAGAAGAGCAATTTCAAATACAGTTGCAGATCAGACTCTGAACTGGAGCTTATTTCCACTGCACATGCATTGATGGAGCCAAATGACTTCCAAAAAACAGTTACAAATGATTCCACAGACTCCAAAAGGTGGAAAAGTGAATGTCACCTTTATTCTAAAATACAATTTTATTACACTGTTGAATGTTCTAACGGGTATGGCTTGGTTCTGGAACCTATCTGAAAACATACAGTAAAAGTGAACATGGACATACCTATAAAACCTGCTTATGCACATAGATACACACATACTGCTGATCACAACTTAAAACTGACCACCTCCTACAGTTGCACTTCAGTGCTCACTGATACTTACTTTCCATCCATGCTGTATTTGCAGGATCAGCAACCCATTTGGCCAGGGCATCGTCCTCTCTCTTGGTCTGGTTATCTTCACTTGAAAAAAAGGCCATAAAATAAAAGAAGTAAAAGTTACACCACAATGTTTTTAAACATCCATGAAGACAAGACAATAAATATCTTTCTTTTCTTCTAGTTTCCACTTCAAGGCTGCTGATTACACAAAAATGTAGTTGGGTGATGAATAATTATTCTATTTAACAGTCTGACAATTTTAGTCAGAAAATTTAAAACACTTTCTTTACAATCTTAAAAAATACTTTGCTTTTGAGTTCATCTATCAGAACACAGGAAATTCTCTCAGAAAAGAGTGAACTGAGAGCTTCTTTTTAATGGTAAATAGGACTAAAGACATTCTGGGTTACATCAGGGGCCATCAGGCATAGCTGTCCTCCTCCTCCACCTGGTGCCGGTGAGGCTGAACCTCTAGCAGCACGTCCAGTTTTGGCTTCCCAACACCCCCCTGCTAGAGAGCTGTGGAGAAGTTGAAGCAACCTATAGAGAGATGTAGAGAAACTGAAGTCAGGGACTAAAGCACATGGTTGATAAGGAAGGAGATAAAAGACATGGAGATTGTTTAGTTTGGTGAAAAGGATGTTATGGGGTGATCCAAGAGCAGCTACAACTATCCAAAAGAGAACTACAGAGGTGATGGAATCAGGGTTATTTGTTTGTTTGGGTTTGTTTGGGGGGGTTTGGCACCCTCTTTTTTTTAAATGCCAGACAAAGGGGGAATGGTCAACAGACTGCCCACTGGAAGATTTGGGTTGGAATTTTGGGGAGTGTAGGGAAGGGAAGGGGGGAAGGAAGGTAGTACAGCAGGGAAGACTCCCTAGGGAAGCATCTCCATCCTTGGAGGGTTTCAAGGCTCAGCCAGCAAGGCCCTAGTTGATCTGATGGAGTATTGGCAGTAGTCATGCTGAAAGCAGCAGGCTAGACAAGATCTCCAGCAATCTGTTGCAGCTGAAACTGCCATCATTCTATAAAAATTCAACCCAGTGTCTTCCAAAATGTCATGCACAGTTACACACACAAGAACCCCAACCAATGCTGATTTTAGTACACAACCAGAATTACAGGGCTAAGAAAGTGAAAAAAAACAAACCAACAAACATGGAAGCATTACACAAGGAGAATAAAATACTTATTAAATGCAAGCTTTCTTAGGAATTAAGGTTTAACAAATCATTAAAACTTGCTGAACTGGCAATCACCTATTTTGAGGGTCCTCCAAGTTTACAGAATTATAAATACATTCTTCAGTTGCTGACTGTGTACCTGCCAAGTAGAAAAAAAAGAAAAATGCTTGGAATAACATATCAGTTTGGTTCAAATGCCACATTTTAACATAAGAAACTGATTTTACTAGTTCATTGCCAAAGAATAATCTCCTTCTTTGCAATAGTTTTATTCTTACATGCGTCTAAAAAAATTTAGAAGTTACTTCACACCATGTATTTTTGAAAATTAAGTAATTCAAAGACACAGCCATTTGTCAGAAGAGCTGTCAAGAGGAAATTACAATGTCTGATGCATTTAATTCTATCTCTCAAACACATATTCCTCTACAGGTAATAAGGACGACACAAATATTTACTTTTACTTGACAGTATTCCTAATAGTGGTCAAAAGCAAAGGCTGGAATAAAGGCTGGAGTTAGAGAAGAATTTCTGCCTAGATAAAGAAACATATACTCAAAATACAAAAAGGAAAAGGCAGGATATGGGGAGCTTTCTTTCCCTACTCTCTTGACATTAAGCTGTCAGCTTTGTAAACTCTGGGTACAAAATGGATCTCCTGTTTCTGTAATAATCCATAGTTACTTCCCTTTCTAGTTTCCTTTTCTGTCTTAAAATTGCACTGAAAGACAAAGAGAATTCATCAAATCATCAAGGGAAAAATCCCACAGCAACTCTAAATCCACAAGAATTGGAAAATAAACAAACAGAAATGCATAGAGAAAAGGCAAAAAGAAGAGGAACTTTGCCAGGACCTAGAAAAACCAATAAAAGATATGAGAAAAAACCATTTGGCTTGAACACTGAATTCTGGATCTGAAAATTATTTCATTATGTTAAAAAAGGAATTAGCATTAATCATTCCCACACTCATCCAGGGTGAGTGCTATACAGGAAAGGTACCTGAGGTTAAACAAGGATTCCCCTTCAAATAAAGTAAGGTGTGTAAATACAGTACCTTCTTCATCTACAGAAACACTGCGTATGATGACAGGACTGGAGTATGCTGGCAGTATCAAAGGTAAGTTGGATGGCACAGCATATCCACAAGGGACAGGAACAGAATATCCACCAGACAAGCTTGGACTTGCACATTCATCTTGAGGACTTGGTTCCGGTGATGAGGATGGATCCTTGTCTTGGATTGGGGAAATATTTATGACTGAGTAGGGATTTACTTTGGCTGGAGTGCCTTCTGCAGCAGGTTCTGATGTTTGCAGCTTCTCACTGTTTTCTAAATTATCAGCTCCTTTAGTTGAAAAATTAAACAAAAATATAGTTTTATTTTTCATACCTGTTCAAGCTGCTCTAATAGCTCTTTGCAAGTATGCTGAACACTGACCTGATCTTTACTATACAAGTTGCTTACAACCTATGACTCAAAATTCTTCTCCTCATGACCACCCCTAAAATACTTCTTGTGTTTGTGTCTGGGTTCACTGGAGGGACATTCCTCAAAGAGCAGACCTGAAAATGCTCTGTTAAGAAAGGGGGGAAGAAAATAACTTGACAAGTTTTCCTCTTTGAAAATGTATTGTTTTCTGTTATGCAAAGTTCTCAGTATTTTTTAGACAAGCTGAAGTACAGCAGAATCACAGCCCCCTCTGAAGTGAACTGCAGAACTGCATCCCAAGGGATCAAATGATTTTGAGCTGTAAGCACAACTCCACAAAAGGGTGAGCAAGCAACAGATGTTCAGGGAAAGATGGTGTTTAAGTTCCAGGTTGTCAAACTGCACAGTACCTGAAGAGTTATCTATCTTTAATTGCCATAAGCACAGTGAGTCTGCTTACAAAAGGAAATTGGATCAAAGTAAGCAAAATCAGCTGTTAGCAATTTGAGCAGAATACAGCAATTTCCAGACTACACCTCAGCACTGGGAACATCCGTATACATCATAAAAAATGTTTCAATATTTAGCAACACTTCTGCTCACAAAATTCATACATTCAAACTCCACTTAGTTTTATGCACATCTCAAGCTCAGCAACCAGCAAGTTTAGCTGTGGAACAGCTTATCTCAAGTCATCAATGTGCCTTAAGACCAGCAAGTGTATAAAGTTTTCCTGTAGCAAGACACTCAGACTATGTCCAATCCATCGGTTTGGATGTCACACTTGAATGGGAAACCTCACAGGAATTACACACTATGGTCACTGCCCTGTCAGATCTACTATGACTGTATCTGGCAGGAATATTCAAAACACTTGCACAGTATCTCCATATGTGAGAGACTGAACTATGACTCAAAACAAATTGACCATTTTTGGAGGTTCCTGGGCGCTTTGCTAAGGCCAGGTTTGCAAGCCTGCAAAGAGAAGCCGGTGAGTTTTTGGGTGTATAATGACAAACCTTTGGTCTGCATAAGATGGAGGGGGTGAACTTATCACCACCAGAGGCTACAAACTGGGCTCTGAGGCTGGTAAAAGGCAGACCTCGTGGAGACAGGATTGTGCCTTTTATCATATCAAACTGCCCTCCCTTACATACATGCCCTCCTCGCGGGGAAGGTCCCATTCACACACAGGCTTACTGACACGAGAGGCAGCTGCCTTAGAAGAGGTCATAAACTATCAATGACCCTTGAAGTGCCCCCAGACTCATTCCTGAGGCCTTCCACCAGAGAACTGCATGTGATCAAAAGACAGTGTAAAACTTCCCCCTCACATAGGACATACTTGGGCACTCCCACCTGAACCTGAGAATGTATTAACCCACCAGACTTTGTACTTTGTGGGCTTTTTCCCCCACCTCTGGACAGATCAAGACCTTCAATCATCACTTCAATCAAGTCTCATCACAGATCCATGGGTGGTAATTATGTATCTCCCTACTCTTACCCTTTCTGTCTCTTTCTTTCCTTTTTTTCCCTTTTGCATTTTCTTGAATGGTATTTTTATGCTTTCATATTGCTTATTACTATAGATAATAATAACCATAATAGCTACATATCTGCTTTCTATTGCAACCAAACTGTTCCAAAATAAACCCAACATGTGTATACTTACAAACACCAATCATTCCAGTCATGGAAAACTCTTGTTAAAGTACTTTTATTACACGGTCAAGAAAAGGCATTCTATGATCAGTCTCGACTATTTAGCCCAGTGGAGGTGCAGACCAACAGGCTGACTTACCTGCAGCACCAGCCTCTTGGTGCTCTATGTTGTTTCCAGGACCAGGAATAGGTGGCACAAGGGCTTGCCTGTCTGCTTCTGGTATCTCATCTCCACTATCAAAGTCAAACTGCTCTCCCTCGTCCTCCTCTTCATCATTCGGACCTGTGGCTTTTGGTTCATGTTCTAGAACTGTGCACAAAGACACACCTTTGGTTGTTTGCTCTTATTAATGATTTCATGGGACCAGTAAATGCTCCACATTACAAATGAAGCTTATACAACGAACCCTTAGATTTTTAGGTTACTGGCACAGAACAAAAGTTCATTGATGTGTTGATAACCTCATGCAGTTTTCAATAAATCCTTTAGTGTAAACAAGGAAATCACTTGGAAAGAAATTAACAAGGGATAGCACAAATACCCTTGCTTTTGTCATAATAAGCCAAAAGATTTTTAGAAAAACACTTAAACAGTCAATTTTTAAATGAGAAAACTTCACAGATAAATTTATTTGCACAGGGAATTTGCAAATTTATAACTTCAAGTAATTTTTCCTTTCTATGCTTTCCTAACAGTGTCCAAATATCAATAACAATAACTTTGTTCACACACTCCATTAGAGACTAGCAGATTGGTTTTCCTACTCCAATGTGAGACAGTTTCAAACCAACGACCTCATGCAACATGCCATCAGCCCTATTATCACACACAAGTGCATTCTGGTGGAGGTAGGGTGGGGTATCTTTGAGGACGTAATGGCTGAAATAATGACACCCTAATATGGATAGGAAAGGTGGGTTTGGGGTTTTTTGTCTTTGCTTGTGAAGATGCTGTAGCACAGATTTGGTACGTGGGGCTGGGGAGAGAGAGCAGGAAAAAGTACACGGCAGTTTCCCTCCATGCTATTGGGGAAAACCCATGAAGATTTAAACCCCTTCATGTACGTATTGCACAAAACTATATCCTAAAATAGATAAAGATGTAAACACACAAGTATGTTATAAAAATTTACCCGAATGCGATAAGGTTCCCCGCTCCCCCTCCTCAGGTAACACAAAATGAAAAATAAAGTCTTGCAATGACGATTGGATATGCAGCCTCATGATATTATCAGCTATCCTACCATCCAGGACACATTTTTTATTTTTATGATAAAACTCACAACACCCCAAAGCTCTAGATGGCTTAGATTGTCATGGTAATCAGCATTCCTGCCAAGGCTTCTGTTTCTTCAGGCAGGCTGAGCCAGCATATTTTACCACAGCCACAAATAACAAGATCTTTCATGCAGCCTCTCTGCAGGAGAAAAAGTGAACTAATTGCAAAAATAGCAAGGAACAAAAAAAAAAGGGTTATCCTGCATTTATTGTCATGGGTTATGGCTGAGGCAGCAGGACATTTAATTTCATTTTGATGAATTCCTTTTAAAAATCCTTCTGTATGAAGTTGGGCTTCTCATTTTTGCTTTGTCCATTAGCAATTCTTTTTTTCCTGAAAGATGCAAGAAACTCTTCAGAGCTCTTCCAAGTGATTAAAGACAAACATGGCATTCTTCCTGATTTAGCATCCATCTGACTAAATTGTAATACTTGTTGCTTGACTGTGTAAAGGGGAAAAGAAACAAAAGGGGGGGGAAGATGTCTTTTCAACTTGACCAAAAAAAAAAATTGGACGTGCCACCTAATTTTTTTTCTGTTATTATGGCTGTTAACACTGCCCTGTTTCACTCATTTCAAAACATTTACTTTGTATCATAGATAAACAAGGAACAGAACCTGATAAATGGGCACTACAGCTTGGAAAGATACCGTAATCACATCATTGATGGGACAGAAGGTTAAGATTACAAAAAGAGACAAGAAAAGAAAGATTACACGTCTGTTAGAAAAGGCAGACAGGACCCAAAACAAATATCCTCAGTTCAGAAAGTTTTAAAACTATATTTCAGCTTTGCATCACTTCTACATTTGTTTCATCCTGCAGGCATAAAATTTAGCCTTTTAAATTTACAAATACCTTCCATCCCATATTTAATAAAAATATTCTCCTTTTAAGCTTTTAATATCAATTCTATTTCAATTGATGGAAAAAGTATTTTAACAAAAAAAAAAAAATAAAAGGAGGATGGGGGCTTTTTGCTTCAACTTAAGAGCGCATCAGAACTGCAGATAAATACAGATTATGTCACACAAAAAAAGAAAAATTCTTGTTTTGAAAATACCTACTTTTTCCACAGTTCTTTGTGTCATGTCACAACAACACACAGACAAAAGCTCTTTTTAAGTGCTACAATTAGGAAGACAGACAGCACTTAGACCCAGGCTGAATCTGGCTACTAAATACCACCACAGATCTTGCAAAATTTCATGGTCATGAAGAAAGCCTGAGTTCCTCCTACCCTCTATCTGCAAATCAAAAGGATCAAGCCAAAAAGTGCATGAGGCAACTGTTCTTGCAGAAAAAAAAAGGGGAGGAAGAGGGGGAGCATGGTGGGTGGGTGGGTGTGTGAGGAGGGGATTTTCAAGGCACCCTCCCTTGCAAAAAACACACAGAGGACAGGTTTTTTTTTTTTACTTAATTTTAAAATGCACTACTTTTTTTTCTGAAGTAATAATCACGTAATGCTTAGCATGAAAGAATCTGGAATTACTTCAAATAATTAAATTAGTTACTAAAAATCCAATATGCCCTTTCACCACTACTCACATCCTTAGCTTTATGTGTGCCAGCCAGAGCAATGAGAATACAATAATTGATTAAACTTTTTCATCTTACGGCAACACCACTCTGAAAGCTCTGTAAATGCTTCAGGGAAATTCTCACATTTCTAAAAATTTCTATTTGGAGTTTTCAAGACTGAAAAAAGTCTGATATAATGGAAACATTGTCTTCAACTTAAATTAAGCATGAAAGTGCTAATTTAGAATCAGAAAAAGGAATACATGTTCTCATAACTGTGCACAGCACGCAGATTTATGACTTTTTTCTGTGCTTTGTTAGCCAGTGAAATGACATTTCTTAAGTTTACTTCTAAAACAAGCTCACTTAGGCTGTGTTTACAGAGACCTGCTGGGGCATAAGCAAATTTAAAAAATGTTTGGTTGCTCTGCCAATTGCAAAGCATTCTTGGCACCATCTGCTTTCCCATTTATTATCCTCAAATTATTTATAGTTCAATGTAATACAGCTAAGGAGTTAAAAGAGTGGCATTAATTTTAAAGACCAGATTAAGCCAGTGAAGCTTCATTAATAGTTTTCTTAAACAGTTTATTTTCGTGGCACAGAAGTAAGATAAAATAGCTCTGCACTTCTATCAAGTGTACTTTGAACACAATATGAACACACTGGAAATAATAAAAGCACCCCAAAAGTCTGTCCTCCCCTAGCAATCTCATAAATCCATGATGATCCAAAAGAAGTCAAATGAGTTTCTTCCATGAAAAACCACAATAAAGGAAGAGTGAAACAGAACCCCAAGCACAAACAGATCAGCAGTCTGGAGCACAGTAACAATACCCTGGACATAAACAGGCATGCTGCCACCAAGAAATATGAATACTTTGTGTTCTAAGGTTTGAAAAATATTTTTAGAAATTGAAGGCTTCTGTACAATTAGGAACGTCATCTTTGCAATCAGCTGTACTCATTTTTTTTAAAGTTCACAGGCTATTACGGAACAAAAAGTGGAAATGCATCCATTATATTTAGAAGACTCAATAAACATTTTTAGTCACTTCTACTATATGACTGATGAAGGCAGTAAGTGTACACTGCTTCAAATGACATATATCTAATTATTATTTAGTGAAAAAATATGGATAGAATTGAGCCTAAAACAGACTGGTAGGAGTTGCCTGCTCTTAATCCAACATGCAGTTTTAAAACATTTCTCTTTTTTACTCGTGTATTTTGGATTGCAACAAGACACTTAGGACTGCAAAGACCTACCTTCCTTTCAAATGAATTCCCCAAATGTTTCAACTTTCTACAAATACTTGAGTGTCTTGAAATACACAAAACCTTTTAGTAAAAAAAAAAAATTTAAAATGTTACTATCCCAGAATATTTTTAGGTATTACAAAATTTGCTAACTTACACAGGTTACAAGTCAAAACAAACTGCCAGACATAGCAATCTAAATGCTTTTTTATCCTTGATACATTCCAGCGACTTCTCTGATGAGATACACTTCCCTTTACAGACCTGTACTTCCAGACAATTATAATCTGCTGAGCTCCTTATGGAAGTGTAAAATAAAAATAAGTATTGAAAGCATGCAGACACCAGGAAATGACTGAATTTTTAAAGTTACCATTATTTTTGTAAAACTAACCATGTAGGGCCAAACACACCCTGCTGACTGTGCTCCAGGATAAGTGGGCTCTCAAGCTGTTCACTTTTCATTTCAGATGAAATTTCTGAAATTAGCAGATGCTTGGTGTTTGTCAGGATGGTGAACCTTGTGCTAGGAAACACTCATGCCTGCAGAAGCTTCCTGATTTGGCCAATTTGCAAACCTTTGTAAAATAACAGTTGCCTCATATTCAGCAGGAACTTGCAGATAGGTTTCAAGAAACTTGGTTGCCACTGGACAGCCTCTTGTTTCTCCCAGCTTGAAAGCACTGTTTAGGTTGCATTCCACAGCTAGAAAGCAACATGGTATTTTCAACCCACTCTCCCACTTGTGACCACTGGTTCTTCAGTTCCAGGAGAGAAAACTGCAGTTAAACATTCTTTCGTGCTGGTACTGAGCTGACACATCGCTCTTCTGCCCTTCCTCAAAGGACACCTACACCAGCAGCTGGGGAGGGAGAGCAGTGAGGGGCAGGGCAGGAGGGATGCCAGAGGAGAAAGGCTGACCTTCACGAGCAAGTGCTTCTGCAAACACTGCCCTTCACTGACACTTCCCAGTCACACGTGACATCCACCAGCACACCACTGGCATCCATAAATCACCTCTTCACACAGTCACACAGGTGGAAAGTGTCTACGTTGCTGGGGGAAAATAAACATCTAGGACAAAACTGTGTATGCAAAAACACGAGTGAGCACTCCTTCCCATGGGAAGCGGATCAGAGCCAAGGACTTTCATTCCCTTTGCACTCACAGCTGTGCTAAGCTGGCACTGCAGGGAACCCAGGTCCCTGTGGTACAAGCACACTGCTAATCACACACAGCTCGCACACACATCCAAAGCATGACCACAATGTCAGCATTACCAGTCTCTGTAGAAAACACTTACAAAAAAACCCCAACCAAACTAAACAGTATACATTCATGCAAAAAGTGTTTCCAGTGATGGAAACAAAAGCAAAACCACATGAATTAACAGGCTTTCCCTGCAAATAAATAACAAAGAAATAAGTACAAATGCCTCTTTAGTATTTTGCAAATACACACATTACACATACTGATTATGTTGTCAGGCATGCACAACAGATATTCTTCTGGATAAAAAAACAAATTCAAAACCAGAGTCAGAAGAGTAATGAATCTGCCTGCTCAAGTTTCAGAGAGACTGCTAACAACAGCATGCCTAATACAAAAAAAATTGCATTCCTTGAAATAAAGCCCAGGTCTGTGGATGTTAGGAAAGATTTACAAATAGCAAAAGATCCTGAACTTTAAAAACTACTCACAGCACTAAAAATTTAAGTATTAATTAACTAAAATTTAAAAGAATTAAGTTGCAAAAAATCTAAAGTCTAAAATAAAAGCATTAAGACATGAACCAGGCTGTCCAAAGAAAAACAGGAGCAACATCAGCAGACTTGCACTCCTTTGTAACGCCCTAAGGTGCTTTTCAGTACTGGCTACCCTATAGCCAGAAAGGCAGCTAAGTAAAATCAGTGTTTTGTGGCCATTTACTTTAATTACTCAGCACACTGGTGTCACTGGTACTGTCTGCCACCACCAGAAATACAGACCAAGTCTGGTCCTGAGGATGCCTCTTTCAACTTAGCATCAGCACATTCTGACATTTGAATTTTACCAAGAAATTCTGCTGGTGCTGTAAGGAAAGCCTGTACAGATGTTATTTGGAATTCTGCATAAATACATGAGAGATCCCTCTCTATGCTGAAAAGCATCTATCCATATTAAAGGCTACTAGCTTTCCATCAGTATTTAAGGAATATGAATACACTTGACCCTTAGTACCCCCGAGGTCACCTGTCTGCGTTGGTATAAATGCCAGCAGGCACTTGAGCTGAGGTACAACACGTCTGCTCGTGAGCTCAGAGCTGATGGTGGCTGTGCAGCCGGGCTCAGCCCCAGCGCACATGAACTGCTGAACTCACCTACAACATGCTGCCAAATGGACAATCCACACAGGGAATAGGAAAATCAGAGAGCTTTAATAAAACAGAAATCAAACAGCAGAAGACTACAATGTCACTGAGAAAATTAAATACCCAGCTCTGGCAGTGCAAGGACAGAGCATGTTGGCTAACCACAGGTTACAAATGACATACTAAGGAAAAACAGAAAAAAGTTCTAGAAAATGTAGTTTTGACCACGTAGTCAACATATTTATGAAAAAATAACCATTTTTAAGCACTGCTCCAGTGAGAGCAGTCTGGCTTGTTATTTACTTCTACACTTCTTTTTTCTATCAGTTATCAACTATTAATATCTAGTTTTCCAAATAATTACTTTTACTTTGGAGCAATTGCTGTTTAATGGTTTGAGGCATATGCATTTCTCTAATACAGTCTGTTTAATTCTAATTAGCAATACAAAACTGCTGTATCATCTGGCAATACCTTGGACCAAAAGCTCTTTAAAAGTAATTGGGAACCCTATGAAGCAGAAGGCAGCCAGACACACGCTGGAGACCTAAAACAGGAAGCATGAGATCCCACTTCCACAGAAAGAAAACATACTGCTTAGGTGCATAAACTGACTACTGTACTAAAGAAAAGCCGAAAGCTAACCAGAGCAAAAGCTTGAGTTTTTAGGTCTTGGATCATTCTAGCAACATCTTTCTACCAGGCTAAAACACTCTGGTTAAGAAGTTAGCAAAGGATTTGACTTCATTTTTGGATCATATTTTTTCCTCCACCTTGCCAGCAATTGTACATACTTCCTAGACTGAACCTTCAGATGACTTGGCAAACGGATGCCTAAATCCTGGATCATTGTTGCTCTGTCCAGGCTGAACAACCCTTTGTCTAGCAACGTCAAAACTTAAGCACTGGCTGGCACCCCCCAAAAGCACCACTTAGAACACCTAAAAGCATCTGACTTCGAACAGATGTTGGCACTGAGCCGTTCATACACTCAGCCCACCTCCACAGCAACAGCCCAGGCAGGGATCAGAAGATGCATGCGGCTCCAGGAATCCAGTTGTCCTTTTGGACACACTGCCAAAGGTTCCTTTTTCCCAACAATTATACCTCCACCTAACACTCCAAGAACTGAGTGCAACCAGTTCACATGTTTAAAAATAACTAAGATTTAATTATTTGAGTTTTCCCCTTGATGAATTCTGGACAAAGAAACAAACTACATATTAAATTTCACAGCATTTTACTGCATCCTTTACTAAAAAAAAAAAAAAATATATATAAACTAGAATAGGATGGTTATGTCCCGTAAATCCAGGACAATACTGGAAATATTTTGGATTTCAGCTGGCTGCTCACCTCCTCCTTTCTAGGGTTACCCTTTCACCCAGCCTAAACAGCACTTCTCAAATAGATTGATTTGTAAACTAAGCATAATATATCCAAAATATGACAAATCTATTACACCAGCAACTAATGAGGAGAGAGTTTCCAAAGCATCCCCTTTCTTAATATTTATTTTAATTATTGTTTGAACACATCTTGATCCTATTTGCCCTACCACAGTAAGGTCCTGTTTTAGCTCAAAAAAACCCCTGTGGAATTCAAACAAACTCATGAAAACAGTAATTCTTACATCACTGAACTCTCAAAAATCCTATTTTACAGTACCCTTTTAACACACCTTCTACCAGAAATTCTATCACCTTAGTGGATACTGGGCAACAATTGTGTTTCCTTGGGACCTTTCAGTCCAACAGCCTCAGAGCCCTTTTCACTGCCTCCTTTCATTAGCCATGGAGAGGGAAGGTAGCTCTGCCTTGGCCCCAAGACTGGTCAAAGAAAACCACCATAAGCAAATATCACCATTCAGACCTTCAGCCAGTCCACATGGAAGTCAGGAAGGAATTTCTTCCAATATAAAGCACCTTGTTAAGAATTTGTTTTGTGTATTTGGTTTCCATGGCCAGGTTTTGGTAGTGCAGGGGCTACAGTGGCGGCTACTGTGAAAAGCTGCCAGAAGCTTCCCCCACGTCCAGCAGAGCCAATGCCAGCCAGATCTGAGAGAGCTGCTGTGGGAAAATGAACTCCATCTCAGCAAGACCCAATACAGCCGGCAAGTGTTCTTCTCATGCAAATACAAGTGGGTCACCATCTGATATGCATGGGGAAACAGCAATCCCAGCCAAAGTTAATTTTACTTCTACTTCCCTTTGCAATACAGGAGACTGCGAAGATCCTCTGGACAAACTACACTTCACCAATTCACTGCTCCCAGGGCAGCACCTGCATTTCCCTCTGTCCCTCCCAGCCAACATACAGAATGGGGAAATACAGAGACCGGGAAGTCACCCATCAGTGTTGACATCTCCATGGGCACAGGAGCACAGGCATCTCCCCTTCCAGACCCTAGAGAAACTTCTACCAGCACAAGGTTATCCAGAAACCATCATGCTTTCACCTAAACAAAGTTATTGAACTCAACCACAGACTATTTAGCAGTAAGACATATTCTTGTAGCAACCCTTCTTTGACCTACTAAATCATCTTCTGTATTCATTTTAATGAAAATATGACAAGGCTGGGAAGATTATTTCAATGAGGAAGAAAAAAGAAAATCTATACAGGGGGTTGGAAGAGTCTTCTCCCAAAAATGTTTAACAAGTATGTTTTCCTCAGAATGCTAGGCATAGCTTCAGTTCCTCCATGCAGAAAAAGCAAGCAGCACCTAACAAATGTGTCGTTCAAAAATTCATACACTTTATTTAAGTTATTACAATGCAGACAAGCTTTTATCTGTGCTCACGCACAAGATAAAAGAACTATAACAATTTATTTAAAAAGTGAATCTTTCTGCAAACTCTAGAGTAGACTCATTACAGAGGCTTTAGGCATGGTTAGTGAATATTTATTGTGTTCAGTGAAACAGAAGTAAAAAACTCCAAAAATAAAAAAATCCCTCAGTTTTTGCCAGCAATTTATCCCAGCCAGTTAAGGATAGATACAAGTCCTAAAAAGGCAAAAGAAGCATAGAAAAAAATTAATTCACCCTCTTCTTACATGTTGGCTCACTGAAATTAAAATTTCAGAGCTTAGTTTCAACTGCTCATTGGAAGAATATCCAAAAATCAGTACAAATTCCTTTACAATTGTTGGGGTTTTTTTAAGCAATCAACACTAGTTACCACCAACCAATGATCAAGTTTTGCTGCAATCTCCTGAAAGGCCTTTATCTCATCATCATCTACTCTTTCTGATTAACAAGTCTGGGCCTTGTCCCTGCACAGAGCTAGCAAGTAAAGTCAAGTCACCTTAAAGAGCAGCTGAATAAACAGAAAAAAACCCCAACAAAACAACTATATCTTATTATTCAGAAGGAAAACACCAAATACTCTCAAAAGAATGAAGTCACCCATCAAGAAACAGTAACAGTAACATCATTTAACATGTTCTAAACAACTAGCAAAGTTTTTACCATTTTTCCTCAAAATAAAATAAGATCTAATTATATCTATGTACATTGTGTTTTCTTTGTGGCTGCTAAAACCAGAAATAAGTTATTTATTCATCTATTTATTTCCTTTCTATTTTTTGTTTTTCCCAACACTTAAATATACTTGGCTAGAAGAAAAAATACACCATTCATAAATGGTTTTTGCAAAGGGAATCTTCTTGTTACTCTTCATTACACAGCTAGTCTGAATTGTCACATAAAATAATTGATCCTTACCTTAAACAATGCATTTTCCTTCATTTACTGAGAGAAATGTGACCTTTAGAAATAAATAAATTGTTCTGTTACAGATGGGATGTCAGACACCAGCAAGCTATTGCCAGTTTCAAAAACAAGGAGCCATTCATAACTACAATTCATATTCTGTTCTCATTCTTCTGAAATCTTGGCTCCCTTTTTACAATCATTTGTAACTGTCTGTATGCTGAAAATAGATACCTAACAATATTGTTTAGTCCAAGACCAACTCCCTTTATATCTGCAGCTTAATTTAAACAATGTCTTATTTTCCCAATCTCAGTAAATAAATACAATCATAGGGTCTTCTCCATTCTTTATTTTCAGAAACTAAATCATAAAACATGCAAGTGTTTCCCTTGTTGGTATTAAAAAAGCCCAATTTAACCACCTCTTGTCTCAGTCACAAGATTAGCTTTTTAAAACTGTTAAAACATAAATAAACTATGAATTTTTTCACTAAATAGTGGAAAAGGTAACCAAATAATCTGAAAGAAATACATATAGGAGACAGAATAAAAAGCAGCTCCCCTAGCAGAGAAATACAGTCATCTCCACAGCGAAACACAGCAGCTGTCCAGCAGCTCCTTACTAGAGTTAATAAAAATTCTTTTATTTGTTGGTGGGTTTTTTGTTTGGTTTCAGTTTTTTTGGGGTTGGTGGGGTTTTTTGTTTGTTGCTGGGGTTTTTTGTTTGGTTAGGGATTTTTTTGTTATAATATGTAAGGTCATCCCAGTGGAAACTTTTACGAGAGCACAGTTGTTTCTACTTCGCTCTTACCCAAGGACTCAGGCCAGACTTCCTTCTCAGGGACAGAGGAGCAAGGACTATTTTAGTGTTCTGGCCCTGACAGGGAAACAACAAAATATAACTGCGGAAAGACACAATCACAGCACTCAATTGCATACAGGATATCCAGATTTACGTCCTTGGATTCCTTGCTCTACATGTCTCCATATCAGGAACAAAGAAATATCCCACTCATAGCTCTAGAGAGCTGATTTTTTATATAAAAACGTGTACAAAATGCTTTTACAATTGCTGTCTAGGAGATATTTTTAGTCTATTTCCAGTTTTAGAAAAAAACAACTTCATTTCATTGAAGAACATCTTAAATCTCAAACTTCAGCATGACAAAGTTTCTCATCTAGCTTTACTCAAAGCACTGGTGACAGTGGTGTAGTTGAATGAACATCCAGCTCTCCACTACACTTGGTCCTTAAGGACACCTCTCATGCTCCTCAAATGAAGAATTATAACTGATTCTCTCTCAGGTAAAGAGAGTATTTGCCAGTAATATGAAGACTATGCATTCAAATCAATTCTCACAATGTCCTAGTACAAACACTGAAATTTCAGTATTTCACTTTAAAATTTTAACATACCATTTATGTTAATTTTCTAAAATTGGGAAATAAAATAAAAGTATACTCAGTATAGTGAAATACACCCAATGCTTTTTAATAGTTTTCACAGAGAAATCATATGAGGCATAGTGCCATGTACCAGAAAGAGTGAGAGACAGACATGCTCAGAGATGATGAAAATGCAAAACTAAGCCTCCTTGGCATAGATAGTACACCCCACTCCCTTCCCCCCAGTCTCTCTTGGGCAAGAAGCTGTTTCTCAGGTATCCATCCTGCCAGGCAAACAAACATGGCTTTCCTTTGGAAACAGGCCCTGATAAACACCTCTCAAGTTCTCACTTAAAGAAAAGCACTTCCACTTTGCAAGATCACCAGATGTTTTCCAAGTAGAGGAATGAAAAACTGCCAGACATGACATCTCCTAGTAAAGCAGTAATAGCACAAGTACAGGCCATCACACGTAAACACCATCCTAACATTAACATCCAGTCCCAGCTGTTCAGTGTGCAGGTAAGTCCTCTCCAGGAGAGATTCAATGTGATTCCAGATTCTCAGAACTACCACCTTTGTAATTCCTCCCTCCATAGTCTGCAGTCCACAGCATATCCTCTTCCTGTCTAAATGGATTTGGTTAAGGACACTCCCTTACAACAACCAATTAAAAGCATAATTATAACTTACAGCCACAATAAAAGTGGCCATTTTCATTTAGCTTTTAATAAAAGATTTTTGTGTTGTTGACAGAACAAGAATCATCCTCTATTTCATTTCACAAGATAGCCATGGAATTATTTTATGCAAGAAATCTTAAATGCCTGCACTTCATGCCTAAATTCATATGCACAGACAGACTAAATCAGGGAACATGAGCTAGTACTATTATCTCAAGCATCCATTTTGGAGGTACTTCTTTTGATTTTGCTCTTAGCCAAGGAAGCCTTTGCATCTACCCCACTCCAACTGCTCCCTGGTTGCTAAAACATACATTCCTTCAACATACACAGAGAAAAATACTGGCTAATCCACGGCTAGAAGAAGCAGCTCTTTTTAAAGCAATCTAGAGGACAGAACAACACAGGCAATACTTTTTCCAAGTTACTCACTACTTGAATTTGCTCTGAGGTAGGAAAACGTAACCAGCACAGACTTGCCACTACTTGATTAGCAATGCATGAATGGAATGTCCAAACACCTATGAACAGATAAGTTGCATAAGCATAATAAACTAAAACAAATAAAATATGTTACATTCCATTTTTTTATCACATCGTTTTTCCTTATCAAGTAGTGGCAGAAGCAGCTACACTACTGACCTTTACTGTACCTTAACTTAAACAAGGCATAGATTCAGATGGCTATGGCTAATGAAAACACATTATTTAACCCTGTAGCTTTCATCTATTTTCTTACAACATCCCCTGGACAAAGATGAAGGTTTATTGCTATTCTTCCTCTTTGTATTTATTAGGATTGATACAAACAGGTTTGGAGAATTTACCTGGCAAAACCACAGAAAACTTACTCGACAAGACTAAAGCTGAGATTTACAGTGCAAGGTATACACTTGTAGATAGAAAGGAGCCTGCATGACTTTCAGCACTACAGCTATCTTTGTTAGGACAAAAAATAAGTAAACAAAAAAATTCCCAAAACATCACAAGAACTTTCTTTTAGAAAAAGTAATTGATTTCATCTGTGGGCC
The DNA here is from genome assembly GCA_014706295.1 of Lycocorax pyrrhopterus obiensis. Taxonomy (NCBI): domain Eukaryota; kingdom Metazoa; phylum Chordata; class Aves; order Passeriformes; family Paradisaeidae; genus Lycocorax; species Lycocorax pyrrhopterus. The sequence continues at coordinate 90,537,044 of JACSVZ010000004.1, forward strand.
CAGTGTGGGATCTCAGAATCATTATGCAAAAAGTAAAAAAAAAAAAAAATTAATGATATAGCAAAGGTTTCTGGACCCAATAGGAATCTCACCCTCACTCTGAGCTAGGATAACCCACCCATGTGACCATTGTCTGAAGGCATTGACAGGTGCTGCTCACCCCTCCTGAACAGACCCACGGATGGCCAGTGTATATGCATGCAAAATAAACCTTCAATTATTAGTTGTTATGTGTATTTGCTGTCATACTTGGCCCTAAAATCCTCACTTCTTTTCCACCTGCAAAACAGGTCATGAGAATTATCTAGAAAGTGAACTAAAATGTCTTTTAGTGTAATTATTAAAATTCATCTTCACTGATAATCCCTTTAATATGTTTTTAAGATAGTTAGCAATGGTAAACTAAAAAAATATACAAGTTCCACTAGTTTCAGACAAAGCTTTTTGAGATGAGAGAGAAATCACAGAATATTCTGAGTTGGAAGGGACCCACAAGGCTCATCAAAGTCCCACTCCTGGTTCTGCACGTGACCACCCCAGAATCATACCATGTGCCTGAGAGCATTAACCAAGCATCTTTTGAATTTTGTCAGGCTTTGTGCTGATCTCTGGGGAGCCTGTTCTAAATCCCACCCCCAAAAAAAGTATCAATTGACATTGACACAAGATTGGGTAGAGCAGAATCTCAATTTATGTTAAATAAATCTAATGCCAGCCTATTAAGAACTGACATGTCTGAAAATAAGGACACAATACACATAGTTCTACGTTACAAAGAGCTCTGCAGACAAAGAACTTGAATTCTGGAATTGTACTGAACTGTGTCACCCTGAAATCTTGTCAGAGTATCCCACAAGCTGAAATGCTGCACAGAGTTGGAGCTGTTGTCACAATTATTGGCTGTCTTTGAAAAACGGCAGCCTCTGCTCAAGTGGAAATATTGATTCCTTAGGGATGACTCTTCCCCTACAGCACTACATTGCTTTGGAGATGGATTATCCAGTAGAGACAGTTTCACAATAACTGTCACTAAACAAAACTGAACTAAATTCAGGGTCCTGACCACATGGATTAGGACATGGACAGCCAAGGAGTTGTTGCCAACAATAACCCCAGTGATATCTCAGAGCATAAATGAAACTGCCAATAACGTTGGCCAGAAATCTAACCCATTAAAAGGTGATTACCCAAGTTTCTCCTTTCACATTCCCAACTTTCTAGACAGTATCTAGTAACAGACCTCTGTGGCAGTGCCTAAACTAAAGAGAAAGCAGTCCTGATATAGAATGACAATTCCCAAATTCCTAAAGAGTTACAGCTGCACAAAAATAAGATTAAAAATCCTTTTATATTCAAATGGCTTAACGTAAATTCTGTATAAACAATAAGTGAAATGTCCTATAGGCAATAATGTATATTATTTATTTATATTAATATATACATATATCAATGTACGTAATAAAATACAACTCCATAAGTAATATTGTCCTATATAAGGAACAGATCGTGATTTTTCTGTAAAATATTATCTATACAAACTATAATAGCAACTTAACTGAAATAAGAACAGCTGTACTGAGTTCAGCCACAGGTCTCCACAAATTTATGTTTGGGGATGATCAGAACAAGCACTTCTATGAAGTCTCCCAGCATCCAACTACCAAAAGCCAAATCCTGTTAAGTATTAAAATATGTAGTAGCAAGCAATACACAATGATGTGCTTACCGGAAATCAAACAGGATAAAAAAATAACCACAGGCAATATTCTCTTAGAGCACAAACACAAAAGGCAGTGACACAGTGTCTTTGTAGATCCTACCTTTGTGCCCTCAGAAACCTGGGATACACCAGAAGCCATCCAGCTACCAGCATACAGCAGGCAAGGGGCACTGAGTGTTAACTTTACAAAGTGAACCCCTTAGTCCAGCATCCATAATACCCTTCCGTAAGTGTCTGTGCTCTGATTACACAGAGTTGCCCAAGAAAAAACATATTTTCAGATTTAGACTACAGGGACCAATTGCTTACAGGTTTCTTCCCATCATGCTCTAACTACACCAGTGAGTGAAGTCCAAGAACAAGATAGGGTAGATGACAGGAGCTCATATTTCAACAGAATACCACTGGGACCAAGCCTTAGGGTGATAAGAGGAAAGGGAATGTTGCAGAGGTGAAATCACTGCTGGAAAGATAATTAAATTCTTACAGAAAAACTGGCTTTAAACTCCAAACTATTTCAATTACCTTCTGGTGGTGGGGGAGGGAAATCCTCTGTGTCCATTCTAGTGTATCCACCGCACCTTTAGCAGACTGGAAAACTCTGCAAAAATGAAGGGAACATGTTTTGTAGATGAACACAATTTCCAAGTATTGAGACACTCCTTTTCAATTTGGCTAAGCTCATACCTATTAGCTAATACCATTATGGAAGAGAGGAAATGTGCCTGGCTTCTTGCTTCCATATGAATACAGTCCAAATTTTTATGTACACAGCCCTCAATATTGCAGCCAATTCTTTTAATGATCTCAGTAAGCCAGCTGAAGAAGGACGAAGTTTTTAAACTATTTTGTGCTCTGCAGTTCCCACTGTGACAATCACAAGGAGATCACTAAAACATGTTACTTCAATGTCTGTTTGGAGTATATATTCCATCTCAAAATCTTCATGAAGGGGTGAAGGATAAAAATTCAAGGAAGCTTATCAGTTTTCATGATGCTTTTCTCTATTCAGCAATCAGAAATAACAAGTTTTAACTATACACTTTATACACAGCTGCTTTCCATTGGCTTTTTTTGCCAATCTTAAAAATTCTGCTTGAGTCCCTTTACTTCCACCTTTCCTAAGGAGAGTGAAGTACTAGCGAGCAGGTTCCTGAGCATCTTTTCTTTCATCCTCTTTTCTCAAATGCCATTGATCTCATGTTTTAAGGAAAATAATAACTCTACAAAGCATTCCCATACTTTGGTACTGAATACACAACTGGAGAGAGCAAAGCCCAGAACCCACGAGAGACATCATCCCTCCTTCCAGATAATGCTATTTAATAGTGACATTCCAGTATCATCCAGAAGGAAAACCTACTGTGCTAAGCAACGCACATGCTCTGCCCCCAGCCCATTTTCACTCTAATTTAAGAGACAGCATGTCAAAAAGACAGATTTCAGAACAAGGCTGAGGAAGAAAACTAAGTTTCCAAAAGCTACAAAAGACAGTGGAAGAGCCAATGCTGAATTTTCTGCCCTACTCTTGAGTAGCCTATAGACGTTAATCTGAAGAAGTTACCTCGTCTGCTGGCAACAGAACAGCTCAAGACCTTGGAAAGTCTCCACAGCCCAAATATGAAAAGATTAAACTGAGGGAGACAGTGAAATTCAAGGTACAGTGGCAAAATATTAAATTAAATGGATCAGAAAACAGAGGTCAAATCAATTGCCACTTACAGAAAAAGTGGCAGTGAATGGAAAAAAAAAGCTTCAAAAAAGGATCCAACCCTAGGAGGCACCAGGCAATTTACCTCCCTAACACCAGCTTTGCAAGGGCAAATTATCAGGACAGATGTGCCAGGAAGGATAACAACTCTGGTAGTGCAAGATCCTATTACGATGAGACAATTCATAACAACTTCATTTACTAAGAATACAAAATTCCCTTTTAAACTGTCTTAAAACTTTGGTAATTCTTAATCCAGTCCTAGACAAAATCAAGTAACTTCAGAGCCAAGGCTCAGAAAGAATTCACCCACGTATACAACATCTGTCTATAACACAAAAAAAATCCATTATGTGCTTTCACTATACAGTGTTCCTTCTAAAGCTTCTCTGCAATTTACATCTGCAGAGCTCCAAGGCGTGTTCCAGCTTACAGATGTCTGGAATGCATCCTGCCACACCAAAACTGTCAGCCAAAACAAGCGATAGTTATGGTTTGAAGAAAAGGCCATTTTTCTTTATTTTTTTAAAGCTGCTCATGACTGGAGCATAGGTTTTCAAGTGTGAAATATGTAATAGCCAGCAAACCTCTGAAAGTGAGTCTCAGCACCTTTCCCAAATGCATTTTTACAAGAGTAGCTAAAAGGCTTTCAGAATGATTTTTTTTCTTTAAACGTATGATGCAAGCTTTTAAACATCTATCAAAGTTAACTTCAACAAAGATTTTATAAATCAATTCCTTCCTCACAAGCAAATACTAGCAAGACAGGGCTAAGCCATGCAGCTTGATTTCCATTTTGATCAGTGACATGCTTCAAATTACAGAAGAATTGTGTCAAGGAAGGACACAGACCCAGTGTTAAGAGTCCTACCCACTGACCTGCTTGCTCCCATCTGAACAGTGAAGTTATTCACAAGAAGAAAGATACACTTTCTCACTTAAGAATGCCTTAGGGGTTGATTTATACATTACATTAACTCATCTTGAAGTTCCACATATTTTTCTCCACTTTTTAGATGCTGACAAAAACCCTGCAGCAGGAAAGAGAGCTTGTGTATTACAGACTCCATTAATACCCTCCACAAAAGAAAATAATTGCCATTTTATGTAGCAGACAGCACATTTACGAACGATCTCTAATAGCATCATATTTCAAAGAAAAGTTTTTCACTCTTCTTTTGAGAGACATGGGAACTAACTCAAGTTAAAGATGTTTAAATCAATATTAAGGCAGATGATTTAATTTGACTAGCAGCATATGGTACATTTGCATTTGTAGCTCAAGTGCTTTTCCCATTGATTCTCCTGCTAACAGAGTTACATAGCACAGCTTACAGGTGCATTTAGACAAAAATTGTGAAAATCAAAGCTCAAATTAAGCTGAAAGGACTTCCGAATGTTGTCTCATACACTCAAGACAGGTGTTTTCAAAATTAAATCAGGTTGGTCAGGGCCTTTGTCCCTCCAAGTTATGAAACCCTATGAGGGTGGAGGTTTCACCACGTCCCTGAGCATCCTGCTGCTGAGCTTAACCAGAAACTCCAGGAAGGGTTTTTCCCATAAGCCCAACTGGAGTTAGCCCTGCAGCAGCTTGCAGCCACTGCCTCTCATTCTCCTGCTGCACACCCCTGAAAAAAGCCTGGCTCCACCTTCTTTCCAACCCTGCCTTGGGAAGCAAATCCCCCTCAGTCCTTTCTTCTCAAAATGACACAAACCCAAAGGTTTCCCTCAGCCTCTCCTGACCTCTTCCCACCCTCAACCATAGCAGCGGCCTTTACTGGACTTGCTTCAGTTTGCCAGTCCCTCACTTGGTACTGGTGCCTCACAATGAGCACCCAATTCCAGATGCAACATCAAGACCACTAAGCAGATGTTACTTGGTTTAACATAAAATTATATTAAAAAAATTAACAGTTTTTAAGACACAGAATATTAGGACGTTGTTCCAAAGGTATTTTTAAAACTGCAAAGAAAAGAATCCCTATCAAACATGAAACACGTATGCTATTATATTCATGTGTGTTCCATCTTAAAATCATAAATATGAATAACTGAACAACTGCCGTGACCTACTCGACATAGAGGTTATAAAAATATGGAGCTTTTTTCCCCCCATATAACATTGTTTTCTCAAACACAGTATAACCTCTGTTTAATGACTTACACTGCACCCTTCCAGACTGCACAGCAATCACAGGAACACAGGGACAGAAAGAAGTTCTCAGAGTTACCCAGCTGAAAGTTTAACATTTCACACTGGCATCCAGATGTGAAATGAGCTCACCTGACTCGGTGCTTATCACCTTCTTTGCTTCAGATGTGGGTAGAGATAGCAGTGACTGCTATGGGCCACAGAGGTGGTCTACAGATTGTCTCCCTTCCCTCTCTTCCCCCATATTTCCTCTCCGTGCCCAACATACAGCAGATGCAGGGGGAGAGGCCAAGGAGCTCCTGGACACTTTTATTAAAGGCAGCTGACCCGCTCTGGTCAAAACATTGGCCTTCACTTCCAATGCCTACTTCCTGATGTTTTCATCTGGTCCTTTCCTGCCAAACTGTTAGGAGGAACAGGTAATTCTTACTCATATTTACAGATTGGAAGAGAACAGTATTTCGATTTTTTAAGTTCCCAGTTTACCTGCCCACTTATATCCGAACCAATCTAGCTAGCAAACCCCAACTACTCCGAGCCTAAGGAACTACTGTTGTTAAAAAAAAAAATCCTACTTGTAGCACAGTAGCATGCTCTTATTCCAGATGTTTAGCTAGTAACTTCCTAGGTGTGGCACTAAAAATCAGGAATAACCATATTAAATGCATGAATTTTGAAAGAAAAATAACCACAACAGGTCCCTTATTATACTGCAATATATTCAGTTACTGACCAAGTTTGCAATGCTTTCTAAGTTTTAAGTTGATATGTAAGAAAAAAAAGGAATTAAAATACCACATTAAAACCAGATGCTCATGGGCAATGTTTCTAATGCAGAGAAGTCCCCCACAGTTAAAGCAGTCAGATCTCCAATGGCAATCACATCAGAAACCAGAATCATCCAAGTGTGAAATGGTCCCTAAGGACATTATCATAAAATGGTCCCTAAGGACTCTTCATCCCCGAGGAGACTCCCAACACTTCAAATTTTCCACCAACTACACTCACCTTTGACCATGGAATCTGGTACTGAAGGAAGTGGGAGTCTGTGATGTTCCACAGCAGACCTCACAACCTCAAGAGTGCTAATACCAGCAAAATCTGTGGGACTGAAATTCTGATTCCACAACAAAGGGCAGTTTCAGCAAAGGAAAGAAAGGCAAAGATGCCTTTATACTCATCCAAAGACTATAGAAGAATGTCAGCATTCCTCTCTGAGACTCAGTTTTCCTTTCTCCTAACCTCTGGTAACTCCTTTTGCCTCCAGGACTAGGCTTCTCAGCTATGTCTGCGCATCTCATTTTGTTCAATAATTTCCTCTAATTGTGGGACAAACAACAGATCATCAGTTCTCAACTAAAGGACTACAAATACTGATCAACACCTGCATTTCCACTTCAACAAAACTATTTTCCAACAGCTACTACTCGTGCAGAAGTCAGAATGCAACAAAAATGGGACCGCCACAAACTCTGCCAAAACTACGAGGCAGCGCAGCATTCAGACCTGGGGGTCTGAATCCACTGAGCTCCCAAAGGGCACATGCTGCCAAGCTTCTTCAGCTCTATCACCCTAGGAACTGTAAAGGTGACTCACATACCTTCTCTTTAGGGAGTGTGCACTGTAACTGCAGCAACATCAGGATTCTTCATTCTTAACACTGCAGAGAGAATGAACATTTTGTAATAGGAAACAGAAGCTGAATCAAGGAGACAGATTTCCAAGAAACTGACTTGTGGAGAAAGCTTAGTCCAAGCAGAAATGCAATGTCTCTGACAAAGCCTGAAACTCTAAAAATTAAACTAAAAAAACAACATCAAAACAAGAAAAGTTGCAAAGGCAAAGCTCATGAATATCTAAAATCCTGCTGTGTTCACATCACTTAGAGAATATTGCTGTATAGTGCCCAACTGAGTCTCCTTTCACCTAGAACTAAAGAACTCCTATTGGGAAGCAGATCCTGCTGAAATTTGGTATGAAGACTCTTCTAGCAGTGCAGAAAAATGACAAGATAGAAGAAGGCAGAAGGTCGAAGGTTAATTTCCTATTTATTTCCTCCTGTAACTCAAGAAGGCTCTCTTAAAGACAGAAAAAATAAAAACTGATTGTACAGTTAGTTCTCCATACAAGTTATTCCTAAGAAACATAGACTGTAAATTTTTTTAAGAGGTGTTTACAGCGAGTATGAATGGAGCAGCCGTTCGTATTATGACAGCTTCCCATGCCATGTGTAAGCAATTAAAGAAGTCTGTATCAAGACTGGATCATTATTTCTTTTAATGTATATTTGGTTTTATTAAGAGCTAAGAGTCCTGTTCTATACAAATTTTATTCTTAAATTTAGCAAAGAAAATTACTGAAATCACAAGCAATGGAATAAAAAAGGAAGTACATAGGTTCAGGTAGAAAATTAATAGGAAGCCAAATTCCTGGCTCAGTTAAAGTTGGGGGTAATTCTATTTCTTGCAGCAATTCAAACAAGGCCAGATCTGCAGAGATGCACATTTTTCAGAACGAATGGAGAATCCACTTTGACAAAAGCTACTTTGCTTCTTTTTCTGCTTCCCTTTCTCACACCAAGCAGTATCCTGCTCAAGGCCAGAGAAAACACAGCAGCAGCAAGCCCTGAAAAAGAAGCAATCTACAGAGACACCCCAAAAACATGACTTAAGATTGGTTTTCTAATCTTTCTTTTTAAAGGGTATTACTTACAACACTCCTTCACTTAGATTTCTGCTCAGTACATCACCTAAAGGAAGGGAAAAGAGGAAGGAAGTAAAGATTGCATTCGTAGATCTGTCCAAGGGATCCTGACCACAGTGAAATCAGCACTGTTAATTTTTAGTATTTATGTTCTTCCCCTCTACAGATTATTACTGCGAGGCAAATTACAGAATCACTGCTTGACAGATTCATTCAGGTTGGCAGGAGGTCATGTAGTCCAACCTGCTGCTCCAGGCCAAGTCTGCTACCAGGTGAGACCAGGCTGCTTTATCTACTGAGATACTGAAAAATCTCTAAAGACAGACTGCATGACCATGTCAGGCATCCTGCTGCCTTGTTTTGTTGTCCTCCTAGAAAAAAACATTGTCCTTATATTCAGTTAGAACCACCCTTTACTTCAGTTATGACCATAGCCTGTGGTTCTGCCCCCTTCCTCATGGTCTGCCAGCTGGCGGGAGCACACTGCCAGCCCCCCCATGAAACTTCCTTCTCCTCCAGGGCACTGCTGCCACTCCCTGACATTGTAGCAGCCTTGTGCTGAACTTGCTCAGTTTTATCCACATCTCTCTTGTACTGGGGAGAGGTGTGGACACAAGACTGGATGCAATACTGCAGGTGTGGTCTGACAAGTACTGAGCGAGACAAACCCTTCCCCTCCGAGGAGACATTCCTTTCCAGGTGTGCAGCCTTACCCTCCTCATTGCTGAATTCCACAGAGTTCTTGCCAGCCAGCTCCTCCAACCCGCCCAGGTCCTTCTGAATGACAGCCTGGATCTCAAGCACATCCACCGCCCCCCCCTTTCCCCCAGTTTGGTGTCACTTGCAAACTCCATGAGCAAGGGCTGGTGGACTTCCACTTCACGCATAATATTAAACTGGACACATCCTATGATGGACAGCTGGTTACCAGCCTCACATTACAACCAACCAGCCACCTCCAAACCCAACCATCCCACCAGGCTTCCACCCATCCAGCAGCACACCCACCTAGATCACAATCATATTCTGCAAAAGACCTTGCTGAACCCAACACAAGCATATGGGTTTCATTAAGCTCAGTAGCAATATATTTACTTTACAAATAGGAAAGCCATGACCTACAAATATTTAAGGAATGAGAAGAATATGGATAAAAAGTTATTGAAACCAGGGAGAGGAAGAGGTTCCCAAACATGCACCTGTGTTAGTGAATGAGCCTTGCTCCTGTCTTTTGTCCTGGCAACTGTTTGAATACCCAAAGTAAGAAGACAGGCATCACCCCAGGATTTGCAGACCATCCTGGAGGTCAAGAGTACCATAACAAATTGCAAGCATCTGAAGAATTAAAAGGGAACTCCGGCATCATATGCTTTAAGTCAAGAATGGTCTGGTTTGTTCTGTGCCACACAAACTAGAAAACTGCATCACTGGGTCAAGACAAAGATCTTTCATGTCACGCATGCAAGCAAAATAAAAATATATGAATCTTAAGAGCATTTTCCTTAATTTGTGCTACAATGTGATAGCAATCAAGTACCTTCATCTGGAAAAGCAATTTTATTTCTGCAATTTCCTTTTTTAAACTTAATTCAGATTAGTCCCTTTCAATGCTGGATATCAAGAACTACCTTAATTGGAAATATCCTCAGCAAGCTTTCTATTTTTCAATCGGAGAAGATCCTCACATGCTGCAGCATACTTCAATTGTGATGTAAACCTACACAGGGTTTAGTTGTATACATATTATTATAATACTTATACAATTAGAATTATTATGCAGAGACTTTAGAAATGCTTTTTTATTAAAAATGCACAAAAATATCATTTAGTCTAGTAATTCTGATCATCCCTACATGTAAAATACAGTAATTTTGTCACAGGGAGTATATCCCCTCCTGAAACATAGTTTCATTCTCCAGCAAATCAAGGTCTTAAAAAAAAAAAAAAAAAGCTGGGGAAATGTTATTTATGGGTACAGTCAATAAAGCATCTTCCCCCCTCCAACTATACATTAGTCAGACATTCATTACAAAAGCAGAAAGTCTTGTTTGAACTTGCACTAAATCCGTGCATCCTAGTTTTACAAGGCATAGGTTGTCTTTCAAGATACTGATGACAACTGATGAAAATTTCCACTACAAGCTGTTTCTGACGATACAAGTGAAAGGATACACTGAAATGAATATACAGTTACTACTGCTGCCTGCAAACCAAGTCCTGACAGAGACACTTTTCCTGAACATTTTCAGCTCTTTGGGTACTACTGTCCTTGGAAAAGTAACCATGCTGTTTCTCATTGAGGACAACTCATTCTATCTGATCATTAGAAAAGCATCCAGTTGAACAAATTTATTTCACCTGATGAATAAAGTTATTAAGAATATAAATAGAGTCTTATTCCTGAGTTTCAAAAATATATGGAGTAAAATACAGAAATACATTTCTAATAACAAAGTTATGATGCATGTTCTAGAAAAATAACACTATTTTCATTGATTTTCTAACACCAAAATTTTATTCAAATAAATCAGAAATCAGGTAATGCACCTGTTAAATCATTAATTACAGGAAGAAAGAAAAACAGTAACAGCACCTGCAAAGAAGAGCCCTTGTCTTCAAAAATTGTATAATGCAAGCTAGTTTCCCCACAGAAGTGTAAGTTCTGCATCTAGTCCAATATCAGCAGTCTTCACTCTTTCCTTGATTTGGAAATGATCTAGTAGACATCTTTCGTCTCAACCTTCTACAATTTGAAAGTGAAGTTTTTAAAACTCAAATTAGTCAGTCCATGGCTTGCAACAATATTAAACATTAAGTTTGAAATTCTAAAAGAACACTGAGGATGAGATTGTGAATGCTTTAGAAAAGTGAAAAATATAAAAACAAGAGACACAAGCCCAAGACTCACTGTGATCCTACCAGGAAATCTAAATATTGCCATCTACTTCCCAGTAAGTTATTATCCCATTTTAAAGATGAGGAAATAATGTTTACCCTCTTTCTTGAAGTTTTTGAGAGTCTGTATCTCTAAGGAAAAAAAATATTCATGTGATTTCTGAATTTTTTAAACGCATTTCGAGAAAAAAGAGATTACAGAAGAGAAACAAGAGTGAATGTTTGACCTTGAGTTTGGATCCTAATAGTTCACATTCATGGTTCAGTCCCAAGTAACAAGTATTGTACAGTACAGTAAGTCACTGAAACAGATTTTCCCAAGATAATGCCCCTATTCAGCAGCATGTAAGAAGAACAATTTATTTTGCTCTGCTTAACTGCTTCACCCACGCATTTGACATTAAGCTTCAGGCTTCCTGACTGAGCAGTGAACATGTAGGACATAATCAATGTTGTGCAGCTATGCATCACTTCCCACAGTCTTGCTGATTCAGGCATTTCAGAATAAACATGAATCGAGCTTTTGATCTAAAAACTCAAGTTTGAAAACATATTTTTCAACTCTTGTTTAGCATTACTTGTCACCACTCCCTTAAAAACAAGTTCTACTTTTACACGTTCCTGGTTTCTGAATAACCTACAGTATTTTGGTGCAAGTAAAACTCAAGATTCTTTACTATAAGAAAATGATCAACAGATAGAAGTCTCAAAGAGGCTCATAATAATGCAGCAGTTTTCTTCCACAGGTATGTGACAGAACTTGAGTCACAATATTCTGCTCTCTGCAAACCACACACTCACAATGACATTTCTGAGAAAGATTTGAAAACAGAAAAAATACTAAGACATAGTTGTATAGGTCCATAATGAGAATTCTGGTTTACCTTGCTCATGTGCCTCCTACCTCCTTATAATAAAGAGCCTCTTTCTCTCATAATATGCCTGCAGTCTCCCCTAAGTAATTCTCAGGCTTCAGTTTATGATCCAATCCCTGAAAATTTCCAAGCATCCAGGCTTACAGCTTTTCTACTCGCTAAACTACTTCTAGATTCAGAAATGAAATTACCAATATTAATTTTCTAGTAACAGACGTAATAAAAAGAATGTATTAAAAGGAATGGGAGTGGGGAAAATGTATCTGTTATAAATGCTGATTTTAACAAAATAGGATCTTAGATGTGAAAAATGCCTCCCTCACATGCGGTCAAATACATACAAAATGAAAGACTAATTCATACCACTATCAATGAAACCTCATTTATTATTCCATTATAACATATAAAATGTTCAAAAAGCAGGAACAATTGCATTCAGTGTATAATGCTGTAACTCCAAAGGAAGTTTCTCTAAGGTACAACTGTTGCAATAGATATTCCACAAGAAGCATCCAAGGATAGTCCAGAAATGCACTTACAGCTCAAAAAACCATCAGGAAGCTGAACTTACAGAAATATAGTTTTAAAAATACCTTTAAATTTAGAGATTATATGACAACTCCACAGGATCCCTTCTAACATTCTAAAGTAAAACTGTAAAATGGAAATACATAATTAAAGAAAGAAAAAAGTGAAACAGAAGTCGCCATACTTAAGCGGAAACAAAATTACTGTCCCACATATGTAAAATGAAGAAAATAAGTACTACACATATCTCATTTCTCCATCACATACAAAACTGAGAACAGTGTACTACAGATGCACAAATAAACTGATTGCAGCTTTGCACAATGTATAAAGTTCAGTCTGAAAGTCCTTCTCCTGGACTGCAGTTTTTTCCTCCTGGCTGCTTCAGAAATAGACTGAAGGTTATAAATGTTCAACATCAGATTCTAAAAATAATTTCTAATTCATACAGAAGCAGTTAACAGACTTCCTGTTTTACAAATAAGTAATGAACTATTCCCAATTGCACTAAATTCCATTAACAGTAAGTTTAACAATAGCCCTTCACGTTTGTTGTCTTCCTCCAAATGTTTATAAACTATGCAATGATTCCTAAACAGCTCAGAATCAACTGAAGAACTCCTCTGTTGTTGAGATTTCTTCACAGAATCATAGCATGGTTTGGATTTGAAAGGACCTTAAAAATCATCTAGGTTCCAACCCCCTTGCCGTGCATGAGGGCAGGGACATTTTCCACCAGACCAGGTTGCTCAGAGCCCCATCCAGCCTGGCCTGGCAAGATAAAGCCGGTTTTACAGTACTCTGCTATGGGAAAGGATTTTTGCTGTCTACTGATGAATGAAAACATAGCCTATCTGCTAAGCATTAGCATAGCTCAGGGTCAAAGACAGCGCCTCAGCATGGAGGGGAGGAGGCAATCCCCTTTTCGGTACTTGGGTGTGCTCAGCACTGGCCTGTCAGAGCCAATAGCACGAGACTTGTACATTTGGCTTCTGCGTCTCAGAGCTGCAATGCCAGACTGCACACACCCATCACGCAGCACTGGGGCTCCTCTCCATATCCTGTGGCGTACCAGCTCCTGAAGCCCAAACCCACGGGATGCTGCCAGGTCCCGACACTCAGCAGGAGATGACGGACAGCCCATTACTCAAGCGTCTGTCTGCTTCCATGGTCCTTTCTCCTACCACATCCATCTGTGGGTATCAGCCACAGAGGCCCCATGCACTGGAAACCCAGTGCCATCACAAGACACCTGTTGTCACTCACACAGGAAGTCACATCTCATGTACAATGCCACAGGTAATCTAAGGAATCCACAGACTACATTAAAAAAAATCTTGAAATCTCACTGTAAAGCCTTCAGAAATATCAGATTTCAAGGTCGTATCTAAAGAACTACTGTTCATAACCAGATAAACACATGTAACTAGTTCATGGAGTACTGAGCCCGAGGGTGAGAAGGAAAAAAAAAAAAGACAAGATGGATTAAACAAAGCAAGTCAGATTATCAAGATCAAACAGATCAACCAAGTGAAAAGAATGAAGGGCCCATTGAAGAAAACAGCTGAACAGCCAGAACCTCTGCCTGAATAATGGGCTTGAAGTTGTAGGCACCCAACACGTCCCATGTTCAGGCAATAAACCTGTGTCTCCTGAGTGCCAACAGAAAATTTTAAAAATGTCATACTTCATTTCTACAGCAGAACAGATTGCTCGCTGGGGTTCACCAAGCAGAGTGAAGGTTTTAAGAAAAAAAATATTTTATTTACAATAAAAATAGCCACACTAACACACGTTGGTATAATCTCACTGTATTTATTTAGCACAAAACAGTTTTTAAGCAATATTTTTTATTTATTGACTCATGGAAAAAAACCCCAACCCTACACCTTTTTATGCTAACAGTTAAACTGCGAGACTGAAAAAAAGGATGTTTTTTACATTGCAATTAAACAACTCAAAACCCGCTAGCTCAAGGTAAAAGCCATGATCTTGGTATCTTTGGGAAAGAATGTAAAATTTAAAAAAAAGGATTGAAGAAATATGTAAATGAAAGAGGAGAGAATTTATGATGGATAAAATTGTTTTGGTCAAAAAAACAAGCACCACCTAAAAGTCTTTCAAATAAGCCTTTGCTGTGGACTAATTATTAATAGCTGCCTTTCCAGGCACTTGGTACTGCCTACTGACACAGTTTGCTAGCTCACTCGTCCAGTGCATGACTGGGCAATCTTTTAAAGCTCTTCTTACTTTACCCTGCAAGCGCAGGGCATCTTGCAAAAGCAGCTACATGGTCTGGGATCACCACAAACAACTATGAAACTTGTCCAATAGTTGCACCGTCAATTACAAAGAAACCAAAGACAATTTTAAAACCTCCTTGGAAAAAAAACCAAAACATAAAAAAACAGTGTTATTGTGAAGTAGTATTTTTCCGCTCTTTCAAGATAACCAATTTAATTGCAGATGCCAAGTAAAAAACTGGTCGATACCAGCTCTGAAGAACGGGGAAGGAAAGAAACTCCAGCCCCCACGGAAGTTCTATTTTCCATAGCTGTGTCCGTACCTGATGGAGAGGGGAGGGAAGCTGGAGCCGGTGGCTTCCCATACGGCGGAGCACGAAGCAGCACACACGCGAGAAACCCCCCGCGAAAACCTCAGGGTAGAAACTTCACCACAGTTCAACAGCGAGAAGTTTGGCCAAGGCGTTCTAGGGACCCCTCGCACCCTCGCTTCAGTAACCCGCCTCGCACGGGCAAAACCGATTTAATGACAATCTCACACCACGAGTCCCCCTCCTCCCCCGCGGCAGTGTCCAGAGGCTGCCGCCCCAGGCCCCCGCAGCCCCAGCGAGGCAGCCCCGGCCCCTGAAGGGCGTCTCCGCACCAAACATCGAGCCCACCCTCCGAGGACCAAACTTTCCGTGACAACACCGGAGCAAGACCCCGGAGGGAAGCGAACACCCACCTCCTCCGCCACGGCCGCAGCCGCCGCCAAATGCTCCGAGGCGGCCGCCGCCCGGCACGGCCCGCTCCGCTCCGCCCCGCTCCGCCGGGGCCCCGCGGCTGCCCGGCTGCCCGGACACGTCACTCAGCCCGCCGCGGAGCTCGCACTGGCCGCCGGGCGGAGCTCCTGAGCCCCGGCAGGAGCCGCCTGGCCCGGCCCAGCCCAGCCCCGCCTCGCTGCGGCCGCCGCTCCCGGTGCCCGCCCCGCGAGGCCCCGTTGGATCCCAGTTGGCCCAGCCGGCCGGGCCGGGCCGGGCCGGGCCGGGCGGGGCGGGGCGGGGCGGGCAGCGCGTGTGCCCCGGCCCCCGCCGCATTCCTGCCGCCGCGCGGACACCGCCCCGGGGCGGGAGCACATCCCGCCGCCCGCCCCGCGGCTCTGCTGGCGGGGAGAGCCCCGCGAGGCGTCGGTGTAATGGGCGGAAAGCGGAGCTGCCCGGTTGCAGGGACCGGGAGGCAGCCGGTCGCGGGGTGCACAACTGGGCGCACTCAGCCTCATGCTCGCGAATAGCCCCTGAACACGCCAGGGTACACACTGGGCCACGGCTCTATTTTGGATTTTAATCTCATTTATAACTTGAAATCCAGTAATAGTTTTCAAATTAAATGCTATCTAGAGACGCTGGCACCTCATGCCGAACATTTTTGCTTTTTGCATCCTTCTTGCGTGACAGTCCTTACAGTGAGCATCACTGCAGACCAGCACTGACCAAGCCAACCACGCAGCCACCCAAAGCCCGTGCCACTCCAGCATGCTTGTCCTGAGAGTAACACCAACCACTTGTCCACTCAGGCCTGACCATGACCCTTAGTTAAAATAAAATAGAAAACCTTTACAAGATGCAATTATTTTGAAAATGTGTACCTTACAATAAATCCATGTAACCATCTGTCCCACTTCAATGAAAATAAATGCTCATAAGTACATTATAAGTTCTTAAATAAATTATAAGTAATTACAATTATTTGATGTTGTTAAATATTATCTGAAATCTTTGGACCACTTTTAAGAATGAAATCTTCAAGATAAATACTGTTCAAAGATCCATGCATCATCCAGCAGTGATCCTTGCCTATTTAAGTAAACTCATTCTACAGTGAGTAATAAAATACACTCAGTAAATAGTAAATTCATTATCATTACAGGAAAACATTACTAGAAAATGGTGGCATTTGACATTTGATTAATCCGCCTTTTCCCTACATTTTCCCTTTGTCTGTAGTTTAACAACACAGATTCACGATTATCCAAGTCTGTGTTCATACAATCTGAATCACAAAGTAAGTATTTTAAACTATTCCTTTCAAAAAATATTTCCATTTCCGCAAAGTTATTTCTTTCTAATGCAATTCATCATGGTATTAACTCAAAATAGCTTTCACATAGCTCTATAGGTTCTATGTTAAGAAAGAAAACAAGAAAATTGGGCCATATGTAAAAGTTGAGGCCAGGAATACCATTATGGCATTCAGTTCATATCAGAGACCACTCAGTTCCATCAGAGACCATTTTATCCTGTTGTTTCTGTAATTTGTAAAATATGTTGCATTTCCCTCACACCAAGCTATCATTTCAGGAGCTGAAATGGTGGGGAATCAATCTTTGGCAAACTGTTTAATATGTGCTTATCATTAGAGGCCACTTTAAAGAACAGACACATATCTAGACCAAGTACAACTAGCTCGATTCTGTAACTAAAAATACCATTTACTAGCAATATCCTTCTCCTTTTGGCAGCCAGCTCACAATCTATGTGCACTAAGTTTTCCCTTTCATAATTACCTTTCACAGATTATCTTATCTTTCACAATTATCTTAGACAAAATTGAAATCCTTCCTGAAGACTTTTTGTGAACCCTTTTGATCTTTGACAGTTCCTTCTTTTGATTCTGGTGACCATACACATATTCCAATAAAAGGTTGCTGTGGAAACCTTGTTGGACAAATCCCACAATAGCAGATCAACTTAAGAAAAAGTAACTTCCAAAATAACATGCACTTTCCTACTGATTTGTAAGGCAACAGCCTATTAGCAGTAACAACTAGCACCCTAATCATTGCAATCACAAATTCATTATTTATCCACTCATAATTAGTTGTTGATAATTACAGTATAGATAATGGCCATCTCCACTGTTAACATGATGCTTTTTATAACCAGATTCTAAGAAGTTGATGTTTAAATTGGTTTTACTGGTGATCCTTGCATGAGACCTCACCAAAATTTACTTACTCTCATTTCTGATTACTGGGGCTTCAACAAAGATACTTCGCCTCCAAGCTACTACACACAGGTCACCTACTCCACGCATCTTTACCATGCTTCATCCACCTACTCCAGCACATGTACTGGGCATCCTAAGGACACCATCAACCCTGGGCAGTGTCCTGACCCCCTGTGACACTATGCCATGAAGATGGGATCCCTTTTTTCTCTCTCCATGGAAATTGGCATTGGTTGAATGTACACCTAAATTTATGACACCTAAGATATAAGACATCATTCCAATGGCTTGCTTTCCAAAACACTGCATGAAATCTGAACAAAACAACTAAAACTTAGGTTATCAAGTTCCCCAGCAAACCCCAGTTTTCTCAAATTCTTCCTTCTGTTTAACAGCTGATGTAGCTGGCACTTCTTCCTAGGGAGTATTCATCCATTGGAATTTCTGTTGTTCCCAACTGTGTCCCCCATGAAGACAGTATGTCATCTGCTTACTATAATCCCTCAGAAACCACTCCAAGCCAGGACATCCAATGGCCTTGCTTAACTTGAGCATCTGCTGAACACATGCTGGAGCCTTGTAAAGTTACAGGTCCCCTCTACTTCCCTTACCAAACCAGACTGAGTGATAATATTTTTTTTTTTTATTTTTATATATACTTATATCTAATATATATTACATATATTTTAAAAAATAAAAGCAAACTATACAGTTTTCCTAAATTCAGACTATTACATAAAAAAAAAAACTTTTGGGTTTATAAAAACACTGCTTATTCACATTCTGCTTTGATGCCTGCTGCTGACTTGTCTTCCAGATCTCCCTGAAGCACCAGCACCACTACTGGGAGACAGTTTGCCAGCTCTCAGCACACCAGTACAGGTTAACCTGACAATTGAATTTTATAATATTGTGATATTTTACCAGCACTAGAACTTCTTTCATGAATGCATTTCATTTCACTTCTTTCCTTCTTTTGTGAGGAGTATTTGCAAGTCAAATTCTCAGACTGCCAATTCAGACAGACTAGGTACAAATTTTCCTAAATTTTAATATTCCTCAGGAGCAGAGCTCTTGTGTTACATCATCTCCTTGTTGTCATAGGTGGCACATGAGTGATAGTACAGCCAATGCCATAACTTCTTATGGTGGGTTGACCTTGGCCAGCAATCAGACTCTCACCCACTTGCTCTCTCACTCCCCCTTGTCAACAGGATTGGGGGAGAAAATAAGATGGAAGCCTTGTAGGTCAAAATGATGGCAAGAAGATCCCTTAGCAAGTACTGTCGTCAGCCAAACAGACTCAACTTGGGGAAATTTCATTTATTGCCAATTAAATAAAACGGGATGGTAAGAAACAAAAAAGTAAAAAAAAAATCTCCCCCCGCTGTTGTCCCTTCTCCAAACTCAACATCACTCCTTCATTCACAACTCCTTGGCCTTCCACACCCCGAGGGGCAGAGTGGGATGGGAACCAGGGTTGTGGTCAGTCAGTAACAGCTCCTCCCGGTACTTCTTCCTCCTCTCATTTCTCCTCTGCTTTAGTGTGGGTGCTTCCCACAGGCTGCAGGCCTTCCGGACAAACCTGCTCCTTTAGGGCTCCTCCATGGGCTGCAGGTGAATCTCTGCTCTGGTGCCCTGGAGCAGCTTCTCCCCCTCCTTCTTCACTGACCTTGGTGCTCGCAGAGCTATTTCGTTCACTCTGTTCTCCTCACTCCTCACTTTTGTGCAGCATTTTTTGCCCTTACATACGTTTCCCCCGAGGTGCTCCCGCCCGGCCGTGCGCTCAGCCGCGCCCTGCGGTGGGTGGTTGGATCCGGCTGGAACCGGCTGGGGCAGCCCGGCCTCCCCTCACAGAGCCCCCGCAGCTCACACGTGGGCACCCACACCCCAGACAGTAATATGCACAAGTTGTTTCTATAACACAAAATTCCTACTTTCAGTTATTTCGCTGTTCTCTGATGGCTCTTCTTCATCCTGAAGCTGATAAAGGGAAAAACTTGAGTGAATTTCTTCTCAGGAGCCCCACAAAGCACTGAGGCCATGCAACCCTGAAAGACAAATGCAGCCTTTGGCCG
Organism: Lycocorax pyrrhopterus obiensis; assembly: GCA_014706295.1. NCBI lineage: Eukaryota > Metazoa > Chordata > Aves > Passeriformes > Paradisaeidae > Lycocorax > Lycocorax pyrrhopterus. The sequence continues at coordinate 90,556,934 of JACSVZ010000004.1, forward strand.
AAGCAGAACTGTTCCCAGGGGAGGAAAGGAGGTACTAGCGTAATACAAGATACTGAGAAGACTTTATATCAAATACTGTGTACAACTCTAAGCTGCCAACATATAATAAAAAGGAATTCAAGTGGGAAAAGTGGCAAAGAGTGTTAGGATGGCTAGGAAAACAAAAGAGCAGATTGATTTGTACTCATGAATATGCAAAAGAGTCTCCAGGGGTAAAAAATAATTATGTAAGATAAAAAGGCAATGATGATACAAGAATAAATTACTTTAAATTAGAATAGACATTAGGCTCTTTCAGCCTTGGGCAATATATTGCTTAGTAATTTTGATGTCCTAAAAAATAGTTTCTCAAACTTAGCCTCAATCAGTGTCACAGTAATATTCAACATGATGCTGAGAAAAAAGGAAGAGCTAAAGCATCAGAAAAACTACATATTCAATATCCAAACACAACCTGTTCAGCAGTATACAATGTAACAACCAGTTCCATCTAACTCATCCCAAAGCCTCCTAGTTTTTTTCATATTTAATTCTTAATGACTCCTTAGGAAGATTACTGCTGCTTTCCAGGATACACTTTCTTCCTGTAAATATGACCCACCAAACAAGATGAACAAGCTCATTAGATGCTCTATGCCTACTCTATGCAAACCTCCATGTAAAAGTACTCTATATACTTCTGTAGTTTGTCTGCATGGCTTTGTTTTTCAAGGTATCATAGCTATCACCTTGATTTACACTTAAAAGACCCTGACAGCAGAACTGCAAGGTCCAGAAACATAGGAAAGTCAACTCTCTACCTTCTACAAAGTTAGTCCTTTCTCAGGTATATTTTGTCCCCCGCTTGGTGCAAGCCCCATGCTTAAACTTGACTGAGCACAGCTTCAGTAACAAAATGCAGTGTACACCCACCAAACTGCTTTTAGCAGCAGAAGCAGCAAAGCAAGAGAAGGAAGTTTCAGGTCTATATAACAATATATAAATCCGAGCAAGTACCTGGAGCTGCCAGAATCAATTGCCAGTACTAAAACCTCACAGTTCTTTACAGTGTCAGAGGACATAGTGGTGAAAACACTGTCCGCTTATACAGCATGCTAATGTGAGCCAAGTAGTCAAAGGAGCAGAGGCAGCTACCATCATAAAACGAAATAAAAATTTCAGACCAGAAGTAATGCATCTGACAAAGCTAGTATTAAATTTCCACTCTCTCTGCTCAGGTCATGTTCCTAAAGACACAGAAATGACCCTAGCTGGCTCTCAGAACATACACACAGTAGCAGCAAGCAATGGCATAGCCAATTTCCTTGCTTTCTTATTTGTGGACAGGTGAGCAGGCCCCACTCCTTTCAAGCTTGGCCTGTCTGCCACCTTGAACTATGAACAAGGACTGCTATGGCCTTGCAAGTTTGCTGTATCATCATCATTCCACCCCACTCACCACCGTTCAACTTAGGGGAAACAGGAAGGCACAATGTGCTGCAAAATACTTGTTCCTGTTCTGCGACACCACCACTAGCAGAACACGCTAATTAGTCAATCAGATCCAGAGCATGAAATGTCTCTTCCAACACTGGAAACCCATCTGGGGGCTGACAACTACAGCAACAGGCATAGTTTACTTCATTAATGACCACTGCTTGCATTTTTTTGTTCCAATTTAAGTACCAGTGCAACAACACAAGACCAAAAGATTGTAATTACTGGATAACATTGTCGGCACAAGTGTGCTACAGTATTTTTCTGAGAATATGTTTAAAAATATAGTAAATATATTTACCTATTCATTGAAAACACCTGAATAGGAAACAATAACATTTAATAACATTCATTTTACAGATCATTTACAAAAAACAAAAGACTTTACTTATACAAACACTATTAGACATTGTTCTTCTCATCCCAGTCTGTACCCACACACATTTCAGTTAGTACACATGAATGTCTTGCTTCTGCTTCAATTAATCTCAGGGACTTCACTGCAGAGGCAGCCAACCAGTTGCTTGCACTGTGCATTCTTATAAGAATAATTAAAATGCCAGTAATGATGCTGTGTTCCTTTAATTCACTAATCTAAAAAGCATCAGGGATTAATTCCTACAAAGCATCATGAAAGAAATGCTTAGAACTGTATTTTACTATTTTGCAATGGGACAAGTTTTTGTGGTTTATTTAAGGTAGCTCACACAAAACCATGAAGTGTCATGTGGTACCAAATGAAGTGTCTTCACAGTTAGAGCCTAATGCAAAAACACACCACACACTTCAAATACACAAGCCCAAAGGGTCATTCCCAAGAGATGTTTTTTAAACTGTTTTTAATACATACACTTACATATAGCACAGCTTCTAGTGTTCTAAACATGCTTGTGGGAATAATACATTAAATGCTGGTGAAGGGGCATTGGTTTACAAGATTTTTACACCTATTTCCATGAATATGACATTACCTTTGTCAAGTTTAACATTTCAAAATAAACAAATCGTTTTTTTAGTGCATACACTGCAAAAACTGTTTAAGCTACAAACAGCAAGTAAAAAACAACACGCATTATTTTCATCAGTAAATGAAACTCACAATAGACAGCTATTCAATAAAATACTTTTATTTATGTACAGTGTAAAGATGCTTTTCAACAAATGTTATATTGTATAAGAGCAGTCTTGAGTTTGCTTAACACTTTTAAATTCACTTTAAGGGGGAATCTCCCTGAGGTTAAAGAAGGTTTCTTATAACTGTACATCACATCAGTATTTAATCCATGTTATCAGGAAAACACAAAAAAACTCTGAAAGATTTGGACATGGGTATTTAGTGGAAGATGGGCCTGACAGGATGTACTGAAAACTACTAGAGAAAAATATTGCAGTGGTAATGTGACTCCTCCAAGATCATGACCAGTACTGCAAGTAAGAATAAATATTAATAGAAAAATTGGTGGGTTCAAGGGGGAAAACGATGACAAGTTTTGGGAAAAAAACATAGGACAGAAATGGAGGAAAACACAAACTGTGATTTAGGAATGTTGTATGAAGACAGTAAGAACCAGACGACTGGACAAGCTGTCTCAGATCAGACATTTTTCTTTAAAAAAACAAAACAAAACAAAACTGAACACCATCACCCCCACCACAGTTTGCTGGTTTGTAGTTTTGTTGTTTTTTTTTTTTTTTAAAAAAAAAGCTTCAGCCAGAAAGGTGACACAAACACCATTCCTTCAAATAAGCTTGTTCAACAAGAAATCAGAGCCGAGGCCCTAGCAGTCACCTTGGCAAACAAATAATTCACTCAATACCACATTATGCAAGAGTTTTCCAAATCCACAGCAGCACACCCTGTGACCCAATCCAGCCACTACTGAAGCTGACTGAATTTTTCTAAATGGGATTGTGGATGAGGCCATATATATATAAAAGAAGGCCCAACAGGACTGGGATTAGTTTCACTTCAACAAAATTTACAAACAAGCTATGGCTACTCTACCTTTGGGCTGAAAAGCAGCACTTAGTTATAAGAGTAGACACCAAAACCCTCAGTTCAAGAACTTTTTCAGACTTGTTTCAGAGCAATGTGACAGTCATCCACAATAATAAACCAGAAAATCCTCCTAAAGGGAGCAGTCAATAGACAGTGAAGAATCAATCACAGAAGTTTTGGATTGGAAGAGACCTTACAGATCATCTAGTTCCAACCCTCCAGCTGTAGGCAGGGACACCTTCAAAGCCCCATCCAACCTCGCCTTGAACACTTCCAGGGATGGGGCATCCACAACTTCTCTGGGCAACCTGTTCCAATGCCTCACCATCCTCATACGGAACAATTTCTTTCTAATATAATCTAACTCTCCTCTGTTCGTTTAAAGCCTAAACGAAAGCCCTTGTCCTATCACTACATGCCCTTATAAAAGGTCCTTTTATACTCAAGTATAAAAAAAGAGGCTCTGTGTAACAAAACTGGTAACTCCAACGTTAAGCCATCAAAATGAAGAATGGTTGTCTGTACTTTTGTTGTATTTCTAGCTGGACTGTAAAGTACTCTCAAACCAACAGAAATAAAATAAATGCTGTTATTTGCTTTATTGCATAGCTTTCTTGTTCTAGCAGGTCTACCAGTGTTTAGGTTAACAGGGGCTCTAAAGTATTATTCATTATGTAGTTAAGCCTAACAGCCTTTTTGTGAAAAAACTCACACTAGGATGCAAACTAAGAAGACTGCATTATGATGCTAAAAACATAATTTTAACAAAAGATTTAAAATTCACTTAATAAAGTTATACAAATTAATAGTATAAAATATTAAACTTTAGACATCTGGTGCTATGACATAAATTTCCACCTTTTTTCGGTCTCAATTCACTACTAACCCCCACCCTCCATATTCTTTTATTTTAGCACATAGGAACTTCACATTCTTTAGCCAGCCACTATAAGAATTACACACTCATCCCAAACTTTTTCTGATGCTTCCATTTTCTATTAGGATTCTTCAGAATTCTGTAGCTGAGATTTTAACAATTATTACCTTGTTTTATTGAATCCAAACCTTCAAGTTTTAAGCTTCATAGAGTACACCATCATTCTGATACCTGATGACTTAATCTCTGTCTTTCTCCCTGGAACTCCTGCAAGTGACGTTTGGATTCTGCAGGATATGCATTCAGATCATATTTTTTGGTTCCATTTCCAAGGAATTCAACCCTCTGGTTTCTTCCAAAGTACTTTTAACATTACTCTCCCACACACAACTCCTCAGGACAGGAACATCATTTCAAGCCTTTAAGAACCCTTTTTGTTATAGGATGGTGCCCAGACAGGCAACACTGCAACTTCATTCTGCCCAGCTTAGAAATAAGAAGGTAGATTTAGATTTTATCTATTAAATATCAGCACAATAACAGACAGGGTTGCTGTGTAAAATTACTGTGACCCTCTCACCCTGGTTTTGAATAGGCAGTTTCATATATTCACCACTTCATCATTATCAACAAGATCTGGATGTATATTTGTGACCTAAAGTAAGAAGTTTCCTCTCCCTCATAGAACAGCAATTCAACTCTGTGCTCACACAGAGTAAATTAGGGAACACAGCAACCTGACGACTCCCTTCACTCAGAACAAATCAAGGACATTCCCACCAAATTTATAAAATGGGGCTGTTTACACCAGAGTGTTTCCCTCACACATTTAAAACAATATGCTCCACCACAGATCAGTCCACAAAGTCTCTAATTCATGGTTTGACCATGAATTCTTCACAGCTTGGGCTCACCCAGTCTTAATGCTTTGGGAAATAAATCTGTGTAGCAGTCACGTCACACTGAGTTCTAATTAACCCTTTTTAAATCTCATTAGTTCAGTGCACCAAAATTAATACCTCTGTCATTCTCCTGCCACTAGGCGTCACCCTCTTCTATCGTGATCTGTATCACTCCAGCCACTTCCCAACATTTTGCCCAGGAACCATCAACCAGTAAGTCCCTATCTAAAGAGCAACCCAGTTTCTCAGGTCAAGGAAAGATTTTTGTGATGTGGCAGATAAAGTGCAAAGGATTGTTAGTGTTGCTTGGTATGTTCTTTAAAGTTAAATAAAAATATAAAAACAACGAAACTCCTACAGGAGGTCATACGGGCTTTCCTCCACAGAGGAGTCACCTCAGATTCTGAAACCATCTAAAACTAAGCGCAATCCAAAAAATAAGAGGAACCATAACAGAAGCACTAGTGGAACTAACTGCATGACCCCTCATGTGGGACCTACAAACAAAATAATTTTACTAATCAAGCAGCATTTTTTTTAAAGACGATACAGAGTCACCTTCTGGTGTTGCCACTTGTACTTCATTGATTTCAAGTCCAAAAGGGGCCACTGTGATTACCTACTAGACCACTCATTTTGCAAATGCATGGATCTCCATATGTATGGTTTTGATGGATATGAACTCCTCCCATACTGAGGGCAACCTGAAAACTACAACTTTGACAGCAAACACAGAAACAATTATTTTCCTGACCCTTAAGTGCACTTAAAAGAAAAAAAAGAACAAAAACAAATACCCAAAAAACCCCAAACCCACAAACCAACCAACAATAAAACCCAAACCCGGGCCATGACTGCATTCTACCACTGACCGGTTCTGCCACTTGGAATGATTCACTGGCACACAGGAATTAGGTACCCATGCATACCTAACTTGGATCATAATTGATCTTAATAAACAATTTAACATAATTTTCAGTATCAGCATCTCCACCATATGTGAAATAGGATTCCAGCTAAACTTGATTCAAGCTGAGCTTAATAGATGACTTAACTGTAAAGCCACTTAGAAGCATTAGGAAAAAAGATGCCATTAGAGAGCACATCACTACTAAATTATGAAATACTGTCCAACCTGACAAATTGTTGGTGTAATTTGTAACGAGGGCTGAAGGTCTTATATGTATGCACATAAGAAACACAAACAACACTTTTCAACACTTGTAATGCATACAGAATGCTACCAGCAAGGAGTCACTGTGTCAATGAGCTTCTTGCAAAATCTTCTAGTTCATGTGCAAAGAACGACTTCGCATTGTATTCCTCCGTTACCCTGCTGGGACATTGCTGTTTCAGTGCTATATCCCCTTCTTTTGATGTGTCTCACCATTTAATTTTCCATTTTCCATTGCTTTATTTTCAAAGTTCCAGTCAGTCGGGTTGAGGAGTTGCTGAGTTTTTTTGTATGTCCAGTATGGGTTAAGTATTAGTGTAACAGCAAATAACCCCGAGAATAAAACAACAAAGTGAAGAAGTCCCAGATTTTCTACGACAGAATTCCAATTGAAAATACACACCCACCACATGTGGTAGGTAAGAATCATGCGGCAGTGAAACAGATGGATCATCACCCACTGGTTTGCCTTCCAGAAAAAGGTGTTTGCATGGCCAGCCTAGAAAAACAAGAACACAAAGTATGCAGAAGTGAGATTGTTACTTCAAGATAAGGAACTGAGGAATCTGTAGAACTAATGCAAATATCCAGCTTTCATATACACACACTCTCAGGCATTTTTTTCTCGTAGTGCAACATTATTCCACGTGTATATGGCACCCCAAACTTGGTATGGATCTATACCATCCCACTGTGGACATGCACACAGCACCACACAGAAACCTACATGGAGGCCTGCAGAAGTGCCATCATGACAAAAGCAGGTAACATAGATATCAGTTGGATAAATGCAGTTTTAATGAAAAACTATCCAAACAAACCACACAGATTATTTACAGACAAGTGAAATGCATGAAAACTGTTACAAACAAAATCTGAAAACTATCATATTCTTACCTTCAGAAGCATCCAGGAAATGCATGTTGAGGGAGTACTCATCTCCAGCAACATTCCCATCAAAGGCAGATAATGTCCAGATTTCACATTGATTACTAAACCAGCCAAGCCACCAAAAGCAAGCAAATGATGAACTACCAAGAAAACATCAAATGTTCTAAAAATAATATTCGACGCATGAACTGCTACATTTTCAAGCAAGAAAAATCCAGCTGCTATTAAACAGTTAAACCAACTCCATTTTTGCTGTGAATAGACTTTGTCAGCATGAAAAACAGGATCTATGAGCAAAGCCCATAACCCAGCAACACAACTCTGAAGTCCAAACACACCACGTGTGACTGCCATATTCCAAAACACCTTCTCCTTTGCACGTAAGGCACGGTAAGTGGTACTCCTCCAAGAAGACAACCAGTGAGACAGAAGAAATACTCCCAAGTAGATTAAAAAACCAGCAGCTAAAAATGTCAAACGAACTTCCCATAGGAGATAGTCCCAGTCAAAAATGGTCCCAAACACTGGATCATCATTTATAGGATTCATTTCTTCTCTTTTGACACTTCTCATACCCACTATAGTCTCCTTCACGCCTATTTAGCCTCTGCTATTATGCAAACCAGTAAGCATGAACTCTTCTTTTCCATCTGGAACAAGGAGAAAAAAATTTAGTGAATTTTTAAGTACATCCATATATATAGATTCTAAACCATAGAGTGCTCACATCCACTGCAGTTATGACTTTGGTCCCGTTGCCATTAGGCACAGTCATCCCGAAGACAGGTAGACAGACAAAAAAAACTTAAGCAACACATTTAAGATTAACAACTGGCCTGCAAAGTCTCTACTAGTACAAAGTAATGCACTGAAGCAAAAGCAGAAGAGGGTCAAGTAAGAAAGCAAGAAAGAGGAAGAGAAAGTACAAGATGCAAATCCTGTTTTGTTACTTATGAAACTTTTATTTCAACAGCATCGCGCAGTTATTGTCCTACTCCCCTGCTTTTCCCGCACTGATTTTCCACCATTTGCTACAGCTTTGGGTGCAATTCAGAATCTCAAATACAGATCCAGGACATAAAACTACAGAAAACTAATGCAGTAAGGGAGACCACTGACACCAAAACAAGGCCATAATGATCGTGGCTCAAAACAAGACTCTGCAATCAGTTTCTGAACATGAAGCTACTTTCCAACAAAAAACATATTAAAAATGGAAAAAGAGTATGGAATGCAAACAAGCAACATTATTACATATTATTAGCAACATCAGTGTAATTAGCTGAACAGCCCAGCATTAAGTGCCTCAAGTTGTCTGAAACTTCCTGAATACACTGTAGTTCAAAAACAAAGTCTTGTGGGGAGCAAAAAGTCAGATAATACTGAAATATTTGAACTACAGCTCGTTTTATGAACCATATAGGTGATATGAGCATGACCACCATACCCGCCGCAGCCTGTAAGTGCTTAAAACCACTGTGCGTGTGGGAGTCTGGTGAATGCAAGTGAAAAAACCACGAAGACCACTGAGGGCTTAGCGCCCGGTGAGAAGCTCTCGCCTTGCTCCAGCAGGCAGCAAATGCCACCACCGCTCTCCGTGGTGCATCCTGTGGAGCACCTACTCGCCCTGCCCTTTGCTCGCAGGTGCCCCGCTCCAAGGAGTGGATGGGCTGGGAGCCCTGAAGGCCCTTCGCCCAGCCCACAGCCTCACACCTGGCAAGACGGACTCGAAGTCCCAGAAGCCCCCCTACCCTCATCTCCCCGGGGAAAACTAGGGCAAAACACACCAATCGCACGGCACGACCAGGCCCTGAACAGCGCGACCCACTACCGCCAGCCCTGGCTCCAGCAGGGCCGCGACAGCTCCTCCGCCCCTGGACAGACACGGCACCGACACCCCCCGTAACCCTCCTCACGCAGAGCTGGGGACCGGCCCCGACGCACAAACCCCGCTCCTCACCCACAGCGCTGCCCGCAATGCCGGGACGGCCCTTCCCGGCCCCCCGGGAGCGCCCGGCCCGGCCCGGCCCAGCCCAGCCCGCCTAGGGAGGCCCCGACCCGGCTCGACCCGCCAGTCCCTCAGCACCGCCCGCAGCCGCCGGCCGCCCTCCGCGCATGCGCCATCGCCGGCACCAACCACCGGGCGCTGCGGGATGGGGGGAGGGAGGCGCGGCTGTGCCACTCGGGCAGGGGGAGCCTTGTTTACCAAGTGCCTTTCTCTGCCTGAGAGCGCCGCTGAACATCACCACCACTGAGAGGTTAACACCTGATAGACGCCTGCTCAGCAAGAATGATAGTAAAAAAGAAATATCGGTGGTGCCTTAGCCTGTACGTTTACCTATAATTGTCCAGTTTCATTAAAGACAGCAAATTATTAAATGGATGTCACGGTGTTCTGCTATGTGATTCTCTTCATACTTGTGACAATTGATGCTGTCATCCCAGTGACTCAGGCTGAATTTCCCAAGGTCGCTGAAACTACCCCGGGAGGCTTCCTCGGCTGTGTGACAGTCCCGCATCCGCGGTGTACTTTGTCTACGACAGGAGCGACTGGCAGAGACTGAATTTTGCCAGGGAAAAGCTCAGTCCCACAACAGGCCAGGTGATTCCTCAAAAAAGCGACCAAAAAAGAAAAATAAAATAAAGCTACAACTTCTCTCACGTGGAAGATCGGCCTAGAACAGCTGGAATCCTAAACTGAGTCTCCTCATGATGAGAGACCAGAGCTGGAAAGTCTGTATCGGCAGTCTGACACGTTCTTGATTTCCAGACGGGGGGAGGGACGTGCTGCCATTCCCTGTGGAAAACTGGGTCCTGACACCGTAGCAGGATAACTGGGCAGCAGAGGGTTTGTGCATTTGCTTTTAATTGCTAATGTCATACCAGTGTCTGCAGCAGACCCGTGAGTTCTGTGAAAAGTAAGATCTGTTCGTACGCCACCTCAGTAGTTTATGTACAGGCAGCCAGCGACACCTGTTTGTTGGGAAAGTCTGGAGACAAAACCTACCTCTTGTGCCTTCTTTTAATGTGCTGGGTGTGAGGCACCTTCGCTCTGAGCTGCTCTGCAGACAGCCCAAAGGGACAGCCGGGCTCGGTGCCTGCACACGCAAACACTACCTGCGTGCCACTGAGGTGAGGCACAGGCGGAGCACTCCTGCCACTTCCCTACCAGCAACCTCAGGAGGACCAGGAGGACCAGGCTCTGCAGTAAATGCAGGGCAAGACATTTCGGCCAAAATACTGGTTTCATACAGCAAGCACGATCGAGTGACAGAGGTCCTAATGACATGCTCTGGCAAATTGGTCTTGTAGACAGGAGGGTTCATTTTTGCACAAAAGGGAGAGTAAATTTGTTGCAAAGCTTTAGGATATGGTTAGAGCCATTTACTAATACTGAAGAGGGAAAAAGGACCACAGGGCCTGAGAGATGTGAAGTAAAAAATCTGGAGGACTTCTCATTTGGAAAGTACTTCCTCGCTGATGGTGGATATTCATTAATGAAACCCTGTTCCCTAGCAGGTGCTTGAGCTGTCCTGGGAAGCCTGTAAAGGGTGATAAAGCTGATCAAGCAAAAGCTGGGAAGAAGTTGGAAGAAATTGCTCTCTCAAGCAACATGATGGGGCTAGTGTACCAAGGGCATGTGTTTTAGCTTTCCCCAAATTTGTTCTTTCCCATAACTGTCTAAATAATTCCTTTAGACTGTCACATCTCGAAGAAGGAAATGCTTTTGCTTACATATGAAGAACTGACTGAATGTCGGAAGCAAGATCACAGGCTGTCATCTTTCTTGTGGACTTTCTTTGTCTTTGCTGCCTTTCTTGCCTTCTCAATGCAATATCGCATTTTTCAGCTACTGGCAGCCATAGCCATGTTGAAATAGTTCAGTGTAACTTTCTGAATCTACTACTGATACTACAACCATACTTAGTAACAACTTTTTTGTAGGCGCTTCAATATGACCACTTCAGGTGTTTCAAAGTAGTTCTTCCTGCAGTGAGGCTCATCTTCCACATTATATCATACTCAGTTCTCCCTTTTACAGACATTCTGTCTGGGTGCTACAGCATGCCCTGTCCAAAGCTAAATTTCCTATCTACACTGTCTCAATTTTGGAAGGCTTTCTCAGCACCTTCAGAATGTCATGGCTGGAAGAGCAAAGAGCATGTCCTGGCAGGGATCCCTGCCTGCAGTGCGGATGATCCACTTGCTCCTTGTAGCTAAAAGCCTCTCCATACTGATTTGGTAGTGCTTGCCTGAAGTCAAGAACTGAATCTTTTTTCACTTTACAATATCTCTGTTTTTTTGCCTCCATGTCTACATTTATACATCCACCACCGTGTGGGGGCTGCCTTTTACTTTGAAATAAGTGGTTGCATCCCTGCTGCAAATTTATAATCATTTTGGTGCACCCTACTCCTAAGACATGTGTATAAATGTTGGCTTCAGAAGGTAATTTTGACCATACTCCTGCTTCAAATGCACCCATGCCCAATTCCCAGGAACCCTTTAGACACGTACTAGTTAGTTCAGGTGAAACTTCTCCCAGGTATCATAGTAGTAATTAAATGTGGTAACAAATCAGTAGCTCCTCTGTTGTATTTACAAATACACAGATATCTGATGATAGTTAAAAATGTCTTTAGTTTTAGCACTTTTGTTTTCATTATTTCCCAAATCAAAGTGCCGTGATCCCAAGTCCTTTTCCTGCTCCCTATGCTTCCAGAGGCAGACTAGCCCCCTCTCAGTGGTGTAAGAGCACACAAAAGGTAGGCTTAGGAGATGAGTATGGAGGACACAAGGCCAACCAGTGACACCTTCAGTGAGAGGGGAGCCTGCTGTTTGTGCAGAAACTGCAGGATGACTGCAGTAGGATTTTATGTGTATGTGGGGGGAATACAGAATATGGCCAACCTGAGCTTCCATTGCCATTGACAGTGAGTTGAGTAATGTGTTTTAGGACCAAGTTGAGAAAAGAGTTTCAAACCTATTATCAAATTAATCCATCCATTGCAGACAACTGTTTGTCCTATAAACATTTGCCTTGGGCATGTAGTGGTAGAAAAGTCCACAATAAGCCACCCTGAATCCTGCCTTTTGCAGTGGAAACGGAGGGGATTTTTCTCTCTACAGGAGACATGGCATCATGGGGCCAGAAGTTATCTGTGACAGAAGAAAAGGGATGGAGTTTGGAAGAAATCCTGCATGATGAGGCTATCCTCTGATCATTTTATAGCTATTTGTCATCCTCTAAGCATATGAAGGAACTCAAGTTACTGCCTAAGGTTATTTTCATTCATTTTTTAATTCCAGAGTACCAAACACTTGTAGTCAGTGTATGTTGCACTAAGTCATATGATCATAAGTAAAACCTGAACTGGTAATCTTCCTAATAGAGGATAAAAGAATCTACTGCTAATTTAAAAGCCAAGGCCTCGCTGACTTCTCAAAAAGTGTTAGCCCTCTGCTCCCAAAGTTTTAGAAAAGCTTGCACATTTACAGATGTTGATTCATACATATATGCACAACTTGTGTTGACCTGTCATGTAATCCTGTATTTTCAGTGACATGCTTCTTGAATTCTCTTTTTAAACTGAAATTTACACCTTTTCCACCTACTAATCTACAATCGGTATTCAAATCTATGGGAGCTTTACTATTAATTTTGAGAGCTTTGGTTCAAGTCTGTGGGAGGCTTGCTGCATGCCTGCCTCAAGGAACGCTGTGGCAATACCAAATGTGTAATCTTGATTTTTTCAATGCTTTACACATACTCTCAAAGTTCTTCTGATTCTTGTCCAACAAGTACTTATGCAGTATTCCTAGATGCAAACCACAATTGTTAAAATGAGCACTTTTAACAGGCTTGTTTAAGGCCTTTTTGCTCTCAGCTAGTAGGAAGTATACTTGACTTCTTTTAGATAACCTGTATTACAAGGCTTTCATGTGTGCCATGGATTCAGAATGTCTTTACATTGCATAATATATTCATCTACCCAGACAGCTATGCTTTCCTCATTACTGGGACATCAGCACTGGTTTCCACAAACTCTTTTTGTATTTCACTTATAGTCAGTTTTAAATGAATTAATCAACTCCTTATGCTTCATAACTGATAGTGAAAATAGTTGCCTTGAAACACTTGATATTCTCAACATTTTAAACAATTCAGATTTGCTGAGCACCCACACTTTGAGCTACCAGTTGTGGGGAAGATCACAGCAATGAAACTGTTTCTGCCTGCTTGAATCTTTCCAGATAATGAAAGTATTATAGGAAAACTGGAAATTGTTTACTTGGTTCCTCTCAAGGTTATCCCCCATTTCTGTTTGTGAACATTCCATAAAAATGCTGGAGGTATATAACCACTCTTGAGTAATAACACTGAGTAGTGTTGGATATCTCAGTTTCACTCAAAAAGCTCTGTTACATGTCAACACAGTTCAGGATATTACTCATTCCTATGCTGACCCTGTGACATTTGGCCATTCCTTGTCCACTGCTTAATTGGACCTCACCAAGTACAGCCTTTGGGCAATTATTCCTTAACTATTTATTCTCTTCTCATTCTTTTAATTCCATTTAATGCAAGATACCCTATCATTTTTTTTCTAATCGTAATTTATTTGTATTTTGATACATGACACTCTCAAGGTCTCCCTTGCTTGGTCTAAATGTTTGTCTCCTGAATTTATCTCAATCTCAAATTCTCTCTTCTGCTGGCTTTACAGTTAATCTGCAATTAATAAGTCATTGCAGCTTCATCTCTTCTTTATCTCCTTAGATTCATACCTCACTCCACAGACTTCTTAGTCTCTTTCGATTTTGCAAGCTTCTCTTTATATTCTGTGCACCATAAATATGTCTGTTGAGTCATTGCTTAAATATATTTAATCTTTTTTTTCTCTCTCTCTTTTCACTACCTCTGTCTAGTCAATGCCTCTTTATGGTCCTCTCTGAGGATCTTCACCTTCTACTGCCCAGTATCACTGGTGGCACTGGGGCCTTCTTTTATCCCATAGGAAAAATAAGTAAGAATAATACTGACTGTATCCAGTCCTGGACATAAGTTCCTCAGTTGCTTCTGGCTGGCTTCAGGTAAGTAGCATGAGGTGATGATAAGATCTTGGGTTTGCAGTTGAACCTTTTTGTTCCTCCCTCACCAAACAACATGTCTTAACAATGTTTGCTGGAACAAGTTATTCTGCCTTATTATTTAGGCTCTTGCCTCACAGCTGTAGTCATTAAGGTTAGTGTTAACTGGTGTTTCAGGTTGACCCAGAATGTCTAGTCCTTCTTTCCCATTTCTCACACAGTTACCTCTGTTGTATAATGTATTTAAACCCTGTTGGTATGCACTAGCCAAACTCTCACTCAAGACCAGGATCCACACCTGGATCCAATTATTGGCTCATTAAGCTCCTACAAACAGCTGTGGCTGCAGGGCGGGCACAAGCCCTATAAATCAAGCCCTGGGAGGAGCCAAGAAACAAAAAGGAGGTGGTTGTTCCTGGTTGCTGTGTGTTGCTGGAGCTCTGTGCTGAGAAATCATAATCCAAGGATCAGAAGACTCTGGCACATACCTCCAGTCCCTCTTCAGGAATCAAAGGAAAATACTGTGTCTGTCTCCTGGAATACATGCTTATCATTCTGGGGTTTTATTTACCTTCAGGTAGTCTCACCTGAATAGAAACTAGGGGCTTTACCAGCAGGTAAAATGAAGTTTGTCGAAGAGCAGCCAGTGGCTGGCTTACCAACGGATCTCTAGCAAGGGTTTGATCCCAGGTATCACTTCAGACCTTTCAGTTGTATCTGTAGACAGCTACAAACAGTTACTGCGAAAATTATCCAAGGTGAAGTTAAGGACCATACAATTACTGTGTGGCAACAGTGGGCAGAAATGAGGAACATTTCTGTGGCCTCAGTCAGTAATCTGACAAGTTAACTTCTGGGGATTTCAGCAAAATGACAGCAAATGCATCATAGTAAGAAGATTCTCAACAGCTTAAATGGCTTCTTGGAATAAGCAGCTCATAAGAAGTAAAGAAGATGGAAGGTGACAAATTATTTTCTTGTTTTCAGCGTGATCCAAGTGGAACCATTCGGTTATTTCACAAATTGCAGTACTGTGCAAAAATTACAAGAGTATTAAGCAACAATTAATATTAGAAATGAAAAGGAAAATTATTTTTGCTACAACATTTTCCTAGGAATAGTTGGAAGAAATGTATGTTTAAAACAACAGCTGTGAACAAGCTGCTCTTATGGCAGGTTACTCTAGACCTGCAAAAGATGGATTTTTTTTTTTTTAAATTTAGTCTATTTAAATTTGTTTAAAATAAGAAGATTCTTACCATTTACTTAATGAATTTCTAAAAATAAATTCTGCACATATTAATGTTAGTAAACAGGAGTTATATTGTCTCTTTTAATCCTTAATACAGACTTTCATTTGTCTAAGTCTGTGGTGCTGCAAAATCTTCCTAATACCTCCTTTCTCCTCAAAGCTACCTTTATATGCAATGATCAGGAGTCAAGTATTTGATGTCTGCCACAAATCTGTCAGTGTTGAATGAGCCTAGAGCTTTCATCAGTCTGCTGTTTATTGCATTGGTGTGGTGTGCTGAAACAGAAGGCACCATCCAGCACATGACCACTGAATTTATTTATACCAATTCATGGTCAGGCCCTCTGTGGGCTTTTCCCATTTCTTTGTATTCCATTCTTCCTGAATTTTCACTTTTAATAAAAAGTAAACTGGCCTTTTCACTATTTTGCTAGACTCTTGCATAGTACAGTAGGTTCATCACATAGTTTAATGTGAAAGTTAAGGCTTTTAATTCACAGGTCATACCTGTAGAGGGAAAAGAATATATTTCAAGGATGAGAAGGCAAATGTGTCAGAGAATTCTCTGCCAAGTTATTCTCTCCTATTTCTTGCAAGCTTGATCAAAACCCCACTGAAATAAACCATGGCAGGTTATGGATATAACCCATTATAGTAGCCTTTAGAGTATTTTAAGGAAATTTAAATGAAAACACACAATTAACAAATCATAGAATTTTAAAGAAATAAGGTTTTATGTAATCCTTAAATCCTTAAACCCTTTGCACATCAGCTCACAGGAGATTTTTATAGTATGTTTTGAACCAATTGGCTGGTTTCATCCAAAGTGAATATGATCTGAAAAGTTTCATAGAGATCAGTAGAAAGGAACTCTCAGTTAGTATCTCATGAAAAGAAAGACTGCACCAAAAGACAAGAGTTCTCTGTCCTGTTTGGCTACAGGTCCATCAATTACCAGAGACAGCCCAAACTCAACATTACATCACCAGATTCATGCACAGGGACAGCTCATTCTGCAAATTGATAAGGACAGCAGAAGGCCAGTGGGAATAACATGTTATGAGAGAAATTTCTGATGGAAAAATCACAAGAAACAAGTTCCTTTTTTCTTGCTTCTCTCAAAACTATTTGATTCTGCGATTCATGATGGCCACTCAGGAGCATGAACAAGCTTTTCAATCTTTTTTCTCAGAAAAGTTGACACCCAACTTTATCAATATTTCAGTGGGATCCCTCACAGTGAAAAGCACAAGTAAGTCTTTGTGGACAGAGGTTGTAATCTATTAAATCTATGTGTAAATATTTTGTCAAGTTCAAAGGATAATGCTGTGGCATTGCCCTGCTGGTGACCAGTGGGCTATGGAAGGAGCCAGCTTTTAGTGGTCTGAAAGCTAAGCTGGGCTCCAGTTATATACCCACCCTCCTTCCTTTGGAAATGATGATGCTGCAGCACAACGCTTTATCTGTTCACTGCATGCGTACAGTGTGTTGGAGATGAGTGTTCGTTACTGTTCCATCCTTTCATTTCAGAAGCCTTAGGCATTTGAAAAAACAGCACAAGGAAAATTAGAATATGTTCTGCATAAGTTCACAGCTTCACGCTGATAGACTCCTAAATAAAGCAGCCCTCGGTGTAATGATTAACTTCTTACTAGATAGTATCTTGTCACTTCCACAGAACTTGACAACTTCCCTAAGTGTGAAGTCAGCTGGTTTTCTAGTTCTTGAAAAAAGAATCCTCATTCTATGAATATTTAACTGATTCTTAGCCTTCTTCTGTCTTCCAACACATCATTTTACAATCAATTATGTTGATAAAGGGAAAAACCCCATTGAGAGTTATAGTAAGGGTCTTCACTGTAATCAGAGTACATTTTTTTTTTCTATAAAGGTGATCGTCTGGACAGAATATTGTACTGAAGTTGCTGTATTTGTGAGTCGACAGAAAAGTGATACCTGCTTACAAAAGCTATAGAAAACAATGGCCCTAGTTTTTTGCCAGTTATTTGGAAGAGAAGACCAAAACTCCCATGCATCAGACACATCTTATACATAAGCATTCCAAATGAAATTAATGAAAAAAAGAGAACAAACTGAAGGCAAAAGAAGCCAGTAATGAGTCAACACCTTTGCTGAAAGGAGGCAGTTTTTACAGTGTCAAAGGTGCAGGATCTCTGCTGTTCCAGCACCTCCAAGGGATAGGCTATTAACAGAAACTAGATTTAAGCTGCCAAGTAATTCTATTTCTGATTTGGTCTTAAGGTAATTAAAGGTTTCCTTATTAGCTCAGTTGGTTAGAACATGGTGCTAATTACACCAAGGTCATGGCTTCAATCCCTGTATGAGCCATTCACTTGAGAGTTGGACTCGATGATCCTTGTGAGTCCTGTCCAACTCAGAATTTTCTGTGAAATAAAATTTCCCTCGGGGATTGTTTTTCACAGAAAGGGGTGAAATAGCTGCACAGAATGAAGCCTCCCTTAAGGTCTTTTAGCAGGAGTAGCTCACTTTTCTTTATAAAATTAAATCTAAATTTACCTACACTACTAGAAATCAAACTGACAACCAAGCAGAGAGCAGGTGTACTCATGAAATTATTGTAGGAGAATTTACTGAACATTTAGCCCTTCAGCACATAGAAAAGAACTCTACACTGACAAGGCAGTAGATTTCCATTTGCTAAGGTTAAAGTTTCATTCTGCTGAAGTGACTGGATTTAAAACTGCATGCCAAAAGAATCAGATTAATCATTACCACTGCTGAAGAGGATAAACAAAAAAAATACTGAGTACTTCAGAATGACAGGTTTCTGAGGAAATCTAATCATCAAAACCATATTGCAACAGCAATAAGTAATAAAATACCAACTTTGCCTGTAGCCCAAACATAAGGATCCAGATACACACTTATTTTACCCCATTTGATTAGTTATGTATTCCCCAGTCTCCATTTTGTATTCAATGCAGGGCTGGAACTGGTAGCTGGAAGCAGCATGAAAGAAGTGAATACATTGGCAATAGCAACAAATTGCATAAATTCAATCTGTTAAATTAAGTTTTTGTGGCTTGAGTTATTGTGGCTTACAAACCCGTTATCTATTGCAGAAGGTAACTTTTACAAGAACTGACCTGAAGAATGAAAATGAGAAAATACCTCCAACTTATTCCAAAGTAGCAGTCAGGAATAAGTTCAAGTACTAATTGGTACTGCTGCATAACAGAATTCACAATATGATAACAGCCACTGTCTTTAGAAGTGAGTGGGAAGTGGATAAGAACAAAGAAGGGTGGGCAAATTAAAATCCAGCATTAAGGGGGAGGTATGCATATGAGATTGGGTAAGTAGAAGCTGCCAGAGGAAAATCCTACTTTCTATTGTGCTCCTTATTTTAGACAGATGAGAAATGAAGCAAAACTAAGGCTGCTTCTCATGTTCACTGCAAGATCTGGCTGTGCTAGCAGAAGCTGTTGGCTTCAGCTGACCATCTCTCCCTCACCCTTCATGTTGCAGTTTAGTGTCCCTTCTAATCTGCTCCTGAGCTGCTTATACTCCTGTCAAGGCAAGCTGGTTTACCTTGAACAGGAACCCTTTTCTGACCTGTCGCAGTAAGCTCCAGGTAGGTAAGGAACAATTCTGCAAATAGCTCATCTAACAGCTGGGATGGAACAAGAGTGTCTGGCAGGAGACCTGTAATGTCCTTTTAGCTGACACAGCCTGGAGCTGGAGAAAGAGTGTCCATTGTCTGGTTCTTCAAAGCTGGTGGTGACTTCCATGACTGCCATTTGGCACAATTTTGTATGCAAAAGATTCATAAAGCAGCAGCCCTTAATGGTAGAAAAAGTGATGTAAGGGCTTTACACAAGAGAAATCCATGACCAAATCTGTATACCACAGACCTTAGGTTAGACCAAAGTGTTATATGGCTATAACTAGCAAAAGAAATAAAAATTTAGCATTACACCAAATTCAAAATAGTGTATAATTTGGCTAAAACTAGCAGCAAGTTGTAACAGCCTTCTCCCTGAATATACGATTCTTATTGCCTATATGTGTCAGATGCAAGGCCAGTAGGTGTTAGCAAATATCTAATGAAAGAGAAATTACGAACTGTAATAAAAGGTTACGTGAAATCATAGAATCAAATCATATTGAAAGCAACCTTAAAGATCATCTAGTTCCAACCCCTCTGCCATGGGCAGGGATACCCTTTGCTAAACCAAGCTGTTCAGAGTCACATCCAACCTGGCCTTGGAACACTTTCAGTGATAGGACATCCACAGCTTCTCAGAACAACCTGTTCCAGTGCCTCACCACCCTCTCAATAAAGAATTTCTCCCTAGTATCTAATCTAAACCTACCCTCCTTCAGCTTAAGCCCATTCCCCCTTGTCCTATCACTACACGCCCTTGTAAAAAGTCCCTGTCCAGCTTTCTTTCAAGCTCTCTTTGGGTACTGGATAGCTGCCATTAGGTCACAACCCTCTTCCTCCATCTTCTCTTCTTCAGTTTTTATTCTGTTTGTTCCATCATCATCAATCCAGGTGAAAGACCAGTCACTGTGCTGGTCTGGATGACATGCTGAAATGCACCTTCAAGTTACAGCACGCTACATGACAGTACCTAGTGCTTGCAAGCCCCCAGAGAGCAGATTATTGTCATTTGACACATCGTCCCAGGGGGGTGAATGAATCACTGCCAGCCAAATAAAAAGGCAGAGCGATGATTAGGCTTTGGAATTGCCTGGCTGGTAGCTTAATGAGAAGCACACTTAGATGTCTATTTCCTTGGAAAATGACCACATTGTTCCCAGGCTGCACTGCAACACATTTTAAAAGATGCAGCTGTTGTGGGACATCTCTCAGCAGGGTATAGTTTCAAACTCAAATAATGTCACCCTCTCTGTAATCCCCTTGGACAACAGTGCTGGTGAAAATGTTCCTATGTGATCCAGTGTGGCCCCTGTGAAGGCTTGCTGACAAAGGTGGCAACATGACCTAGAGGCCAGGATGTGCCCCACTGGTCTATTTTAGAGTTGTTGCTGGCTGTGGGAGGAAGGGTCTCCTGCAAAGGATGTTCTAATACTGTGATTAGAAGAAACTAATCAAGACATAAGGATTAACCCACCTAACCAAGCTATGACATTGTAATTTTCATTGGATAAATTAAAGAACTCAGTGATTAATATAGGCTTTAAAATTATTTACTTCAGTCCTCTGAGTAACACAGATCACTGGACATCCATTATTTAATTTGCTTCAAGTCCAATAGATGTTGCTGAATTAAAGCATGTCTATCAAATAAAAGAAACAGTGTTGATTTAATTCTTTTTAGTGATGGACAATCCTTGATAGATTATTTCAAGAGTTAATATGTACACAGAAAACTAATGAGAGCATTATTTATGGTCTGAATTAGTTTAGCTTCATCTTCCAGCCACTGAATCTCATTATACCTTCAACAGCTAGATTCGGCATTTATAAATTGTGATCAAGGGGCCTTTAATCTTTAATCATTTACATAGAACAAGCTTTTGGGATGATTAAGCAATCTATTAAAAGTTTTGTTGTTTTAATCTATAACTTTTTTTAATCTTTATCTGTTTGGATGCAGTATTCTAGTAGTTGTTTTACCAGCAGCCTATAGGAAAATACTATGAAAATATTGCATCTCTTTTCTAACCCCATGTTTGTACACAAAGATTACCAGAATGATCTCCAAATTTCTTGCTACATTTCTTTTTCCTGAACACTGTTGTGGAAGTGGTGCCTGAAGTCATAGTCTTGCTTATGACTAGGGTAGGTGTGTACCCTTTCCTGTGATCAAACTGTTGATCTCCCACTAGCTCACTGTGTGACTGTTCCTGTATCCAGCTGGCATTTCCATTGGACTCATAGGTAGGTGTTAAGCCTCTTCACAGAAACACAGTTTTTAACTGAGGTTCTGTAGCTGAGAAGTAATAGATTTTTAAACAGTTCTTCAACTGTTATTTGCTTTGTTAGTTCTGCTCGGTCTGTTTCTGAAGGACAAGACAGTGAACTTAAAACATTATTGAAGGACCTTTGGTCTTACTTATCTACATGCATATAGGCTGTAGAATGTAAGCATTTTTTAAAAAAGAGTTGTCATACATACACATATTTTTAAATAAAGTTATTCAACTACAGTTGTTAATACTTTTGTATTGTCAACACTTTTGGCCAAGAAAACATGGCATAGCTATTCTATCGAAAATGAGAGTTGTTTTAAAAAACTTTCTCTTGTAACATATTAACTGAAAATGTTTGTGATTTTTTTCAGAAAAGCAGCTCATAGAAAGATGTTAGATTAATGAGCTGAAGGAGCAGCAAAAATAAGTGTGATGTGATGTTGCCAGATCCATATCAAAATATCGGAGCAGGGATGATATATGAGCAGCAGGGGAGGGCGGAAAAAATGTGAGGCAGACTACTGGTCCAAGTTCAGTATGAATCTTGTTCAGAAGGCTCTAGGCAGGAATGGAGGGACATTTAGACAGAAATCACAACTAAATTGACAGTAAGACGATCAGGTGGGTCATGAGGGTCTTCAGCTAACCGACATCAGGCTTCCATAGACTCACATGGATGTCAGCCTTCTACAGTGCAGCATCCCCTCCACAGAAAACATTCGTTCTGGAATAAACCAGTTTTAGCTGTGGCTGAAAAGGGATTTCTCAACAGAATGGACAGCTAATCTGCTACTGCAAACACATCTTAATGTGCCACTTTGCACTGTCAGCAGCTGTTTGCCCAGGAAGAAGGCGTTGGGAGTGTTCTTGTGTGTGCATGGGGAGGGCACTGACAACGATCAGTGTCATCAGGCTTGTTTAATAAATACTCCTGTCATGTCTGCTCCTGTCTTCCATTTTGCAATACTCTCAGGCTCAATTCTCAAATCCCTCTCACCTCACTTCAGTGCCCATCTCCCCTCTCTCCCGCTATAGCAAAGACATCCTCAACCTCTTTTCCCTACCAAGATGATCCTCCAGTCTGTACCTCTTTCTCTTCCCCATTCCCAAATCTCTCTTCTGCTAAACTACCAAACTTTTCTCTACAAGGCCAAATTCATGGGATCCATCTCTCAGCATCTTCATGCCTCAGTATTTTAATCCTCCCAGCTGATATTCCTTTCCTATAGTTTGGCTTGTTCACACTTGACAGGTCATGTTTCTGTAAGACTACTTTAAAAGATGGGGAGAGAGTGGCTTAGCGATTGACTTCTCAGAGACCATGACAGCTCAGTTAGTAGCATGTTTGTTTTCCTTCTGACAGGATAACAGCTTGAGATGGTTTGAAAGGAATCCTTTTCAGTTAAATCTTGTGTGTTCTAAAATTAATGCATAAAAGATCTCTTTCTTCACACAAAGAACAAAATTTAAGCTAGACAACAAGGGAGGTCTTACTTCTTTCTTAGTGTTCTCAACAGTTAAGTGATGTTTCTCCAGGGACTGGCAACCATGAAGAAACAAATGGCTTGATGTGTTAGCTGCTTTTAGCCCAGACCTCTTACCAGGTGCACAGCAGAATGGCAAAAAACGATGAAAAGCTAATTCAGCAGAAATGCTTAAATTCAGGAAGATATATGGAATTGAGCCCATGCAAGTCCATAATCATAAGAACATTTATGTTCCCAGTTTTATGAGCTACTCCGCAATGGTGTCATTAAGCACCATCTGAGTACTGTGAAGGCTGTGCCACAGATGGTGTAAATCACTGTCTAAATCACACTTTTCACAACTGCCTGACATAGAGGACAGAAAATGCACTCTCTAAAATCCAAGGACATTTTGGATTGGAGAGTATTTACAATACAAGTATTTCTGTGTATGAAAACCAGTGTCAATATTTGAGGAGAGTATTCTGAGAGGACAGAGGTAGTGAACAGAGCCCAGAGAACGTGGCAGAGTCATCAGACTGTCACGCAAGCATCTCTCTTCAGTACATTACAAGACACTGCAGAGGAAAAACATGGAGAAGAAAAAAGAGTGTTGACAAAAGTGATTCTGGGGGAAAAAAAGCGCCCTAATATGTATTTTGGGTGTAATAAATATCAATTTTAAATATGTGAACAATATTTATTGGGGACAGCCTCATTGCAGAGAGATTTGTGGTATTTAATGTTTTTGTTTCTAATGGAGAAGAAACTCTAGAAAAGTATCAGAAAGAACAAAAAGGAAGAGCAGAGGTCTCCCTGTTGAGTTTAGGAACAGTTTCTATACAGAAAACTTGTTTGGCCATATTAGACCTGCCAGTTGGGAGAAAACAAGTGCAAAATTATTTTAGAACAGAAATATGACACCTTTGTCAGTGTTGTACTTTGATGCCTTCTTACTTAATTGTGCTTTCATATTCTAGTTAAAAACTGAGATTATGTTCATTGATATGTCTTAAAGGAGACTTGATTTTCAATTTCTTTGTTGTGATTCAGTAATTGTGCAAAATAAGGTAATATTACAACATATTCACATGTGAAGGTTGGAGGTCTGCTTAGGCTCTGTGAAAGCACTATTTGCCAGCCTCTTATTTTTCTACCATAGGTTTCCCTAATACTTATTAGCTGCTTCTTTACCCTATGTGTTAGTTAACTTTAATAAGTATATTTTAATTTAGGCATCAGCTATGTATTAGAGGGTTGCTTTGATACAAAGGCATGGTTTATCCCGCATAAATGAAAAATGCTTTCAGTTCTTTTCAACACTGCAGAATTTTTGTTGCATGTATGTATGCATTTATCAATTGACATTACAAAGTTTTCCTTAAGCTGAGCTGTGGGTGTACACCTAGTATGTGGAAGAACAAGTAGACATGTGCTTGTGATTTCTCCATTTGAATACATCCTTCAGGCAACTTCTCTATAAAATAGAAAAAAGTGCACTTTGATTTTTTACCATATTTAGGAAGGTTCTCTTGGAGAAAAAAAGTCACAAATATTCAGAGGTTGGCTCTGCCTTTAGGCAGCTGGTAAGCAGAGGAGAAAAGAAATCCTACAGGTCTTCAGAAAGGGTGTTCATGGTGCCTAGCTCAGCCTTATACTGTATATCCCCAGTTTCCCTGAAGTCAATGGAAAGTAAACATGTTTTTTAAGGATTATTTCTTGACAGCTGAGCTCTGTGTGATCTGGGACCCAAAGGACGGCAATGACTTGGTCACCATCTTCTAGGACCGTACCTGTCCTGATGGCTTGGCTGTTGGGAACGGGGCATCAGCAGTAAGAAGACACTGCTGCAGTCAGCGTAGGTCAGCTTCAGGCAGGGCAGGGAGCAGTGCTGCCTGTAGGTCGTGCAGCCCTGAAAAGGACAAGCATGCTTCTGGAAGCAATTTGGCTCCTTGGAAATTGCACAGTTTGCTGCACAAGATCTGAGGCAAGGCAGTACCAGTGAGGCTTTGATGACAGGGCCAGGAATCCACGTGTGCCTGCCAGAGCCTGGGAGCCAGCAAGCTGGGGATGTTTCTGTCTGGGTTATGGGCCCCATGCATCCCCATGTCTCTCAGAAGCAGCCCAAGAAGGGTTGCTAACACAGAATAAATGTGATACTGGCCGGAAGGTTCAACACAGGTCACAGTATAGCAGGCACATCAGTTTGCACTGAAAACGTGCTGGCTACTACTTCAGTGAGCTCTGTCAGCCAGGCCATTGCATAAGGAGAACAATAGTATTTGCAGAGAGGAGAAACCTCTACATAGACTCCCATCTACCATGGCACACGTGGTCTCTGCTTTTCCCTCACGTGTTTTCGTGATCTCCAAGAGCCACACCAGACAATGATTCACTACATCTGCCGTTGCACCTTGTCAACCCATCTGCATGAATGACCAGTTTAGGTCTGAGGGTGCATTTCTGACCCCAAGTGCAGAATATTATGCTTTTCTTTTTTTTTTTTTTCCTCTGGTCTCCACAAATAATCTGGCATCACATTAGGGGGAAAAAATGACACTTCATATGGGTGTTGTAGGGGACAGAGCAACCTCTGTGTAAAGATGAAAACATCAGAAGGATATTCAAGGCAGCACAGGAGCAGAACATCTGAACAAGTTTGAGGAATAGAAAGAAAGGTCCCTCTTACCATCCTCTCTCAGGACTTTGGGATTTCAGTCCTTTTCTGAAACAGTTCACTGATCATCTGCTTTACTAAGACCAATTTAGAGACAAAATGAAGACAAATATTTCCTGCATCCAGCACTTCAGATAGCTGTTGACCCATGGTGACAGCCCACGGCCACCGAGCAACCCTGGCAGCCCACCATATTTGCTCAGACTGGCTGGGGGTATATGAAAACACATCAGCTGCAGAGCTGATGGAGTTGGCACTTCATCAGCTGCCTCGAATTCTCCATGCTCTTGTCAAAGACAGCTTGAAGCAGCAGCTGGTTCTTAATCTACTCAGATCAGACCATTAAACAGAACTAGGAAGCAGCATAGCATTATCCCTCTGATCTGGGAGGTAAAAATTAGCTCATTCTCTCTCACTTTCTCTATCCACACTCCTTTGTGCCTTCAGTAAAGTGCACTTCCATGGAGAAGGGAGCAAGGGAAACGGATACCCACCACGGCTCCATCCTGCCGGGCTTCAGCCTTGTGGCCATCAGGGCCCCAGGACACCTCAACCCTGCTTAGCTTCACGGGAGGTGCAGACAGTCACAGTGCACACAGATGCCTTCCTAGTGCCCAGCATTTGTGCCCCACTGTGGAACAGGGTCCTACATCAGCAATGTCTGCCTAAACCACAGGCTTCTGATCAGCCTTTTGTAATGTCAGGGGCTTTTATTGTCCCATAATTCCTGTCCATATGCACCAAGGCAATGTACAGAGGCAGACTCACTGCTAAAGCTTTGGAATTCAGTCTTGACTGGGAAAGAAGCAGATCCAGTTAATATTTCTTTTTTCCACATATCTGTTTACTTTCTTTAAGTAAAATAGGAGGTTACTCACAAAAACTATTGCAGCAGCCCCAAATAAAGCAAATTAAACTCTTTCAGAAATTAAGGCCTGCAAAAAGGCAACAGTCTAATTCATTGCACATTCACAGCCTGAACTCATACATAGATATATCTTGCAACTCCTCCAAGGGCTTCTCTAACAAAGCAAAGTGGGGGTTAGCACCCAGCTCCTGGAAGTAGTGTTCCTGGGGGATTACACGGGCTGTGCTCCCAGGGGAAGGTATGACTAGGCTGGGTCCCTGGGTGCAGTTTTAGTTACACAGTTCTTTCTCCACCCTGTGGCTGTATTTGGCATTACAGACTCTTCCTGAGCAGCCAGGGACGTGTGGCAGGGTATTCACATGCCTTTTCCAGGGCAGTAGGGACAACTGTATTGTATGGCTGTAGCTGCCCCTCCATCTGGGGCAGGAGGTGGGCACAGGGATAGGTCAGGGAATGCGTTTGGGGTGTCATCCTCAACTTCAATGTCCGAGTCCATGTCTGGTTTGAGGCAGGTGCGAGAGATGCAGTTTTGCCTGGTGGCTGGTTGTGAGACACAACTCCAGTCAGTGGCACAGGGTCTGTCGAGCCCTGGATGGCTCTGGGGACAAGCAGCCTTATGCCACTTAAAGGTTGATGTAATGTTACCTGGGAAAGGCTGGCCTGTAAAAAGGATTTTACAATTTCTTGCTTTAGTTCCTAATCTTCAAATTTACAACTTTATATGGTCTAAGAGCTGCCTATAAGAAATACTAAAACAAATCCCCAAAATTATAGTCACCCTACTGTTCTTATCCACTGACAGGTTAAATGTCTGATTTATAATTATTACAAATAAGGTCAAGCACAGGGTAGGACTGACCTCTATAACAGAAGCTTCATGATAAAAAATTTCAGTAGCTTTATAGTAGAAGTCTAGTGTCGACCCTGTAAAAGGCAGTAATTAAGATTGAAACTCTCCTGAGGACTGAATTACTGAGGAAACTCACCTGAGTTTGTGTGCTCAGAAAGGGTTTGGGTGCCGGTTCCAACAATAATTTTTACTAAAAAGACATGTCTTGCTGTGTCTCACTTGCTAATGATTAAAACATCAGAGTGGCATTACAATACATCACAGAAAGGGGATTATGAATGAGATTTTGTCTTCTGGACGGGAACTTGGCCACAGCATTCTGTGCATAAAGATCCGACACATTTTGAACAGCCCTTCATGGGATTTGCCACTCTTTGGCAAATTCTCCTTGCCCTAAATTCTCATTGCAGAAACAGCGTATGGCCGTGACTCCACAGCCGCAGGTCCGCAGCCGAGAGAGCCTGCGAAGAGCTTGTGGTGCACCCACCAGCCCTGGCACCGCGGAGCCCAGGTCACTTTCTGAAGGACTCACCTGCGCTCTCAGCTTTCCCTGCTTTCCTTTTTATTTGTTATTGATTTGAAACCACGCAAATAAATATAAACCCTCCCCAACATTTTCTGCGATTAAAAAAAAAAAAAAAAGCCCAAATCCTGCAACTTTCCCGTGCCGCTCTCCGGTGGGGCGCGGCGCTGGCTCCAAGCCGCCCCTGCCCGCCCCCCGCCCGCCGCTGCGGCTCTGCTGCCACCTGGCGCGGGGACCGGGACCGGGACCGGGACCGGGAGAGTCTGGCTTGTGCCGGGGAGCACGGGCATGCCGTGCTGGAACGGGC
This sequence comes from Lycocorax pyrrhopterus obiensis, assembly GCA_014706295.1. Classification (NCBI taxonomy): domain Eukaryota; kingdom Metazoa; phylum Chordata; class Aves; order Passeriformes; family Paradisaeidae; genus Lycocorax; species Lycocorax pyrrhopterus. Next base: position 90,585,213 of record JACSVZ010000004.1, read on the forward strand.
AGGATCCGTCTCGCTCAGTCTCCTCCCTGTCTCAGCGCCTTTTCCAATCCGGCAGCAGGTCACGGCGGTGTTTCCAGACGGCCAGAAACCGCTCGGTTTGAAGCTCAGGCGTCCTGGAGCCTCCGCCGGTTCTCCGCAGCGATGCTGCTGCGTATGCGGAGGGTTGCGGCTCGGCGGAGTGTGGAGGTGACGCTCCCCCTGCGGGTCTGAGCGTCAGTCCTGGTTACCGTGGCAGAGAATGGCGCACTCGCCCCCGGAGCAGGAACAAACAGCAGGCTCTTGGTTACCTCTTCCAAAATGACAACCCCAGATGGGGAAGCAGGGACATTATTCCTTACTGGTACACAGGCTCCTAACGAGGCTCGCTATCACCTGTCAGGGCCCTGCTGGCTCACGGTTGGATGTCAAAGTCAAAGCTCCAAACCACGGTATTCCCGGCTCCGGCGCGTCCTGCCCGTCTCTCCGCCCGTGTCACCCATCTCCTCCCAGCACGCTCCCTTCGGGACCCATGAGCCCTGCTGGGGACAGGCCTCTGCTGCCCGTGTCCTGCGCTCTGCCAGCGCCCTAAACAGCTGTGCCTGCTCTCTTCCACCGGGTCAGCAAGAACCCGATGCTGGGAAGGATGCATAGATGTTAATTCCAGGGAAATAGACAGCAATGCTGCTGTCATGAAACCAGAACTTATTCAGAAAGCACGGTGTCAGGCACACGGATATTTAGAAAGATCGTGTCAAAAAGGGGTACAGCTCCTCACCTGCAAAATGACTCCTCAGAGCAAGTGGTAGCAGTGGCACTGCTTCTTTGCATCACTTCCACACTTTTCAAGAACATTACTATTAACAAATCTTTTTCTTCCCCATTTAAACTTAACCCAGTGTGAGAAATCATTCAGGGATGGAAGATACAGTGGGAGCTTCCCTTGCAGAGAGATGGAGAACAAGATACAACAGCCGGAAGGGTGGTATGGGACAGGCATGACACAAATCTGCAGAGCTGAAATTACTGTTTTAATTAAATAAATAACCTTTTAAAGCAAATAGTTACTTAAACATCTTTAGCGTTTATTTGTTCACAGAACTGAAATGAGATCTGAAGCTCCCAAGGGGTCCCTAAAATCTTGCCATTTGTCCCACATGCCTGAGGCTACAGCATGCCCAGCGAGTGCCTGTCATTTCTGTGGATTTAGCAGCGATAAATATAATGGCCCCAGCTCTCATTTATATTAATACCATATTAGTGTGAAGGGGGTCATAAAGTGAATTCTGCTTCTTTTCAAGGTTTAGGAGCATAAAAATAGCAAAGCAGACATAGACAGAAACATGGTGATTGTCTCCCTGATTTCTGAAAAGAAACATAAAATTGAGGAGAAGAAAAAGGTGGGTTTGCTGAATCCTGATCATTATGCTTGAAGCAAGTACAATGCTGTATTTACTCAGAGTATTTAAGGAGAGATGGTATCACCAGAGCATGTAATCCAGCCTCCTGCACATCACAAGCCATTAACATTCACACAGTCATTCCTTTATCAGGCTTCATCACTTGAGTTTGACTAATGCTTATTTTCAGAAATCCAGTTATTGTGCTTTTGAAGGCCAAAGAAATGAATTTGCTGCTTTTATTAGCAGCTTGTTCCAGTGACTAATCTCAGTCTTAAAATGCAGGCCTTCTCGGGAGTTTGAAGCAGTCTAGCTTCCCCTTATGTGCTGCCTGTACTTTTCCTTGCTAGACTAAGAAGCCTATTAATTCCCAGTACTTCCTCCCTGGAAAATACTGATATATTGAAATCAGATGACATTTTAGATTTTTGAGCTTGGAGTCGGGTGGGTTGGGTGGGGATTTTTTTATAAACTGAAGAGGTTATTTTTGTGCTCACCTGTCAGACATTTTCTGAAGTTTAATATAACTTTCATGGCTGTTTAAATTTGGGGATGTCTTTGAAAGACTATAAGTTCTATGCAAAGAATATCAAATAAGGGGGTTTTAAGCCTAATTAGAGCTGAACTTACTTTCTTAGCTGTTTTACATGTAAATGTAACAACAGCGTGTTTGAAGTTGCTTTTCCTGTTCATAATTTTTTTCATTCCATCAGAATGTTCTGATTTGTTGGTATGACTTGCAAAACTGGACTATTCTAAGTAGAAATTACTAAGGGATTGGACAATTCACTGTGGAGTGTCTTTTTTTTTTTAATTTTTGGTTGCTCAATTTTTTCATTCATTCTGGTGCAGACAGCATTTATCCAGAAAAAGCAGTGGTTATATTAATAGCAGCAGAGCAACATTAATCCAACATGGTGAAAGAGAAGTCTACTAGAAGGAAACTGCCATCAAAATGTTACAGAAGATAACATCTACAGATGGAGAGGAATATCCTTTGTCCTCTCTGCTCTCAACTAGGATGTGACTAGTGCCCTGGCTACTCCATTTTGGCTCTGACTAGCTATGCCCTCAACCAGTTAGCATCAGACTCTGGTAAATGATCCTTTATTAGTGCTTTGAAAACCCATTTGTAGTTCATAAAAGTAAATTTTGAACTGACCGCTGTCTTTTGTCTAGGTGGATAAACACAAGAGATACTTAGTGTTTCAAGAACAGGAACAGTGGATTTTTCCATGCCCAAATAAACTAAATGGTATTATTTTTCTCATTAGAGAAAAGTTGCTGAGCATAGACTGAGCCCAGCCAGGTGCAAAGTTGCCTTCAATGAGTTTTCTGCTTGGCCATTGCCTATGGTGGTGGACCAGAGCAGGGAAGAGGGGAAATCACAATTTTGGAGAAGGTATTTTCTCATGTTAGTTTTCATGTTGTGACCGTTCATCCAGATTTTTATGACAAATTTTCATTTTCAAATTGTACTTTTCTCTTTCCATCTGAAAATAATAGGGTTCCCCCCTGCCTCCAGTATACAGAAATATGTTCCAAATGCTCATGCCACAAATACTCATGCAGCCCTTGCAAATAAATGACAATTTGTTCACTAGAGCAAAGCAAGGGATTTCTATCCCATGACCTCTCATTAACTCAGCTTTTTCTACCAATGGTATCAGGCAGTACTGGGGTGTAGATTGCTCCAGCTATTAAAAGTTCCCTTAATTGCTGAATTTCAGGGTAATTTAAAGGTAAACCCATATGGACTGGATGGAACTGTCACTTAGACAACTCCCTTTAATATCACTACTTGAACAAGTGTTCAGTCATGCAAGAACTGTCTTTCAAAGCATTTTTAATTTAGCAGAAACTGAATTATTTATTACTTTCACATAACACTATAATAATTTTATTATTTTTGGAATAAGAAAAAAAATGTGTATCTTAAAATAGCAATATCAGCCTTATGAACCAAGTCTTACGTTGTTGTTTTGAAGCTGAAGAAACTAGGTGGTATCTAACTTAGCTTGCACTTAAGCTATGCTTTAAATTATTTTGCTTAGAGGTATAAAAGGAGGTATTCTATTTGCTTGATTCAATGGTCTAAATATAGGTAGTCAGAGGACAAACAGAAAATTCAAATTGTAGATTTAAAGTCCAGGTGCTCTTCATGAATCCACAGGGATGAGCCCAGGCCACTAAAGTGAAGTGCAAAGTTAGTCAAGCATGAGTAGAGAGAGCCCACAGCAGGTACTTTTACAAGATCTGATATACCTGTCTTAATGTTCAGTGAATGTACTGCTGATCCTCTCTGGCATACTGTGGCTGATTATGCATTATTGAAATGAAATTGCATCTGCAATATTTTGTAGTGAGTTTGATTTGTTGATTTATTTTTAAAGCATTAACAAGATCTGAATATTACCTAAAACTCCAGATAGTCTTTTGTTTTTGTTTTTGGTTTTTTTTGGTAATTTGAATGAAAAAACAACAAATAAAATGAGCAAAATGTATTCTGTGATTCAGCATTCTTGATGTTTTTATTTATTCATTTATGCCTCATTGCTTGTCTTGTGTCTTTTAATGTGTCTCCTGGCCATTAATTAGAATTATTGAAGTTCTTTTATGCTCAGATAGGAACTTTGTTTAATTTCATTATGTAGTTTTCTCCTTGCTGTGTCATAAATCCCTGTGTTTACTTGTAATTTCTCACACTTGCATATTATGTGGCAGCACTGGCAGTGGGAAAATGGAGAGAGGGTGCTGAGAACCCCTCCATGCCCTATCTGGGAGCTTGCTCATCCTGCTTCCCAACAGCTCTTTTGGCCTAATACAAGCTGTATTCAATCTATTCTTTATAGGATGAGGGACAGCTTGGGGTTTTCTTGCACTCTTGCACTCTTCAAGAGGCTTTTAAAATCTCCCAACCCCTCAACCCCAAACTAAAATCCAGTTTGGTATTTGAAAGGACTGGACCCTTCCATCATTTTTACTGACCTCCATGTGAACTGGTCTCTTAAGAGGGTTGAGACACAGCTGAGTAATGATCTATTGTTTTTTCAGAGGCATTGACTGGGAGTAGCTGAACACTAACTGTTGAGTTGCCCTGAATTCAGTCTGGGCCAGGGAGGATAAGGTCCTACTCCATTCCAGCAGCTGGCCTTGGCCTCCATCAGCACCTTTTTCACATGTATTTCATCCTGTTTCCTGAAACATACCCTTCCTACCCCCTAGCTCTTCTCCTGTTCCTCCTCTCCAAGCTTGCTGCCCTCCTTCTCAGTATGAGGTAGATTTCTTCCTCAATAACCTTTTGCTTCCTGAGCACTAGACAGGAAAAAACAAACATCCCTGGAGATCCTCCCTAGCTTCCAGTTAGCAAAATCTTCTCGATTCCTTCCCAGTCTCTTCAAAGCTGGAAGAAACAAGTACAGGGAAAATCCTTCTCTCCTATCTTGTCCCTTACTGGGCTCTGCATGATTGCTGTGCCCTGAAGGTCCCAAAATCCCTCCATCTTGAACTGCCATGCACACATGGCTTCTGTTTTGTTTTCCACATGACTCAGGCAGAGCTGAACTTTACTCTAGATGTACCATGGAGTTCCTCAGTGCTATGATGCTGGTGAAAGGAGTATCACAATTTTTTTACATACAAACAAAATTCATTTTCTTCGTAGTCCCACTTACAGAAATGCATCCTTATGCCTACAAATGTCCTGCCAGATAATTTCACGAGATGCGGACCAATGGCATGGAAAATTTGAGACTGAATTTCATCAATGACAAGTGCTGGTGTAAAGGAATTTATCGTCTATGCACGTGCGTGCATGTGTTGGGAACACAGATGCAAGCTGGATGTGTATAGTTACAGCAAATGAAGCCAAAGGGAAGAAATGAAATTAAAATTAGAGTTCTTTGAATAGCACAAGCATGGTGCAGGGAAACATTTGTAGAACTATGTGGCAACATGAAATCCCCCAAACTCTATGGAAAAGAGTGAATCAGTACCATTGAAGAAAGTTCTTGAATTTGGTGCTTATACCAGCTGCTGATATATTGGTTTAATACCTTTTTTTGGTAATCTCTTTCTACAGAAAAACGTAGATTCCATTATTTCAGCAGCATACATTGATGGTCTAGATGTACCAGCGCAGTCCCAAAAGTAGTTTCCTTCCCATCTCATTTTATAGGAGCCATAGTTCCCACTGCACCTGCCCTGCAGGTGCAGTTGTTTCCAATAATGTGGTGTAATGTATCTTGTCTGGCAATGGATGCTCAGCCTCAGAGGTTATGAAGACCTGATTTTTTTCCCCTGCATCACTGCAACATGCTGACAACATCTGGAACAAAACCCCTGTGGCAGAGGGACAAAGCTGGGGCCAAAGTATTCTTGGCTGAGAAGAAGCAGGCACCAAAAATAGATCCAATAACTCCACAGTCTGATCACACTTTGTCTTTGAGAAAGCATTTCCACTCTAACCTATGCAGACACACTTCAGAAACCATTATTCCCAAATATATCTGTTTGCTATGATGGAGAGCTGTGATTCCAGAAAGAGAAATGTGTTATTGCGAATGAAATCTGTTCAGGAGTTTGCTATCACTTTTGGGGAAAATGTGCTCAGATACAGCAATGGGTGGCAGTATAAACTTCTGAAACACAGAGAGCTGTGCTCAGAAGTGCTGGCTGAGCCTGCTGGACACGGCAGCTGCGCTGTGTCTGTGCCAGCAGCCCCCAGTCCAGCTGCGCGGCAGGACGCAACGAGAGGGTGCGGCAATTCTGCCGCACGCTGCCTGCCTTTGGAAAGACGTCCAGGAGGGCAGGCTGGGAAGGAGATGTGATGTGTGCCTCTCATTCCTCACACTTTCCAGACTAGGAAAATGGGACTGCAAAAACCTTCTTTTGTCCTGTTTGACACAGCCAAAAGGAACTGAATAATTTAGTGCCTCCCCAGACTGTCCTTCCACACAATATTCAAAGGCAGCCTCTAATCTATTTGTTTCTTTGTTCCCTTCTCGATGAAGAAGTGTGGGAGAACTACATTTATATGAATGTATTATACAGGTTTTACTGGTTTATTTAGCTAAATGTAAGAAACAGTGAGGTTCCTTCCAGAGTAAGGTATAATGAAGCAAGAAGGGTCAAAGGGGGTTTGCGTTTAACCAGCACTGTACAAGGAGGGAACTCCCAAGACCCTGGTAAGTGCCTGTTTGTTTAGAGCAAAAGCAAATAACATTGTAACTTTGGAGATATTCAGAAAGGGGAGCACATCAGCAGAGAGAGCACAGTGATGTGATGGGGGTTGAAACGGCCGTCAGCTCCTCGTATGCTTTCTGAAATCTGGATCTCTCTTGGGTAATGTAAGTTAATGGAACGAGAAGTTACAGCAAGTTAGACACTATTTTGATCATAATAATCTTTCATTTTTAGCTACTGGAAATGAACGTGTGACTAAAAAGCATCTATTTTTCATTCCTATCCAGCTCTGACATCTCTCACCCACTTCCCCAGGAACAATTTCCCTCATATATTTTAACTCAAAAACTACCCCCGTTCATGAATTATCAGAGTTATCACTCACCTTGTTCCTGAACTCACCTAACCTTTTTCTTCACAGGTGAAAATACAATATTAGCTTCACCGGAAGCTGTTAATCTTTGTCCAAAAAAGTCAGTAGTACCCGTACAGCATCTGACACCCGATAACACAACAGATCATCACAGAAGATATTTGCAGCTATTTCATTTGTGACAATAAATACTTAGCAGCTCATAGACCAGCGATTCTCTCTGTTTTCCAGAAAAGAAAAGTTGATCTCAGAAAGAAGCCAAGGAAGGGTCACAATCTGTTTCGTCTCACAAGGTAAATGCCATCAAAGTGAAACACATCACAGATGGTAAATGTGCCCCAGGGGCTTCCTACAAGTCTTTCACGTGGCCATGAAATGCTGCCCTCTGCTCCTCAGGTCCTCTTATGTACAAAACCCCTCCTCTCCTTGTATCATCACCTCCTTCTCCTGCGACACAGTAAATTCCAGGGAAAACTTTGTAGCCTCTGACTTACAACAGCATTTTTATTACACTTACCTTACTTTGATATTTGGAGACAAGCAAGGTGGGAAATGACACACAGAGGGAACCTCCCCTCCACAGCTGCTATCACAGCTGGTTCACATGTGGTCTTAAGTGACCCTTCTAACTGAATAGATAGGAATTCACATTTATCTCCAGGTATTAGGCTTTTTTCCTTCTTTGGTTACTAATTAAGAATGTAAAATCTGATGGAGGGTTACAGTTTCTTACTTATTATTTCAAATGAGCATGTTCTTGTAAAATTTGTTTATTCCATGTCTCATTAAATAAGTTGACAATAAAATGTATTTTGGAAAGATTTGGGAGAATGGAGTGAACCTGAGTGGAGGCATAAAAGTTGTTATAGACCAATTTGTCTCAAAACAATACAACCACCTCCTAACTGAGGCTGAAAAGTGTTGAAATGAATTAGCTCATCTCATGCAGAATCTGTTTACTTTCTGGCACAATACGCATGTATGTATTTGATTTGAGATCTGCCTGTAGAAACTGATATGTAGTGTGAATTAGCCCAAAAATGCTTTTTCACTGCAAGCAGAATTACAGTAAAATCCTGTTTCAAATTAGCTAAAGCAATAATGTATTTCTAATACGCAAAGAACAAAGAATATAGCATTGACATTGGTTTTGCTCTATAGGTTTTCCCTTTCCTCAGCCTTATTCTCCTCAAATTTCTTTTCAGCTTCCTCTTTCTGTGGTTCAGAAAAGTAAATGGTTTTATCCTGAGATACAGATATGCTCAAACCAAACAGAACATGAATTCTGGCCATTTAAAATAAGCAAATATATATAAAATTTACAGTTGCTCCTCTTTTATTTCTGTATGGATAAATATATACATACATATTATATATACAGATATACATATACATATACATATGTGTATATATATATACATACACACATATAAAGCCACATAAGCTCATACAAATATATAAATATAAACATTCATAAAATTCTAAATACCAGATTTTTTTAAGATGTTGTCAAAGCTTCATAAATTTATAAATATTTTACAAAATTCACTTTGACATATTCAAACCCCAAAGCATAACATTCATCTGCTTCTCTTACTGTTCAGTCGTGATTTATTTCCTATCTGGCAAAACTGATTTATCACCTCTATTATGAGTGGGATTATGTCAATTTTTAATACACTAAAACCTTGATTTTTACCAAAGCTAATTTCCTTTTAAGATTTGTCTGAAGCAGTCTATTATAATATACCCCTCCAGGATCTGCATTTAAATTGTTTTGTCATTATTTTCTATTCCATTGACCTAAGCCCTGTCCTCCTCAAATATTTCAGTGCCAAGCTCTGCAGCGGGCATGATGATGCTCAGTTGCAAGGAGGAAGCCAAGGATGGCAATGACAGGTGCAGAGCCCTTCTGACAAGCAGGCTCCTCTGTGTTTCTGACAGCTCTCACCTATGCAGGTGAGTTAGTGTGGGTCACAAAGGACACGTGAGCCACACAACAACCACAAAGACTTCCAAAGAGATTCTGGCTGAGCACGTTAATACTTGTTAATACAAGTTAATACAAGTATACTCCTGGTCAGGATCTGGGCTCCCATTCAGGGGTAAGGGCTGAGGTGATGTTACTCCTCATGTAGAGCAGAAATTTTCTTTAGATTTTTCTCTTAATTGCAACACTGCAAGCAACCTAATGCCTGCTACTAATAAAAAGGGATATGAACCTCATACTGAGAAAAGAACATTGATGACTCAGCGGCTATCACCAATTTTCTGCAATTTCCTTATTGACCATTAAGGCGTTTTATTCAAGAACAGCCCATCTTTGTGAGCTGATAACCCCATAACACACAGGAGAAGAAGCAGAGCTCCAGCCACAACCCTGAGCACTCACCTCCCCAAGTGCTGAGGCCAGCAGAGGCACTAGCCTCTCATATCCACCTGCCTGGTCAGCCTCTCCTTCTGGGAAGAGCTGGGGAACAGCTCACTGAGCAGCACTGGCAGCTTTGGCAGGCGAATGCCTGTTTTACACTTGCAAATGGTCAGTTTCTTATAAATAGGATCATCTGTCAAGTGAAATGAGGGTACCAGTGGTCTAGGTACATCCCTTTCAGAGCATGTGTGCAGCCAGGATGCTGGATGGTGGTTCCTGTGGCTCTGTAGTGAGTTCTGACATGTGGATCACAGCTGCAAAGCTGCATAGGGTATGTTTGTTACCTTGTCCTTGAGTTAAATGCTAAAACAGGGATTCACTACCCTTACCCAAAGAAACAAAAGCTAGACTTTTCTGCTAATGATGCTAATAACCTCCTCCCAGGGAATGGGGAAGCAATTTGATTAATAGCTCATAGCAACTCATTTGTATTGAAACAAATCAGTCTTTTTTTGATCCATCTTCTGTACTGTGTTCACTTATGTCATGCTTTGTAAATATTTTGTAATCCCTGTTACTTTCCTTCAAATTTTCTTCAGTGCTTCTCAATTCCTCCAAAACAGGATTTAATACTCTAACCAAGACTCAACGGTATTGAACCAAGTGAAACAAGAACCTCTGTAGCATACAGGACATGTCCCTACATCCCCAGCATCTGGCTTGCCACTTTCCCAGTGACATCACTGAGTACTCAGCCAGTCAGTGTCACTTTAAGGCATTATGAAACCTTTCTGCCTAGCTCACTTGTCAACATTTAGTGTTTGAGTGTTTGCCTGAGATTCAGAGGGTAATTTCTGCCGTCTCAGACAGAATGTGGGTGGAAGTGGCTAAGTTGAAGATAGCAAGATTCAGAGAGTCTGTGTCCCACCATTGCCCAAACATGACAGTCTGGTTCCTAACGCAGGCAGACAAGCACACAAAAAGCATCCTGCCCTGTGCCCCGGACCTGCTGGGGCTCGTACCTAGGACAGAGACAAACGCCATTTCCACACAGGTCTGTTAGAAGTCCTTAGGCACTTGACACAGAGCAAAATGCAGTGCCCATGGAGATTTCTACTGAGCAGCCTGGATGGGGGAGGATGAGCCATGTCTCAGACACACGAGTTTGATTTTTATCAATCTGAAGACTTCTCCCTTCTATGGGTAATTTGTTTTAGCTTGGCTTGCCATGTCAAGTCCAATAATGTGTGCGTGCCGCAATTTAAGATTGTGTATACATGGATGATTACACAGCACAATAATTTGTTAAGCCACACTAATTTAATGATATGCTAATACATTCACTATTAGATTTCCTCTTTCCTTAAGAGCATGTGATTTAGCGTGTGTTGATTTAGCGTCAGGTTGACTCTCCTTTAGCTTGTGATCACATTTTCTTTGCTCTACTTTTTCTCAAAAGAATATTCTGTCACATCTGAGTACAGCATTTGGTATAGCATTCAGCATAGCATTTTTCATTTTTTCTTCACTGAATTAGATCACATTGAATTTAGAAAGCACTCCTGTTTTCTTGGTTTCACTGTGAATTTTGATCATATCCTTTACAGAACCTGTAACCATTCCCAGGTCAATGAATATAATACTCCCAGGTCAATGATGATTTTTTTAGTAAATCATCAAAGTTTTCAATGAAATTGCTGAATAGTACAGAGAGCAGGTTAGATTTTTCTCCCTCACACACTTCAAAACGCCTTCAGATTTCACAAAAGGTCAAACATATATATTTAAAATATGTATATTTACAACATTCATATTTAAAATAATATTTTAGCTGCATCAGTTTTAATTTTACAAAAAATTCATTTAGACAATATTTTCCTAGCTGTATATGAAACTGGTACACTGGAACTGAATCAAAAGCCTCAATGAAGTGAAGATCTATCACAGCCTATTGTTTTTACCTAATTCCTTAGGCCATTCATCCTGTTCAAGAGGAAAATTAAATTGGCTGACATGATAGGATGGTGGCAAACCAGCGTTGCCTAGTTTTTATCACTGTGTTATCCTCTAGCTACTTATAAATTGCTTGTTTAAGAAGTCATGGCAGAATCTGTGCAGGGATTGTGTTAGGGCTGCAATAGGTTATGTAAGGTACTTGTCTACATTTCAAAATTTTCACACTTCAGCTGTGCTGCTACAGTTAAAACAATAACAGCCTTCCACAAACCCACTGTCAGTGTCAGTGCAGTTCAACTGGAATAAATATGTTAATTCCAGAGCATGTACTCTGCACCTGATTATTTGGTTCAGCAACTGAAATAAAATATGTCACATCTATGTCCCAGCTTTACTTGACCTTACTAGTTCATCAGCGATGCCTGTCCTCATTTATACGGCTGTGCCTATAATACTAAGGCTGACAGTCAACCATCTGTGAAGCTGTTGTACACGAAACAGCTCACTTGTTAGTCCTGAGATCCTTTCCAGATTGCAGGAAGGATCAGCCTATTTTAGGGAACTCATGAAGGCTAAGAGAAGTTAAGAGGTTACTGGAATTCTGGCTAGAAGTGATCAAGGCCGTAGTTCTGATACAGCAGTACAGAACTGCTGTGAGTGATGCTCCATGTCTTAACATCCAGTGTTAGGAGATAGACAAAAACGACCACTGAGCTGCTCTAATGACCTCTCCCTAAATTTCATTCTCATTAAAACTGCTGACATATAGCTGGAAAATTTTGCACCTTCCACAACAGGTATTAAAGATGAAAATTCCTTCATGGAAGCGATAAGCCATCAGAATATCGATGTTGAATTTTATTGGTCTTACTGTCAAGACCTTTCACAGCCTCTTTGTACACCACCTATCCATGATGTACCTAGCACCAGTCATTATATCAGGAGATGTCATCTTCCACCTTCAGCTGGCTCAGGATGTCACAATTCATCATCTCTGTGTTAAATTTTCAAACAAACATCTTTCTTGAACTCAATCCCTTTTTGGGAAGACATCCCTGAGGGTATCTTCCACTTCATTATCCCATCTTTTTCTCATGGCTGCAAAACAAATGGCAACTGATGGGATGCTGGGATTCTGCTCTTCATTTTAATTAATAGCATCTCACTTTTTCCCATCGGTTTCTCTCCTGTGTCTGCCTTTCTGTTGTTTCTTATCTATTGGTTGGGTTGTAAACTCTTCATGGTAAGGGCAAATTTTCAGTTTGTAAATGTACACTGTTCAAATGTACAAGTAGTCCATAGCTAGAGCTCCTAAGTGTTACAATAGTATATATAATAAATGAGCAATAAAAATCTAATGATTCAAGCAACTAGGCACTTTTCTATGCCAAATAAATTCATATTTTTAATATTATTTCTGATACCTCCTTTGTTTAGACTCATCTTTGTTTCATGCCTATCGTGGCTTTTGTCTAATCAAGAAACGTGGCAAAGTATTGATCAAATTTTCTGCTGAGTTGCTAAAGCCATTCCCAGAAGGAGACTTGTCTGCCCTGGAAGGAGCTGAAAACCACGGAGTAGGCTAGAAGCTCTTTTTGGTTATTCTGTTGCAAACAGTGAAAACACACAGAGAGATGCTTCAGGATTCACATTGTCAAAACAAATACATTCAATTACTTCTGCCCACTAATGACTGCTTACAAGTAATTCAGTTTTGGGTTTTTTACAAGCAAAAGAGACTAGTATTCTTTCTGTTAATGAAACACAATGTTCTCACTCAAAATCAGTAGATGACGTATACCTATAGTATAAATGACTATGAATCAAAGCACATCGATGGAATGGCATAGCTTATTCCATTATTTGCTATTTTCCATCAGATTTTATATGCGTCTTCCTTTGATTTCAGCTAAAATCCTATCAAAATTGTTTTTATAATTTACTTCCTAACACTCCAAAGGCTAAAAGTCTAAAGTAATAATTTAGTGTTGTCTACAAACTGTCTAGTTGGAAATGTCAGATTTTAACTAATGCAAAATTTAAAATGTAATAAAGAGTGTACTCTATTTTTTCTCAAAAAATTTAATTGCAGAATTATTTACAGGAGATGAACATAAACAATACATAAACCAATTGAAAGAGGCAGCTTCATAAAAGAGCCATGGGGCAAAATAGTGAAGCACATTTTCTTACAATCAGCTGGAGATGAGTAGAGAACCATGAAAAAAGAATAACTCAATAATAAAACAATTTTCAAATATGTCTTCAAAGTAACAAATAACATTCTGGTAAAGAAGATATTACTGAGAAGCAAGAAATTATTGTAGCAATGAAACAACATACTGTACATTCAATTTAGGTATCCTGCATGCTACTAAATAGAATTTATCAAAAGAACCATAAAAGCATGAGAAAGAGAATTACATAAAATAGTTTAATTCTAATGAAGTGTAGCTTTATACAGATGGTGAATATTTGGCACTCAGTTCATCCTCATTGTTGATATGATTTCTTATGTATATATGTATTTATATATATTTATATATACTTTTAATGATAACTAAACAGCTAGTTTCCTGGTTCTAACATTCCTTGAAGTTCTATAGGAGGCATTTAATTTAGTCCTTAGGCCACACTTGATTATTTTGGCACGTCCATGGCAAATGAAAGTATGAGTTTTGTCTCTGTACAGAAAATCCTGCACAGTCATAGTGGCTTTTCTTCAGGAAAGAACAGTTCTAGAGCATATAAGCCAGGCTACTTGAAAGGGAATTTTATTTCAGTCAGGAAATTAATATATAAATTGAACTAAATAATACATACATGCTGAGCCCTTTTAAAATGAGATAGCCATACTATTAAACCTCCAAAGGGTAAATCAAAGCATGGATATGAGCATGTGGATTCCATGGGTAATTATAAAAAAAGCTGGCATTTCTTTGTGAGGACTCTCTTCAGAGACTTGAACCTACTATCGAGCCCTCTGCATGACTGTAACCTACCTGAAAGGAAAAATGAGCTCCTACAAAGTAATGGCAAACTTGCTACCTTGAACGGAGAGTCCTTCCTACCTCAGACTTGCTGAGTCAGATATTGATCTGAATTATACTGATTCAGATCTGATATTTCTCTCTGGTTTCAGTTTCTGAGCATTGATTCTAATACAACTGGGATAAGAACTTAGCCCAGAGTTCTGCAATAATCCATCTCACAAATAAGAAACTTGTATGACAGTGAAGCTTTAGGAAGGGGAAATAGTGTGTTGAATGAAAGAGTGGCAAGGTAAGGAGAAGAAAATTCCTCATTAATGGACTGTGTTTCTGAATAATGACTATATATTCAAATAAGCCTCCCCGTCATTTATGCTTAGGTGAAAATATTCATGGTTTTGTACCTAGAGAAGTAAAAAATCCTGTCCAACAAAACCAATTTAGAAAAATAACATTTTGGCCTTAATAAAATATAGAATTAAATTGCCAGCTGATGAAAACTGTTCGGTGTTTCCTCAGTTAAAGAGCAAGCTGTGTTGACAGACTAATTTACCTTAACTACGATCTGACTTCAAAAGCCCGGTTCTCTTCTGGCAATGAAGAGTAATGGGAGAAAAGCTGGGTGTGGAAAGGTGGAGCAGTGAACTTACAGTCTTCTTCTGCGATCATCTTTTATGAAATACAATATGCATTTAATAAGAAAAGATCTGGAATACTGGTTTTAGATACAGAATCATAGAATTGTTTATGTTGGAAATGACATTCAGTGATGAACGCCATGGCCTCTTTCAGCTATTGGAATTTTATTTCATTAAGAGGAGCTGAATCAGCCTATATTTGCTGGCCAAATTTTCTTTTGGGCAATGTTCCATTTCAATTTTGGTTTTATATTTGCTGTTCTGAACAGCCTATTATGTAGTTAAACAGCTACAGCATTATGCCATAGAGGTATCTGCATTTCAGAGATAAATTAAGCAATTTCTGTGGATACAGAGGGCTTAATTCCTGACAGGACTGTGTATGCATATGAGCATGCCATAAAACATCTGTTCCTGAAAGATGGTCCCTGGAGGTGAACATGGTGAATAGTTGCTGATGGGCCATGGGGCTGCAGTAGGCAGTGAACCTGCCACAGCTGTCAGTGTTGAGGATGAGCTGCAAGAAAGTGGCACAATCTACAGGAATGTGAGTGTTGCCTGTGGTTCCTGGGCCCGGTTGTCCGGAACCATGACAGTGAAAAATCATTATGTGTATCTATAGATATATGTATATATCCTCTTTCTGTTCTGTGCAGTGTGAAATGGTGGCCTCCCGTCTGCTGATCCTGTCCATGCAGAGAGAGGCGTCCCCATTGCTCTGCCATAAAATGGCCTTTCGGTTAGGGCCGAGTCTCACTAAAGAGCAGCTGCCCAAACCAAAGCACAATCATCAGGCCTAAGTCCTGTGCCCCACATCATCCCTCGTGTTTGCTGGGCTGGAGGGCAGACTCGGGGAGAGAACAGGGCGCTTGGGAAGGCTGCTCGTGCAGCGAGTACCCCGGATGGATCTCTCCCGCTAAGAAAGCGGGGGAAAATGCACTTGCGAAGGGGAGACTTGCCAAGATTCCCGACCAAGAGGGCCCAGCTGCAGGTGCCATCAGCTCCTGTGCCTGGCACCAGCCAGGAGTCTCCTCCGGCACCCTCTCAGGAAGCTCCTCCACTGCAGGGACCTCACTGCCATCGTCAGGAGCACAAAAGGCAGAGATTGTTCTGGAAGGTTAATTTGATGCTCATCACTCCCTGCCTACTCCCTGGAGGGATGGTATGAGCACTGATTGCCCTCGTCTCTGCTTTGCTCAGGTCTTCCTCCTGGTTCAGCGAGTCTTTGCTTCTCCTTCAGCACAGGCTCAGACTGTGAGGTCCCAGATGCTGGAAGGGTGCTGTGGAAGGAAACTCCCCAGCAGCATGGGGACAGGTGGGAGAACCCCACACATCCCGCCATGCTGGGTTACCTGTCCCAGCTGCAGCCCAGCCTGGAGTCTGTGTGTTGGCTAATAAAGTGCTTGGAGATCCTTCTGGATGAAAGGCACTGTATAAGTGTGGGTGTCAACCTGTCATACACCAGGAAGCACCTCTCTAGACATTAAGGGGTTTGTTGATAATCCTCACCTCGAGCGCAGTGGCGGTATCCCTGCATCATGAGACGCTCTAGGAATAGTAATGGGAGTAAGGTTGCTCCATGATTCATTTAAGCTCTCTTATACTGAGGCTCTGGTTTCACAGGTTTTAAGTGCACACAGTTTGACACCTGGAGCTACCAAACCAGCTTCAGACCTCAAATTGGCATGGACAAACCAGCACTTGATGGGTCAGCCTCTGGTGTGCCCCTGCCACTGGTGCCAACACTGAAATGCTGAGGAGGACATCAAAGCCACCAACTGGGCAGGGCAGGCTCAAGGCTTTGAGTGCAAAAGGCTGAACTGGGCTGATGTGGAGGCCCGCTGCTCCGGGCAAGGGGCCGGGGGGGCCTGCATGGAGAGGGCCTGGGACAGAATGGTGGCACTGCCTGAGGTGCCACGGGGCCAGGAACCTCTCAAGGGCACTGCTTCTGCAGGCCACAAGGAGGCTGCGGGCCCCGTGTGACACACCGGGCCACGTGTGACCCTCCATCATGTAGCAGTTACTTGCAAAATCACCCAATGACCAAACATACCTTGACTATATACTAGATCCAGTGCTGAGGAAGTAGAGTACTAATTTACTGATACAGCAGGACATGGGCTTATTTTAAAACAAATAATTTCCATTATATGAAATATATGTTATATCTATCTATATATATGAAATTCACACACTTTCCTATGCACGCTTTAATTCCTTCCTGATTGATCTCAAATCTAATATAGTGTCAAGGTTCAAGCATGAATTAAAATATCATTTTTTGGTATTAAACTGTACAATGTTGTTCATCTTTGCATTCTGCCAAAGGCCATTCTAATCAGGGGGACATGAAATAATAAAACACTTCATAATGTACTTCACCAAATTACAAAGAATTTTGAATCTTAAAAAACATACAAAGCAAAAATAAGTGCAATGGCAAATAATGGCAAATATCAACAATTTTACCATTCAGGCCTTTTTCCTTATTTAAATTTTCTGAATTCTGTTTGCTATACATGTGTTTTACAGGCAATGACTAAATGAACAGAGACTTTCTATAATTTTAATGTGTTAAAATACATATTACTCCAGTTAATATTTAATTAAATACTAGACTATTTTGCTATATTCAGCTGTTCTGAGTGGGTCTACACCAGGAACTCTCAAAGGAGAAAGCATTCTAGTTCCTATCTTTCTGTTTATTTATGTTCCTCCTACATTGGTTTTGTAACTGACTTTTATTTTTGTGATGCAGGGTCAGATTACAATTGATCTGGTTATATGTTTATTAAGATAGAGTATTTCTCATGTTAGAGACTGAAGCAATCTGACTTTGATTTATTTGCAACACAAATATGGTAAGCATAATGTTATCTTTCTAAACTAACCAGATGTACAATATGTAAATTTAAATGGCTTACTTGTCTTAAAAGATATAATGTTACCTGTACAATACTTTAATATATTGCACTTCAAAATGTAGTGTGCACCGATAGCATATTGTCAGATTTGTCGGTAGGCATCTAGTTAACTTTTGATTTTTTATGATTGTTTTTTGGAGGGTTTTTTTGGTTTCTTTGTTTGTTTGAACAAGGTGGAATGAACAGAAATCATAGATTTATAAATCTTATATTGAGCATTTTCTTATAACGGCATAGGAAATGTAGAACACAGACTCCTCCAAGTCAGCATTATTAGGCCAGCTGGGATCTCAGTTTATCTGTTATCTGTTGAGTTTACAATTTCTCTTCATAAAGTCTGATTACTGGCAGGATCAGGTACAGCTTGTCTTAATCGCATGACCTGTTGCTGCAGGTGGGAGGGTTCAAGCGAGTAAGGCAAGTGTGATTCCTCCTGGAGGTGTACAGGACATTAGATAAAATGTATCAGCTGCCATATGTATATATGTGTACAGGTGTGTGTGTCTCTATTTCAAATTTCTTCAATCTAGGGAAAACACTGGCTTTGGTTTTGTGTGGATATTCTAATTAGCAGCTCCACTTTAAGAAACCAGTTTTCAAGACTAAAGATGCCAGTGTCTGCATGTACTTTTGTATTTAAAATAGTACAACAAATATAGGAAGTAGCATCAATATTGTACACTGCCCAGGATTAACTCTTTCCTTAATAGAAAATGCCTTGAAAACACAAGGGGTGGGAAGTATGTTTTCATCTATAGAAGAATATTTCAGGGATTTATTCTTTTTTATTCAATTTTTTTTTTTTTTGCATTCTTCAAGGATATACATTCGTCTTGGTTTTTGCTTCAAATATAGTTTAAGGCTATTTGGTAAAGTATATACCAGATACCAGGCTCAATTTACAGGGGTGTCTTCTCACAGAAACTTCTCAAAACTTCATCTCTAAAGATTCGTACCTTGAAGCCAAGCACGCTTTATCAGCTGTCCAAAGACAGAACTCATGCTTAATACCACACGCTGTAGGAAAAAGAGAAGGAAAAAAACAGACAAACAAAAGAAAACAGATTTGAAGCAATGTCAGATCTGCATAACCTACGGTACTTCATGTTTTCAGTCATCCATCAGGCTGCAGGGTGTGTGGGATTTGGATTTAAAGTGCTCGACAGGTGAAGAACCAAAGTGCTCGAGTATAATTAAATAGTTGTTCTGCCTATGGCTAAATACTTTGCATTTGTTAAAGCAGGTAAACAGGGAATGCAGTAACTGGGGCTGTCTGTCTCACGTGATTCTCACTGTTTTGACCTAAACTGGTGTTCAGTAGGATTCAAACCTTGGAACTGGGGGCTGCAGGTTACTCATTTTATTGCGTCTTCACCTGAAGACTTCTAAGTGCTGGATTGCTTGGTTGGCTCTGGAAGGTAGGTGAAGTGGAATAATTCTGTCTTAATTTGTTTTAAATGAAAGCCTCTTAACTGTGGTAGCTACCACTTCTCTCTTCTGACAATGTGAGGCTTGAAGATATATAATTTTCCTTATATTCCATGGCTGGAAATCACTTATCTCTTGAGTCATGGTTTTCTTTTCTATGTCTGAAGCAAGCAAGAACCTTATTCTTGCCACAAATGATACTGCATAGAAAAATAGTTCTAAAAAAAAATACAACTGTAAACCACAGTTCACCTTTACCTTAACATAACCATTTAAACTTATATATACTTACCACTCACATTCATATTTCTTAAACTGTTTACAACATCACAACTGGCATTTTAAACAAGCAAGATTTTTTTGTTCTCAAGGATACCCTGGAAACTCAATTGTTATAACAATTTGAGAGTTTGAAATAGTACATGTAGCACAGCTCTTGAAATGAAAGAGAGAAGGTTTATAAAATAAATATTAACATGTAAAAGAACTGTTAAAAATGCAATGAGTGGTCCAAAGGAGCGAGTATAACTTTTTCTTTACTCATCTTACTACAGAAGATCTAACATTTTAAGGCTTCCGTTTTCCTTTCACCCATCACTCAAGTCCTCTTGCATTACAATTTTGCTTAGGTTTCAGAGTGTCGTTATACTGCTAACAGCAAACGTTTCTTAGTGGACATTCCCACCATCACCAGACTTGTATGCTTCTTGGTTTCTGATGAACTTTGGAGTTTTAGTGGCTGGATATCCCTGTTCATCTCCAGAAACTTGAATGAGATGAGAGGCCTAATGTTATTTTGCAGTAACAAAGATGAGAAGAGTGGCAGAGTGCATGGGTAAATATGTTAGCTGGATTCTAGCAAAAGAAACTGGAGGTCAAGGAGATAAATGGGTTCTTTCTTTCCTGCTCTTTACATTTGTAGCACCTTCTACTTGGATTAGCTAATGCCTCTAGTGGATGGTGAGATGCACCCATTTATAGTTTGTTATTCTTATCCCTAATTATCACACATTTTATAAAAATATAAATAACAAAAAGTAAGCTGGGTTCCATCTCAAGAGGTGTTTCTTGTTGTCCTCTGAGAATATATTGGATAAGTCAGGTCTTGACAAGCCCTATCCATTGTAGCTGATTGTAAGTCAGACAATAAATACAAAAAGAAGTCATTCTTGCGGTGAGCTCAGCAAATTCTGAGGAAATCAAAAGCATTCCACTGTGCTTATGGCACAAAGAACACAACAGCAAGGGCATATTTAGTGGAGAGAATGAGACAAAAATTACCAGGTAAGTGACAAACTGTACAAGCATTTTGTTTAAAAAAGGAACTCTGCAGCATTCTGTCTTTAAAGCCGGGTTTGGGCCTCTGGGATATAGATCTCGATGCTGTCTGCACGCTCTGTGGCTGAATTCTGCCGGAAAGAGGCTGCTCGCTTGGCAGCCATCAGCCGTCTTCTAGCTTCTTGTCGTTGTCTGTCAGGTAGGTCCAGAGATTTTTCTCTTGTGATGGGGAATTTTCCTTTTGGGGGCTTCTTTGGTACAGGAGGAGGAATCTTTCTTTCTTCCTGCAATAGGGCATTAAAACTAAGTGTGAGCTGCGTGCAAAAGGTATTTGTCAGCAGAGCATGCACATCAAAGACATGAAATGCAAAAAACTGATTACATACATCAAGCATGCTCAATTTGTGCTTGCCCATCAGCTGACTAATGGATTACATGAACAGCTATCCACACTAGGAACACTGACAAAACCCTTTTATTTGACAACCATTACGCATTCTGCGGTCCTGTGCCTGAAAAAAGACTGTGCTTCCTTCCACTGTCCTCGCAGGTATCGGCACATGCAATCTGTACACCTCACTTTCATATGGATTTGTTTAATTTTAGCTGACACATTATTACACTCATTATAAACAGAAACACACACTGTCTCTCCAATAAGAATTCAGCGCATCTGTGTGGTCTGATCAAGTGAAAAGACTCTCTAAGATTACCAGGACAGGATTTTTGATTAAATTAATCATACTGAGTTTAGCCTCAGCTGGATATGAGATAGCAGCTGTGTATACATGTCTATTAGTTTAGTCTCCTCCAGGAATTGCTATATGGAAACATTCAAGCACCAACCAGAGAGAGAACATAGGGCTAATTGTTCTGCTTGCAAGCCTGGGCCATTTTAAAGAAAATTATTCTGAAGAATTATCAAATTATAAAGTGAAAGCCAGTAGATTTTGTTACCGAAGTAGCTGTAAATTTCTCTGCAGGTGTTAAATCAAGAAGTGTTTCGAAGTATGAAATGGATATTTTACTCCATTTAGAGACTGTGAAATATCATATGAGGGCCTATAATCAAGGCATTGTACACCAATTTAGCTTAGAAGAGATGGACCTCTGGAGGTGATTTCATACAATCCCCATTCAAAGTGCTCTTGAAATTAGATGCAACTTTGAAGTTAAATCAGTTTTTAAAAATGTCATGTTTAATACTGGACTGCATAGCCCTGAAGATGAAGACTCCACAATTTCATTTGTATAGGTATGGTTATTATGATAGATCTGGTTATGATGATAGATCTTTTTGCTATATGATTTCTTAAAGTAATGGTAATAGTGCAGAGTATGGGCTGTTCCTTATGGAGAACACAGTTAATTTGATGCACAGCAGGATTCAAGTAATACAAAAATTGAACTGATACACCTATGGTTTACAGACTCTTCATTGTTTTTTTTGTTTTTTGTTTTTTTCTTTTAAACTAATTCTGAGTCTACTACCAAAATGCAATAGCCAAGACTAAATAACTAAGGTTATTTAAAAACATAGTTGTACATTAAACAGGAACAGTGCACCAGCCTAAGATGCTATTCCCTGTGATAATCAGTTCTGCCTGTCTTTATTTTCTCTATTTCCTGTTTTCAGACACGAACATAAAGGCTCCATTCCTGTCATCTGATCTTAATTTTTTTTTCCACTTTTAGTTTTTTCCCTCTTAGGAATATCACTGTTGCTGTTACTATAATAATTTCTTACTTCCAGTTGTCACTAGTAAGCAAGAGTTGCAAACTCACCATCCACCAACCCGTTGGCTGAAAATTAAAATCCAAGAGGAGCATGAAGAAATGAAAAAGTTGTCAAAATGCCTCCTAATTCCTCCCAAACCAAACAAGTATTCACCTGAGGCCAACAGTACTGACTCAAACCAAATGCTGTTTT
Organism: Lycocorax pyrrhopterus obiensis; assembly: GCA_014706295.1. NCBI lineage: Eukaryota > Metazoa > Chordata > Aves > Passeriformes > Paradisaeidae > Lycocorax > Lycocorax pyrrhopterus. The sequence continues at coordinate 90,607,661 of JACSVZ010000004.1, forward strand.
CATCTGACTGATACAATAATCAGCAAGCATAGTGGGATAATCAAGGTAAGGGATAAAGTTCTAGAGAGGGGAAAGGCAGTTTCAGAATTACACTGCTTTTATGGGCAATTTGCCACCTTTGGTTTGTAAGCATAGTGTGGGGCATCTCCCAAATGGTGGAGTTGCAGGGCAGAGGTGCGGGCAGTTTGCCAGTAGCACTTTGTCCCCCAAAAGTTTGTGGGCTGAGCTTTAGTATGACCTGCGCTAGGTTTTGTCACATGCTTTTATCTCATTCCTGAGATAGGTCTATTATCATTTGTGTCATGCAGGCAGGGTTAAACACTGCAGTGTTCAGGTTTGAACTGCCCCAAATTTAGCAGAGAGCTGAATTTACCTTGTTTAAATTCTTGGGCTATTGTCTTCAGTCTGAATTAATAAGAACATATTTCTGTTCTAGCCTCCAGAATGTGAGTCAAATAATTTGAACAAAAGCATCGTGGAGTAAACTAGCTTAGTAAAATCCATTTTATTTATTATATAATTCACCTCAACACAGTTAAAAAAGAAAAAACTCCTCATATCTGATGAAAGTTTCCATGTAAAAATTGGGCCATGCCAATTAAATACTTCCCAGGGTTAGAAACCTATCGTGTTTCACTACTGTATTTAACACAAGGAGACTGCAGAACTATAAATGGGGAGTAAATGGTATTGTCCATGGTCTGCTTACCTTCCTTTCAGGTGATTCTATTATTTTCCATTCATTGAGTTTCAACTGGTGCAGTTCATCAAACTTCATGCTGACGTCTTCAATTGAGAGCTGCAATAAGTCCCAGAAACCTGCAAGGTCCTGGGAAGTTGGTCTGGGCATGGCACTCGGGTCCTGTAATGCACAAAGGAGAGAACGTGAGTACTCCAGGAGGCTTTCAGTGGCGTGCACTGAGGCAGGAAGGGCATCGAGCCAGATTTCATTGCTGCAGCACTGCTCAGTGCTAAGGCTCTGCGCGCTCTGCAGCTGGGAGCTGTGACTGGAAAGCTGTGCCTCCTACACAACCCAAACATGAATGAGTTGGGTGTCACACGCGAGCCTTCTTGAATTTGCAGCATGGGAAGTTCCTTAGCACCATATGCTGTGCTGACCTGCATTTCTAAAAAGGAACAAGCTGACAGCCTCTGTCTGCTGATTATTAAAAGCAAGGGGAACGTGGTTTGTATTGCAGCCAGCCTGAAGTCTTTCTGGTTAAAAATTACATTCACAATAGCTGATTAAGACAAAACAATGCCACAAAGACATTGTCAGCTTATGCTGAACTTGATGTTTACATTGTCTTGCATTTTCAAATGTATACATGAGGTATGAAATTCTGATGGGATACTTGGATTTTGTTCTCCAGGGAGTTAAATCACACTCAGGAACTGGGAAGGCACTACCACCAGGTACTGCAATTAAGAGGCTCTATGTGCATAAGACTTAATGGAGCAAACATTGGTGGTAACAATTAGCAAGATGACCCTCTATTTGATAATTAACTTGATGCCAGTGCTGGATAAAAATTGTATTATAGGTGGTATGCAGACTCTTAACCTTATGCTCTCTGAGCACTGGTACTAGTTCGAGAAGAGAGCTTTGTCACTTTATTGAAATAGGGCTTCATTGGTAAACGTGTCTGTGAAGGTAATGAAGAAATGTCTTTTTCCTTCCAGGACAGGAGGAAGCCATTATGATGGTCTAAAGAATGGAGCTGGGAGAGAGGAAGTCAAACCCATGCCAAACAGACTCTGGATCTCTCCCTTCCTGGGCAAAAGCTGTAAAGACTAGTTTGCTATGTTAGTAACGCTGCTGTTATGGCAGGCTCTGTACCCCACCTTTTACAAATCTAGTGGTTGAAGGCATTTTATATTTAAACACAACCCCACAGTTGTCTAGAAACTGGGAGATAAGTCAGCATTGCTATTGAATTCCTCCCTTGAATCACACAGTTCTAAGGGTTTTAAACTAGTAATTGCTACTTGGGTTTACAGATGCCACTGTGGGAGATAAGTGCCTGGAACTGGGCATGACAACATGTAGTGTCACCCATACCTAGACCCCTGTTGGAATCTGGGCCAAGAACAATTTAGAAGTCTTCTTCACTAGAAGAAAGTCTCCTTTTAATAGGGAGCTTCAGGGATTTAACAGAACTGGCCATATAGACTATAACAGACTTCTGGGAAATATTACAACTCCAGATTAGTGTTTACTGAAAACTACTTCATTGGGTGGATCCCAAATTTTAACAAAACAATTTAAAATTTATGTCAGTTGTGTTACTTACTCTGCAGAGTTCAACATTTCAGGCTTTAGGAACTGACCCCCGGTGTGAAATTCATGAGGACAGTCCCACAGCAGTCTGTCTTATCTTGTAATTTGCTCTCTCCTGCCTGGTCTCCTCAGTCACTCTCCCCAGTTTCCTCTAAACAGCCAGAAAATGATGCCACCCATTGCAAGGCCATTGCGTTCTGAATCACGGCTAATTGCTGTTCTGTACCTTTGTGTGCCCCACTCTGCCCACGGTGTTTGTGAAGACCATGGCCTCCAGCACGACTCTTGCAGAGGGCTGTGCCGTGTGTGGTCTGGACACAAGAGGGCTGCCTCCTGCTTCTTACACATCCACAGTTCATGAATGAACGCTGGCACAAGTGAGTACTATTACAGCTAACTAAGTTTTGAAAAGACTGGCTTAAACCTGCTTCTTCTCCGAAACTGCTCATTTATTTGTATCTTACTTGGAATTCAGCTTCGCAGCCCTCATTCTGAAGGAGGCCTAAAGCAAGCAAAAAGTTCCTAGCTGGTGCTCGAGCTGCTCTGCTTTAGCCTGCAACCATGGCACACAAGCCGAGCAGGATCTCTGCTGACTAGAGAGCATGGAGGAGGACACTTCAAAGAAAAAAAGGGCGTTACAAAAGCTAATGTGAATAATGCAGAAGGGACTAGTTATTAATCAGTAATGATGTTTTTCTAAGTACTCAGTGGGAACAGTATACAAGTAAGAGATAGCCAGCCAGATTAATAAAAAAAAATTAATTGAAGCTTACATTTCTGTGAATTTACCCTAAATGAGAGTCTTTGATAAGAGCTCCTAACACAGAGCATAATCAAATGTGCCGTTTGAAGTTCCCATGACCCTTTAGAAAAGTCCATAGGCGAGCTGCCTGGTTAAATTTCAGTTTGAGTAAGTATATTCCTCTTAAACCCTTGCTGCATTTTGAACTGGCAAAAGTAGATGCTGTTTTCCCATGTCCTACATTTATACTTACAGATGCTGAACACTGTCAGAGAAACTGCTGTGTGGCAGCCCTGTACGTGCTGGATGTTTCCGAGAGAGGGAATGCACAGCTGGCAGCATTCCTGTGGGGCACTGAGATGCTGCCTTAGGAGCCTATGGAAAGCCTGCTGTAGGTATGCACTAAGTGACTATTTAGCAACAAATTCTATCATTATGTATAGGAAGAAAAGCCTCCAAACATGAATGACCTGAAGTCAGTTTTGCAGTTGCTGCTTTCTGTAGAGCCCATTACTGATTTAATGGAAATGAAGGATATTCAGAGCCTAAATCCTGAGAGTGGGGTAAAGCTGCTGTTACAGAGTTCAGAGGTTCATTTTCCAAAAGAGAAAGAGAGAAGTAAAATTTTGCCAGCTTTTTGGTTGTGTTGTTTACAAAGCTGTAGATTTCTACTTGTGATCTTATTGCTTTTGCAGTAATGAATTGTTCTCACTCCCAAACAGCTGATGGCTGTGCTGAGCAGGAGCTGCCCTTGTTATAACAGTAATGCTCTCAAGCTCAAGAGCTAGGCCCACTTGAAGATAAATGAATGAAGTGGAGTGGAGGTTATGCTCTCCAAATCTTAGTTTGCATAGCTTAATCAATCAAGTAGTGGAGGGCATTTTTAAATTTGCAGTGAGAAACTTTCAGACAATGATGAAAATTTTCTCCGTTTGTTATGAAACAAATTACTAGATAGGGAGCTCACATGATGTAATTGATAATACAGATGTGGTCAATTCTTTCTTTTCTGACTTTGTATGTTTCCTCTGTTACTCTGTAACAGCTATTAAAATTCTTGTTCTGACAGGACTTTTGAAGTGGATAATCGGATTCTTTCCTAATGAGGACCATATATCTTATTATTTTCTATCAGAAAGTATGACATTTTTGGCATTATTTTCTCAGTATTATTTCACTGCAACTTCAGGTATTCTGAATGTTTAACTTTATGGATGGAAAGTAGCAAGTGGGTCTTTGCAGAATGGATGCTCTCCCTTGGAAGTTATGTGACAAATGCCAATGAGCAAAGAAAAGTTTCTAAGCAGATGTATAGGTTACGTCTGCTGTCATGCACACAACAGAATTCAGTACTTTCAATATATGAGGTGTAGGGACAGTCAGAAGGAAAAGGTACACTTGATATTTGAGAGAGACAAAGAAAGGTGTTCTACCACCAGCTGTAGCTAGAAGAATTATGTTCTTCTATTGATTAGTATCATATTGCCACAACGTTTGTATCACTGATGGCTGCTGTCATATTAATGAAGATAACATTTAGAATTGAATTAGTCTCTAATGAACTTCCAGAACAATAGCAGTAACTCTCATAAGTAATATAATGCATCTGTTCCTTTAGCCCCAGGACATCTTATATATAATTGGCAGTGCAAATTATCCAACCCAATTTTATGAACATTATAAATGTCTCATTTCCATGATCAGTCCTATTTTCAGGTAGGTAGAAAGCTGGATCACGTATTCTCCACTATTCTATTTTACTATTTTCCACTGATTGTAATGTGAAAATTTCCCCCTTTCTTACCTGAAATATAGTTACTCTATTAGGGTATTGCAAAAATAAGCCATACTATTATGTCTCAGAAAACTTGCATTTGTTCCCTTCTCATTTTCTTTTCTTTAGTAAGGACAGCAAAAAGAGAAAAGCAAAACATAATCAGACTGAAATTACTGAAATTACATATTTGCTTAAAAAAAATCCACTAACATCATACTTAAGGACTAAGTTAAAAAAAAAGGGAGAAGTAAATATGGGAGATGAAAATAACATTTCAGAATGCTACTGCTTGGGTACACTACACTTGTTTTTGTTGTTTTTGAATTAAAAATATTAAATTCTAAAATTTAAAGTGACATTTTGTGGACTACTATGGGTGACTAACCTTAAACTCTTCAAGAATAGCCAGGCAAAGTGACTTACCAGATTTTGCTGACAAAGCCAATAAAATTGCTGGAATTTCTGAGACATGAGGAGCTGAGCACTTCCAACAGCACTTCGGATCTTACCTAGGACTAAACATACAGACAGATTATTACCAATAATTTTTTTTGCAGTAATAATATCCAGCTCAAAAATATGCAGCTCAAAATCCTGTTTATTTTAAAAGGGAAGTAAATATTTGGTTTTGTTGCTTGTAATTATACACATAAAATATTTTTTTAAAAAGACTGAGGTATAGTAAAGCTCAGTGGCACCTTATCTTTTGCAATAATGAGTGAATAATAAATGACATATTAATAAGTCAAAACGGCTTAGACTTTACTTGCTTAAGGAAGTAGTAAAAACTATGGGACTGTATTCAGCTTCTCGAAGTGGGCATCGATCCATTCATGTTTTTCAAAACACCCAAACTTCAAAGTAAATGACACCTCTCCCATTTACATTTGCTCACATAAATTGATAGCTGTTGAAATTGTCTTGCCTCCAGAACCAGTTGGATGTCTGTTCCTTCTGATGTCAAAGGCACATGTACCTTAGATTATATCCTCTGGTTCTGCAATTGCAAATTACTTCACTCACTACACTTGTGTAGAGGATCCCTGGGTGAGCTCTCTTTATCTGTTCTGAGGGTAAAGTTATTACATTCAACTGTAATATAGCATATTCCTACCATAAGGATTAGATCCTCACAGGAATTACATCTCTGAGACCTGTTTTGGTACACCCACTAGGAACTACGGGTTGTCTGCCCAGGAAAATATCCAAAGTCCTCAGCACAGGACAAAGTGGGACACAAGCAGGAGCTCCAGGACTTTGCTGAACCAGGATCAGCCCCATGGATGTGTTGGTATTTCCTCACTGCCCGTGTACATGCCCTTACAGGATGCACTGGGGGAAGGGACCAAACTCATTTTACTTGACTTTGTTTCCAAGAGTCACCTGTCAAAATTAAAATTTTTGAATGCTTTATAATCAGTGATCTGAGCTCAGCAGCTCAGCCACGTTAGGCACTTATTTTTAGATGAGCAGAATTTCCTCCTGGATATGCTTCTGTCTTTCTATTGACAGTAGTGCCTAAGGGGATTGGCTTATCCCTAGGAAACTAACTCATCCTGACTCCCACATTTGCTGGGATAAATACCACACTTTGGTAGGTAGCACCATGCTTTTCTATACCTTCCTACACTTCTTTTCCTCCACATCTATCTCTATGATGAAAAAGCAATATTTTAAAAAGCATTATAAGCTGTGATCTCAATGAAAACTTTATTTTACCCGGAGAATTTCCAGATCTTTAAATAACGTTAAAGATATAGAGAGGTGGGGTAAGGGCAAACAGGAATTACTCTGATATATTTTACTTCAGTTTGGAGAAACCAAGTTTGATAATTCAAGCAGGATGGTGAGCGTGGAATAAAGCTACAGTAGTACAGCACAACTGATCTGCAGCCCATGAAACAGGAAACATTAAACTATGGCAGGGCTTAACATCTTGTTATTTAGAATAAGTACAGGAGGGCATGTGAAAACAGTACTTTGGTAGTAGGTTTTACATTTTAATTCTGCTTTCTCTAGACCAGTGAAACATCTGTTCACCTACAAGTAGCAGCAAGAGATAATTTGAAAGTTTTGGGCTCCAGTTAGAATCTCAGTAACTTTCAAGGCATGTGTTAATATGTAGAGCTGTGGTTCGCAAACTGCATTCCATTTTCTGTTAGACAAACAGTACAGCTGTGCCACAACACTAAATCAAACAGCAATATACATAATTCATCAGTCCTGTGTAACATCCATTGTGAAAGGGTTAAGTGGTTCAGGGCTGCATGAGTAATTCACTGGGGTTTGTTTTTGTTCTGTTGGCCAAATGAAATAAAGCATTTTAATTGGTTTGGGGTTTTTGATCACCAAACCCCTCACTTTCCTCTACAGTGTTATTGGCATACAGAAAAGAATATTTTGAGTGTTAAAACCTGAACAAACATACAAAAACATAAATAAAAAAGAAATGTTTCATTTGATCTGATACAAATTGCTTTAATTTGGTTTTCAGCATTTTTAATAAAGGCAATGACTTTAGTGACAAACAGCCTTGTATCCTCCTTTTTTCTCTTCATCTGTAGCACAGGACATTAGACAGACTCCCAGTGTGGGGTCAGAGGTCCTCCTCTTCCAGGATGAGGAATTGTGCTGTAGCAGGTCCCTGACATCACCTATTCCATGCTATGTTCAACAATTCACTGGTCAAAAAAAGAGTGAGGATGGTTCCACGGGCTGATGGTTGTATTGCTTGTCTCTAGTGAGTAAAGTTCAGTTTTAGTTTCCTCTGCTAAATTTTACAGTTCATAGCTCAAATACATAGTCTGAGTAAGGGGCATTGGTTGTAGCTCTTCGGCAGAAATGTAGAGCCTGACAAAATCTATAAATGTCTGACATTTTATAGTGAATCTCAGTTACTCAAACCCTTATATTAAATAAACATTAATTTTATCTTCATTATCACGAAGCATCATGTCAAAAAGCATTACTGATTTAAAGCCCAGTCAGACTCGTCAAGACTTAGGCACTGGCAATGTAGCATTTTGGTGGGATACACATTTGTCAGGAATGTGGTTGCATGTGCCACTGAGTCACAGTGCTGAATACACATGTATAATTACAGCCCTAGCATTTACCAAAGATCTAACTCTATTTCCATTTTAATAAGTAAATCAGACATAATAAAACATAGAGGTTAGAATCCCTCATATTCATGCTACTCTGCCTTGCTGTAATTAAATTAAAGTATTAAAACACTTCAACTCATAATCTTTAGCACAATATTAATAGACATCCAAAGCCTTGTTATTAATTTCATGCATTGGGGAATTATTCTGATGAGTGCAGATTGATTATCTCCATGAAAGAATGATGAATGTTAGAGACTGGAGAGATTGAGATGTTTGGTGATGACTAGAAGATTTTTCTTGTAAATAAACGATGATAAAATCTACCAATACACATAAATAGACATAATCTTCATATAATCCATATATCTGCTTTCATTAAGATTATGTTGTATTTGCCCAAATGTCAGGAAAGAGTCACACAACCTTAATTCTGCTCCCTGAAGCATGTGAAGCACTCCATTTTTGTTGTGTGGTCCTGTATGACTTCAGCTCTGAAGATGTACAAAACCCTGACCATGACTTCAGTAAAAGCAGACTCAGAATTTACACCCTGGTTAGAGATTGTGTAAATTACACAATTAACACAATAGTGTCTTTTCCCCTCTATGTGTGGAATTGCTTGAGAAATTCTACAAAACCTTGTAATCAAAAATGATTTCATATCACAAAGGTAGAGGGGGAAAAGTTAGGTCTATATTGATGAAATCGATTATAATCTGGTGCTGTAATTCTGATCTTGACAGGTTAAAAGCTTTGCTCAATTGTGCTACTGCTGCACCAGCAGCGAGAAACTACTAACAATCAATCTGCTTCTGGCATTCATTACTGTTTATTTAAATGACATGTTTTAATTTGCATTTTTGTTCCATTTGATCATTCCATTTTCCCCTTATACTTGTAAATAAATTACTCCACAAACAATCTGAGAAAATATGCCTGGAAAAAATATTGAAACTGGCACTTAGTTCACCCTCCTAACTCTAAGTAGGGCATGATATTTGTCTCATCTCTAGACCTAAATTACTACTCTTCAGAAATATTTTTTTCACTATCAACAGAGCATGTTGACATGATGACACAAAAATAAATATATAATATTCAGATGGCATTTTAGGACAACATGGCCCCCAGCTGGCAGTGCTCTGGAGAGTAATGGGACCCTTGTTCACCAACTGGGACTTGCTGCAAATTTGCTTTTTTCCTCAACAAAGGAGAAAATTTCAGCAGAACAATACAAAAGCTAGGAGGAGTTCTTGGGTGCCACACTGTAGGACTTTACAGACTGTTTCAGTACAGTTAAGACATTCTTTAGTCATTCACAACACTCGAACTGGAAATTTCAATAGTTCCCAAAGGATGGGTTTGTGAAAAGCATTAGAAAATGATGTCAGTAATTTCTCTTTGGTTAAAGGATAACCTGTATTTGGTCAAACACCTAAGAAAGCTTTTATGGATAATTAATTCATGAATATACTAAAATCAATTGGTTGTGAGGGTTTTGTGTTGATTTTTATTCCCCTAAAATTATGGGAGATTTTACTCTGTGTTTTCTATTACTATTCAGCCCTATTAGTAAAGCCTTTGCTTTACTAAGTGCTGTGGAAATATCAGCTAGAGGATTAGCAAGGAATGGTCCAGTATCCATGGAATTAAAGGGAATGGAAGAGAAAGGTGTCCTCCCACTCTAACGCCTTTATTTTTTTCTCCCACTAGAGATCACTTTACTGCTGTGCCAGCGGAGCTCCTAACCACAATGCAGAAGATTCCAGCAGAACAACCTTTCTGCTGGCATAGTTTACCCTATAGTTAATTTTTGCATCTATCTAAGGATTTTTATGTGAGAGTGAACTCTGTGGAGCTGTTCTCCATAATGAAGTATGCTAGTGGCCAAGCATGTGGCACTCAGCAGCCCAGGGTTATTGTCATCTTTCCTCTGCCAGACCCTGCCCGCAAGATGTGGGCAGGGACTGCGGCTCCCTCTCCCTGCTCCGCCCTCCCTGCTCCCTTCACCGCGCTCATGGGAGGCAGGGTGCTGACCCTCTTGGTCTTCAATAGCTTCGTGACACTTGAAATTGTTTTTCTCGTCATCACCTACACACCAGTAAGAGCCAAACACGTTTTCAGCGTGTAAAACTGAAACTCCAGTCAGCACCCATGAGAAACACATATCTTTGCCTGGAGGCACCCTGTGAGTGCAAATGACCAGATGTCTAACCTTGGGAACTGTTACAGCCACATATCTATATTTTTACATATGTATGAACACACACACACACACACACACACACACACACACACATATATATATAATAAACAGTTAGAACACAAATAACTGCCCCCACAAACAATATAAGAACTTTGCAGAGACTTCAAAATAAAATTCATGACAACTGACCAAATAAACAAATTCTTTGAAAAGAAGAGAGAGGTTATTTTTGCTGCAATGATTATCTTCTCTTTTTGTATGATCTGATGAGTGAAGTTCTTAAAACAACATTATGAGAGAAAAGCTACAGTGAAAGAAAAAATCAATATAGCAATCAGACAGCTTTTGGTGATCTCAGGGCTGTTGTGTTAATGCCAGAAATGAAAATGTTTTCTCAAATGCAGTTCTATTTTAACTGTTCCCATGTTTAAAACAAAATAGAAGTTGTATCATAAGGACAGCCTTCTCCTATGAGATGCAAAGCTATATTTGGTCTTCAGGTACAATTAATATACCCAGGCCAAAAAGAAATGATTCAGCATTAAGGATGACAGTTTGAATGTGCAAACTTTGCTCTGAAGTGTTTTGGGAATAGTAGTCTTGCTGAAGGTGGAAACCCATATTTATTTGCTTTTGGCTCTGCCATTTGCATGTATTTTCTTCAAGGAACTGCCAAATGCTTAAATATGTCAAGATACATTTCATGCTGGGATATCATTAAACTTAAGTTCTTGAGGATACACACCTTACAACCTCCGTAGCTCAGACTGGGGATACAGAATGTTCTAAAGACTCAACAGGAAAAAAAATTATTCACAGAGAATTTTTAGAACACTGTGAAGCTCATTCCCCTGGTGAAATTAATTCTTTGAAAACTTCCTTCTACTTGATGTAAGTGTTATTAAATGAAGGGATACCATTTAAAAAATAATGCAATTTGGAAATTATTTCAGGAAGATCTCTTGAAATGAGTCACATACAATGGAAAATTGGAACTTTGGGGTTCACTTTTGACAGTCAGCTGAACACAAACTTCTGACTTTGCAAATACTATGTAGACCTAGTCTATAACTTCTTTAACCTATTAGGGAGGTCAAAATGTTCCCCCAAGCACAAGTAATTAACCCCTTTTTGTTAGTTTAAAAAAGCGATTTCAAGGGTTTCAGTTGTATTTTATCAATTCTCTTATCAGGGAATTGTTCTTTCTTTTTCTCTTCCAAATTAGACTCCCTCTACAAACAGGGAAACAAAATCCCAATACTCTGTTTTGTTTTTTGACTGAAATATTCCAAGTTAAAAGGGTGTCATTAACTCCAAATATTAATAAAAATTACTGAAGTCTATATTGCCTTCATGTCCTGTGTACAATTTACAGAAAACTACCTTCTTGATTGCCATTTCACCGTGCAGCAAGGTGTTCCAGAGCATTTCTGGAGTGCAAGAGTATAGGTTCACATGATGGGAAGGAGAATGGTTCTGCACCTGAGAACAGGTAGCCAGCTAAAGTCAGGTCATCCAAGTTTTCCTCATGTAGTACCCAGTTTCACATTCCAAAGAATAACAGCTCTAAGTGCCTCTCCGTGTCTCCAAGTGACGAAGTGCTGATGCAAGCAGGTTTCCACTGCTCATTTCCCACGGCTGCAGATTTGACTAGGGCTGTGCGAAAGGAAGAGCTTGCAGAGAGAGGAGGTAGGACAACTCCAGCCCTTGCCTGCAGACTCCTCGCTAGGAAAGAGAGGGGCTAACGGCCTGTGTGTTTCTCCCCTTTGCTCCCTAATGGTCTTACTCTTTCAAACGAGATCAAAGTCTTCCTCTTTGAACTTCTGCTTCAGACTGAAAAAACTGATGTTCCTACATCAGTAACAGGTGATCCGGGAAGCAGGTGCTTTGGGAATCTTAATGATGGCATTGAAACGTCAGTGTTCAGCAGTGCAAAGATGTGAAGAATTGAAAAATAAGATATATGTGATAAAAAGTATTGAGGAGTAACCATTATGAAAGAAGGCTTGGAAATTCTTCCACAGGCTAATCAAAGCAAGATATGCTATTACTTAACATAGTCCCTAGGAGGGCATTAAAGTCTTCACAGACTTTATTGGAAGGGGAAAATTCTGAGGTCTGCTCTGCCATGATGAAAATAAGTACAAAACCTACGGTCCAAAAAGCACCAGAGGCTGAAGGAAGGAAAACCAGCCTTACACACCGCCCCACCCCAAATCTTCTGTTGTTACTTGACAGACTTGTGCACAATACAGCAGAGAAATATGACTGTAAAATTAAAAAAAAAACAATGACGTAAAAACATAGACATTCTTTGTTTTGAAAAGGTCAGTGCAAGAAATAGAAATTGGCCTTTTAGTCACCATGCTGGCCTGACTCAAGACCTGAGGGTACATCATAGCAAGAACTCATTGAGGGTAAAGAAGACGATCAGGAAAGAGCACTCAGAGGTGATGGTGAAATTTGTAAAAGTGCAGGGAAAGATGCTAGTAAGAAAACTTAATATGAATTCATTTGTGATCTGAGAAAATCTCAGCTGAGACAATAATTCAGATTGTCAGGGATTGAAATATTTATAAAACTGAGCCTGAAGAACAAGGATAATTGACCTCAAAGGGAATCACAGGGAGCTGGCTACTGAGTCCTAGGACCACTTTGATATATTACTATCATTAGCGCTGTCTTGGATCTTGTTCCAAAATAGTCTACATTATTTTTCACTTTATCCCATCACTCCTTTCAAGGTGTCCACAGGACATGAGAGAATAATAATGATTCTTGACAAAATTGTAATAAGAAAATGCAGCTGAATTTTCTAATAATGCATATGCCTGTCTAACTGCAGAAATGCTTTAACTATTGCTCTTGCCTACTACTGCTTCCTGTTCTTCCGAAAGGCTGAAGTGCCTGTAAAGGAATGGAAACATTTTTTAAATGGCTGCTCACTAATAGGAGGCAAAATCACAGGTTTCAGGAAAAGGGCAAAACAATGTTCACGTAGGACCACCCTGTGTGCCCTGACAAAGGGCCAAGCGCTGGAGCCGTACAAGCAAGTGGGAAAGATGTGTCAGAGTTGGAGCTTCGAATGGAGCCATTGCACCATCTGAGCTCTATGTAATACCAGACTTTGATCCTGGACTGGACTCTAGAGTTGGGTTTTTAACTACTTCCACAGAACCTTACTCTGGGAAACACCATCTTGTGCAGTCAGTTGCAAGACAGTGTTCCTATATCTTATGGTTCTTTGCTCTTACAGAATGAGTGAGGAGAAACCACAGCTCACAGCTTTATCCTAACAGATTTCTTATTTTAGCAATTGTCTATAAGAAAAGAAACTGAAATGTTCTTACTTTCTTCAGAAAGATCATTTTCTTCTGCTTCTCTTTCCATTTCTTTGCACCATCCTTCCATTCTCTTAGTTTCAGTGTGTAGTAACTTCATAAACCAAGATCCGTCCCGTCGACAAGGAGACATTCGACCAGTCTCTACTGTCTCAATGGCTGGCTCTAGCCAGGGTTCTGGTGGTGGAAGGTTTGAGGTGTCAACTGGGGTCCTATAATCTTCTCTGTAGCTGAACAGTCCCTGTGTCCGTACAGTTCTCACTGCACTATATTGGGTGGGTGTGCTGGGCTCTGAGTGCTGCTGGAATGACGAGCCAAATTGAAGTCCCTTATCCTCCATGGTGATGTGCCCTGGAAAACCCTCCAGTTCCAGGTCAGCCTGGACAGCTGCTGTTACACTGTTTGAACGCTTGAATCGTCCATGCCTTGGTGAAGAGGGAAGAAAGAAAAGATGTTAAGACATAAAAATAACATATGTGATTGTACAGAGGCACAGAATAATGTTTCAGGGAGTGGATTCTGTTCTTCTCGTTGGACTTTATGTTACACATTTTCTCTTTGTGTATATCTCACTAAAATTAGATGATGAGTAGCAACAGAGAGGAAAAACAAAATGCATAGTGGAATCATTGATCTAAGCAAGGGCACAAAATAAAATTACTTAAATTATCTCTGGAAGCAAATATTGATTTATTCTCATACTACAAAATAACATGTATCATTACTAAATCAACTGGAAATAACTAGCAGAACTAGAACTTCCTGATAGTAGTCTATAAAGTGCATACATAGTACATATAAAGTATATATAAAATTTTCAAATGTTCAGAATTGTAAGCAGAAAAATCTGGAAATCTGCTCAGTTAGGACTTTTGAGAATCCTGTAATAAAAGAAAGATATTATCAGCAGGTTTAAGACTGTGGGTTGAAGGTCTTTTTTGTCTTATAGGATGCCCATTAAAGGTTGATTTTCCACTGTTATATGAAACCAAATAATGACATTTTAGAAAAGCTTTGTGTTAAAAAGTTAGATAGAGAAGCAAAGATTATTTGTGAAATCTTTTCACATAGGTGCCTATTGTCTCAAATTACTTCTAGTCAATGATGGCAAAAGGCAATTAGCAGCCAGATACTCTCAGACAGCTGCTGTGAAATGAGAGAATGGTCCTGGTCCAGTACTTGACAAACAGTACCTGCCAGGGATAACCTGTGGGTCAGTACATGGGCCAGCAGCTTTACAAAACTAGAGAAGGACTGAACAAATCAAAAAGCTTATTCTACTTTAGAATAAAGGTACCATCCTAAGATTGTGTCTCCTTGTGGGGACAGGAAAAGCCTGGATCAGCATGAGTCGTCCTATCGAAGGAAGACTGTTCCAATACACAGCTCTTAGTATTTGTTCTGTCAGTAATGAAATTTTATTAAGCCACTACTTCAATTTAATACTTTCACTTCCTTCCCTCCAATTGAAAACTGGAAAGTTAGGTACATGTGAAGCAACTGCTAAGTAATCTCCACAAATTGTACCAAATGACAAGCATGCATATAAGAAATTTGGCTTTGTGAATTATTTAGTGGCAGCACTTGCCAGGTGTTTGTTATTAACTCTGTTTACAAATGTGTGTTGTGTTATGAAAGACTACAGATTTTTGAACATGCTTAAATTACCGTTTTTCATCTTCCACTTGTATTCCAACAGAGTGGTATTCCCGTAGGCCTCTGCTTTCAGTGTCTGAATCAGTTGCTGTTTCCACCTAATTCAACACAAAAGATACATCTGCAGAGTGAGCATCGACAACTCAGCACTATTTCTACACACACTCATTCAAAATTAATTATATATTTCATCTCTTACTGCTAAGAAACACCTAGCACAGTAAAATAAATGCAGTAGGTATTCAGCCTAGTATCATTGTTTTGGTGCTGTGTCTTATTAAAGTTTTGCACAATTATTTCTGCTATGTAATTCCCTATTTCAAACCCAGAAGTAATTATTCAGTTTGGTGGAAGCAGGGAGTAAGCTTGGTCTGGAAGGGCTGTTCTTAGAATGAGGAATCCACAGGGTAACCCCTTTTTATACTATTATAAACCAGTCTCATTATAGTCCTTGATTTACAAAATAAAATAAAATCTCAAGTAGCCCCATAAGCTTGTGAGTGATAAAAAGAAATGGAGCAATGAAATTTTATCGACAACTGTGTTGACAAATATAAAACCATTAAATGATGTGAGGGATACAGCAGAATGCCCTATCTCACCTTTTTTAATAACACAGTCCTGAAAATGCTGTATCAAGCAGGCAATTTATGTGCTTTTTATAGTATTCCCATCTGAAATAAACTTACCAAAATATATTCACAGTAGTTTCCTTCATGACTGAGACTTGCGTTTGCAAGTTTCTGTGGGATTTTTTATAGCACTCCCCACCACCACACCGCCCCCAAGTCTTTGACACAGACAGAGCATGTGCTGCAGTATGCAAATTATACTGAATCAAGGGAGAGGCAGGAAAAAAAGAAAAAGAGTAGAACTGACGTTTCCTTCTGAATGATATTTTCACTGTTCAATAAAAAAAAAATAATATTAGCAACCAGTTTTTCTATACGCACACTCCATTTGTGAATTCAAAGAGTATATCTGATGATAAAGATAAGAAAATTTTACCCTTGCAGCAGTCACAGGCATCTCTGGAAAGAGCCTGATGGTCTTTGCAGCTGTGTCTCAGCTGCACAGTCCCAACCCCACCTGGTTTCTGAAAGGATGCAGAGACAAGGTGGGAGGAGGGTGGGAAATGAGTGCATATGTGGACTATACTTCTTGAAGAAGGAAGTTGATGGTAAGTTCTCCTTCCATCTTTAAGCCATAGCTTAGTGTACATTCACATGGAAGGGATTTCCAGCCAGCAATTAGTACATGTTCATATTTACCTGTGTGTGAGTCTTGGAGATGTTCACAAGAACCGCTAGTGCAGGAACCCTTTAGTAAATGTTAATGGCATGCTTGAACTGTACAGTGTAGCACCAGGCACGGGTGTGCTAAAACCTCTGGCTATGAGTGTGACAACAGTCTGGGAAAGACACATTTCCCAGCAATTCCCTTTATTTGGCATAAGGGCTAAGGGACAGTGCATGCTGCCGTCTGTCTCCACCCAGGCAGCTGCATGGAAGCTGGCTCTATTCACCCTGATGGGCAGTGCACTGAGAGAACTGAAGTATCAGACTTGGCAACAGTCTCCAGAATGTGGTGGTGTCAGTATAAAAAGAAAGATTCCTCTTGATGTTAGTAGTAAAAAAAAGCCTCAACCACAGAGGTAGCAGCTTGGAGGAAAAAAAGCCAGAACAGCCAACTGAAATGACAGGCAAATTGGTTTCCTAGTAAAGGTGGGTCTTGTCTGCAACATTAGTGAGAAGATTCAGCTGCCTGGGGGGCCACAGTCTCTGAAAGAACATTGCTCTAAGCAAAGCAGCCATGAGGTCCAGTTTTTAACACAAAGAGCTATCTATCTATCAGGAAAGACAGAGTTATTCATAGGACAGAAGAGTCCAAAAGAGCCTTAAATAACAAATTCTAGTCTAAGTGACGGACTAGGAATTCACCTAGTCCTTTCAGTGATTTGAGGAAAGTTGCATATAAAACATATTCATTTCCTGAATTAACTGGGCAAAGAATGAGATACTCATGTAGGCTGTTGGGGGGGAGCAGAGGGGCAAGTTACACTTGCAGCTTTGACTACTGCAATGAGACCTCAGTCAAATATGCGTGGACATGTTTTGAAGAGCGAACTCAACTTATTCTTAGAGGTAGAGGAGATGACTGAGAGGAGACCTTATGGACCTTATATAAATATCTACAAGTATCTGAAGGGAGGGTATCAAGAGGATATTTCCAGGCTCTTCTCAGTGGTGCCAAGCAATAAGACAAGAAGTAACGGGCAGAAATTGAATACAAAGAAGAACTCCTTTACTGAATGAGTGACTAAGCACTGGAACACTTTGCCCAGAGAGGTTGTGGAGCCTCCCTCACTGGAGGTATTCAAGAACCACCTGGATGCACTCCTGTGCAATGTGCTCTGGGATGACCCTGCTTCAGCAGGAAGGTTGGACCAGACGACCCCCTGTGGTCTCTTCCAACCCGACCCATTCTGTGACTGTGTAGTGAGTAAGAGCAGTTAACACAAAATGCTTAGACTGTGGCTCCTGGTGTCACCTGTAGGAGTGCTAGCAAGAAGATGGTATCTGAGGTGGGTAAACATTTCCTGAAGGAGGTTGTTTGATGAACACCTGGAGTAATCTGGAAGTCTAAACTGTTGCAAAGAGCTATGGCACTGGGGTTCATCCCAAAGCAACCAGTCAGTCTGAGTTAAGCCGCATAATTTAGGAACAGATTGCCCAGAGAAGTTGTGGATACCTCATCCCTGGAAGTGTTTTTGAGGCCTAATTGGATGGGGCCCTGATCTAGTGAAAGGTGTTCTTGCCCATGGAAGGAGATTGTAACTAGATGATCTTTAAAGTCCCTTCCAACCCAAACTATTCTATAAATCTATTGTATTTTATTATTCTATTGGACTGAGTCCAAAGGAAAAGACCAACATAATTTCTTATTACTTCCACTTGTTGATCAAGTTCCTTGAACTTGTTCAACTGAACTGCAACTCCAGATGATGGTGTCAGCGATGCAGGCACAGGCTCCACAGGAATACAAGCCTTAAGGTTTGACAAGGGAAAAGAGGTTTGTGGGTGGCCAGGTTGAAGAAGTTGAGCAGATGGGAACAAAGGATTTATCAGGGCCTTCTCCTCACTCATAAGGCTCAGTATGGAAGGACAGGACATTGTGTGCCAGTTCAGACCTGAGACAAAGCCAGAGAGATGAAGCCAAGCTGACATCTCCACACGTCAGTCTTTGCCTTCAGCCCTTCCCAAAGCACTGCACTTCCTTCATAGAGTGATATCCTTAGGATAATCGTTTTCATGTAATGTGCTCCTTGGTACCTAGGGAGTGAGTCCTGGGGTATGAGGTGTAGGCCAGGTTCCTGAACACAGAAATAGGGTAAGGAGGGTCAATGGTATCATACTCATGGGGGTAACATACAGCTAGTAACACTCTGGAGGTGAGCAGTGGCCAGTGGACAGAGAATAGACTTTTGCTTTCCACAGAGATGTCTCAGCAGCTCAGACATAGTGTTATTGGAAACATGGTGGTCCAAAGATATAAACAAGGAAAGGCCCCTACGGAGAACAATTGGTCCATCAATTTTTTCTGGAACAAAGCAGGCAGACTTGCAACACTTCTTCCTTACTGCACATCAAAAACATACCTGTTTTTGTCAGCTACATTGTTTGGTTTAGTAAGAAATAGCAGGTTGTCTTTTGAACTCTGCTTCTGATGTGTGGAGGCAGATTTACCTTTTATATTTGGAATGGGTTGGTATCTTTCTATTGATGCAACACATCGAGAAAAAGTCTTTTTCATCTATCTGTTTTCAAGTGTTTTCTTACTGGCATTTCACCTGGAGATATAATCCTGAGTAATTTACCCAGTATGCAATTGACACCTGGAATTCACAGGCACAAATGAAGTAATATGCTTTAAAATTTTATTCAAAAAAATTATCAGAAAAATGATGATCCAGGTATCAAAATAAAATGATATTACTTATCTCTAAATATAAACGCTTGCCAAATTATCCTTCCCTCCAGCTTGCCAAGACTGACACTAACTAAATGACCTGATGATTGCCTTGATATTTTAATGCTTTCATTTTCTCACTATGCCTTGTAACAGCAGGAGAATGCCAATTTTGTGTGTCTGTGTGTGCAGGCAAAATCTAAGATTGCAAATATTGTATCAACCAACAAAATGTAAAATGGAGGCAAATAACAACACAAGTAAAAGTGGAAAATATGACAATAATTTGCAATCATAAAGAAAAAAATGAACAAATAAATTACATTGTTTTATGATAGATATTATAAAGACTCCTGCTAAAAAACAGCAGGAAACTCTTTAATCAGATTGCCCAGGCTAAACTCAAATGAGCAGAGGATAAAAAGTAATACATTTGGTTTGATTGTATGACTCTTGAAACTCAAATAAGTCTTACTAAATCTGTTGTTATTCTCCTTGATTCATTATTGTTTTAATATTTACATGGGTTCTAAAAGCCTTAATGTTTTCAAATTGGCCTACAGTCTCAGTAAAGCAAAATAACGTGAAAAATTTTATCTTTATATGTTTATGATGGAGTGTCACACAAAAGAGGAAAGAAAAAATAGCCAGTCATACCAAAAGCAGAAGAAAGGAGTAGATCTAATATAGTACATAATCTTCCTCTCTCATTGCAAAAAAAGAGCTAAAAGTTCCTTAAAAATTGGCATTATATGCCATGAAAAATGTTGTCTTATGTGCTTATGTCCACTAGGCTTATAATATTTACAGCAAATGTAATGGAGCACTCTGAAATTATTTCTATTGTATCAATGATCCTTGGGAGTCCCTTCCAACTCAGGATATTTCATGATTCTATGATTCTGTGTCTTACCTTTCACAAAGAAATAACCATCCTCTTCATATTCCTTTAATGAAATTATTCATCCCTTCACATTCCTTGCTGTCGATACAGGGAGCAGACAATACTATTAATCCCCAGAGATCAGTCACTGCTGACTGATACAGCTCTAAATTTGAAAACTAAGTATCAGATACTGACACTGCCTTGGTAATAAAGGATCCACAAGTAAATCATATGAACACAAAATTATTTGAATAAATGCAAATCACTACTGCAAGCAACTCACCTGTTATAATCAATCTTAGTATGCTGATAGGCACTCATTCTAGCAATGACTGTATGAACTAAATTGTTCCTTCAAAGTATTTACTATGCTTTTTTAGATAATAATTTAAACTACTTAAAAATAATTTTTATTTCTGTATTAAAGCCCTATTCTGCTGTTAAACATGAGCACTGCAACATAACATTGCAGCATCCTAAAAATTCCAGTTGAAGTTTCTATACATACTGTCTCAAAGGTAGACTTGAAGTTAATATATTCAATGCAGAAGAAAACAGATTTTAACCTGTTGACTTTTGCTTCTCTGTCATAAACATTAGTAGTAAGAGTCCTTCAGGCCACATTATCTCTCCCCATGTGACTTCACTGCCCTCAATGGGTTTTCACTGCTGTAACCAATTTATTCTATAATTAGAATTTAATAAACAATCTCTCTGATGATGTACAGGAAGGGGAATAATTCATCCTTCCTCTCTTGCATAGGCTTCTCAGTGATAACAAGACTAAAAGAGAGTAGAAAACACTACTTTTGACACTAGATCAAGTACATGTAATTGTGAATTCAGATAACCATTCTTAGATATGGGGAGATCTTATTTGCATGCAGTGACTTCAAAGTAGGAAAAACACTTCAAGTAAAACTACAGTACTAACTGCTATTGCTCTCCTTAACTGATGGGATACTTTAACCATGCAAAAACATACACTCTTTCAAAATAATTTTTAGAAACCCAGCAAAATAAACCTATACTTTCACACTTGTGAGGTTTTTTGTGTCTGACCACTGAGCTCCATTTTGCCACTCTGCTACTTCCCAGCCGAACATCTGGACTACTCAAATACATGGCACGGCACAGTAAGTGCTAATTACCAAAAGGAGCAGCTTGAAAACTTCCTCTGATATTTTAAGAAAGGACTTTTTACTAAAAAGACAAGCCAGAGTTTAGAAACAGGATTTATGTCAAGCTAGTATGAGACTGTAGCAAGAAAATAATGTACACAGTCGAGGTTACTGATAACTTTTTTGGTGCATTTAATGCTAAGTGGCAAATTGCTCTGAACCAACGAATATTCACTGACTTCTCCAGGCAAAGGACTTCATACACTCCTCTCACAAAAGCACAGTCTGACAGTCATTTTAAGGAGGATAATAAACAATGCTTACTTCTATAACTTTGGATCATTTATGACCAGTGTAATCAATGCAAATATTCTTTTGATTGCTTTGTATACACTGAAGTAGGGCACTGACAAAGATGGTATAACCTGAACTGTACAAAGAAAATGTAGGTGCCTATCTGAGTACATTTGCCATATGGGTACAAAATGCTTTGTGTTAAAGGGGAATTCTAGTTTGAGAGTGCAGAATATCATGAACAATGTTTTTACCATGTGAGATTAATAATTTCATTAAGAAAATATATAAATATATAATGAAATTATGCAGCAGATCCCCTTTTGTCACAAAAAAAATTAGGCAGGTCAGCTATTGCACTAATCTCCCGGGATATGGCCTTTAATTTATAAGAAGGATTTGTTTAATGTAGATTCTGGAGATTATAAAAAACCCACTAGGTATTTTGAAGCGTGATCTTCTGATGATAAATGAAGATGACTGAGTCCATTCTCTACGCTACAATTAGTGCTTGTCTCCAAAAATACCACCATGAATCAGCCTTCACACTTAAAATATTTGTTTCCATCTCATTCGTTTCCAGGGTTTCTGTTCATTTTGAGAAGCCTTGGTGTCTTTTAAATGGAGAAGTGACAAAGGACTGCATGTTTTGAAGTACTTGAAATTAATAAGGAGGAATTTCTTGACATGTTTTCTCATATATTTCACATTCCCAATGCTTTTAATATCAAATAGTTTATAACTAGAGCAGATTTTAAATGTTAATTATTAGCATATATACCAGGGTGTGCAAAAGAGCGAGGAAAATCCCAGAAAATATCTTAGCAACAACCTTGTTCTGATTTAGTGCTTATTTTACTCTTGACAATCTCTACTCTCCATTTTAATTCAAATACTTTGATTAGTCTTTTGCTGTCATGATAGAAGACAGATATGACGTTTATAGCTACTAGTATTACAAGAGTTTTGTTCTTTTTATATCCATATATTGTTATAATTGCTGACTAAATTTTTAATCTCAAAATCAGTATTTTGAAACTCACTTGAATTTATAAATCAATGTGTTTTTTCCCAGTGCCTATTGACTATGCCTGCCAATATTTGTCTTGATTTAAGTATGTCAGTGGAAAAAATAAAACCAAAAATAATCCCAAAGGCCCCCCGCTATTTTCTGGAAAAGCTTCATTTCCAAAGCTTTTATTTTTTTGTTCAAAATTCCCATCTGGGATAGGACTAACACACCGTGAGATGGATTAGTGTATCTGTGCTGTTCTCTGTCTCTGCAGACAGGTGCTACTGATGTTCATAGTAACTCCAGTGCTTCCCTAGGAGCTTGGCTTCTCTGTGCATGTGGATACCAACCCTATGGGCACATGGCTAGCATGCCAGGGCTTTTTAAAAGGACTTCTATTCACTTCATATACACTACACAAATCATATATCTGAAAGACAAGGGAGCTCTGGGGCGGGTCCATTGCATTTCCCCTTGCAGCGGCATCGATGGTTTCTCTGTTTGTTCCTCTCTGCTCCTGTATGAAGCTCTCTTGGCAAGCATTCTCCCATCAATGTGTTAAAGGAGTGGAACATTAAAAAATGCACAAATTAACCATCCTGATAGCAAATTAACTAATGCAAATAAATGCAAATTCAATGCATTACCCTGGCATGGAATGCTAATGAGAAAACAAGTCATTTAGTCAATCAAGGAAATATGCAAATAAAAAACATCCTTTTCCAAAGTACTTTGATACAGAAGTCTAAAAGAAATTAAATACTGCAACTGTACTTTGTGTGCATAAATTACTATTTGTGTAGTTTGCAATAAGAACATTCTACCTTGTCTTTTTATTCTGTATAGCTTGGCAATAGCAACATAACAAAATGCATTTTCTGTTTAAAAATACTGCAGAAATGTATTTTTTGCACTAATGTGACATTTGAAGCTTAGTGCTGAAAAAAATTCCAAACAATTAAATGTGCTCAGGATACTGTTGAAAATTCAACCTTATCTAATGTGAAATGGTACAACCAAGCAGTTTGTATTTCTTGAAAGATGACAAACAGCTCACTCCTTTAAGACCTGCTGCTGCAAACAACATTTGCCTTTCTCCATGTGTGCATCTGAGGACCAGTGCTGCAGGCCAAGTGTCAGATGACAAGTTGCTATGGAAGATCCGCTGCCTCCACGGAAATAATTGCACAGGTGTTTTTGTGGATTATAAGCACATATTATTAAACACAGCACACATATAGAAGGGTCAGAGCCCAGTGAAAAGTACTGGTAGCAATAAACAGGATCTAGCGATGTAATCAAAGTTCCAGAATTAATTGCTGGAATATCAGGACTGACCAAATCAAGACACCAACATTGATAAATACCACTGTGCACAGTTGCTGTAAAGGAGAGATAAGAACAACACTAGATACTATTCCTTTCTGAAGAGTAAGTTTCAGGTTAGGGGCTAAAAGGTACCAAAGATTTCTTTGCTGCTCCTTTGAACTTTTCAGTGTTATCTGCCAAGCCCATTCTCCAAACAATTTAGAATGCAATAATTACTTTGTAAAACATTTGAAAAGTAGCCATCTGAATATTTTGTCATGGTTATTAAATTTAATTCTCCTTTTCTGCATCTGAAGAATCAGAAGCAAATACTTTTATGACAAGAAATGGATGAACAGCTTTCTGGCAAAGCTGATTCCTTCCCATTAGTCTAATGCATTATGGAACAGCAAAATTACAGTACACTAAAATGTTAACCTGTTAAGTTCAATCGGCAGCTGTGACATGCTTAACCCAAACACTTACTATGACTATATTATGAAATTAATGGAAATGGAATTACTACTTTTTAAAGAAAATAATATACTTTCTTTTATATTCTTGCATATTTCTAATATAAAGTCACTCACTGGGCTTTTTACATGGACAATTACCTTCTCAAGTCCTACATTGATCTATGTTCCTTCTCAAGATCTATGAGACTGTGCTGTCTCCACAACACCTATGTCAAAATAAACGTCAGTTTCTCTATAGCTGATCTAGCAAAAGTAAGCAAAGAAGTGAACCCTGTGATGTAAAAGGGAATATTTAGCAGAACAGAAACCTAAATTTTCCTCTGCTCCTGTCTCAAAGGACTTCACATTCTTTGCAAGTTCAACTTTCCTATTTTTATTATTACTTGGTATTTCCTAAAGATTTGAACAAATGACCATTTCTAGCTATCTAGTACTTTCCATTTAGCAGAAGGAATAGCAATCAAAATTTACATTTGCAATTGTCTTATCTCATTTGCCTGAAACAACAGAACTTGAATGAACTTTCCACAGTTTGACACACATTTTGTCAGGTGAAATAAATATTGTGGGTTTTGATGGACAAATGGAAGAATGCTCAAAGGCTGTGTTTATTAATGTTATTTCATTACTTGCCATTTCTAATTATGCTGTATCTACACCAGAACATTTCTTTCTCTTTTTTGGTACCTTCTTCCCAGCACAACTAAAAGGGCAAGGGTCTCTTTTTAGGTCGAATTCTTGAAGATTGAGTGGCTTTACACATTTTTCAAGGTCAAAAGAGAAATATAATGGAAAAAGTACGGTAAAGCATTTTAAAGCTGGTGAAAATCTATAAAAAGGACTGTGAATTCATGGAGGGAAGGAGATGAACATGCTGTTCACCTGTAGCTCTGCAGTATAATTTTCATATCAAGTGTTAATGACAGGTAACCTCCCTAGAGATTTATTCATTCATTTTCTCCCAGGTACAGTGTATTAGCCAAAGAATTTTCTGCACAGCCATGATGTGAATTGCAATTAACGCTAAGCAGCCAGGGGTTGTTTGTCAGATTATTAGAGCAAGTGAAGCTGAATGACTCATTCTATGCTATTTACAGAAAGAAGGCAAGCAATTCATCACAGACAGATGTTAATGATAGACTACCTGGATCCCTATAGAGGAACGTCGACTCTTGAGAAACTCCTCTGCTTTTGTCACTAGAATGGCCTTGTCACTGGTCCGTATGGAGGTGCTCTGGCTCTCGGCCGCGTGGCGCTGGGCAGCCGCCGTCTCCAGGGCGAGGTTCATGGCCTTGTTACTGTCCAAGCTGTCGGTGGAGTTGTACATGCCTCGCCCGTCCTGTGGCCACGGGGATATCCTCTGAGTCCGGCTGTCGTGATAGGCATCCTGGGTGGATTCTGTGCTGCTCTGTGCCGTGACGGAGATCAGTGGCTTGGAAGTGGTACGAGGGGGTACTGGTGGTGGCGTTTTTTTGTAACTTGTATAAGTTACAGCTATGGAAAGAATTAAAAGAAAATAAAAACAAGCAAAAAGAAAAAAGAAAAGAGAAAAAGAAAGAGAGGAATCAAGATTAATCTGATGGAAACTTGACAACAGAAATCACCTTAAGATTGTGCTACTTAAAAATGACGATGGTGTAACGTTGTATTCTTCATGAGCCTCACTATTATTTGAAAGTGTCTCTCAGAGTCAGATGGGTATCCACAGAAACATTTTATTTCAACAAGGAAGAAGGAAGGGGTGGAAATGGGAGTCCCAAGTTACAGTGAAGATGAAAGAGCGTTAGTGAGGCTGTGTGTGTTAAGATTTGTGCTGGGTAGGTACGCACTGGGGCTTCTGAGATTACGGGACAAAGCTCATAAGAGAAATAAAGGAAGATATTTTTTTTTCCCTGTTCTTATCATCTGAACTGTGAGCTTTGTATAGATAAAGTATATTAAGAAAATAGCATCAATATACTGGAACAAAATATTATTCAGCAATTTCTACTTCATGGTACACCACACTTTAACCTTTTAAAATCCTTCCAGGTGCACTGGTTGGAATTAGGGAAGGTTGGCTATTTACTTGTGTAGGAAGCATATATTTTAAAAATATCCACAATACAGTTAACAAAAGGAAATTCAAGGCATGTTAAAAATATTATAATATATGCAAAGCTATTAAGACTTTGATGAGCAGAGCAGTTCTAAGGCTGGTTTAACATAGATTCTGTCTTCCAGCATAAGGCTCAATAAAACATCCAAGAAAACTCTACATAGGCAGAACTGTGCCAATACTGCTTCCTAATAAAATTTTAAAAAATTCATAGAGATTAACATTTAGTCATTAATATCACACAGCTGAATTTTCTAATTTCTAAGCCCACTATACACTTTTTTTTTGGTACTAATAAGAGTATTCTGTTGTGGAAGAGTATCTTCCCCAAAGCACATATAATCATAATTTAAAAAATTAGCAGTTGATCAAAAAAATGCATTGTGATATGCATTTCTTTATTCCTGTATGGGGGAACCAAGTCCAATTCACTTCTTGTATAGTTACAGGAATGAGTTTGCCTTTGTCTAGTGTTACTAAATGGATTGACATTGCAACAGTGACTCAGGTAACCTTGGAACTGGGGTTACTTGAGTCCAAAAAGGATTCTACAAGAGTTCCTCTTCCCATTACACCCATATGGGCTGATGAGCAATGAAGTCAGCCTCCCCAGCTGTGTTTTTTGATATGAGGCTATGTTGCAGCTGTCCAGAGTGAAGAGATTAGCTTGGGAATTAACACCTTGGACTGCTGAGTCTGTATCACCAGGCTAGCCTATGTGAACAGTGAGTCTAGAGAAAATGACTCTTAAATGTTGACTCTTGATAATCATAAATGAAAGTGTTATTATACATAAAAGAGAGCAAGGCAGAGCTAGGAAGTTAAAACCTTCATTTAAAGAACATTTTGAATTATGACTGATTCCACTCAATTCTGGTAGAGATTTAGAGCCTTGCTCTGAGCTGAATTGCTCTAACAGAGTGAAACACGTAAAACACGTGAAACATGCTCTTCAGAATCTGAGACTGTGCTTTTTTTGAAGATCTGTTTTGTTGTCCTATCACCAATCTTATCTCCTGTCAGTTTTGTAACCAGCAGTTAAGAAGAAAGAAAAAATATTTGTCAGATGCTTTAGGGAGTACAGAAAGTTCACAGAAGGGGGAGGCTGTAAAGCTTGGAAATTAAGACAGTGTCTAATGAACTCAAGCAGTGGGTCTGAGGATGTTTCCACTAAGAGAGTTGCCATAATGCTGCTCCCCCACCTTCCCCCTGCAAATGTAGATGCAGGTGATCAAAGTGCTGGGAAACATTAGAAATAGAGACAATGGGGTGAAATAGGGTGAACGATATCCAGCACAGGAAGCCAATTTTACCTGTAACATTAGACAGGTTATCACTGTGATAACTACTTTACTGTTTTTTACATCTGTCTTCATGTAAAAGAGTAGCAGTGAATGGTGAAACATATGGTTAATGTGATAATGAAACATCACAAGCAGGTATATCCCTACTACTTGAGCAGCAGATCACTTCTCTGTCTAATGAATATAAATGTTAAACCGCTGTTGCAACCCTTCATAGCTGACTTAATCTTCATTTACATTTCTGAAAAAGAAAAAATCTCCTTGTGGCAAAACCAGAACAACTTCTTGCCTTTTTTCCTTCCCCTCCCCCCCTTTTTCTCCCCCTGAGATTGAATATTTTATTCTAAAAAGTCTGATTATTTCAGTGAAGTGACGTGTTTTAAAGCCACCAAGTATTAGAGTAACTGCAGTATTCTGGCAAGCATTTGATCATGAACACTAAACAGGAACTAAAAAGCCCACAGATGTTCAACAAGCAGAAGAAACCAGGAGAAAGACTGGAAGTTTGTGCGAAACTGGCTACATATTTACAGTAAAATATGGCAGAAAGAAATCTGATTAATTCCTATGCAGCCACAGAGGTCAAATATTGAGCAGGGAATAAAAAAACCCCCATCTCTACACTGTTAATGAGTTCGTATCTGGAATAACAGTTTCAGAGACAGAAATCTGGGACTGATTGGAGACTAACAAAATCAAGCAAGAGGATAGGGACATGCATTTGAGAGTCAAATCTTGCTACCAAATTCTATTTGCTTTAATCACTCAAGTGGTTCTAGTGAAGTAAATGGGATAACTTGGCATGTGTTGCTGACTTAAGAGATGACTATATAACAGGTTAGGGTCTTGTTAAAGGAGAAAGTAACACAGTAGCCCGTAGTTTACTGTTCATGCTTGGGGTTTGATCTCTAATAAATAAGTATTGCCTTAAGGTCTGAAGCATGAGATTTTATGTCACTTGCAAATAGTTTCCATTAATAATGGCATCTGGGAATATTCCTGTTATCAACAATAACATGTTTTCCTATCATGTCCAGTTCTTGGTCCTGGCAGTCGTAAATACAACACATTATATATGGGAAGAAACATTTCCTTCTCCTAATAGAAAATGAACTTTTTTTTATCATCTGCTTATGCAGATGGACAGGGGCTCCTGTCAGCTTTGCATCATTCTCTACCCTGTAAATTTTATTTGCCTTAGTAGTTATTAGTCCAAAGCAAGCATATAAAACCTCCTCAGCACTGCTTTATGTCTTCTTCACTTTTTAATCCATCATTCTGCAAACTCCAGAGCTGTGGAGGATTTTGCTGCCCCACAGAGAGGGCTGGTGCTGGGCAATGCAGTCCCAGGGTGGGTGCTGGGCAATGCTGAGCACTGGCTGAGGACAGTGCCCCACGGCTCCACAAGGCACTTGTGATGAAAATTGAACTGGGAACAAGAAGACTGGGATGGAGAATTCTTGTCTCCAGTGAGGACAAGTTGGGTGTCAGAGGCAGAACAGCAGCAGGGGATGAGACCCAACACGAGGCTGGGGTGTGAAAGAGCACAGCACCAGGAGGGCAGAGCTGTTGCAGGATGGCTTCAGACTGATTTAAACTGTGGACTTGAGCAGGTGCCAGAGACCTGCTCCATGTTTGGACACATAAAACATCAATCCAGGATAACCTCCTGTTGTTTCTGGTGCTGACCAAAGATTTCTGATTTCTTTAGTTTTTTAGTGGTTTTAGTGTGCATATCCTGAACATTCCTGATATTTCTCTCACCAGTCCTGCTGCTGGGCAATGAGGCTCAAGCAAAGTAAAAGCAACAGCCCTCTGCCATGCTGTTAATCAGTTTGGAATATCTAAAGCTGCTCTGAAATGCAAAGAAAAAGAAATTAGATGGCACAAGACGTAAATGTGTCTTTTGCATGGATAAACTAGAAAAAGAAACTAAAATTTTCTTTCCAGTTGTATTCAAAGGCTATCTTGATATAGAAAGCAGAATTTATTTTTTGCCTAATTTAATAAAGTGGGAAAAATAATTTTTAAAGTTCCTAACATACATTCTGTCTCCATCTATTAGCTTATAATAATCAATCGACAATTATAAAAATTGTAAAAAACTGTTCTAATTCTAAACCATATGGGTATTTCAGACTTCATTGAATCAAAGTATTAACTGCTTAGGTGCTTGCCCGACTTAAATATAAACATGTGCAATTAGCTCCACTGGATTTTCCTGTAAGGAAGGACATTGTTAGAGAAATGGAGAGAAAACAAAATGGTTCAGTGCTGGTTCATAGTGGGCCAGATTAAACGATGATGCAAGCCAGGTATAAATCGTTCAGAAGAAATGAGCAGGCAGCAGTGCAGCATAACACGCACTAATTTGTCACCCAGTCAGGAAAAAGTGTAAAACGTCCAATTAGTTTTGTAAGGATTGATACCTTAACTGCCAGGCCCTCACATACACAAGATTTTCTATCAGTGCTGAATTTGGCACAGAGGTGGCTATGAATGACCTGTTCTGTAAAATGCATTAATTTTTTTTGTGCTGTGTGATGCCAGCCAGGCAGCACCGGTCACAGCCAGGATATCAGGCACTATGGCAATACTGCAGAGTAGCCAGGAAGACAATTCCAGCACTGGAGAACTGGAAATTTGGTGGTTTGGGTACACACAGTAGAAATACAAGGAAGATTTCCTGATAATTCATAAGCAACAGGATACTTGAAAATTTAACTGATAAAGCTGGAATCAGAATATCCCTCTTAGAGACACTGCATTTGTCTAAACTCGCTAAAAGTTACTGTTGATACAGCCATAGAAGTCAGTTATTCTGCCCATATTTCAGTGTCGACAGTTTATACTAGAGATAAAATTACTAAAATAAGTCAATTGAGATATAACTTCAGGTTAGCCATAGACCTTCACAGACACAAGGCAGGAGAGACGTGATCTATTTGACGAAATAGCAATGGCCGTGGGTGATATTCAGAACACCTTTCAAAAGGCAGCCTTTTAATAAATCACCACTTTTGGTCCATTTGCAAGACAGAATCACCTGAGGGGTTTTTACAAATCAATATAACCATGAAGCACTTAGTCAAAATAACATTATTTAGGCTGAGATCACAAAGTTAGCTGGATGATGAATTTACATGAAAGCACCATCAATTAAAGGAAATGGTTGTCCCTTATGACACACGGCAGGAGTTGTAAGAGGTTTATTTAGAAGGAGGATAATTACTCTGCAGGGAGCTTGGAGCTGCCTTGGAGGCAGAGGTCCCAGGGGCATGTTGCTGAAGGCACACAGGGCTCCTCCGAGGAACCAGAGCACCAGGAGAAACACAATGTAGATGCCCAGGCTGGCGCCAGATCTTCTGCTTTGCACAGGGAAGGTGTACACCGACCTTGAAATTATTTTAGAAGAGGAGAAAGAGACCTTCTCATAATGAAAGGCCATGATCAAATCTAATCTTGTATCAAAAAAGTACTCAGTTTTTGGAATAGTCTTTTGACCGTGGTGTATACTGTTCTAGCCAAAGGCTTTGAAAGTCCCAGCTAACATGACTGTCCCTGAAATGCCCTGAAATCTCTTCACTGTTCTCCATCATGGTCATTAGAACTTTTGAGTTATTCCTAAAATAAAAATGTACGTATGGATGCCTAACAGTTACTTCTCAGAACACAGAATGACGATCATTAAAAGAACATTAAGAAATCAAAGGGGACTTTTGAGAAAAAAATCTCAGACACTAAAAGAGTTTATTTCTCACAAAAAGAATTAACTCTTTGATGATTTTTCTAACAAGTCACGGATGTCAAAAATAAGAATACAAGTCCCCATTTAAAAGAGAGGGTGTTGGGACACATCTTTTTACATATGCCTCTTTTCAGCTTCCATCTACACTGGTCTCTGATGCCAAACATCATTAAAAGGAGACCGTAGTGTCAAACAGGCTAGTTTAATTGTACAAAATAATCTGCTTTTCTTAGTCAAATTCTGAAATGTTAGTAAGGGGTTTCCTTCTTGAATCAGTAATACCTTTAAAGTTCAGTCATGACAAAAAGATTTAAAAATGCTTAATTTTGACATGTGTAGCCTCTGGTATTTAATTAAGAAAAATGGATCTGTTAGAATGCAGAGGAAAAGGTTAAATCAGTCTGTTTGGATCCAAGCCTGCCATTTTCAATGTGTGCCCTCAGTGGCTACCTCAAAACCTACACTAATGATTGGGGTCTCTACTTTCTCCTTTCAATGCTGGAGCAGGATGTGCTCAGGCTGCACAGAAAAAAGAGTGGTTTGCTCCATTAGAGCAAATTAGTGCCTAGACAGGCACCCAAATGTAAATGCAAGTCCTTCAGAGTGCTTCTCTAGCACACCCACTTGCACTTAAATTGAAACATCGTCTGTATGTGAGTGTAGGGCAGGGGAGGGAAGCACGTCACATACAGTCCAGGGTTCTCCAGCCCGTTCCTTTGCTGCTCCCTGGAAAGTTCCACACCTTTGCTTGCTGCTCTGGTACTGAAAGATCCTGTAATTTCTGAGGGTTTTCCATGTTCAAGAGTTTCTCCATTTTTAAGGTAGTTGAGAGTGGTTTTTTTTAAATGTAAGGATATTCAAACCTTGCAAAAGTAGTCATTAAAACTTATCAATGTCATACTGTAATTGAAATTCAAGAGATAATTTTGGTTTTAATGAGGTTAATTCTTTTAATTAAATTTTGAATAAATTTCTCTCCAACATAATCAGATAGATACTTTAGATATTAACCTATCTTTCTGCTTCTTCCCTTTTCTCATTCACCCCTCTATGATGAATCCTAGCCAGTAAAGGGACCAGAAAGTTTTTCAGTAGAGAGAGAGTCTTGAGTTTGGATATCTGTGAAAAGACCCTGTTTCTTCCTTTTGAGATTAAACAGTAAGAAATGGTGAGATATATATATATATATCACCGTGATACATACATATGCTATAAAAATATCACAGTGATATTTTTATGACTTTTTCTTTGAAAGACTGCTTACATCCAGATGATTTTTATCAGCACAGTTTATATGATGGGTTGCATTTTATTTAAACTACATAACTGAAAGCACTGTCTGGGTAGTATGCATCTATAACTTTGTAACCTTTTTTCCTGTTGGATCATTTTACGTGTCTTATGATTAAGTAGACCTGGATATTTGTTATACCCTAAACTCAGATGTTAACTGGTAGTCTCATGTTGACATAGTTCGTGGAGGCAAAATGTTGCATTTATCCTGTGCCAATATTTTAAGTAGGGTCTTTTAGTAACAGTGAATTACATCATACCTTCAAGACAGTTTTTGAGAACTATACATGGGAATCCATCTCATCTCACATCAGTCACTGAAAAAAACCCAATCATCCAGGTCTGAGTTAGCTGTCCAATCTCTTTTAGAATTACCGTGAGAAAAATAAGCAATTCTGGGGACAATTCTCACCCATCTTAGATGCTTATTTTACCAGGAAATGAATGATGCTATGCTTTTCTCTGTCAACCACAAAGACAATCAAGGACAACCAGCTCAAATCAGGACACCTAATTTTGATAGTTAACATCACTGGAAGTGTTCAAGAAACAAGTGGGCCTGGCACTTGATTTAGTTGACATGGTGGTGTTCAGTCAAAGCTTGGACTCGATGACTTTGGGGGTTTTATCCAACCTTAGTGATTCTATGGTGCTATGAAATGCCTAAAGGGATGAGACAAAGTCCAGCCAAAAGCTCTGTCCCTGTGACACACTGGTTTGCACTGGGACATAACCTCTCCTGTCTTTTGTCACCATTGTTCATGGGAAAGGTGGGAGCTTCATCTCCCCTGCTCCACATCCCTTGTGAGCTGGATGGTAAAGCAAATCTAAATGGCATTTGCCTGCAGTAATGACTGAAACCTAATTTCCTGCACCTTGATCCCATCTGCTAAAGCTACTACACAGCAGCCAGTACCAGCTTTGCCCAAGGTATCTTTGTAACTCCAGACAGGTATGAAAAGCAGACCTTCTGTATTTCTGTAATTTTTTAAATTCAATGCACAGTTGGAGGCACCAGACCATGCTGTTAATCCCATTGAAAATGTTGATATTGAAGTCAGTGGAATCTGACCAATTCATACCAGCTCAGGATCTGGACCATTATATTAACATATTATTGACACAGACAAGAATTGTGCTTCCTATATACAACTTTTTTAAAGAGTTTTTCAAAATAGCGCGTCACTGAGAGACACTGCTTCCAAACAAATTACATGCAAAACCCCTATTTCTTTGAGCAGCATCCGTCTTTGACATCTCTCTGCTAAACAGAATCTGTATAGCACTTTTAAAAACTACTGAAATCATTAGTATGACACATAACCTCAATTAAAATTTACTGGGGTAAGGCAAAATTACTGGATGAGGGGTTTTTTTTAAAAAAAAAGGAAAATAAATCTGTGTGTGCAACAGGCTAGTCTCAATATTCAGAGTAGATCCTTTTAGGCTTCAGTTCTGTACATCTATCTGATTTTGCACAGGAAATTAACAATTAAGTGGAAATGTGACCACTAAATTTGGAAAAAGCTGGAGCCACTACAGTCTCCCTGGAGAAGAAAAGTATAAAAGGAATTACTATAATCAATTCAGTGTGCAAGATGTTACCTCCATATTGAGCAAACTTAGGTCTGTAGGCAGCTCCATGTTACATAAACGATAAAATCTGTTTTGACAGTGTAATTAATGTTAGTCTCAAAACAGAAATGCAAATCAAACAAGACATCAAGATCAGAAACTGTAGGCCTTTGCTAAAATTAAAAGAGATGTGGGCAACACAAACCTCATAGATTGCTGATGGACTGGTTACAAAGGGTTCTATTTTAGATCAGTTAATTAGCAAGAAATTATAGCCTAACCAGTATCCTGTAGATGGCACGGCAAAGTGCTGACAGCTGTACTGCTCTTCTAAACAGTTCCTATGTGCCTCTAAAATAGTGAAGCTGCATTAAAAAACACCATCTCAGTTTTTCAGTTACAGGAAGGAAAAACGTTCCTTTAACTGTATTTCATTTTCAAAATGTATGTGCGGCTTTTCAGGAATGCAGATTGCATTTGTCACATCATCAACTCAGTAAGAGACAAAGAGAAAAAAGAGTTCCAAACACTAAGAATCGCTCTTCTTGTGCTACTCTTCTCACATTGAAATAAAACAAAAAATTGAAAATGTTTTCCAGTAGAATTTCTTCTTGAACTCCCACATACCCTTCTCATTCAGTTAAATTAATTTCCATCAGCCTCCTAAACCCCCTCATGAATATATTATGTAGGCTTATAATGGTTTTGTTTTTATATTTTCTATTGTCTTTCTTACAGTGACTTTATGTAGCTTGTAATTTTATTTGACTTACAGTAAGGAATTCTAAGATGAACAGGATGAGAAAAACAATTTGCTTACTTACCCTTAAGAAAATGTTGCATAATTTTATCACTACATTATGATAATAATCTGACATTAAAGAACTTAAGTGACTACTAAATATTTTAAACAAATTTAATTTAAAACCTTTAAACAATTAATTTAATCCACAGAGAGCTACGAGTCTGGACACAAACTCAGAGTGCTCTTTTTTGTCAATTCAAATAATCATTTTACTCGAGAAGCAGATGGAGTCAGTATGAGTGTCAAAACCAGTGCTAAGAAAGCTACTTGCAGGCTCCCAGCCCTGTATTTAGGTGTAGAAAGTGATGCTGCTGTGTTTTGATGTCTCAGCTTTGTAAGTCAGAGCATGGCTATCTCAGTTATCCTTGTTTTCAGTGGGACCAGAATTTAACCTTTGTTTTAATCCTATCATGCAATTTGAATAGGTTTAACTCTTGCCCTAGATTTATGAAAGTTAGCTAGCTATACAATGCTGTCATTGTAGACTATTTTAATAGACAACAGAGAGAAACAGGGATGTCCAGAGGACCACTTCTTTAATAATGGCTACAAGCCAAAAAGGACATATATATCTATTGGCTATAATTGCATATTAATGTGATTGCCTTTGACATCTACATTTTAGATATATGTATCACATGAGATGAACTTTTATGACTGAAATTTGTATAATATCTTTGATTGGGGGAAGGAGACAGAGAATGGAAATATATATATATTGTACTGGACACAGGAACGTCCCAAAAGGTAAAGAAATGTGTATAAAAATCATGACTTGTTTATGTGATATGCCGTTTTCATTCTCAGAAGGCCAAGTGATAGGTTTCTCACTCCAAACTCAGTATCTCCCCGAACCCTGGATGTCCTCTGGTTGCCCTTGAGGAGGAGTAGTGTGCTGCTGGGATTGCGCTGGTATTGTGGTTTCCAGTGTGTATATTTTAATGGACTATATACTGAGACTGAACCTTGACCTTACAGCAAGTAAGACTTTGTTGGGAACTATCAAAGTGCTATTAGGTGACAATAAACACCTCAGTGTAGGTTGGGGTTTGTTGATTCTCTGTTGGTGCACAATAGGATCCATACATTATATTCAGTCTGAGTCAAAGACTGCCTAGACAACAGCTTCTTGTCCAGAACGATGCAATTCTCTTCTAGGTCCTGTGTAGATGTCTCAAATGTCTCAAATGGTACCAGCCAATTGTCTTTGAACTAATCAGAGCTTGTTGTCATGGGAACTTAGACTACTAGATTGCACAACAGCATCTATGTTTAGTTGACTTGACCTGGAGGCTAACCCAACACAGTTCAACTAACCTGTCTGGTCAAAGGCTAATTCTGTCAGGTTATGCCCTAGGATTGTCATAAATTTTAGTATCTTTTTCTCTAATGCTCTGGAAAAAAATCTTTCAAGTACATTTTAAGTACCAGGTTTATCAATTGCCTTTCTAGGGTACATGTGAGTCTGAATAAGTTTCCTGATGCAGAAATGGATCAAATGATATTTGTATACCAAGCACAGCAAGGAATGTAGCTCCAGTGCACATATCATCATTATGGCTCCTGACATATATACCTTCAACAAAAACCTGAATACATGCAGAGCTTCTGAGAAGACTCTTAGAGGTTATTTTCTTTCACAGAGGAACCCAGAAGGAGCACAGGCAGGGTCCTTCCTTCTTTTTCACTGCAAAGAAGCACGATGAACAGGTGCTTCCATGGTCACCCACCCTGTGTGCTTCCCCTAGCTGCACAGACCCACCAGAGGACAAAGCCCTCTGGCAACCTCAGGGTAAATATCTGGGCTGAGAGTTACATCTGCCACTGTCAGTTTCTACCATGTCAGGAAGGGTTCAAACACTTAGCAGTGAATCACCTTCTCTGCATGTTATGTTTTTCTGACAAATTCTTCTCTTTTTTTTTTTTTTTTTTTTTTTTTTTACCACATAATACCATAAAGAAAACATAGCTGAGAAAACTCTGTGAACAGACTAGCTTTGAAGCCAAATTCTGCCAGGGGAGGGAGTATAGGTATCCTTTTTAATAAAAAAAGAACCAGCTGTCTGGCAAACCCAGTGGGTTACGGAGGAATTTTGACAAGCACAGAACAGCAGGAGCAAGAGAGGAACACTCATTACACATTTTTTAAACTAACCATAGATGGAAAGCAGTGACTTCATTTTTTATCTTTGACTCTGAAGATAATCTGCACCAGGGAGAATGAAAATTATGAAAAGCTCCTGGCTACTGCTCCAACAGCTTTCATGCCTCATCAGCCTGAAGAGGCCAGGCAGCCCTGATTAGCACAGCCTTACTCCATCTCCAGGAATCCCAGCATTGTGAACAGTTGTGACAGCCCCTTGGCCATGCTCTGTCCAACTCCTTGAACCGAGTGTTTGTGTCACCTTCATCGCAGTGACTCCCTGGGCCATTTCCACCATGTAGAGCTGCTAGTGAACAGCAATGTTGGCATAGCAGCAGAACTTCAATATGTTTAAAAAAATTAAAGACTAATTATGCCCTCCAGACACACCCAGAGCAATGAAAATTATGTGTGCATATCCAAGTGTAGAACTGGGCTCATCATTTGTTAGGATAAGATTTATTCTCACAGTATAGGAACACAAGTTGGCACAGCATCAAAGGATTAACTCAGGATGTCCAAGTGCTCCCAGAGATAGATGGTGTGTTTCCTGCAGAGAGCTGGAGTGTCAGATAATTCCATGGAGCCCCAACAGTAATTAAGGAAAGTCAACATAATAAATTGTGATTGAGAACACAGCCTTCTGTATCTTATTTGGACTCAATGCTTCGTGTTTTTAAACATACCTGTTGTGGATTCCACTGCTAGCTATTACTTAGCAACGGATACCAATAAAATCCTCTCAGACTGAGAATTTATTTCTATAGAGAGAACAGAAATTGTGAAGATGTAACTTCATGCATGTTTTCCCCCATGTGGCTGGGTTTTCCTGGCCATAGTGCATCAGATTAAGAAGATCCAAACAGCCACCTAGGTGAAGTATCTCATACTTGAGGAAATAAAAGAAAATCACACATCTGTTGCTCATAAACCATTTTTCTTTTAAGAACTGAAGAGCATTATTTTCTCAATTTTTATATTCCTACACATTTGTAAAATTCTCTCTGAGCTTTCTCTTCCCCATGCTGAGCAGTCCTTCTTATGTTTTTTCTCATGGGAGGGGTGTCATATGTAGTAGCACCATGGCTTTTGCCCACCTTTGGTATCCTCATATATTGAAAAAACCCAACAAACCAGCAAAACCTAAAAATAATAACTAATGTTATTAGCGTTCAGATAGCAACCAGTGAATCAGTCCTTTCAGGGTCTGAATGGGTAGCTGTGCTACAGAACAGTACAATTTCTCTGTGAAACATCATATTCTCATCCATTTATTTTTGTAAGTACATGACTGTGCAATCAGTTCGTTGACCATGAGATTTTTGTAGCTAAATATCAAACATGGGCTGTAAAAATTCACCCTACTAGCCCTTTACTTGAAAAAGAAAAGCTGAAAACAGCTTGAAGTCAGGACAAGGGAAACCTGCAGTTTCTCAGGCATCCTGAGTAATTGTAGGAGCTCCAATTGAAACCTCCCTCATCCAATGTGACCTTGTTTGAATTAATTGGTTTTGGAATTAGTGCTCAATAGCTCAGTAAATGTGGAATTCTCTGAATTTATTCATTGCCAAGCAGAATCCAGCTGACTGAGAAAACTAAAATGGCCAAAAGACAGTTCTCTACTTTTCATCTTCTTCAGTGAAGTCTTTATCTTTAGCAAGCATGAGCTTAGTTGAGCTACCTACTATGAATCAGATAAAAGGAGGTGCATGTACAACTGAGAGATTCATTGAGGTTGGAAAAATCGGACAGATTTGCATTATGCTACATTTTCTAGAAGAATTTTAAAAAATATGCATATACGGGCAACTTAAGGCTAGTAAATATAATCCCTAAATCCAACAATGCTTCATGCTAAGTTTCTCTCAAGATTAGCAGGCAATCTCTGAAGCGGGAGAAATTACTTTAGACTGACATTTAACATAGGACAGAAATCCAGGATGCCTTTATATACCCTGACCAAGTCTCCATTGTGCTGAGGTCCATAGCTAGGTGGATTTTTTTATCATTAATCCAGTCAAAAAATACTATTGTAGCCAAAAACTTGGGTTAGAGGAAAACATGGAGTAGTTTTAAGAAACTGAAAATGATCTTCCCTTTTATTCATCGGACTAAAAACCAAAGAACTTAACTGAGGCCACTTAGTCCATGCTTGCTGCTCGAGAAGGATTTCATACACCTGATTGAGTCACATATTTAGTATTTCTGGCTTAGCTGTTTCAATTTGACTATAAAAGCAATATACACTGAAAAGATATTACACCTGATGGGGGAACATCCTGAGCAGTGGCCCAGAGAGGCAGTGTTTCTCTCAGTAAAAATGAAAGTGTTTTATAGAATGTATAATAATGTCATCAGAAGAAAATTCGTGTGTTCAAGTTGGCCAGAAGTGCAAATAGCAAGTTACTCTCTCTCTCAGGGAAGGGATTTTAGCTTGTTCTTCTGCTTCACAAGAGACCATCCTAACTGCTACCTCCATTACCATTGCAATTCAGTATTTCTGCATTCACAGTAAAACCAGACAAAAAAACCTGTGAGGAAACACCCTGAAATAGTCTCTAACATATGGAGTGAGTAATATAAAGGACTCTCTCTACACACAGAACTTGTAACAAAAGCAAGTTGACCTCAGACAAAGGGGAAACAAGGGAGGAAGTGATTAATATCTTCCAGATGTCCTTATTGGTTATGTTTTCACAGTACAGTCAAATGTTGTACCACGATATCTGAACTACTTTTCAGTAAGAGAAGACAGGTGCTGCAGGTGGGATAACGTGTTACTGCCGCACTGCTCCCGACTTACTGTGCTCCATTTCCCAGCAGGACTCCAGAGCCAGGGCTCCCTGCGGGCTCCCTGGTGGTGACACAGCCCCAACACCTCCGGCAGCCTTTGCCTCCCACAGCACTGTGCCACATGCCCCAGGTGTCACTGGGAAGGAGCCTGCTGAGCTGACAGCGGGATGATGTGCTTAGACAACAGGGAAGTGGGCTGGTCCTGCCTGGGAAAGTAACCCAGTTTTTATGAACCCTTCCTGAAAAGTGAAGCATTGCTTGCAGGAGTAGCAGAGCTGTAAGTCAGTAGCACTTAGGATGACTACTGCACTCAGTGACTTCCCATTCAGGAAATTACATGTTGTCTGTGATGGAGGAATGAGGTGGGAGGCAGCAGCAGCTGGAGCTGTATTTTCTCAGCTGTGCATCTGACAGCTGTGACTGGATACGGTTCAGAGACAGAAAGCATATGCTGTCATTCAGGGCTTTTAACATCAAGTGTCTTTTACTGGGTTCATTATCTCTTCAGAAAATGAAACGTGATGGCTAGAAGTGCCCTAACTTCAATGAAGCAAGAGTCTCAGCAGGGGTCACACAGAGCCCAGGTCTAGCTTACCGTGGGCCAGCAATGCTGGCTGCCTCCTTTGCACTGTCACTTGTCTCATTCATTTACACCTGGGGTAACATGGACTGCCCTATGCCTTGTCACAATCTCCTTCAGAGGTGGAGAAGACTGGTTCCACAAATAATTAAACTACATGGATCTGTGCAGAAGTTGTGTTCTTTAGTACCAGTGTTTCATTGGGCTTTCTCTGTAAAGTTGTGTGCAGTTAAGAAGAGCCCGACACTGGTAGTTCTTTTTCCATCTATTAGAAAGCCTCATTAGCAGAGTCCATTAATAATGTCCCACATAATACTCATTATAGGTGCAACCTTTCTACCTTCTGAAAGCTGTTAATGCATCTAGGAATATTTTAGCAAACTGCATGCTGTAGATAGAGATTCTATACTTTTGTAATTGAATTCATAGATCAAATACTACTATTTTATTTTAGGTTTACATTTTTAGTTACAATAATTAATTTTTAGCTAAGCCTATGTGTTATGAATTAATTGCTTTGCAACAACGATAAGAGGTAGTCATGACCTATATCACTAAAATTGAATGGGATAATTAAATTGAAATTAGTGTTAATTTTCTAAAGAATTCCTTTAGTTTCTTTGCCAAGAAGAATTTGTTACATCAGAAGCAAAAAAGAAATCAATGTAATTTTCCTAAGAATTCAAAAGACTGAATTGGAACTAAAAGCTGATGTGAAATGCTGACCTTTTTGACATTTATTTGAATGAACCCCATATAAATGTCAAATATCTGCCAACACCATTTTCTCATTTCAGGCAACTGCTTCTTTTACAATTTTCAGAGAGGGATGGAGAAATAAGATTTTTTTTTGAATTATAGTAATGATAAGAAATGAAGCATCTCCCTTCAAATTGACAGAGGCTGAAGAGAGAAAAATGGAAGAGTCATCCCTAGGGTTTTAAAAACAAGAACTTATTTGGCAACTGAAATTTCCCATTAAAAGTGAATCGCATAATCCCTACTCTTCTTATATATCAGATAACTATTTCTGATTTGTAAATTTACCTTACATAGAAGCTGAGGACAAACTTGCTCAGTGGAGCAGAGATATTTTAAATATAGGACTACACTCAGAACAGTATACAGTCCATAGGCTTGGAAATAATTTTGGACCAGGAAAACACCTCAAATAATCTTATTTCTTCAGATTGTCAATATCACCTCACTGCAACAAAGAAGAAGAATTACATTTGTGGGCAAGAAAATCTATCTGATAAATCATTTCTGAGGTGAGGAAGAAATTATGTGTGAAATGAAGGTTAAAGTTTTCAGAACCACGGTATTTAACCAGCAACCTACTAATCAATGCAAAACATTTTTCATAAGTATGAAAAGTGATGCAAACATACTTATTACCTAATCTTTTATTTTCCCAAAAATATTCTATTATTCAGATTTGTCACTCTAGGCAAAATAAAATAAATTCTTTTCAGTGAGAATTTTGGGCTTATCTTGCATATAAACTCAAGACAGCTTAGGTTAAAATCAGTCCCCTTGGTAACCAAGGTAATTCTGAAAATATTCCAATTCAGTACTTGGAGTCAGACTCCAAAATAAGTATCTATTTGTGTCTTTTGCCATGGAAGGTGTCTTCATAATGATCACACAGTAATATATGATAAAGATGAAAATTAGTCTCTGGGGTAGCAATAAGATCTCGTTTTATATCATGAGAGCATCTCTATTAATCAAAGGACAGAAACATCCCTAGAGGGGGCACTGTGAGCAACAATTTCTAGTTTTACACAAAGTTTTATATAACAATTAAAATACTATACTTAAGATAAAATAACATTTTATGCTACTTCTGGAATGCAAATGTATGTTATTCAACCACAGCTTCCTTTCTAAGCTCCCACTGTTCTGTTATACAACAGATATGTCAAGCAAATAATTAAAAAAGTATTTTTATATGATACACTTTGAGTTCACTTTTACCTTTTGTAGATGGGTAGTCTGCACTACAACTTAATAATATCTGGCAAGGACAACATTATAATTAGAAACTGACAGTAACATATCTGGAAACATAGAAGTGAATTGGAATCAGTTTACAAAGAATACATATTTCCTATAGATTTCATTTTAATTATTTAACTGCTCTCTGTGTAATCTTTTCTCTAGCTATACATGCTACTATTCTAAAATGAATAAACCTATCATCTTTGCTAAGCAACTAATAAGAGAAAAGAAAGTTGTCAGAAGAATGTTAAAAGACCTTAACAGTGAGTGTTATAACAATGAATGCTAATGGCTACTGATGAGTAATATCAGATGTGTGAAGCTTGCCAATACGTTACAATTCAGTGAACTGATACAATTGGTTACACCTGCCCTAAAAGTAATTAATTACCTTTTAAATTAACTGCCTTTGAGTATTTAGACCAAATATTTTTAATCTTGCTTCTCTTTTTTTTTTTTTTTGGCACTTTAACAACCTAAATTAAAATTAGCACAACTAATCTCATTTAGAAGATCAATTACTTGATAGATAAACCACATTAATGTCTAACAATATTGAAAGGATACCATTTGCACTTGCATTTTTATATTTGCACCTAGATAACTCTATGTATGTGAAATAGAGGTCAAAAGTCCAGGTCCATTTTATTATGCATACAGGATTCTTCCCAGAAGGAGCTTATTCCAAGATGTAGCCACAATGGTACAGTATTACAAACTTAAGAATGTTGGTATCAAACATTATCTCTACACAGGGAAAATGTTTCCAGTGTCAAAGATCCTTTTAGAAAACAAGCTGATATATTTTTACATGCAGAGCAGTGGAAGGGTGAGTGGAGATTTGCTTACCTGTGGTTGACCTGATGGTTGAGGTGATGTTGGAAGATGTCAGCGCAGGTATACATTCATCATCTTGGGAATAGCCTGCCTGAATGGCACGCAAGTAACTGTGGCTTCTTGTTCGGAAACATCCAGGGAGGTCAAGGGCATCCATTGCCTGAGCTTCAACTTCACTAAACACTGATTCACACACCGATTCAAATTGCCCATTAACCTCTGCTTCACTCATCTGAATAAACAACAACAATGCATTTGATTTTTGACTTGCTTTTTTGTGATCATCACGGCCTCAACATCTCAAATGGACACCTGTACATTGATGAAGAACTGTTTTAGCAAATAGTTAAAATGTAGTAAACCCTTCTGATCACATTCACATTGTTTAACTGACATCAGCTGTTTACACGTATATATTAAGTGCATCACACATGCCATACATTAATGTTACATTTAATATCTTTTGGCATAGCTGAGAAGGGACCCAAGCCAACCTCACTCCCTGGTTAACTGGGTTAGCCATTCACTACCATGGAAGAACCTTTTCTTCAGCAGCATTATATAAAATCCTAT
Organism: Lycocorax pyrrhopterus obiensis; assembly: GCA_014706295.1. NCBI lineage: Eukaryota > Metazoa > Chordata > Aves > Passeriformes > Paradisaeidae > Lycocorax > Lycocorax pyrrhopterus. The sequence goes on from JACSVZ010000004.1 coordinate 90,651,593, forward strand.
ACTTCTCCCAGCTGTGGAACCCTGTCTGGCAGAGCAGCCCAGCTGTGCCTCCTGTACCCTCTACCAGGATGTCCCCTTGGGGCATTTCAGCAGCACCCACAGCTCCCTGCAGGGCTTGTGCAGTACCCAGCATCTACCTGCTAACCCTGCTTTGCAGGCTGGGCATGATGCAACATTGTGCCTTTTTCAGAGGCAATTTCCATGATAAACAGGGCTTAGGCAGAGTGTCCAGGCTCGGGGAAGGTAGGCTCTCGGTATGTAGCCATATGTTGCTGTTTTGAAGATTAGTGCCTTAATTCTACCTACGGCATTTTTTAAAGGTTCACTGAAGTCTGCCTTAACAACCTGTAAATGTACCTGAATAATTTAATATTGTGTTTATCCAAAATCAGATAGGAAAGTAACGCTGAACAGATAATTGCACAACTTTCTGAAAATATTTTCTTTCTAAAAAGTGAGTGCTAGAAGTCAGAATCAGTATGAATAATTTTACAAGTTAAATTTAGAGCATCACTAAATGGCACATCCAGTGGATATTAATTTTCCTATACAGCTGCTAAGTGCTCCTAGTGCTTTATTCTTATGGAAAGAGAGTCTCTGCAAATATTTCAAATGTTTTAGGATTTTGGTTAAGTAAATGGAAATTTTATACAGAAGTTCTGATGATTATGAATAACTGGTATTTTAATTTTGTGTAAGACATTTTGGCCACTAAAACTCTTCTGAAAGGAATTACATTACCCTTCATAAAATTTGCTTTTAATAAAGTTAAGTAGACTAATGCAATCTCAAAGAGACTAAAAAAATCTTACTCTGAACTATTTTGCAATATTGTTGATCAGGAAATATATGGTAATTTAGTCCATAAACTCTGTAAGTCTTAACCATTTCTTTCAAACTAAGGTTATTGACAACACAAAAATAAAAGTTTTCAAACTTAAATTAAAAATATAAACCATGGAAGTCAGCATTCTTCTTGAGCCTACCCTTTGTCAGGTGTGAAAAAGGAAGGATCTCACAACAAAAAGGCACAAAAAATACCACAAATTATACAAACTGCTATTATGTAGATGGAACAAGAAGAGGATGGTGTCATGGAAAAAGAACAGGAAACAGCAAACATTCATAACTTGATATTTTAATAGATTTGCTTTGGGTAATATATATTAAATGCATTTATTGATGGTCTGGAAACAGCTGGACAGTGAGGTAGGAAGTCCATGTCTAACACAAAGTTCCATAGGTTAGTGAACACTGAAAAAGTAAGGAACTATATCCAGCAGGTTTAGTTAATCTGGCCAATTGAGCAATCTACCTGCAAATGAAATCTATTATGGAAGGCTTCCAGGTAATGCACACTGAAATGAAGAATTTTAACCACTACTGAAACCAATTAATCATTACGGACAGCTCAGTGAACATCTCTGTGCACAGACATGGTCACAGAGGCAGAAGACATTAGAATAGTTCTACGTGATAACACTGTTAGGTGGCAGCCAACAGCATTTGCTTTGAATGCAGGATCTAATCCATGTAAAACTTTCTCAAAAGCAGAATATAATAAAAACAGAAAATAACCAAACCAGCATAATAAAAACCAAGGCATGAGACTGATGGGAATAGTTTTCACAAGGGAGCTGTGAAAAAAAATAGTGAAAGGTTTGGAAAATGACTGACTGTTTCTAATTCCAATGTGTGCTACATAAGATTATACTTAGGATTACTCCACATAAATTAAGGAATTTGACTGAAGGGCATTAGTCAGGTGACTTGCCCCTCCCAGCTCTCTACAGTCAGTGGAGACTGACAAGCATTTCCAGAGGGCTCTCAGCCCACTCAGGATGTGCACTGTCCTGGAAGAAACTCTTTCGCTCCATTAACTACAGAGGGAGCTTTAGTTGTTGCCTCAGTTAAAAGCCTCAAATTAGATGAGTTGAATCCAGGCCTGAATAGCCGTGCAGTACAAATCGAATATGAATGAATATAAAATTGCTTTAAAAAGATTTCTCTTTTAACATAACCATTGTGTAAGTATACCCTTAGGTGGCTCACTAAATGGTCAAAGAAATATTAAGTAACATGTCTGAGGAGAGGGCAGGGCCCATCTGTCATTAAACAACACAGGAAAGAAAACTCAGGTCCTATAAACATCAGAAACATTGGGAATTTTATGTAAAGTCCTCTGCTAAACAGAACATGCACATACTTCTTATGGCTGCTTGCACTTCAGGTCTGATTCAAACCTCACTTTACCATGAGTCAGCACTAACTAAGAGACACAAAACCAGTAGGAAGGAAACCTGTATCTTTTCAGAAGACCCCATACATAGAACTTTTTGTGGGACTTATTCTTTCACCCAACAAGAGTGAGGCATTTGGTTTAGGATGAATCACTGCTCCTTTGGAGCATAATTTTTTTCAATCTGTATCTTAATCTGGCAATCCATATTTACTGAAATCAGAGCAGGTATTTTCAGCGGATGAGTATTGTAGGAGTGTACTCCTCATTTTCAGTCTGAATCTTCTTAACATTTAAATATTTAATATGGACTGAAAACAAAAACATGTATTTATATTTTCAATGAAAAATAAATGGAAAATATTATGTGTAGTAGTATCTCTTCACCTCTAGCAGTCAGTATTTTTCTTGAAATTCTGAGTAACATTCCTTAGAACTGAATTACTTCGACAATTTGCACCCTCAGCTTGATATTAATTTTAAAAACCCCCCAAAACTAAAACCATCCACTAGTAACAACTCTCATATCTGCAGTTAACCTATAAGAAAAGTTATAACAAGAATTTCCCACCTGACTAACACAGCTGGCCTGACTGAGCGTGCTCACTGCTCTCATATAGCTCTGATTCCTTGAGCGAAACTTTGGGGAATTGTAGTTTGCAGAGGGATCCAGGTTGTGACCCCCAGGCACGTCACTTGCAGTTTGAAGGTAGCTCTGACTACAAAGGAAAGAGGAAGAAAAAAGGAAAGGGTGTAAAACTACAGATGGAATAAATTAGGACACTGAAGACAGTAATTTGTATGAGACTCACAAACCCACTCCCCTGGGTCCAAATCTTACTCCATATAAAGCATTATAGACCTGTTGTAGTCAAATGTCTTAGCACAAGCAGAGAATCTGTGGCTCTGCTACCTAGATGGTATGAAATTTTAAGTTTTTGCTGTATTTAAACATCATCAATCCTCCTGGCTATTAACGTTGAACTTTACTAAAAGACAATGTCTAGGTCAACAGGAACAAAAAGCAGAGCTAAAGCACAAACCAAAGTAACTAAGAATCTTTCTTCGTAGATTAAATCTGCTACTTGTAATCTGGTTTTCATCAGGGTGTTAGGCATCAAGAGACCTTTTATCTTCAAAGGATTGATATAGTTTTACAAAAGATTAAAATATCCCATGTTCAGCTAAAAAAAGTAAATTAGTAAGGTGCTCTGAGCAACTACATGAGGCTCTAAAAATTGTTTTATTACAACACATTTCCCATTTTGGAGGACTGGGACCGTAACACCACACTGAGGCCTCTTCAGTATGCTTTCACACCAAGGGCATGCTAATGTTCATGTTTTGTTTTAAAAGTATTGATTAACACTCCAGGAAAACAAATAAACCTAAGAAAAGCTCAGTACTTTGCCTTGAATACAAAAAATTAAAATCTCAAACATGGTACACCAGAGTTCTCATGACCTCTGTAAATCATATTTTAGAACTTTCCCTTGCAGATCAGTGCAGAAATTAATTAATGCCCCAGACAATATTTGGTTTCATGTGGTAAATAGGTAGTTTTTATATTTATTCCTTAAAGGTAGCTTTAACAAAAACAGTTTCTGGGAAAGTAGATTTGTGCCACTTGAATGCCTAAATTGGCCATACAGCTACTTCAAGCTGAGCTGGCAGAGCTGGTCAGTCCAGCAGTGTCTGTGACATGTACCTGGGCTGCTGGACATTTCCCTGTGAAAGGTGAAGTTTCCTCTCTGGAAGAACCAGACCACTCAGTGAGTGAGAAAGCCACAGGTTCAACTCCTGCCACAAGATGAAGCACAAACCAGGATCTTGTTTCTCAGACTATATTTATCAAACATTGAGCATGACCATAGGCTGGTGCTTGAGGGAACTCAGCCTTCCTCGTGGAGTGGACACAACCTGAGTTTGGATGCAGTCCCTGAGGAGCACTCAGGGAGGAATCTCCAACATTTTATCATGGCTTTGCCTAGAAAAGCAAAGAGTACTGAGATGCATCTCCCTGTGTGGCCGTGTCCTTTGATGTCTGACATGTGATGATCTAGTATTCCCTCACATCACCACCTGCAAGAGCAGATGGGATTTAGAGACCCTTATGCTTGGGAGATCTGTTCTCAAGCATTTCCATGTGTTCTCCCGTCTCAGGGTCAACACAGACATAGCCTTGCTTCCTCGATGCATCTGCCTTAGATTCACAGAATCATTTACTTTGGAAAAGGCCTCTAAGATCATTGAATCCAATTGTTAACCAAATGCTGCCAAGTCCACTGCTAAACCATGTCCCTAAGTACCACATCTACATGTCCTTTAAATACCCCAGGGATGGTGACTCAGCCATTTCCCTGGGCAGCCTGTTCCAACGTCTGATAATCCTTTCAGCGAAGAAATTTTTCCTAATAAATTTGCTGGAGCATGTCCAAAGAAGAGCAACAGAGCTGGTGAAGCAAAAAAACAGGATGGATTTTGTTTTCATCTTTGTTCAAGGCAGGCATTCTTTCAAAATCCGAAGAAATTTCCCTGGAGAAAAAACCAATTCATTTCTTCCCGTCTATTCAGTTCCTTCTATGGAATGTCTCTGTAACCTCATGCCAGAGATAAACTATGTAGAAACTATGCTATAACTGCTAAAACCAAAATGAAAATGTATGAGATTATTGCAGGTATGTGCTCAGAGGTTAATTAAGTCATTACAGTCAAAGTGATTCTATGATTAAGATAACAGTCTGATAGTGGGTCTAAGTTGGTTCTAGATGATAAAAACAAGAGCTGTAGCAGCATTTTTTTGTTCCTGTAGGTATGAAGACAAATATAATAGATTAGGTGAAGTGGTGTAAAGCCTCACTATCTGCATTTAGTTGCTGGATGTAACTAAACTTCCTTTCCTCTATAGGAAGGCTGATGACTGACACCTGCTCTGTGTCATTCTGATTTTTACATATGCTTTACTTCATCATGGAATCAGAGAATGGCTTGTGTTGGAAGGGACCTTAAAGAACATGTAGTTCCAGCCCCCTGCCAAGGGCAAGGACATCTCCCACTAGACCACATTGCTCAAAGCCCCATCCAACCTGGCCCTGAACACGTCCAGGGATGGGGCATCCACAGCTTCTCTGGGCAACCTGTGCCAGTGCCTCACCACCCTCACAGTCAAGAATTTCTTCCTAAGATTTAACCTAAATCTCTAAGTTGAAAACTGATCACCCCTTGTCCTATCACTACCTGTCCAGGTAAAAAGTCACTCTCCCTCTTCTTTAAAAGCCCCCTTTAGGTATGGGAAGGTTGCAAGGGTGCCTTTTCTTCTCCAGGCTGAACAACCCCAGCTCTCTCAGCCTGTCTTCACAGGAGACGTGCTCCAGCCCTCTGATCATCTTGTGGCCTCCTGCAGACCTGATCTAAGGGGTCCACATCTTTCTTGTGCTGAGGACTCCTGACCTGGACATACTACTCCAGGTGGGGTCTCACGAGGACAGAGAGACTTTAATCTGTCTGGTATTGTTAATAATCTCTTTGATTATTTATGTTAGTATTTTTCAAAACAAGTAAGTCCCTCCTGGACCTTCTGCTTGTCATCATCAGGTGGCAAAATCTAGATTCTGAGTTCATTAACAGTTTGTGAATGAGATGTTTGAGATTTCATTAAAACATGGGCCACATTAAGAAAAGACAGAAGGAAAATAATTAAATTATAGATTACAGTATGAACTACTTAAAATTAATTAATTTAAACTTGATCCTAATAACTGTCCCCTTTCCTAAGTAATGCTTAACAATCTACTATTTAATTAATCACATTCTGGTTCCTTGTTAGGTATTGCTATCATTAAATATCATCAACAATTTTTACAGCAATAATTTCTTATGGAAAGAAGCCCAGTATTCCATAGTACTTCTAAGCAGCTGAGTTTTGATGAATGAGTTTGGATATTACCTGATAGTTAAATAATTTTTCATTTATCAGAGGAGATTAATTGATTCATGGAACTGTAGCAAAGTAACAGAAATGTTACATATATTAGGCTATAAAAGCAATTATACATGAATTTGATTAACCCTTTGAAATTTTCCTGATAAAAAGAAATTATTAGTTTTTATTTCTTAGATATAATCTCAAAGTTATCCTCTAGGATAAATGTGTCGATGCATGGTGAAAATTACAACCTTGCTATAAATATGATCCAGAAGCGAAACACCAGAGTTACATGGGGAAATTGCTCTCAAATGTCATGATCTGTTGCTCAAGGAAGTCCCATGCTTGTCAACAATACTAGAAAACGCAATCAACATCTGGCCTTGGTAAATGCTGACTTTTTAAGGACAGCCACTCTATCTATAAGCTTAGGAACAAAATTCTTGACCTTCATTTCCAAAACATCAAGGTTCTGTTGCTTTGAAAAGAGAAAATAATTTTCTTTTATATTCTGTAGCAGCATAGATGATCTTATATCTCAGCTGATCACTGCGGAAGGGCAAGACAAGCATGCGCAAATGAGATGTTTTAACAGATCATCTCCAGGACCACTGAACAAATATACACAGTAAAATCAAAGAGGTGGCTCTAAAAATCAGTGCTATGGAAAAGTAGGAATAGGGTGAGAGTAATAGGAGAAATTAAATTAGTCTGCTCTCTTCCCACTTGCTTTTCTGAATAGACAAGATTTTAGGAAGAGAAGTCCTTTAAAAGCATTTCTGCCCCCAAGGGATGCTTTCCGTTTTCCATTGGCTTCAGAAGAAGTTCATGGCAGCCAGACAGAGGTCTTAAATTTAATGAGAAATATCTTAGCTGAAAGAAAGGCTCAAAGCCTAAAGAAATTTTTGGGAAAAAAGCACTTCCATGTAATGACCTTGCCGCTGTTGAGAATCTCTACTCTAAAAGTGAACGACTCCTGGTGAAGGTAGCTAAATTTGCAACAGCAATTTCAGCACTCAGCAGATTGCCTGAGTGTGTTCAGGGAGGACAAGATACTGTGTTATAACCACATAAAGTGAGCTATAGCATGACATGCTTATCTGGGACAGTATAACTGATAACATGTCTCTTAGCATAGATGGGATATCCTGTCACCCTGGTACAGAGTGAATGGCAGTGAGGTTAGGCTGCATATTCCCACAAAAAATAGATCAAGAATAAGGGAAGAGACAGTTGTCCAAAAGCAGTCTTGAGCAGTTTCTAAGAGTCTTGCATTACAGTCTCCCTTTTCTTGCATTTCTCTAAACTGCAAAAATTCAGGCTTCTGTATCCAAACCTCACGTGTCCTGACGCTCCTTTTAAGTAAAAGCTACCACTTCCTCCAGCTCCAGAACTCACATTTACCAGAACCCCCAAGGACAGCTCTTTTTCATTCTTGACCCACCCAGATCCTTACTGCCCCTTCTTTAAGTCCCAGCTCACAGTTTCCTGTTCAAGATCTTCTGAAACATCCCCCAGAAGTCAGCATTTGGCCACTTATGCTTCTGCCCTCTCCAGATTTCAAAAGTACCCCTAACAGCTCTGTTTGTCATCACAGCCCTGCTCAACCAGCAACAGCCACCTAATCATACCCTCTCATTTAGGAGGCTACCACAAACCCAAAACCTCTTCAACTTCTCGTGCAAACTAGCTGTTCTTGCCCACACCTCATCACAAGTAAAATTTAAAAGCAGAATGGGGGAAAATAATTGCAGGAAAACTCCTGTTATTTTAACCCTACAACAAGCAACGAAATGTGCTAAAAAAACCCCAAACACAAAGAAACAAAAAAGGATGACTTTTAAAAATCCTTTTGACTACAAACCCCCAATTTAAATTTCTGTTATTCCTTGTCTTTTCGTCATACTTAACAGGATTCCATATGTCAAAAATGTAGGAAGAAACATAAGTTTCCTTGTATTGCAAACAAAAAGCACTACTTAAGGTTTGTGAAGAGATTTCAGGAGATGGAAAAAGATGTCTACATCTCCTTATCTTTTCCCAACTTAGGCCTTTCTAACAGAAGACTTGGAAAACCAGAGAGCTATTTAGAACATGTTTTAATGAAAGGAACAATAACGGCAAGCTAATTCAATGGCTGCAATAACACATTAACTAATGATAAGGGAAGGGCATTAACTAATGATAACAGAAAGACCCTTATTTGCTCATCTTCAGCAATCTAATACTTAACCGTCTATTTCCTTTTATATTCATGGTGTATTTGTAAAAGGAGTAAAATACTCTGTAAATAAAAGATAGCTAACATTGTTTGGGGTTTTTTGCTGCGTTCCATTGTTTTATATAACTTTCGGAAAGTTTATGGCACCATGGATAGTGTCTGAAGTAGCTTGGTCTGACTTCACATATGGTGCTGGGGGATTTGAGGCATCCCCACTGCGATGTGTACCATAGCATCTTGCACCACTCAGTCGAAATCTATCACTTTGTGTAGCACTCAGCCCATCCTTTGTTGTCACCAAGATCAGATGTTGATGAACACCCAGGATGGTTTGTGGCATGTTTCCCGAAGTCTCTTGTCATTGCTGCACGATAAGTATTGCTGAGAGCTAGATTTACAACACACAGTACTGCACCAGGACTTATGCAAGCATTGCATGTTTTGCAATCTTTTAGTTATTTGGTGAAAAGGTATGTATGGTAAACAATATGGTTTCACTTTTGGGACAGCCTGAAATGCCAGAATTAGAAAATGGCATGGTTTTACATTTTATAGTTAATCCAGGGTCAAAACAACAACAACAAAAAACCCCCACAAAATGACAGAATCAAGTAGGTTGGAAAAGACCTCTGAGATCATCAAGTTAAACCTAAGTAGACCTTGTCAACTGGACTGCGGCACTGAGTGCCATGTCCAGTCTTTAGTTAGACATCTCTAGGGACAGTGACTCCACCACCTCCCTGGGCAGCCCATTCCAACACCCAATCACCCTTTCTGTGAAAAACTTCTTCCTGATGCCCAGCCTAAACCTTCCCTGGTGCAGATTAAGACTGTGTCCTCTTGTCCTGTCACTGTTTGCATGGGAGAAGAGACTGACCCCCACCTGGCTACAACCTCCTTTCAGGCAGCTGTAGAGAATTGTAAGGTCTCCCCTGAGCCTCCTCTTCTCCAGGCTAAACAACCCCAGCTCTCCCAGCTGCTCCTCACAGGACTTGTGTTCCAGACCCTTCACCAGCTTTGCTGCCCTTGTCTCGACACGCTCCAGCATCTCAATGTCCTTCTTGAAGTGAGGGTGTTGGGGTTTTAGGAGTTCTCTTTTTGTTTTTTTTTTTTTTTTTTTTTTTTTTTTTTTTTTTTTTTTTTTTTTTCTCTGAAAAGAATTTTCCCCATACATGTTGCCAGGGGGACAAATTACTGAGTACTTAAGAGAGACAAAAAGACCTGGCCATAGGGGGAGGGGTCCAGCTGGCTATTCTCTCTCACCTGGGGTCTTCTTGTGTTGGTCAGAGACACCATGAGATTTGAACTGGGAAGAAGGAGTTGGGTACAGCCCCTAGGGCTCTTGCTCTCTCGGCATTCGGAGGGGGAGAAAGGCTACTGTGGTTGTGGAGAGAATTCATAGCCACTGTGGGTTTCTGCCCTCTGCTGCCTTCCTCCTACCATGAGTGGAGCTTGTTCGCTGGAGCAGCTGTTGCACTGGGACCCTAACACCGTACCTCACTAAAAGAGGGACCTTTCCACCATCTGCTCGGGTGCCTCAGGGAAAACCCCGGGATCCCAAGCCCATGTTTCCCTGCCCCACTGGGAGCCAGGCCACTGCTGCCCCCCTGCCCCCGCCATTCCTTTTCTGCCACTCTGAGTTTCGCTACACTGTAGCCCTGCACCACTGTAGCCTGCCTGCCAAGACATACTGGGGTTTGCGCTGCAGCTCCGGAGGTTAATATATCTCATCTATCACCAGGCACTTTATGTTCATCTCTGCTGTTCCCAAGGGTCCCGCTTGGGGCACTGGGATCGGCTGCCCCAGGGGGTTTGTGAAGCAAGCTTTTCGTCCGCCATCACCGCGTGCTCCCCGAGCTCGCTCCGGAGCGCCCCCTGCAGCCGCGGGGGAACCATCACACCCGCCCTGCTCACCGGGAGCCGCCAGCGCCCCTGCCGGCTGTGACTGGAACGGCACCAAAGGGGAAAGGGCCCGACAGCCGAGAGAGGCCGGCACTGGGTTTGTGGTTCTGTTTGCTGTTACTGCCAGAGTTGTTGTTGCTTGTTTGCCTTGTCATACATATATATATATATATATATATATTATTAAAGAACTGTTATTCCTATTCCTCATATCTTTGCCTGAAAGCCCCTTAATTTCAAAATGATAATAATTCAGAGGGAAGGGGGTTGCATTTTCCGTTCCAAGGGAGGCTCCTGCCTTCCTTAGCAGGCACCAGTCTTTCAAACCAAGACAGAGGGGCCTAAAACTGGACACAGAAATTGAAGTGTGGCATCACCAGTGCCAAGCACAGAGCAGAAGCTAGAAGCACCCTAACTTCTTCCCACAAATTCTAATTCCTGAGCAGCAATACTTGACAGCCAAGACAATCCCAGGGGAGGCACAGAGTATGTAACTCCTGAGAAAAGGATCTCTCAGTCACACTGGTTTTGGGTTGTTTGTTTTTTTTTTACGGTCTGCATTTTATTTTCTAATAAGTGACTGATATCACATACTTTGTCATAAACCTAATACCATTGCTTAAAAAAGTATGATTGTGATGCCAAAAATGCTGCAAATGTCATACATTTGCCAAGGTCATTCTTTGATCTACTCACATTCAAAATAGTGATCACTCCCCAGAGTACCTCTTCTCTGTCAAATGTTCAGCCACCAGTGCACCCTGGGTCAAGAAGGTACTGAAAGTGAATTAACATCTTCTGAGGCCTCTAAAAGTTGCAACAAGAAGGTCACCTTCTGACTCTGAATGGGTTTATCAGGTTTATTCAGGGAGCATCCAATATAAAGTAAGTCCATGTTCCATCAAATTAATTTTCAGAATTGCCATATTCTGAAATCATACCTTTTTATTTTCATGATCATGCCTGCACTTGTGCAAAAATCTGAGAATGAATGGGAACATTAAAGAAAGTACAATCACTCCCGTTCAAATCAGTATATGCAATTCAGAAGTATCTTTCTGGGACAAAAAGATATAATTTGTAAAATAATTCATTTTGGGTGCCTAAAAGGGAGGTGCATTAGGATTATCCAAGTAGCTGTGGTTATCAAAACCTATTTTATTGAGAGATTTGCATTTCAATGGATATTCATTTCTCTATCTGGATCTATCTTAACTATGTCTTTTTAGGTACGTGAAATAACTCATCGACTGGAATCTAAGGATTAATCTTAGCTAGCAGTGCCATTGTATAGCAGCTGTGAGTCACACTGTAATTCCATGGAGCCCTGCTGCAGTCAATAGAGCTCTGCAAAGGGGCCCAGATGTGCCTGCATGCAGCCCATTGGAGAACTCGGAGAGTAGACATTAAGTCTGATTCTCCCTTTCGAACAGCACATTTAGTCTGGCTCTTTGAAAAACTGAAAGTGCACATAAATCTCATAAATTTATCCATAGTAAAGAATTTCTTTTCTAATATTTGCCAGTCTGAAGCTTCTCTTTGATCATTAGGTAGATATGAGAATTTGGCCCAAATGAAATTATTTAGATGCCTAGATACTTCATCATTGACCCATATCTTTTTAAAAAATATGCATGAAAGATATTGAACATTTGATTTATTACAGGAATATGCTAGGAAAGAGGTGGAGACTGCTCTTTCCATCCTTATGAAATGCCTACTAATCACTGTTAGGAGAGAACTCTTACCATCAGTAAGTATTTAGGGATTTGGTACAACATGAACCAGAAGAGAATGAGAGGAAATCATCGGAATCGTTAAACAGTCTGATGGTTTGATCACTCCTTGCAAAGACAGAGAGGATGTAGGCTCAACCACGCCTGTATTGCAAGTCACTCAAAATGTGAATGTAATAAAAAAAGTAGGATATGAGATATCTAAACTCTAAACTTTCTAAAAGGTGACAGATTTACACATATAGTGAATCTGTAGCTAATCCTAAAAGTCTTGTTCCAATATCATATTTTGAGCTTGCCCTGGCAAGCAGGCAATAAGCTGGTCAGCATCAACAAAATTCAGGTGGATGCTATGGCAAAAACTTAAAGGGCGTTTAAAGAATCATGTAGCAGTTCAGCAAATGGATCTGTGCATCTAAGCAGAACTCAAATATTGGATGTATGTTCCTAAATCCATTTATGGAATTGAAATATTCATTAATTTCTTCAGGAAGCTGTCTCACTTTTTTTTTTTTTTGCTTTTGGTGAATATACATGTACACATGCAAAAAGTCCTAATTGGATAGAACAAGTGTAGACTACAGACTATCAGGACTCATTAAAGCATCTGAGCATAAGCTTAAACACACATGTAAGTCCATTAAAACCAGTAGATCTAAAGAAAATAAGTGACCTTCATGCTGAAGTTGAAGGTATTAATGAGACTATGTAATTTCTTGAGAAGCAATTGAGTAGAATTGGGAAAAGTGAATATATATATATATATATATATATAAAATTTCTGCCTTTTTAACCAAAAGCATCTTAATTTTCAAATCCTTGCCTGAAGAAGTGTTTCCGTACACACCCTTTATAGTCTTATTTAGTTTTTGTTAAAAACTAAACAAATGAGAAAATCAGCTTTTGATCCTTTTCAAATGAACAGTAAAAGTAACATACTTGCTGGAAGCAGGAACAAATAGGCACCAAAAACCAGGAGCATATTTTCCCTTGGATGTCACTATTTGTGCTTGTGATATTGACCTGAATCTTACTGCATTTTCACCACAATCCATCACGTAATTGCATTTTTCTGAGAAAAGCCTGCTTTATTCCGGAAAAGACTCTGGACTTTGTTTAGAGCCTTAGGATCCCCCTTCCATCCCTAATCCAAGGTAATACATTTCAGCCCTACAACATAAAGCTGGTATTTACTAAAATGAGGCAGGAGATCTGGGCTCAATTTAACACTGCGTTTAACACTATGCTACTTCTCAGAGAACAAGATGCCTAACACTGCTTAAGAGCATTTGCTATTATTCTGCAAAGGTAGAAAAGATGAGATGTCTTCTGACCCCACAAAAGATGTTTCCTAGGTAGCCAGATGACTGTCTGCCCTTCATCAGCATTCTCTCTTAACCCTGCAGACTAATCTAACCCAGATCTTACTGACTGCAGCAGAGAACACTATCATCATGCCTGTGGCCTTCTGATTGCGTTATTAGTTGATAAGGCTTTGTAATTAGCCCTCAAACTCTCCTCAGTAAATCTCCAATTTCACCCCTCAGAGACTCTGAGTAGATGCTACTACACTACAGGGCCTCAGAAAGCTACTAATGAAGTGTGTAATGAGGCTTTTTAGAGTCAGAAGATTGAGGGGAAAAAACCCAAAGATAAATAAAAAGCATATAAAAGATGAGGGTTCCTTTTCTAGTCATTTTCCTCATCTCTTCTATTAAAAATATTTCTCAGGAGTGGCTTCAAAACCATTCCTAATTTAAAATGTAGAAGAGTTAATGGCAAATTGAAGTTTACCTTAAAAATTAAAAAAAGGCTTGCATCAGTGGTGCACAGCAATGAATAATGTTGAAAGAGGACATTAATTTCTCTAGCAAGGAAGGTGTGCTTTAACTCTCAATCTGTGACATTTTTGCAGCACACCCACTCCCCCACATGTGCACAGTTACCCACAGCCTTTTCTGGGTGCACTTGCCAAGGGGTGTGTCTTAGGGGAAACACCCACAAATTTGTTTGGCACTAAACAATAATGGAGTCTGCACTGTCATGGGCAAAGATGGATGAAAACCCACCAGGCTGGTCTCATGTGTTGCTTCCAAACTTCCCTCTGGGCTTTCACTTTCTCATGTTTAAGCACGTTATGGTCAGCACAAATGGTTGCAAATGGAATTTTTTTTTTTAATGGAGATTTCCCATATGTCTTAGAGGAGCCTGTGCTGTCCCATGATTCCTGCTGAGCCAAGGGGTCTGTCAGATCTGGCTGTGGTTTAATCCCCTTGCTGTGTGCTTTGGCAACATTTTTGGTGCCATAATAAATTCTGCAGAACAGAACATGAGGACACGCCTTGGATAACAGTCCAGATAAGCATTAAGTTAGCATTGCCATGGATAGATGCAATCTCTCACTCTAAAGAGGGAGAGCAGTGAAAGGTCATTCTTTTGCTCTGGTTTACTGTAAGTCCAGAAAACATGTCAGCCATTTCAGGTTTTAGACATATTAGCTTAAAAAAATGAATAAAGTGTTTTGTATTGAGATACCAGACTCTGAATAAGAGTGGCTGAAATATGGACATGCATCATGCTCTTCAGATGTGCTATGGGTGTAAACAACCTACAACACAAAGATGTTAAACATCTGAGGGAGGCGCAGATGCTCTCTCTGTGAGTGTGATTCATAATTTAAGATACTCATTCCATACAGTGGCCAAAATCTGGCAGAGGATTAAGTGAAAAACTTAATCTTGGGTTGTCAAGACAACTCAAAGTATCACTGGTATTGTACTGTGTCAGTCTGCCAAATAATTTGTACCGTGGCAGATTTCCTTCCTCATTAAAACACTACATTTTTGTACTGCCTCTGTGCTCACACATCTTTCTGTCTGCCCGCCCATCAGCTTAAGGTGTCTGGACTACCAGAAACAGAAAAGTCTGTCATTAGAGGTTCACAAAACAAAAGTACACATTGCTGTCACTGAATTTATTTTATTGTAGGTTAACCTATTTCATCTTCATAGTTTCCTGTGAGTCACTTCAGAGCATAATGGGAAACTTCAGCACAGCACGACTATTCATTTGTGTGAGTGATACCAGTATGATCTTCAAATAGAGTGTATTTATGCTGGGCTAAATGCTGTTGTTATCCCTTTTGACTCAATGGTGAGATGGTTTTCAGAGTCTTTTACAACACTTCAAAAAGGAGATACTGAAAATGGAATTTGCTACTTCTACAGTTATTCTGTTCATTTACATAATCAGTGTATTAAGTACTTTTTTCCTGAAAATGAAAAGCATAAAATAACTGTATTATCTTTAGTTTTTCATAATTTCTTTCCTATTCCAGAGTACCAAGTTCTTGTTTTATTTTCAGCTTTGCTTTCTGGATCCCAATGTCTCTGATGCTTCCATGTCAGCTTTGCTTGGTTTTGTCATAAATACAGAAAAATGACATTTACTAGGTTGGAAGGATACCCTTACAAATCATGTGGGTCAGTCTCTCTTCTGGGATTGCACAAAACTTATTTAGGACAGGGACAGACACTCCCTTTTTTTCAGCTATCCACTCCATAAATTGTTTGGTTGTTTTGACCTTTACTGTAAATGAAAATGCCTAGCAGTATATGGCATGCCTTCTACAAACTTACTGTCTTCCAACACAGTTTGACTTCATCTTCAGTAGCATCACAGGACAGCAGAAAACAATGGACTGAATAGAAGGGCTTGCATTTCACTTCTAATATACCAAAACTGACATCTGAACAGTTTTGTATAATCGATAGTGCAAAATAAAGAAAAAAAAATTAACATTTTTTTCTTCCGGGGCTACTGAGAGTCAACATAATTTCCACATTAAATAGGACTTCCGGCACCATTTCAAGAAAACAAAAATTTGAAAGGAAGCAGATTAAGGTATGCATCCTGTCTCCACAACAGCAAGTCTGATTGCGTTATATTTTGCTCAAATGCAATTTCCTAATAATACTAATAAATTACACTGGCCTTCAACTTGATGTTGTAGGACTAAGTAGTGCACCCTACTATTTAGTTTTCTGAAACAGCATTCATAAAGAAAGAATTGAAATTTATTTTTCTTCAGTGAGTAATCTCGATATTTAGGTGCATTTCATTTTTGAAAAGTCCAGAAAAAATTGAGCCCCTTACGCTACAACTATACTCACAAATAAGCCAGGTCCATTACCTGACCCTTTGGCCAAGCTTTCTTATCCTACAGTGAGAGTGTAGGATACTCTACACTACATCTAACAGAGCTGGTGCCTGAACCATGTCTTGGCACTATCCAGAGGTGACAGGTGGCCTAGGCTGGAGGTGGGCTGGGGATGCTGCTGGCTGTGCTATCTCTGTGACAGAGGTGGTGATCAGATGGCTGTGGTTTGGTGTATGACCTGCTTCTGACAGCTGCATAAACCAGCAGTGGCAGACTGTGCACTTCCTTTTATTTTTTTTCCAGCTTGGAGTAAAATATACTCCTTTCCAAGAGCAACTTAAAAGAGATTATTTCAGAATTTTAATGCTTCTATTATATCATTTACATTTACCTATTGTGGACACTGAAAAGCTTTAGCAGAGAGATTTTCCGGCTTTCTGCAGCATTTTGTGAGAGTTCTGTCTTTCCCATGCAAGTAAGACAAAACAATGTTACAGTTTTGTAAACTTCTTGCAGGTGCGGATTGTTTTGGTAGAATTGTTATGGTTCTAACTGGAAAAACACTCAGAACTGTGTGTCTTAGAACTTGACCAATCCCCTTAGGGGGTGGATGGCAAAAACCAATTACCTTATGCCACTTAATACGCTTTGCGAACTAACATATAAAAGTCTTCTGAGAATTCATTAAAGCCCTTCCATTGATCCCTGAGCCCGGACTTCGTGTCGTTTCTCTACTCGTCCGTGGGGAAAACAGCGACAACCTATCTGTGTTTATTTATTCAGATGAAAATGTGCATTTTTATTGTTTAGAAACTTTTAATGTTCAATTTGCTGAATCTTTGAGCAACACAAACCAGTAAAATAGGGCTTATTTTGTCAAAGCATAAACAGAATTTAAATGGGAAAAAAAATCCTTGCA
Organism: Lycocorax pyrrhopterus obiensis; assembly: GCA_014706295.1. Classification (NCBI taxonomy): domain Eukaryota; kingdom Metazoa; phylum Chordata; class Aves; order Passeriformes; family Paradisaeidae; genus Lycocorax; species Lycocorax pyrrhopterus. Next base: position 90,668,694 of record JACSVZ010000004.1, read on the forward strand.
AAGATGCCTAATAGTACTCAGAGGAGAAACATGCACACATGTCAAACATCTGTTGAAGGTTAAGTGAAGGCTGTTCTAATTTTCATTTTATCATATTCAGGATAGTGATAGAAAACTAGGCTTTTTCTTACAAAATCCATCTACCTTTGTTTTGCAGCCAATAAATGTTTTTACACTGCCAAACCTATCAATATTCAGCTTTTATTACAAGTCTACTGGTGCTCTGGCAGACCTCAGTTCTGAGCTACCCTGTCACCCAAGCAGAGGACTAAGAGAATTAAACCCCCATTTTATTTCTGTGCACTAGCTCCCTCCATCTGGGTAAACAAGCTAAAAAGCCAGCTAATGCAGCTGACATCTTGAATTATGTAATTTCTCATGACACATGCCAGAAATGCTATTCAGCCCTGCTATACATGCAGGAATGCTGTTCAAAGCCCTGGCTTCTGGTTCAGCAGCATGATCAGTGGTACAAATGGTGCTCGGCATGCAGTAGGGATTACTGAGCCATGCTGGAGGAGGCAGGAAGGCTCCATAACCATTATCCATTGCTATATGCTTCAAAGAAATCCTCCAGACAGAAAAGGCAACCACAGTGACCAGATATACTGGGAGGAGGTGGCTTGTGGTGAAAACCCAAGTTTAGGATCAGTACCTTGTATTTCTGTGCAACAAGAAATTTTCTGTCTGCTTTAGGATTGCTGAAATCTGTAGATTTTTGCAAGAAAGACTTACAAGAACCAGAATAGTTGTCACATTTCTGCTTGAAGTTCCCTGGGAAAAACCGTGTATGTTAGGCTGGCAGATTCAAGGTATTGCCCTTCAGTTTAAGAAAAAACTGAAGACTTAAAAGATACCTGTCAGCAGCAGCCTGGCTGCTCAGTCATTCCTAGTCCAGTGTTAGTGACAAATTCTCAACAGAGCCCCTAATAATATATTACAGTATTACAAAAAGCTTCCTCCTTTCCTGACTGGTTAGTGGCAACTATGCCATGAAATCCTCTGGGGCCATGAACAAGCACAGCTGTCAACCCCAGTACATGCATCAGCCGTGCACCCGTGCTTGAATCAATTAAATTTTGAGTGGTGTATTTGCAATACATGGAAAAATGACACAAGACACAACGTTTGGTATTGACCTACTAATAACCACCTGCCTTCAGGATTTAACAAATCAGGAGTACTTTCTTTCTTGAAATATATTCCTTCTTTGAATATATATGTTTAGCTGCTGTCTGAATCTGTTTGTAAGCTGTAGTGGTTTAGGGCAGGCACCAAGACCTGCCACCCACTGGAAGACTTGTGCTGCTACCCAGATTCCCTTGTGGGAGGCCCAATCTTAGCTGGAAATAAAGAACAACATAGACTATATTTTATTTGGTGTAAGTGCTTGGAAAGTTAGAACAGTGTCTAAGAAAATATTTTAGTTTGTGGTACAAATAAGATTAGACAGACCCTCCAAAACTGGGATTACTGCAACCAAAGTGTCTCTGGGAATGACCCCTGGCCTACAACAGTGCCCAGAACACAGCCAGGCAGTGGCTGGGACAGAACGATACAAAACAGTAAAGCTGGAAACTCTTCTCTTTGGTAATAGTGAAAGTTGGTGGTTTTCTTGCAGATTGCAAGGTAAATAATTCAATTTAATTAAGCCAAAGGATTTTTCCCTAGGGTTTTTGTTTTATTTTATGAAAAGGTGAGTCACTATGGTAAACCATATGGTATTACCTACAGAACAATAAATAACACTTGGTCAAAGGTTTCACTCTTAATTTCTTTAGTTTATGTCCCAGGTGAAAAGATGAATTCGCTAAGCCATGAGAAATACCCAGTCACATTAATAGAATGTGCAGATTTTAAATCAGGCTACCATTTTGAAACTCTCCTCACAAGTATATTTACAGTTTACTTATAAAATGATATATTGAAAAGATAAAAAGGAGAGTAAATAAAGATCTATTGGAAAAGATATATAGCTACATATTTCCCTATAGTTTTAAGATTTGCTTTAGTTATTTAATAGGCCATATTGTAGGTAGTTTGAATGAAAAATACCCCAGTCTAACAAAATCCTCTACAACGTGTTTAAATGAGTATGATAGAGTATAGCAGATAAGATACAGAAAGCATTATACTGATAAAAAAGGTGCAAAATGCCCAATATATGGTATGATTATATATTTACTATTATATCTAGTGTAGAATCGAGTATATTTTCTATTTCAGAGAAAACAATGAAATAACAAAAAAAGATAATATAAACCAATCCTTCTAGAGAAAAAAATCAGAACTTTGAACTTTTGACAAAAAAAATGCATATATTTCCTTCAGTAAACATAACAAACTCATTCAGAAGTACAAGGTTTATTTCATGGATGGAAGAAGATGGCAGATTTTCACCCACTAATCACAAGAAACTGTACCTAATTTAAAATGAAGCCACAAAATTACCTTTTAAACCACAGATAATTTTTTCCTATGGATGCTGACCATTGCCCATAAGACACAAAGAAAAGTTATCCAAGTCACAACAACTTCCAGAAAGGTGTATAACATGGTGTAGTGAAGCTTACTTTTGATGATCTCCGAGTGGTCTTTGCCCAATGGATTTTAATAATGACTCTGGTCGAACTGTTAATTTTGGCGATGTCTTGGGGCTAGTATCAGAATCTCCACTTTCTTCATCTCCCATGGCCTTAATATAGCTCCCACTTCTCATTCTTCTGCACGGGATCTCTTCATCTTTCCCACCAGCTGGGTATCCTGCCCACTCATCCTGAGGTACCTAACGGAGACCATAAAACACACACACAGAATGTGCTTTATTCTTTTCATATATTTAAATACTTCCTTCCATTTTTCCTTTTACAAGACAAATAATGAATGATTTTTTCTTCAGAAACAGATAGTTTATGAAAAGATTTCTAAGAACCCTCAATGATTTGGCCATTTAACTTCAACTTCAGAGTTGGAAATTTTCAGTTTATAAATGTTAGAACCCAAGGCATGATGAAGTCATGGATTGTGTGCTGAGCTGCAATATCTATTTGTAGACATGCTCTAAATTGCAGGAAGCATCTTAAAGTTTGCACCTAGATTTTACTGATAACAGTAAGTTAATCAGGTATCTCAGACCTAAACCTCATTGAAAGCTGAGCATTCAGGGTTTATTACCAATGAGGTATGAATGACGTATTTAAGATAAACGAAGCCATGATCTTGGCATAAATGGACAGGATTATGATTTAGGGTAAACTTCTGTGGGGAAAAAAGAAAAAGTGGTAATTTGTCTTTTTTCTATTTAGAAACTGCAAAGTAGTTGATAGAGACTGTAATATATCAGGAATGCAACCATTTAAATAATATATGTGGTTGCAGGGTTGCAGTTGCTTTTATGCAGTTGAGGTGGTTTTCCAAATAGTAAGATCATTAGTCAGATAATCAACAGCTGGTAGATGGACATCTCTCTGCACCACAAACTACCAAAGAATTGAGCAGGAGTGGATTCTTCAATCAAAAGTGAAATCAGCCTTGTTTTAAGGCTTATAATTAAAATCAGCAAGCCTGTCTCTGCCAGTATTGTTTTTTCTCTTTTCTTTTTTTTTCTTTTAATTAATCTTACAAGGTGCTGAGTCCTCTGGCTCTAATCCAGAATCACACTTATGCATTTACTTAGTTTAAAGGATATAGGCAGCTCTCTGAAATGCATTATAAGGACTCATGGTTAAAAAGAAGGATGTGACAGAGTTCATCAGTGGACCAAGGCTGATGCCCTTGGCAGCATCAAATCCTTTATCAACATAATGATTCCATCTATATTAAGCAGTTTAATGCTTTTATTTACCAATATACTATAAGTCTCAAATTTCAGTTAATCAGGTATTAGTAGTTTCTGCAAAGCAGGATGTCTAATAAAGATTTTCAAGTCACACATATTCGAGACCTTCTATAGACAGAGTTCACTGTGGGGCTGAAGCAAACGCTCCCACTGGTTTCAGCAGTCTTGGAGATTGGGTTTAAATAACTAACATGATCTGCCTGCCATCTTTATGGCCCTTTCAAGATAGATGAATTAGCCACCATTAGGTGAACAGACCTGGTGCTTTGAGTCCTAAAAGGGGATTAAGGGAGAAATGAAGTTTTTAAAGGGGGTGAACAAGTAAAACTAGAGATATTAAACTAAAAAACCCAAGCTTAAGACAGAAAAAAAAAAGACTGAAAAATGAAGTCAGATAAGAAGAGATGAAATAGATTGCACATATCAGAAAAATGTTACAAATAACTATCAGAGAATAAAAAAAGTCATATTCTTATACAAAATAATAGGACAGAGCATGAATCTGAGCGAAATACGGGTTAGATCATGCAAAGAAACAAACTTTTCACATTATTCAGTTTTGGATGGTGATTGGAAAGGAACCACTGAAAATCTTCCCCAGTTTGAAGCCTGTAAATGTGATGCTCGTTTCTTTTCTAAGACATAGTATGTATAAGATTAATGTTGCAGGAATGGTTTTTATGATTCTATGTGACCTAAAAGGTATTTACAAGCAGTCATAGTAGTCATAGCCAGTCTCCTAAAATACTAAAAATAAATATATTTAATTAAGCATTTTTTAATCTACAGCTGACAACACTAACATCTGTAAAAATCTGAATTAAAAAGTTTATATCATACAAACATACTCTTACTTTTAAATATTCTTTATTGAATGTATGTCAGCATGGCTAAAACCAAAATCCAAATGCTGAAAAAGAAGTTACTGGCATCTACATAGGCCCACTAAAAGACATGCTGTTCAATTCTCAGTACTAAAGCTGAATTATCATGTCTTAATATTATTTTCTTAAAATAAAGCCCATAAATTTTTCATAGAATAATTATTTTGGCTTGAAACATCTTTCCTTCATTTTAGTTCAAAGATAATTAAATAGAAAGTTTAAAAAGACATTGATCAATAACCTTTTACTTACTCAAATGCAGAAAATTATTACTTTCTCAACTTTATTTTGTCTGAATTTCCATGTTCAAATAGCTAGATAAGGACTGGATTTAAATGGGTACACACAAGCTTATTTGTGGATTGAAGTTGCAATCTTATTTTAAGAGATAGGATTGACTGATTTTGTACATTAAAATATCTAAAAAATTAAGCTCCTTCACTGTGATAAGGACAAATCTTAGTTATGTGCTTTACTGTTTCTGTTGATTGCATTTCTTTTGCTTTCTGTATTCATGAGTTATATGAATTCACATCACAGCTAAAGACCAAAGCTAAAAACCAAAGAAGCGCTGCTCCATATGTGCTTGTGAGGTGCTCATGGTACACACCAAGGCAACAAGAATCCCTTTCTAATCAGACCAACTCACTGGCTATCATAGAAGCATTTATGGTTGTTACAGCATTATTCACAATTTCGTTGGGGTTTTTTTGCCCTTAAGCCATTCCAAGGAGCACAATGCAATGAACACAGTGAAAATTCTTCTGGAACCTGGTAAGGAAGTTTGACCATGTGTTCTTTCAGAAGGTTTCATCCAGGGCTTTGGAGAACAGCTGGAATCTTTCTGCCATCTTCAAAATTTAAAAAAAAAAAAGTGCCCTTGACATTGTTTTTCCTCATGGACTGAGAATAGAAGTAAAATTTGAGTCCCAGTTCAGTCTAGTTCTTCATTTACTTGAGCTGCTAGGCGAAATACTTGGAAAAATCTTTCCAAATCCAGGCTATCTCAGACCCCAACACAGCTTTAAAGAAAAGCAAAAGCATTATACAAGTGCAGGAAAGATTTTTATTTTGAGATATTAACAAAAATATTTAACATCATATATGAGGGTCATTAAATATACATTTTCCAAAATATGGAAAGGGCTTTACAACTTGCAGAAATTCTATCTTACAATAGTTTCCAGCCCCTGAAATTCCCATCTGTAGGGCTTGCAGCTGCTAATTTGGAATAATTACCCTAATTATCTACTTGCATATAGTGATGAGTGCTGATATTTATAATGTCTAAAAAGGCCTTCCTTCTGTTCTAGATGTTAATATGAATCCCTGTATGTGTAGTTTCTATCCACAGAGGAGTTAGACTGCATATTACCATATGAATTTCCTTCTGCAAGAACAACTGGCTGACAAGGTCTGGCTGCTGATATAGTTACAGTTATTACAGAGAATGATGAGTGTCCTTCATAAGTATCATTCACTGTTTCTGTAAGGAGCACCAGGATCAGAAAATTTGATATCTCTCAATTGTCCAGTCACTGATTCATTTTGATATCTTACATTAATCACCTAGGGTCAATTATAATAAAGCACTTGGTACCTAACGCTTACTACATGTTATGAAGCTGAAGCAATAGTGAACTCCAGAACCTTAGGAGGGATGCTAAATTCCCCATAAAGGCATTTCAGAGAGTTAGTTCCTTCAAAGTAGCATCCAAAATTCCATCTAGTTAGCAATCAAAATGTAAAGTGTGAAGAAAAATCTCAAATAGTTCCTCCTTTCTTGGATTTACTGTATCTGATTACAGGCAGCAGAAAGGGCTTCTGTTATTTTCTAGTCAGATCCTAAAATCATCTTCTGAAGAAAAATGTTCTTTTATTCTTTTTTTCCTTTTTTCCTTTTTTTTTTCCCAAAGAACAGTAGCCTTATTCTTTCCTTCTATTATGAAATAGCTGTGGAAGTGGAAGACCTTCTTGCTCATCTTCTGATCCATAATGTTTGGAGAGCTCAGGAAGAAGAAGACCTAGGGCTCGTAAATAAACTGTTATGCTCTCCTCCTCTTTTTGTCACTCACAGCCTTTCCATGAAGCACTCACAGATTGCCTGGGGAGGGCTGGTTAGGAGAGAGGGACTCCATGTACATTAAAAGGTGTGATGCAGTTTTGTGATCAGGCACTTACCTGAAAGGAGGGAGCTTAGTTATAGCCCCTCGGCCAAGCACTCACATGAATTTTATGTAAAAGAGTGTTTGGATAAAACTTGTGGAGCCTCTAAACAAAGAAAGAAGTACCTTTGATCCAAACGGATGTACACCCCGCTGCTCAGAATGCAATTCAGGGAACTTAGAAGATGAAGTTTGACCTTCTATAGGCTAAGGAAGAAACTGAACTGTCATCTTCACAGTGGATAGTCTAGAAACTTTGTTACTATAAAAACAAATTCCCTTGCTTTAGATTAAATGTCACTATTCTTGTTCTTTGTTAGAAGTTCATATCTTAAAATACCCCTTACTACTAATTTTTTGGCTAAATACCTAGAGTGTCACATGACCAGTTAATGGTCATGAAGGTGATTATTTCTGAATTTTAATCTAAGTCTTATTTCTATCTCCCTTTTATCGAAACAGTTAGTACATATTAGTGTGAATATAGTTCCTAATTTTCTTCTTTTAATATTTCATACATTTTACACTGTGTTTTAATCTGATTGAAATGGACCAGACTGCCCAGGTAAGTGGTTGAATCACCATCCCTGGAGGTATTTAAAAGATGTGGTGCTTAGAGACATGGTTTAGTGGTAGGCTTGGCAGTGCCGGGTTAACAGTTGGACTCAATGACCTTAAAGGTAATTTCCAATCCAAATGATTCTATGTTTCTGTTCTTCCTGTTGGTGTATGACTGTGCTCAGACCAGACCTGACAGAAGAAGGATTTTGGATCTCTAACTGGACTTCAGCAGTAAGTCTCTCCCCTGATTCTCAAAAAGAAAATTTGATTCATAGATTCTGTGCGTAAAAAACAGCATGTTGTCAGGGAAAACAGGGATAGATTTAACAAAACCAGAGAACAAACTAGAAATCATGGAATTCCTGAGGTTGGAAGGGACTCTGGAGGTCTCTAGTCCAGCCTTCTGCTCAAAGTATGGTCAGGTACAGCAGATTGCCCAGAACTGCTACGAAGATGGTGAAGGGCCTTGAGGGGAAGCCGTATGAGGAGCAGCTGAGGTCACTTGGGCTGTTCAGCCTGGAGGAGACTGAGGCGAGACCTCACTGCAGTTACAACTTCCCTGTGAGGGGAAGGGGAGGGTCAGACACTGATCTCTTCTCTGTGGTGACCAGTGACAGGACCTGAGGTAATGGCCTGAAGTTGTGCCAGGGGAGGTTTAGGTTGGATATCAGGAAAAGGTTTTTCACCCAGAGGGTGTTTGGGCACTGGAATGGGCTCCCCAGGGAAGTGGTCACAGCACCAAGCCTGATAGAGCTCAAGAAGAATTTGGACAATGCTCTCAGGCACATGGTGTGACTCTTGGGGATGGTCCTGTGCAGGGCCAGGCGCTGGACTCAGTGATCCTTGTGGGTCCCTTCCAACTCAGGATATTCAGTGATAATTTGACTGTGTCCAACTGGCTTCCAAAGATGAAGATGCCACAACCTCTCTAGGTAACCTATTCCAATGTCTGACTACACTCAGGGGTAAAAAGTTTTTCCTTAGACTTGATGAGAATTAGGTAACCTAGGCTCCCTAAAGCTAATTCTAGGAGTGTGAATATCTAATCTTGTATCTAAGCAATACTGACAACAAAACTGGAAGAAACAATGAAATATTCATTTTTCTGGACTTTGACCACTGTTAATTTGCTTTTTTAAATTTCAGTTCAAGATTTAGCTAAAACAGTCAAAATGGCAACAGCCATCAACCTTTCAAAACAGATCTGTTCCTGTTGTTCCACCCACTTCTATGGCATTTGCTCACAGGTCCCAGAATTTTAAAGATGTTCCACGACTAAACTGCTGATCTGCTTAAAACCTGCATATCACTTTACTATCTAAAATGAAACTCTTCTAAATAAATGGCTTCAGCTGAGGGAGATGGCTATCACTTCTTCATATTTCTCATTCCCAAAGGTTAAAGGGAGGATTACCCACCTCATAGGAGTTCTGTGAAATTTAATTAGCATGCAGATATAAAATGCACTGAAATATTAATTTTGACCTAAATCTTATTTTAGTAATAAAAATTTCACATTTTACTAGAAGCAGAAGCTGTCTGTGCATGGAACTAGACTATAGATGATGTGACCAAGGATAAGATATGAAACCGTGTTGGAGACACATAATTTTTGTAATTTTATGCTTTCTCAGCCTGCTCAAGAAGAAGCCACAATCTGAAATGCAGGTAAGAGGTTTTCTCTTAAATCATGTCTTCTTCAAGGAGCCTCAGAAAAACAGCCTTTGTGCACAGCTGCAAGTAGATGAAAGTAAATTACAATCTTGGAACGCAGGCAGAGATGATTTTTTGCAATGGTAGAAAGTTTCCTTGATACTACAGTGGGAGATGGGAGCTGGGCCTCCTGTGTTTTCAAAAATTTCACTGAAGAAGGAACACCAAGCAATTACAATAATATTTTTCTGAAGTTAATGGCACTGAGACATTCCCCTGCTTACTGGCTGTGAACTCGACCCTGTTGCTCAGGATTTTTGCAGGAGGGAAGAGTGCAGTATCTGAAAATAGAAATTTGTTTCCTCAGTAGCTAATCTTGTGTCTACAACTCGCCACAATTCTCAGTGCACATTTTTGACTAGTTTCTTCTGTGTGGCTTTTTTCTTTTTTTTTTTTTATGTGCTGATTCATTGTGTAAAGAACATGAATTATGCAATGAAGTCATTGAAAAATCTCTACAAAACATGCCAGGGACTCCTCCTCACCACTAACAATGCCATTCTTCATAATTAGCTTTAATTGTCACATGCCACCCTCTACTCCTTGAACTCCTTGACAGCTCAGAAGCACAGAGAGTTTTTGCAGCATTCCTGAAGGTGTGTTGTCATTGTCCATCAAGGCAGGAGCTAATTTGAGAAAACAAGAGTCATCTTTACCTTGCCAGCCATTCTTTCCAGGCTTTGCTATGAACAGCCATAGTATTACAGAAAGAGGAAGGAAATCACAGAGATCCAAAACAATATGTACTTTACATTGGGTTGAAAACAACTTGACTTCAGGAATTTGGGATTTGGTAATAATCTGGACATCCATGCAGATCATAGAACACAAACCTACTATTGCAGCTGGGAGATGTTCAAATAGGCAAATCATTGCCAGCATTATTTAATGCCTGATTTTATTCTCTCACATGGAGTTCCAAGCAAACTGCACTAAGCAATCCTTGAAGGAAAGAAGATTTCTGTCCAATGTACTAAAATTGCTTAGTCAACACTTCTGTGTTTTCTAAAGAACTGTGCTTTTATCACTTAAATAATGTTTTATAACTCATATCTCACAAATGATGAATTAAAAACAAAAAAGAGAGGAAGAACTAGCACTATGGTTCCTAACTGGTTCTCCAGCAACAATGTGAATTGTAATTCAAGGATGGCTAAGTACTGTAATTGGTGTTGTGAGGACTTTGTGGCTTTGTTTATGCTGTTTGGATGAAAGTGGGCCAAATTCCCGCCCTATTACCATCTGTGCTCATATTGATGGCACAGATCCTCGCAGTTCAGCCACCTGCAAATCCTCTGCTGTGCTGTTGGGTCTCTCTGGGACCCTCAGGACTCTGTGCTGTTTTGACATGGTGGAGCAAGGTGCAGTCAGACAGCAGTCATGGGCTTGTCCACACTGTAGGTGGTTTTAGCCGGCTAAGCCTGGCGCGCACTGAGATCTTGTGCCAGAGCTTTGATATGAGGTGAGCTTGGGCTGAAGGGAGGGCTTGGCCTGTACTTACATGAGAACCGGTTTATAGTCTCTCAATCTAAGGCACAAAACCAGCAGAAAAAAAGACCACAAACCCAAGAAACCTGAGTTTCAGTTGGCTGCATATTTCCTTTGGTATGTGATCAAGGATACTGCTTTGTGGTCAGCTCAAGCCACTTTAAAATTATATTACCATTAACTTCAGTGGGGCAGGTTTTCCTTAAGCAATATCCAGCTTTTTAAGCAATGCTAGTAATGGTCAAGTGACCTAGAGTGCTACCTGAAAAATTACCCCAACAGCAGCAGTAAGGATAAGTAAAGGTAAATGCTCAGCTGAGCTGGTGAGTTGCTCCAACTCACTGTGCTGCTGCACAACCATAAGAACTCGGGAGAGAGAAGGATGCAAATGGTGTGGTGACTACCTTAGGGCTGGGCAAACACAGGTCAGTAAAGAGCCACTGTCTTGCCTGGAGGTCGCTGCTCTGCAGCACTTCACTCCCATGCTGTGGAGCAACCTTTACCTCTGAAACAGTGTGGCTACCAGGAACACTCCCTGGCCTGTGCTAAGTACTGAACCAACAGTGTGCCGGAAGGAGTTTAGGAAAATATTGGCTAGCTTGGATGAAAACAATGCCTGAGATTGGCTGAGCCACATAACAGTATTGAGGATCATGATACAGTGCCAGGGAAACCATCCTGACACTATGCAGTTTGATAGAACAGATGTAGCATAAGGTAGCAAATATTTTACTAATGGAAAGTTCACAGAAACATCAAAGATCAAAACTTGGAACTCTGCATGCATGCCACAGCAAGCAGCTTTTCTGCCAGGAAAGAAAGTTTGCACCCAGAGTTTGTTTTCTTATGTCTTTGCCTTTTTGGGCCAGCTCAAAGATGCATTTTCCTTTAAATCTTTCTCTGTAAATTGAATTAAATGCAAATTCTGCTAAAACCAAGCATCAAAAGGCTGAAGACCTTAACAGGACTGCAGCCTGTCTCTTACTACAGGTGAAGGGGAGCCAGGAATACACCTGCCAGCTGGGCTGCCTGATTGACAGGCATCGGACGAGGCCCAGGGGAGCACATCATCAGCAACTGAAGCTGACTACACGTTTTTCTGAGTTGGGCAAGACCCTACAGACCATTCATGGTTACAGAAGTATAAAGTAAGAGAAAAAAATGCCCATGAAAGGAAGGAGAGGTGCTCCCAACATACTTACAATGCACAGCACCTCTGAAACCACAGAGACTAAGGAGCAAGGACTCCAGTGTTGCAGAGCTATTATAAGGCTAGAGAGGGATGAACCTAAAAGACAGCATATGCAGGGCTGACCCAGAAAGTGGCCTGTAGTAAACAGCATCTTATTTAATTGATGCAGGGAATTATATCATTTTTTTTTTCTTTTTTTTAAATTTGTTGTAGGTCTACTACTGAAAAAACAGCACATGTCTTTAAAACACAAATAATTTTAAAGGCTATTTAATAGGTTTATTTGCCTTGCATCAATTTTTTTCTGATTTTAACTAATGATTGACATAATGTTTTGAACAGTTAAGTCCAGATGACTGCAATTAATTAGCTTCCAGAGCAAAATGAGTATTTTTTTCCTGTCTATCTACTATGTAATGCTTAACTATCTGCATACTTTTCAAAAAAGTGTTTCCCTACCAAAGTACCAGGCGACTTGTCCATATGGACAATGAGCTATTTAAATACATTTGCAATTCCACTTTAATAAACAACCTTTAAGCACAGCATTGTAAGATGGCCAAACCCAGAAAAAACAAAACCAAAACCAAAGCAACATTTGTGAATACTTCACCATTTTTACAGTCACCTCTTTGCAGGAAAAATGGCATGGACTGCTCAAGAGAGGAGCTGGGTCTGCCCTAGGCAGCAAGCCTGTGGCCTCGGAGAGTGTGCAGGCACTACAGCCCCCAGTGTGTGTTCCTGGCAGTCTCCTTTGACGGGTGGCCTGAGAGTATATAATAGTAAGCTACTCCTGTATGAAAACTTCTTCAGAACCAGTGACACCTTGTAGTAACAACTGCAAAGGTCAGTCTTCGGCTTCAGTGAAGTGAACATTGAAAAACAATTTGGAAACACACTTCTAACATTATAAAGGAGGACAACTCCCCCTGATTAAAGGGCAGTGGGATCACGGCCTCCCTTTTCTACTCATAGCTTTGACATTTCCACAGTAATGGGGACATGTTCTGGCAGCTTTAAGAAAATGCTAACTCTGAAATCTTTCTACTCTTGCTTGGAAAAAAGTTTCAGCAATTCACTTCATCCAATATGAGGATCCTAGTACATGGGCACGGAAGCAGTGCACTGTATCACTGATTAACACAATAATTCAAGATACCAGTGATTTGAGACAGCTGTTTGGTCAGAGCTTTACTGTATCATTGATTGAATGTATTTATTTCATTTTCCTTTTCTTTCCTCTTTTTTTTTGTTTGTTTGTTTGTTTTGGTTTGTTTTTTTTTTTCTTTTTTTCCCCCTAGAAGGGGATTTAAGTATTCTGGGATTTGTGAACACAAAACCATCAGCATTCTGTAAATACAGGGAAGAGTAAGCTTTATTACTCTTTTTTATGTAATGCTCCACAAGATGTTGCAGGCTGACATTAACACTGTGAATGGACTGTGGGGCAAAAACTGTCCCATCATTTCTCTGATTGTCTGGGCACTACCTATCTGTTCTGCACATCTCCACTGCTGAGTGGGAGGGCATAGGGGTAGCTGAGACATCCTTGTGGGACTGTAGTGGGCTGTAGAAAACCAAATGGTACAGCATTTCTCCATGCTGATTTAGGATGCAGACTGCCCTGCTGTCTATACTAGCTCTTCCTGCTGTGGAAACATCCCAGTTAATTCTTGAGTGGTGGCTGGTCATAAATCATTGTGAAGGCAGCGTGGGTGATAGTGATTTGGACGTGAGTATCAAAACACTGCTAGCTATGGCTAGCTCCAGCTAGCTCCACAGTGTGTACTCATTGGGAGAGGATTGGATGTAGTTTCTGTAGTTCATGCAAGGGTTTTATGTCAAGCAAACAGACACAATCTAGTTTCACAAAGATGAAGTGCTGAGAAAAGTGTATTGAGTTCAAATCCATCCATCCTTGCAAACCAGAGGGAGAGTGCAAAGCAGTTGTGTGCCTCACACAGGCAGTGGTTTCATTTGTGGGAATCTGTCCTATTCCTGGTAGAGTTCCTGGAAAAATGTAACTGAGGGCTTAAGGCCTATTTATCCATCAGCTTGTCCTCAAAGATTTTCTCCACGTAGGCTTAACTTACACCAGCAAAGAGCCTTGTTGAAACTGCTGCTTTTTTCTTTTTCTCTTTTAAAGAGACCAACTCTGTGCTGTTCTTTCATTCTGCAGAGTACAGAGCTGACAATATTACCCACATGCTTAGCAGTGCCTCTGCTGTAACCGATGACGCTCGTACTTAAATGCACTAGGAAGACAGGAGTGGGTTGAAGCCATTTTTAGAACAACATGCTATTTCCTTTTTTAGTGCTGACTCATTCACTGTACCTTGTGGTATGTTTACCCCATTGCTTGCTGCTTTGGAGGCTGTTGAATGGGTGAGGAAAGAATATTAATCAGTGACGCATCGCACTGTGCTCCGGAACTACAGTCACGGTGAGTGTGATGCTCTTGCCTATCTTTTGGCTTTATTGTAGGAATTATTTTTCTTTAACTAGCATTAAAAGTTATTCAGTTCTGGAAACTGTAAGCAACTCTTTTGTGCACATCCTTTCAGCATAGTTATCTAGATCATATCCTTTTTTTTTCTGTTAAAAATCTTTGCTCCTTGCTAGTACTCATATCAGAGTGGAATTAATCAAAGTCATTGCACTGTACACATGTGAAACCTAATTAGCCAAAACAGCTGATGAAGACAGAGGAGATCTCACAGCTCATTTATCTTTTTCTTTACGTATTTTATCTTAAAATGAAAATGGCTTGGAAAACAGTAGCAGCCACTATGGCTAAAACTATACAAAAGTGTGCATTATTGCATGTGTGATCTACTTTGGCTGTTTTGCCTGCTGAGGGAGGTGGCAAAGTGTTTGGTGCCCAGAAATGTCCTGAAATGCTCAATTTGTCTGCATTCAAAATAGAAATTAAAGGCCCATACGTAATAACTGCAGCCAATCATTCACAATATATGGTCTGATAAATGCTCTTAGTGTACAGTTAAAAATGGTTGCCATCTGCTCTTGAGGTGATAGTTGATCATCTGGTTGACATTACAGCCCTCTCAAATGGGCTTCTCACTCTTCCCCTCTCTCTTGTCTCTGTACGTTCCCACCACCTCCAATGTAGAAGGAGTGATGCAAATCTAATCTGGGTTTTAAATGAGAAGAATAATCACTATTTTATACAGCTTTATTTCAACTAATTTAGTTTTCTTAAACCATCCACTTCAGGACTAGATGACCACCCATGCTTGAAAAAGGCATGTTGACTGAATCACCTCTGACTTACAGTACCACACTCCCAGTCCAAGGAGATGCCCCAGCTTCAAGGGCTCTGTGTGGAGAAGGGAATGTGAAACCCTAAAAGAGGAGCCAGAGATTAAGCTTGGAGATTTACCAGGTTAAAGAAATACTTGCTTCCAACTCTAGGACATGACTGAAGAATATAATGAGCAGACACCTTCAAAATCTCATCTCATCTCCTGTTCCCAGGAATTTGTTAATTTGCTAGCAGCTTCCATCTTAGAAAGAAAAATCCTATATTCACTCTTCAGAGTTTCAGTTTGAAGGAAAAGAAGCTCATTAATTACGGTGGAAGACAAAGTGGAAGCCCAGAAACATAATACAGAAAACAAAGTCTCGACCACAGGCCTAAGACACTGCCATGGTCTTTCAGTTTGAGATTCTGCATATCTAAAGTCTCAGTGGAAAACAGAAGTAGAAATATTTCATGCAGATACCGAAAAAAAACAGTAGGAAGAAAACCAGTAGATAGAAAAGTGAGTTGGCTGCTGAGAATCCTCATATAACTAGGTAGTAGAATAAAAGTCATACATATAAATTGATAATATTAATATATATACAGAAAATTAATTTTTATTATTCTGAGGTATGCTTATGTATTTGTGTATTCATTGAAGGACTATAATTTCACAGCTTTATTTTAAAAAGAATTAAAAATATATAGCTGACATCAGTCAGGGCAAATGTATTTAATATCACTTTAAATACAGAGACCCTGTGAAGGGCCTTGGGATTTTAAGATAATCTGTTCACTTGTGCACCTCAGGGAAATCTGCTGCTGCACATCAACATCATAATCCCTTGAATTCTCATTGCTATCTACTTTTGAGCAAAGCAGTAAACTCTCCTGGGCAGGGATTCTCACATGTTTCTCTACCTTTTTCAGTTTCTGAACCTAATGATTATTTTTATCCAATCATTAGTCAGTGATGCTTCTTACACTGCCATAAGAAATGTTAAATATTGCTCTTCAGTTTTGCAGATAGAGCAGTTGAAGTGTACAGTGATTAATAAATTACATTTCCTGGGCCAGAGAGAAAGTTCCTGGCAGAGCTAATAATGGGACATATCTCTGATCTTTATGATTACATCATGACAGCACAACATCCCTCAAAGTAAAAGTTTCAAAACCAGGCATTTAGTTATGACATTGACAGAATGGGGTCCCTTCAATTTGTTTGCTGACCTTGGGCTAGTGAAAAAGCCAGCCACTCAGTCTGAAGGATACCTATGCTCTGAATGGCATGTTCTGATATGATGAAACTTATGTTTTATTTTAATATTTTATAATGAAAATATTTCTGTTATAGAATCCCTTGTATTATTGCTTTGGACACAAGTATAGATTCCTTGTAACTGAACACTGGAGTCTTAACAGATTTCCATTATAGGATCTTTGTGAATAGGGAATGGGTACTATCCCATTTTTAAAGGGTTTTAAAAACAAAGGTCACAAAGTCTCTGTGCAGCAAAAATTTGAATTCACATGTCCTAGATTTTAAGCTGGATAAACCTACTAGTGGATGAATCTTCCTAATTACTGAATGAAAATTCCTTTCTGTAGTAATCCCAATTCACAAAAAGCATAAAATATGACTGTAAAGAAGTGTGCTTTTCTGACCCCCTAGGCTTGTCACTGGGCTTGGTCTAAAGCTTAGCGATAGCCACGTTAGTTTGTGAACTCAGTCTTTCACATTCACTTGAAGATGCTGATATAAATTGGGAGTAAGGAGAAGGCCAATGAAATGTAAAAATTGATGGCTTCTGCAAAGACAAAGGAGATGTAGCGGTGGGGGGACGGGGAAGAAGAAACAATGAAACATGACTGAGAAGGAAAGCACTAAACCCAAAAGAGGTGTAGAGGAACCAGAGTTGTCAGAGTAGAAGTATGTAACGGGAAGGAAAAAACTAGTCATATCTAAACTTCTCTGTAACGTCACAGCTGTATGCGTGCTTTTAGAACATAGACATATGTTCCATAGAGTTCCATAGAGTGGAAGTCTCTGCACACGATGCGCTTCCAGTTCTGGCTCGTTGAGTTAGATCAAAAACTTCCAGGGAAGTGCAGTCTGTTTTACATACATGAGAATGTACTTGGATATGATAAAATACCACAGCTGTCAGTCTAGATTGGAATCAATTTGCATGGTAATGCTATGAGGGCTGCAGTTTATTTTCCTTTCTCTGCAATGAGAAACTTTCCCCGTTTCAGTAGGGAAGATTGATCCTGGATGTCTGCATATGCATTTGAAAAGATCTGGCTCTTCAAGTGTGACTCATTGCTATTGGACCCCTATAGCTCTGAGGGGAGAGAGCTCTGCACAGAAGTGCAGTCATATTGCTAATCTGTGTTTGCCAGTTTCTGTAGGGCCCAGAGAAACTGAAAATCTCCAAATACATAAATCTGGACCAGAGATTTCCCCATGTTAATGTGAGAATCAGTTATGTTCTGGAGAAAGAGGAGTTCCTTAAAAAGAAATAGAAAAGAACATACTCAGAACAATGTGGGCTTTGCAGGCTATACTTAGTATAAATTGCTAAAGGAATATTGGTATTCTACATTCTTTCCGGTGACAAAGCTAGCTGATGAAGTTATCCTCCAAGGTACTCTTTCTTTTCTGCTCCGCACCCACCACAGTTCTCTGTATAATCTCATGTGCTAATGACACTTGTGATGGGACTGTGCAGTACGTAGGCCAGGCAAATGATGTAAATGTCTAAAAATAGTATTTTGGAAGTATTTTTTAAACTCATGTCACTTTACGATCCAGACCATTGGGCAGCATGATAAGTAGTTACATTATCATGACTTTGGAGTGGCAAATGGCATCAAGCAGAATGTATAAAAATTTAAATGTACGAGAAAGTGGGAGCTTCTTTGTTGCTGAAAGAGAAAATGTGCAGAATACCATCAAAACCAGTCTGAAGGCCAGGCCTGAAATATCTCTCTCTCTGAGATACCCATGTATCTTTTAATACAGATGTTGTTATAGTATGGTCTCAAAGGAGGCTCAGTTCAATAAGATCCTGGGTGATCCAACCATTAAAAAGAAATATATGGGTGATCATCACCACAACAAAGCAATTTGGTATCCCAGTAAATCCATTCTTCTGTTACTTACAAAAACATGGAGAAAAGGAATAAAAGAACACAAAAATAGGATTCCCCACAGCCTGATTTTAAAGTCACTCATTCATAGATGTATTTTAAACACTTTTTTTAGCCCCCAGACTGCTGAAAGAACTGCTCCTTTTTTAGTGAGATATATGTATTTCATCAAGGTGTTCAGTGTGAATTCCAAAGATGAAAACACATCCACTGACCTGAAACTAGTTTATATCACACCTGTTTTATAGCTTTCAATCTGTGGTCTATAAACAAAGACAAACGCTAGAGATTTCTCACTTTAATGGAATATCTGCACTAGGAGAGCCATACAGAAATTCTTTGAGAGATACCTTTGTATATTTTTTACGATGACTATGGCATATACTGTGTTGCTCTTTTCATTAAAAATCTCAAGAAAATCTTCCTCTTACCTGAAGGTAATGGCACGGCCTCAAGGAAGGTTTGATTTCCTGATGAACCAGAGGCTTATCTAAGTTCAGTGATGATTTGCGATAAGCTTCTTTAGCCTGACTTACTGTAAGCGTGGACCAAGAACTCCTTTTCATATATTTACTATCAGGGGTCATTGGTAGCCCTTCACAAGCCGAACACTTCACATCATTGTTACTTTTGGAAGTCTTCAATGAGAGATCCCCAAAATGCCCCTGGAGTGCCTCAGGATAGCAATGGGATATATGATCTGCATGGTGCCTATTTACCACACTAGGGGTTCGGTAAGTGCTATCGCTGTCCAAATTATCATCAGAGCTCCACCAGCTACTCATTCCAGATTTATGCTTGCCTTCTGGTTTTCGCTCCTTACTTTTACTCCTTTTGCTATGCTTGGAGTGGTGCCCATGATGATGATCGTCCCCTCGACTGTCTCCCTTGGTTCCATTAACATTGCCCTTGGATGATCCTTCCAGAGAGTGAGATTTAGTAAAAAGTTTCTGGACAGAATGAACGAGATGGCGTATCCTTCCCGGGCTCTCACTGCGTTGTTCCGCAGCTGTTGAGGTCCGCTGGTACTGTAAAGTGTGAAACCCATCCCGGTGAAGAGGAAGTTGTTTCTCAAATTGGTCCAAAAGATTTGCAGGAATACGGTTAATCTTAGGGTTACCGTGAGACATGGCGCAGTCGTCTCTTGAGTCGTAATGTGAGCTGTAGTGCATTCTGGGGAAAGTGCTACTTGACATGTGATCGCCCATTACCATGGGCATCATCATGCACTCAGAATGAATGGAGCTGCGTGGGGAGCAACGATGGTGGTCCAGCGGGCAACTCTCCGTGGGGCTGAGAAGATACGACTGCCTTGGCTCCTGCCCATGGTGGATATGGTCGTGGGTATGTTCACAATCTTCAGGGGATGCTAAGCCACAAGTATGAGCTGAACATAACTGTGGTTGATTGCGACTACCAGATAATCCTTTCATATTCCTCGGAGCAGGAGAGTATCTTTCTTCATTGAAGTGCTGAGAAGGCGACCATGAGTACTGCTGGTCTGTCATGAGAACACATAAAACCTGCGTTATGTGTCTGATTAAAAGATTAACTTGAAAATTCCAAGTATATTGAAAAACTAAACATTCTTTCTCTATGAGCTTGGTGGAAAGTCTCACCATTCATGAAATTTCCTCCACCATTTTAAAACTGATTAAAATTGTTCACTATGAGTAAATTATGGGGTGAATATAGCCTCCCTTCTGTTTGCAAAATTGTCTGCTAGCAGTTCTAGATGTTATGAAGCTATTAATTGTGTAAATTTACTCAAATTTAATGGATACATTCAAGTATTCAGTTTATTATTTAATATTTATAGCTCATATGTCAAGCTTTGTGGCTAGTCATTTAAGTTACAAGGGTCTAGTTTCTATTTTGGTGGTTTCTCAGTTGGATATATTAAATGTATCCTTTTTCCATGGAGCCATTTTTGTACCATAAATTGAACTTCATTTTCTTCAATGAATCTCAGCTTCATGATCCTAAGTTCACTCTTCAGAAATATAAATAATAAACAGCAAAGAGAAAAAAATACGAATGTGCTGAAATGAAGCTCAATTTTTATATTGCTAAACAGTTTATGAATAAACATTTCATACTATTTGAACATCTGTTATCCTTAGTCCAGAAGTATTATTGCTATTACCATACATGTAGAGTATTCTCTATTAGGCAGTTTTCCCCTTTTTATGACCAAACTACAAAATATTTACTTAATGACTCTAAGTTATTCCTGAAAAAAACAAATATATTTAGGTACATACTATAGGGTTTTATATGCTTGATTACTTGTTCCTATGAATCATGTGCTCCAAGTTGTGGTTATTATGCAAGCATGATTGCTAAATAAGAGTAGCTTGTAAGCAAAGATTTTGATACTTAAGCCTTTGATTTTTTTCCTCTCATGTAATTTCTTGCAGCTGTCAAATGCTACAAACAGAAAATTAAAAACAACCCCAGAAATACTTTTATTTGATTTTCTCATTCACTTTCCCTCTTCAATTTCAGCGTCTTTAAGAAACATTTCAAAAGCAGACAAAGAGATAGGATGCAAGATAATCCTTTAGAGGATAAGACAGATGTGTAAGTGTTTATACAACCCACTTAGCACAGCCTTTCTGCAAATTTGCTTTAAGAATCTAAATAATCTCACACAGGTGCTTGATACAAGGAAGTTGCAGGTCTCAACCAGAATGGAAGCCAGAGAATATCTATTAACTGGACACTGGAAACCAGGCTGTAGAGATAACACAGTAATTGACAGCACTTTGAAGGGTTTCTAACCAAATGACAAAGCTCTCCTAAATCATATTTCCACTGCTGGTGAAAACTCAATGCCTGGATATGGTCATGAAACAGATCAATACTCATATCTCTCTAGTCGTACTCAACTAATACGTGTTACATCATGATACCTTCAGTACAGAAGGCACTTGGTTGCAAGTCTTCAGCATCAGCTATCTCATAACCTAAATGCTCTATATTTCCTATTGTGGGAGATGCTTTGTGATAATTTTATTACACCCTAATTTCAACAGAGTTCCACAGAACGTTTTAAAATGAATGCAGCATTAAACTAATAAACAGTGAAGTATTCTTCAGCCTAGGCACAATCCTGCCACACTGAAGTCAAAGATGGATTTAAGGGTCCAAATGTCACCTCCATACTTGATCATGACATGAAACTGATGGGTCTGTGCATATATCCTTCTCTGCTTCTATTTTGTTTTCCTGTCTGTTTCTTTTACTTAATTCTTGGCTATTATTACATCAAAATAAAATCTTATTACTGCTGATTACTCAGTCTGTTGTCCTGTTTAGGTTATAATACCTTGCATAAATGTAGTTACAGAAAGGAAATATAACTGTTTCTCTGAAATGACGTAATTTTGATTTTATACAGACATGGCAGTAAATTATAACAGTGCTTTGAAATTCAGCCACATAAGTAGTCCTGTAATTAGTGGTACTTTACCCAGGATATTACCAAACATTATGAGGGGAATAATAATGGACCATGTGCTGGATTTACTTAGTCTGTACTTCCCATAAAGGGTTCCCAAAGCACCAGACAGAGATTATTGCAGTAGTTCTTACAAACCCACGAGATTAGATGGAGGGAAGAAGTTTTTTTTTACAATGAGGGGGGTAAAACAATGGAAGAGGTTGATCTAGTTGAAGATGTCCCTGCCTATTACAGGGAGGTTTGATTAGATGACCTTTAAAGGCCCGTTCCAATCCAAACTATTCTATGATTCTATGTGGAAGGTAGTGTTCTCCTTTTACAGAAATAGGAAGCTGCAATACAGGAAACATTTTCCAAAGTGCTTATGGATTTTCTGATTTTAATATTCACAGAGGTGAGAGCCAGAGGGAGGTGGAAGGAAGCTCTTCTGTCACTCTGACAGCACAATGAGAGTCAACCCCAAGCCTTTTCATCACAATCTTGCACATCTATGAATGAATATTACTTGCACTACGCCTCACCAGTGCATTTAGACAAAAAAAGTAAAGGCACGGCAGAGATCCAGAATGAAAAAAAGAGAATAAGGAACTAATTTTAAATTAGTTCCTGAGCACAGAATTGCTAGTTCCTGGTGATTTCTTTAGGCCTCATGCAACATCAAACATAGCCCAGAAGGCTTCAAACATTTTCATCCTGTTACATCCCTAGGAATATGAGACATGATGATTTGACTGCACTGCAATGGATAATCTAACAACAGCTTTTCTGTCCCTCATGGCTCCCTGTGATTCTAGCTCATTGCAACTATAGAAAAATACAATTTTCTGTATGTTGCTTTCACATAGCATGCTTTCATATAGCATTTTATGTACTACATGGAATGTCTGAATTATTTTTGTTTGAAACACAGTAGCTAGAAACTGCTATAGGCATTTATTAAGATTAATCAAAATAATTAAAACATGAATTAAGAAGTAGATGTTTTCCAGAAGTAATTGCCCCCTCTTAACTCTGTCATAGAGAATAACTAAAACTAGATAAACCCCCAAATTACTTACATGTGCATCATTTAAATTTATCACTCCAATTAGGTTTGTCTATCTAGGACATCAAACCTGTTCTTTATCCCAGACACAACTACTTCTTCATACAAATATTTTGAAAAATCTTCAGTATTTTGAAATAAAATATATAAATTTATCAAGTCATTTGTGCTTTGTACTATTCAGTCAACTTTGTTCAGGAGACTGAAGGGCTCGAAGAAACAGTTGAGCTGTGGCTGAATGAATTACTGTGTGGGACCAGAGCAGTGTAATTGCCCATGTGCTAGCTCTTAGCTTGCCAAGAAAAATGTGCTAGCTTAAAATTCAGTTAAGCTAACATGCTTTTCTAGCATTTGCAAGGGGCTAAAAGTGTGTCTGTGGTCAATGACCACAGCTCAGCTGATTCATAAAAATTCATAAAGCTACAGCAATTCTTTTTCTCAATCCTTTCAAAAGAAATTTAATATTTTGGTATAATGAAATAGTTTCAGATCTGATAGATCCAATAATGACAGATTAGACTGAAGTTTTAGTCTATATCTTGAAGTCTGTTTTTTTTACAGCAGGTCCTGTGTTTGCTCTGGGAAATCAATCTAAAAACATAAAATGCTGCCATCAGAACTAAAGAGCTAAAAGGAGACAGAAGAAAAAACAAGCATAACCCAAAGCAGACAAAGAGATAAAGGAATAGGAACAAAGTAAAATATATTATATGAGAGCATAGGAATGGCTTTTTTTAGATTTCATCAGAGCAAAACGGAATCTTCCAATTAACTTCAATGGATAGTCAGATAATACTTAAAGACTGCGGTTGGGGGTGGACCTAGAACAAGACATAGGCTGTTATGTCAGAGAATCTAGTAATTCCAAAACCCTGAAAATCCCTTAAAGCTCTTCTTTTTCAGAGACTACTGGACAGATATGTCGACCTTTAACCTCGGCAGATGGAAGGATTTCTGCATCCCTTCCTATCTCTTTCAACTCTTTCCCTGTTATGCCATGTCCTGTCCTGCTTTTTTTTTCATCCTGTTTTCAGTTGTGGACTTTCTGAGAGTTGTTCTCTTACTCCAAGCAGAGGTTGGTTCACCTGTGTTTGGGGTCTGGCAACCATTTTTAGATCATCCAAGCTTTTTCCTTGTGCTAGGCAGTATCAAGGAAAGAAAGATAGGCTCAAGGACCAAGAAAAATGTTTGAAATAATGAGTTAGAATTGCTATTAATGTTCTAGGTCAGAAGGCTAAAACCCTCTAAGTAATGAAACATAAGAGCTGTGCATTTCCAGAGCTCCTGGAACACTGCTCTTGGCTAAATAGCCTCAACATAAAGACACTGAAACTTCTCTGACATTCAAAAGAAGGGCACGTCTCCACAAATCTTTTCGCATGTTGTGTATTAGAAGCAAGCTTTCAGAGCATGATAACACTCTCTGGAACTACTAAATTATGCCTGATTTTTTCTTACTTTTCTTTCTATTGAGAAATTAATTTGAATTGCTTTAACCTTATAAGCCCCTCAGTAAACTGCTTTCCCATCTGAAACATCTGTGCTGTTTTCATTGGAGAAGGAACTGTTCTTCTGCCTAGTGTAACCAGGAAAATGCACTGCTGAAAAGAGATACCTAATCTAGCTTTCAAAAAGAGGTGGTAGACAAAACCAGACTGCTGCAGGTTGCTGTTTCAGACAATTGAATCAGTATTGCAATGCATTATGAAAAATATATACTCACAGCTTAATCTATAGCTAATAAAAAATGAAATATTGGAAAAATGGGCATATTAATAAATAAGTAGACATTAAACATGAAAATGGATGATTAAAATGCTTTAGCCAGAAAAATGTCTGTCCAAGGTCTGCACTAAGTAGTGTTAGATGAGCACTGTTTCCTCATGAACTTGTTACAGTATTTTTCTCTGTTCTATTCTAGCCTTGAAAATGATTATTTACAGGGATTGAGAAGAGTGACTGATTGGCCAAATGCAAGGAAGAAGTTCTGGCAATGCAAATGCCTTATGCTTCTGTTATGGTCTCATGAGATTTCCAACCTATTTATGTAGCACAATACCTGGTATAAAATTGACATAAAATCACAAAGATTGAATCACCACCTTACATTTTTAGAAGATGACTTGTATTTTCTGTGATGTGTGTGCACTTCATGCAGTGCATTGACCTTTCCATGAATTCCTACATACCTGCTCAGGCTGCTTACTTGAAATATTGAACATTGAGTAACATCCCCTCAAAGACAAATTATATTGGTTCTCATAGGACTGTTGCAACAAGGTACTTCATGCACCCAGTCTCCCTGCCCAGTCAAAGGGAAGAAGCAGGTGGTTCTGAGAAGCTAAAGCCAAACACCAAAATGCCCGAAGCTGTCAAACAGCACATGGGCTGCACGTGCATGCTTAGTTTGTTTTGACACATAAACCTGAAAAACCTCTCTATTCAGAATCCTGGGCACTGTGTGGCAGGCTTGGATGGCTCTGTTCCCACCAGCAGTGTAAACAGAGCTAGAGGATGTGTCCAGCCCATACAGTTAAACTGCTGCCATCATAATTTCATACTATGTAAAAGGACTCTTCCAACTGATACATAAGTATGGTTTCAAGAACAACATGAGCCAAAGATTGTTACAAATACGCAGTCTGGATGTGGTTTTATTTTTGACTGAGAAACTGGCATGCCTGTTCTGAAGCCTGAACTACATGTCCAAAAACCACCAGATGAATACTACCCTTCATGTACGTATTTGCCTCTTCTGACTATGGCAAAAACTCTGGCTGACAAGCTCCAATGCAGAAACCTACATCATAAATGCATAAATTTAGGTGATCTGAGGCACACAGATACTGCTAAACCATGGAAAAATGTTTTGACAGCCTAAGCAATTCAGTGGAACAACATGACAAATAATGACCAAGGGTAAGATGGTTTTTATAATTCTCATGTTAGATAAAAATGGACATTCAAATTCTATTAAAACAGCACCAAAGTCCAGAACATACCAAATTGGAGCAGTCAGAAAACCCAAAGCGAGAATTAAGGAGCATGTGAAATGCTGCAATTTATTCAGTACAGTCAGTTTAGAGCACTCTTACGCAGGTATCTGCGTGTGGAACAAATATTTGATAGCACTGAATCCTATTGTTCAGCCCAACAGTTCTCCATGTCTATCCTCTTTCAAATAAAGATTTGAAAGATTTGACAGTCCAGCATCGCAAGGGATTTATTTCTGAGATAAATAAGCATGATAAGATAAAAGGGCATATTATAAAAGGAGTGCAGAATAACTGTCGATGAGCAAGAACAGAATCTTGGAGGTAGTGAAGAGGCTGGTGGGGGACACAAAGCACAATATATTGGGAGGAAGAAAAACGCAGAGTTGTGATAACTGGGGAAAGCTGTGACCAGGGACAAGCTAAAGCCATGTTACAACACTGACTGCCTGGCATGGAGAACAGGGCATGCTATATGTGAAAACGGAGAAATGTGGAAACAGTGTTTGAGGAATGAACACATCTCACACCTTCTGGGTGGAAAAATCAGCCCTTGGACTGAATGGAGAGTATGAGAGTCAAAATATTGTGCCCATGCCATGACAAAGGACAGGACAGAAATCCGTGAGAGGCAATATGGGATTTGTATAAAACTCCAGGATATGGAGTGCAGCAATGCAGGGAATCCTCAGGATGGTGCAAAATTAATTTCCTTTGGTTTGAAGTGTGTGATATCTTGGTACCGACTAGTATGCAGCACACAGACCTCCACAGTACTTTTCAAGTTTGAAGTACATTGCCATTATTCATCTTTCAACAGTGCTATGACACAGGTAAGTCCACAAAATGATTTACGACTAATATTTTTTCACAGAATCTGTATGATCAGCAAGGTTTTGAAAAAATTATTATGTATCAGGACTAGACTGACCTAAAATAACTAACACGTAAGCTTATTTCCTGGAGAAATACGGCTGTATGGAGTCAACTGGGGCTTCACTATGTGAATATCATTGAACAATTGGTTATAATGCTTCCAAATACACAGCTGAAATGCTAGCCCAACACCATTAAACTTCTTTTGTTCCTTATTGTGCCTGGCTTTATGGACGTCCTTTCCTAAAGGATAAAATTTTGCTACTTGCAGTTATTAGGTCATGAGACAACCCATTTCCCTCAGGGTCATAAAACTGCCACTATTTTCTCAGCAATTAAAGAGCCAGAGTAATTGCATGGTACAGCTCAAAGGTATACACAGAAATCTATGCACAACTCTGGAAGTACAAGGGAAATCCTTGTCACATTGACAGCAGTAACAAATCTCCCACTAACTTCATGGGGCCGGGATTAGTTGTAAACATTTGCTGAGAAAAGTTCTTGGCCATTTTGCCTATGACACCTGTGTTACTTGAGGAAAATTGTCCCTATCAGGGCTGAATTTTGCAGAATGCACAATTTGTGCTGGACTGGAATAAACGTGTTAGAAACCTGCAAGGGTTCCCAGTCAGAAAGATGATGGCATGGAAGGGTGAAACTGAAATACTGCCTGTGATAGCATAATTGCCAAAATTTAATCCCAAGGATTCAAACCACTTGGGCCAACTATTCAACTGAATGGAACCATCAAATCTCCAGGGCTTCTTTTCTACTAAGAAATACTTATCATTGATTCTTAAATAAAAAGCAAACAAAAGATATAATGCTGATATTTATGAACTCTTCCCTGATTTTTTTTCTTAGTGTTTCTAGAATTCTTCTGAATTTGTCCATTTTTTGTGATGATATATCACAGAGGAAATTTTCCACCCCATCCAATACTAAGGGGACTGCAAGAATAAATGCTCATGTATCCAAGCAAAAATATTTATCATATATTCCCTTTAAATTGCCTTTTATTATTTCTTTAAAACATGGATATATTTTAAAGATTTCACTTATTTTACAGAGTGCTCTTCTGGGAAAGAAATAATGTAATAATTAATTATCAAAAGCATTGATTATTGCCACAGAACAATGACTACTCAATTTAAAATACCAGTCTATTTCAAAATTACCTTTGTATGTCTTTTTTTTTTAAACATTAATTCAGTGTTTAAATTATCAGAACTGAAGAAAATTATTTGATTTTCTCTTTGTTTCAGCATCAGTTCTTTGCGGACTTTTGATTCACCAAAAATTTTAGTTTTAGCCATGGTCTGACCCAAAAGAACGATTTTACTTTTTGGAGTTCATCATTATCTGCTCAGGTGTACACCCTTGGCACTGTCTCTTGCTGCTTTGCCATTGTATGGTGAACTTTTCTGTTCAGTTCAACCCACTGAGATGGAGGAGAACTCATCCTGATTTTCCTATGGGGTACAGGAAGAAATAGCAGCCTGGTGACAAGATCCCTTTTAAACTTGTTTCCATAGTAACAGGCAGACAATTTTCCTCTTTACATAACCTCCAGATTGGGAATTTTTCAAATCAGGGTGCTGTCTCTTGTCTGCCTGCCTGAGCTCTGTTTCGGATCTGTGACAAACACTGCAAACATTAATTGCCTTTCTCCACCATCACTGGCACCCAGATTTTCCATGTGGCAGTCAAGGTCCAAACTGTGACTCCTGTTCCTGGGACAAGGTGGTGGTTTAAGTACCCCCACTGTAGGCAAGTTTGAGACAAGGCATCTCACTATGCTGCTGTCTGTTCTCTTATGAAGAGAAATGACATCATAAAAAGATGGAAAAAACAAGTAAAGTTGCACAATGAAAGGTGACAACTGAACTCAGCAGTGAAAGAGGGGATTGTATTAGCAATCTTTGCTGGTGTTTATCCTGCTGCACTGCTTCTGCCTGCGCAAATTCTCTTGGGAAGACAGTGGCCTATGTGCCCAGCACTGCGACAGAAGCCTGCGGTCATTTACCTCCGCACTGGAAGCATCTCCACCACCCTGGTTGTGCCAAAAGTTGTCCCACTCCCGACAGAACCTCAGCAGGCAATGATGAATGTGGAGGTAGAGCATGGTAACTTTTTTCTGAGGAAATGGAGAGCACATAATTTAAGCTGCTCTTCATAGGATTATATTTAAAAGGCTGCACATTTTATCCTTTTGAAAAGGGACAATCCAGTGAAGACACTCATTGAGGAAGGCACGTGTGGCTAAGCAGTCATCTCATCTCATCTCATCTCATCTCATCTCATCTCATCTCATCTCATCTCATCTCACCTCATCATCTTATCTCTGTTGCAGCCGTCACACTATGGGAAGGTAAATGTTGCGTGTCAGGTATGCACCCAGGTGTTACATAGGTCAGAAGGGCATGAGGGAGAGAAGAATGTCCCTTCTTTGCTAACATCCCACATGTGAAATAATTTAGAACAGAAATATTTGTTTATGAATGCATAACCCCCTTTGTATTCTGTAGTAGAAATGGATGAATAATTCATTACAAATATCTTATTTGATTAATCTTACATCCTTACAAATGTCTCCTCCTGTTTGTGAATTGACCTTGGGCCTAATGGGATTTTTGCAGAGTTATTTGACATTATGAGGTATTTAATTTTTAGAAATAGCTTCTGATCTGCAGATTGTTAGTAAGCATTTGTTGCCAACAACCTATAATTAAAATGCTGGACAGTTAGCATGTTTTTATATGATGTTCAGGCCATATAATATGAGTTTCTTCTATGACTGAAAGTAATTCACAGAGTAAGTTCTCAAGCATAACTAAAAGGAATTTAAAGTTCAAAATCTATTTTCTGAAAAGAATTTTATTTCATTAACGTTTTCTACAGTCTTGATCATCACATCAATAAGGTTCTACACTACAGTTTCTGGGTACAGAAAAATGAAGGCTATGAAGTGGAATTATTTCAAGATATGGAATAAGACTAGTAAGAAAGGCTATTTTTTGCAGTATCTGTTCATCTAGTCACAATAAGCAAGTAATAGGGTGACACTGAATCATATCAGGGCACATCATATTTAAAATATCTTGTAAATTTAAAAGACTTGTATATTGTCATGACAAACCACCTGGCTACATATTTTTATTATATGGCAGAAAGATAGCCCTGTGGTTAGAGGATTAACTTGGGAAATCTGCAGTCCAGTTTTCTGTCAGCCATGAATTATTTGTATGGTTCAGGACAAGGCCATGGGCAGGGGTGTCAGTTGCCATGGAGAGGCTTGACCTTACCTCACTGGGTTGCAGTGAACATTTGTGCATATCTGTTGTAGACTCCCTACTTCTATTCCCCATAGGACTAGAATAAAACTTCTGCACCTCTGAGTGTCAGTGACAGAAACCAGGGAAACATTCAGTCTGTGGCCCATCTAAGAATTTAAACCAGAGTGTTACTGTGCCTGCTGATTACTGGGATGAGTGTCACGATAGTGGTTACTCTGTGTGGACAAGCCACGTGTCTGACTGAAGTCCCACCAGCTCCAGTCAGTCTACAGATGTTTAACTATCCCGGGATGCTCTGGGGGAAGGTGCACCAAGGCATGGATGTGGCACAGAGGAGAGTCGATAGCTCACTGACAACCTCATCTCTGTCCTTGAGAAAATTTCCTGTCATGCCTGGTACAGGAAGCTAAAACCCTTGAAAAGTACGGAGTGTTCAGACACTGACTGCACTGAGTAAGGAGGGATAATATGGTAGAAGGACAGACAGACTGAAAAGTCAGGACTTTTTTCATGTTTTCATTTCAAGAACAGCCATGTCCTTTCTTCCTTCCAACACATAAGGTCATAAAGGCGTGATCATGCAATCAACAGTGATTGAATAACCATGAGTTACTGTCTGACACTTGAACTTTATCAATTAATCAAAAGCACAAATGCATCAACTGTGAAATAAAAATACATTTTCGTAACATGCCCTTAAACTCCCTTACAGTTTACTTTGTAATTGGGGCATGTTAAGAGCCTTATTAGTAACTGCAACCTGTTTTACAGGTTTCAACCTTTTCATTAACATCAACTCAAAATCCATTCCTGAAAACAGCAATTTAGTTTAGCAAAAAGCCTTTAGTGCAAGTTCTCTTTCCTTACTTGACATTAGATGCTGCTAACTACAAAACTTGTGTTAAGTTAATGTTTTCCTTACCTATAAAAAGGAGTTAAAGCAATTTTTCAATAACCTATTTTTCCCTCTACACTTTGTGCATGCACTGTCTATTAAAATATATATTTAAAGAGAAGTTCATCCCATCTTCCCTGTTCACATTTCTTTAACTATTTGAATGCCTTTCAAACATGG
The DNA here is from genome assembly GCA_014706295.1 of Lycocorax pyrrhopterus obiensis. Lineage (NCBI taxonomy): Eukaryota > Metazoa > Chordata > Aves > Passeriformes > Paradisaeidae > Lycocorax > Lycocorax pyrrhopterus. Next base: position 90,699,701 of record JACSVZ010000004.1, read on the forward strand.
CATTTTTCTATGTCTGTTGTTAAGATTGCACTATTTGCTTGTGACACCTGAAGTAAAATGTTGCCTTACCCTTTGCATGCCTAAAGTAAACAAGACTGAGAAATTTTCAGATAGCGTAGAAAAGAGTCGTTACATTAAATGTTTATTTTCTAATACACTAACATTAACATTTAGATAATATTAACACCAGCTAGAAGAAAGCTTGGAATTGAAAGAACTCCAGTTTCCATGAGACTTACAGTGAGCTGCTTGAGATCACACATGTCAGATCTCTTGCTCGCATCACCATGCCCTGCTACCTTTATTTGCTTATTTGGTTAACCAGGTTGCTTATTGGAGATATTCCCAGTCAAAAGAATAGGAATTTTTGGTGTGAGTGTGAATCTTGTAACAATAATACTTATCACCCTGAACTCTGGTAACAAATAAATGTTAGTGGAAAAGCTATGAAGTATTGTTCTCACAAACTGACTGTTAATGCTTGGATAAGGTTTTTTTGAAGGAATCCATTGCATTTCTGCCTGTTTTAACTAATGAGGTTTTTTATAGAATCAATAGTGAGAAAGAGTTGAGATCTGTCCTATCCCTTGATACCTTTTTCCAATTAAGGCAGTGGATCATTTTATTAAAAATATTATTTAATGACTATTCAGCATTTTCACTCTGGTGAGATACTGTGCAAACATTAATTAATCCCCATCAAAGCCCCAAACCTCACTAGGAAATACTAAACCCATTTTACAAACAAGGGCCTGGAGCCAGAGATCTTTCAGTACCACAGAGATCATAACTTGAAGCTCCTCAGGACAATGAGAGTCTAGAATAATGAATGGCCCTGCAGCCAGAGCTTCCTCAAAGAACATCATCCTGACTCTGTCTTGACTTGGGGCAATTATTTTACTTCTCCAGGAAAGCCCTTTCTGTGTTTTCTTCAGGGATGAAGGTCTCTAGCAGTCTGTCACATTGAGGCTGTTCATACAAAACAATGACATAATCACTGGATTATGCATACACAGAAAAGAAGTGAGCCCATTTCCATAGTCCAGTAATTAGAGTATCCACCCAGAATCATAGCTCTCTCCAATGAATATTTACCTTTACACATGTGCAACAGCGAGAAAAAGTGAAGACTGAGAAAGATCTAATAGTTTGCAGCTTTTTCACTTATGTTATATATATACATTATATATAATATAATCATTGATTTGAACACAAACCATCGAGTGACAGAACACAACCCTGGGGCAAAGACAGAAAGACAGATACATCCTATCCATCTGTAGAGGTGCAGCACATTAGCACAGCTGTAACTACAGAGCTTGTCTACACAGAACTTCACTCACTATCCCACAACTTTTATAAAAGTCTTCCCAATTTCAGTGATTCTCTCTAGGGGAGAAGGAGACATCATATGTTTTTATATTACTGATGGTACCCAGTCCACTTATTTTGATGACCTCCCGTTTGGTAGTTAAGTCCTGTCAGGAGGACAGGATTTTCTTCTGAAAATATTAAAGCCATCCACCTCTTCCCATATCTAGCAACCTTTGGTACTTACTTTCAGAGGACTCTAATAAGCACACAGGATTTAGGAGCAAGGACAGATTTTTCCTTGCTTTTGGCCTATCTTTTTTCAGTCATTTGGCCATAAATAGTTGCAATTTTTGAAAGCAGCTTAATTTCCTTGCAGCCTAGTTGTGATTTGTTGTTGTTATTGCTGTTGTTTTACTTTTCTGTTTCTCATTTCTGACTAATTCCCCATCTTCTTCCTAGTCAGGGTTCTGGATGATTGGTCAGTTAGAATATATCTTTGTGTTAGTCTTTGATTACCTATTTCATAAGAGGGTCCTTGCTCCTAAAGATACCTGACATTTAATATCATTGACTTATATACCATTTACTGTGGCTCCAGAAATCCTGCAGTTCTTTCTCAAACAAATGGGAAGGAGAACAATTTTGACATACTTCTAAAGCATGACTTGTCTCACTCTTCATTAAGCTTCTAAAGTAGGCCAAACCTGCTATGTCCTAGAAAAGTCTATCACTCTCCATTGACTCTAAAAGAAATCCAGAGATCTATAGTTTAGACATCTACATCTGAAATACTTTCCAACTCTCAGATGAAATGAATTCTAACCCAGGGCACCTGAACTCCTTCCTGTGTGCTGTGAAATGGGACAGCAGGATGAAAAAACTTCAAATGTCCAAGAAGGCTGAGATACCTGCTCATTTCATGACCCCTCCAAAGGATCCACGTGTGAAATTCCTAGGAAGCCTCATGTTTAATCATATCTTCCCTTTTACACCACTTCGATTAAGGCAGAAACTGCCTGAGGCTTCTTCAGTCTCTTCCTTAACACATTCTTCTGTCCAATATTTGGAAGGTATCCTGTAGCTTTTTTTCACTTGTTTTGGAATATTAAGTGAATAAACAAGTCCAGTACAGATATTTTTACATTGAACATTTATGAAACTCCCTGACTTGAGAGCAACTGAGTGGCAACACTACTTGTTTTAGAAAATCCTCTTCTTAGAGATTGTCTGAACATAAGGACACAACCTGTCTGAATTCATGCTCCTTGTTCAAACTGCTTGGGTAGTTTTCCTTAACACAGCAATAGGATTTATCTTCCTAGCAGTGTGCAATAATACAGTCAGGGCAAGAGTTTGTAATATTCTTGTCAACTACAACAATATCTTAGAATAAAAAAATAAACTGTTGCAATATATTAACATGAGCATATGCACAAAAAGAGAAAAATTACACTGACTTCTGAAATGTAAGTAAGCTCATGTTGAATAAAGGCAGCTTTAAGTAGCAAACACATAGAAACCACTTCCCATATTGCTTTTCTAAAAATAACCACATGAAGTAATTGCACGTAAATCAAAATTTTGATGGATTTCACATAAACCAGTGACAATCTGAGTATGAAATTCCAGGAAAAGAAACTCAATTTTTCACAATCTAAATGTATAAAACTGAAGCCAGTGGGACATTTTAGGACTAGCTTTGTAAAACAGAAGTATCAAGATTATACTAACAGGCTTTAAGAGTTTCTGATTCCTTCTTGCTTCTGTTATGTTTTCGAATTGAAAAGGTAACATTGAAAACTCTGTCTGCATTTAGGATGTTCTCTAAGCGGTAAGACAAAGAGAAAAAGACAAAAGAAGGAAAGTTGGCAATTTCCTTGAACGCCTTCTTTTGAATTCTCGGTTGCCTGAGTGTTACCCAAATCTGATGTTTTTTACTTTGCATTCTCTAACCTTACAGAGGAGGTGAAAAATGCCCAGAAGGACTTGACAGAGAGTTTTTTGGCCACTGTTACTGACACCACGTGGTGCCGTGCCTGCTGCGGGCTCCGTGGCGGGGGCGCGGCTGTGCCCCCGAGCAGCGTCCTGCGCCCCAGCCCCGCGGCTGCGCCCAGCCTCGGGGCGCACGAGCAGTACCACGTATCTGAGAGATGGGATCTGTACCTAGCTCCTCCTCTGGCGTCCCTGGAAAACTGAAGCCCGACTTGAGCAGATCGCCACCCTCTTCTTCTGAAAAGACAGAAACAAAGTAGCTATTTAATAACGCTGATATTTTTCTATATCCAGACATAACTCCCCACTAGTTTTTAAATCCACTCAGTGATACCTATTACCATTCAGGACCTCTGTTAATGTGAAGCTGCTGAGCTGCTATTATCTGCAGTATCTATCCCTTTGCCAGTTTTTCAAGTGTTCTTCTATTAGTAACAGTATTAATTGTTATTATTATTTTAATTTTGCTAGACATTTTCAAATCACTAGTGTCGTAATATTCATAAATGCCATTTTTGTAACATCTTTTACATTGTTCTTTTCAACTTTTCTTAGTGATGTTGAATTGTATTGCCTTTTAGCCTTCACGTAATTATTCCAGAAGAATCCTTATTGTTGGTCCTACAGATGCACCTCTAGCACTTCCCACACATAATTCTCAGGCCACTTTTATTACCTTTTATACACAAACATTTCTATTCTGCCATTATGAACTATGATAATGCTGTGATGATTAATTTTTCTTATCAATAACATTTACTTTTGTGCCAGAGATAACTTGTGTAATTATGAAAAAGTATTTAAACTTGAGTGATATGTATATGCTGTATGAATGCAGAAACCACCTGAACGGCTTGAGTGCAGCTCTGAGCTACCCTGCTTACATCCCTTTCAGAGTTGCAGTTTGTTGCCTCTGCATTGCCTTCTTGTCATGCTGGCACAGAAACTAATTTTGGCCCAGGCACCTCGTCTAGATATTTCTGTAATGGAGCTGCAAATGGAAAACTGGGTCAGTAGCAATTCCATGAGATGCAAGATTGGCTTCAGAATACACAGATTAGGATACAAAATATGTCATTAATATGTTTCATGTATTTACTCAATGCTACCTTTTAAATGTTTTTTTATGTTTTCCCCCTATCCTCCATATTTGCTGGTGACTCGGGTGGAAATTATCAAGTATACACAGCCTTCCACTGTCCTCTTTCTTACCGTCTGTGTATGTTACAAGCACAGACACCCCAGAAGAACAGGGAAATACTGGAGTACTCCATATCCTCTCACTGTACATTCAACCAGCAGCTCTCAAAAGAAAGATAAAATCAGGTATTGCAGACCACGTTTTTCTGGTGCACTACTAAGGACTGATGACTTCCAAATAACTCACATCAGTTCATGTTATCACACCCTCAAGCAGACATTTCTGTAAGGCTGAACCAACTCAGACTTTTCTTAAGAGTACCTCAATGAGACCAGATGGTTTTTCTGGTGCAGCTTACAATAAACACACAGTTTTGCCTGTTTCAATGCTCCATTTAACAAACACATGCATTTTGCTTATTTCTTGGTCTTGGTTACACTTTAATTTGTATTCTGATTTTTTCCCAATTATCTCACAGCAAGCAAAATGAGTGAATATTCTCATGTGGATCTCTCAAGCAATTGTTCCGAGATTTTGACAATTTCTGAGGTTAAGAATATCTAATTGATAACAACGAGTTGTATAGCACAGATACTGCACAGAAAATTAGTTCCAAGGATGTTAAGAATGTTGGATAAGCCAAGCTGTCAAATAAACATCTTGTTTATAAACTCAATTGTTAAATAAACTCAGTCTGCTAAAATACAGCCTACAGGAGATTTCAGTAAGTGATGGATGAAAAGTCATACACAATTTAAAAAATGACTGGCATATGAATTTAAATTAAACTTCATTTGGAGAGGTAATGGACAACTCTAATTAAATAAAAGCACAAATTAGGCAGTTTCCATGGAGACTTTGCTCACATGATCTGCCTATATTGTATAACTCATACGCTTGTCCTCTAATGTGGCTGCACAGGAGTAAGGAATCAAATGAAAGTTATAACAAAAATATTCTTTACATTCTTGTTAGTAACTAGGAGATCTCACTGCTAACTTCAAAATAAAGAAGATAGTTTTATATTTTTGAAAAAGCTATTAATTTATTCCAAAGGTCTATCATGCACATATATTCAGAAACACTTATGGAATGAACGCATAACATTATTTTCCCTTGCAAGAAATCAGCATCATAAAACAAGTCTGCCCAAAACTAGACCAGATGTTAGGAGTAGACTAATCAAGACCAAACATTTCTAGGTCTGAAGTGTTTGAAAAAAAAAAAGAAAATAAATTTCTTTTTCAAAATTGAAGGGAAAGGTCATGCAATGAGATCCGTAAGTCAGATTCTGACTTTGCTGTAAGCATTCCTGTGCAAATGTGGACAATCCACTTAATCTCTTTCTATCTCAATTTCCCATTAGAATTAAGATTAGAATTAATTTCTTTCTTGTAACTGTACTACATTTGTTAGTGTCAGTGAGCCTGTTAGAAGAGCCTATAGAGAGCACAAAGAGATAAAATGTCCTTCCTGCAGAAATGCTGTATTCTGTTATGAATAGGGTCAATTGCAGATATGTCAAAGGAACTTAGAATTCCTTTGTCATTCCCTTAGATTTATGAATCTGTATGAGGGGTATGAGCAGGTCTTAGTGATTAGTTTACTTTCTAATTATGAGGACTTCTTATTTCTTTATATTTTATCACTATACCTATTCACATCATTATTTCACTGTTTATGTTGTCTTTTCAAAAGGCTTTTGTCATTTCAGCCCTTGAAGAGATTCATTTTTTGTGTTCTGCACTTATGAAGCATAAATTAATCTAGAGTCTTGGTGGCCCTTTCAGGATTACACAGATAATCTTTGTATGAGGTTGAACTGTACTCCAAACTCATATTATTCCTTCAGCAACAAACATACACAGCCTTTGTTTCTTCAGTTTAAATTTTTCCTAGAAATTACCAGTTTTATTATTGACCATAGAAATGAAAATCATGGCCTTCATTCATGAACACACAGCATTAGTGAACACTTCATATCTCATAGTAAGGGAGTCGGGCAGAAGATCACAGAATTTTCGCTCATGCTGAAATGCAAGTGTCAGAGGATGAGTGCATTCGTTTCATGTCATTCACCTTCTCTATCTCACAGATCTATGAGATCTCAGCTTGCCCTTTGCTACGTACTGGTAGAACATTCTACACCAGTGGACATAGAAGAAAATGGTGTTCTTAGCATGGAGTGCTTCAATGGGCAATGAATTGCAAACAAAGAGATCATGAAAATAGGATGATATACAATAAAAATTTTTAAACAACGTGTGGAACACAGTTCTCACACAAGCGACACTTGTCAATATACAAACTACTGCACCACAGACAGGTCTAAATAGAAAGCAAGACTCTTGCTCTGAAACTGAAACTAAAATATAGCAGGAAAAGTCCACTCTCAACAGGGCTCAAAATATTGACAAAAAATGAAAGGCTCTGAAAGTGTACAGATATGTGCTTCTGTGAAAGCTCAATGTATAGTAAAATGATGCTGTGATCTGTATAAGTAGGAGAGCACAAACTATCATTTACATGTAGTATCTCATTTTCCTTTTTAGATATGTGATGTATCTGTCATTCATTCCAGTGCAACACTGCACAGATGACACTCAAAACTGCGATAGGAACCTTTCACAGCTGAACTTCTCCAGACTTAAGCTTGGAAACGTCAGGAGATACTGCTGAGTTGGAATCAGCTTGACAGATCCAGACGGTTCATTCAACCCTGAAGCTACTACATGTACAGTGGGAAATGACACAGAGCAGTGCCCAAGATGAAGCTGGCATGGCACAGCTTTTGTCCTCAGAACAGGCTGGATGTCTGTCAGGAGTGTGCCCCAGCTCGTGCTGTTCCATACCCAGCTAAGGAGACGTTTGCTAGGGAAGCACTGGTTGGCATGGGCCAAATCTGGTCAAGGGTATGTGCTGTGGCAGGGATGAATAACCACTTTGCCCATCCTTCAAATTTTTTCATCTCAGCTTAAACGTCTCAGTATACTCTCTGAACCTGATCTATCAGTTTAAATCCTCTTTCTTCACCTGAAAAGTCTTGCCTCTTTGTTGGCCCTCATTTTTTACGCATTCATTCTACCCTTAATAACCAGGCACGCTGTTTCCATCTCCTAATTGTACTTCTTTTATAACCTATTCATCCACTAAATAGGCCCCTGTGTCAGCGGACTTGTTGCTCACATACTTTAAAAGGTTCACATCAGCAAGACTTATAATCAATTAACTGCCTTCTCCATCAGAATATAAGAGTAAGACGGAACTAGAACTGATATTGAACTTCTTAGTTCATAGGATCTTGATTTATTTATTATTGGCCTGCTCTGGACCTCACACCAATTTTTTTCACTGTGTGCTTTCCTTTCAGCCTGCAAGCTCCCTATGGCAGCTGTTGTTTTTCAGTTTTTATATAGTGCCTGGTATAATAAGTGTGACAACAAATGAGAGAAAACACAGGCCTAAAAATGTCCAAATTAAACTGTAGCTGGAATTTCATTCAATCACATAATGACAGATCATAGAATGTGTCCAGATGATAAATAGGGGGCACTCACCACATCACTCCATAATCTGAGAAAACGAAATCACCTCTCCCAGACTAGGGAAACTTAGAGATCTAGAAGAGAAATCACCTGTACCTCAAGTCCTGCTATGCAATCAAAGCACTTCTTGCAGGGGGCCTTTGACCTTGGCCAAAGACATCCCCAGACCGCTCAGTGTGTTATGAGAACAGAGAACTGAGAACTGGTCCTGACCTCGAGGAAAGAACCAAATGTCTGCATGCCTGGGAGATGTTATGGACTCCTCATCCCTTCTGGGAGACAGCTAATTGGATTGGTTTGGACCTTCCCCAAGAGGCTAAAAACACTTCTGGCAAACCTATTCCTTTCCTCACCCAATCCTCAAGAGCTTACATCCAATCTTTATTACATCTATAAAGTAAACTAGGCATGGCAAAGGCTCCTCCTCTGGCCATCAGGCCAACTGGCATGCTCTAGCCATATCTTCAAAAACAGGTTGGATCCATCCAAACTGTGATGGGGAATGGTCCCTTGCCCATGCTAATTCACTAGTAAAACCTGGGAATTATTTGGGACAGAGAAAATTAGTTGGCCAAGTTTAAAACTAAGACAGGGACGTGTCTGAGCAGCATTACAAACAGTCAAACCCATATTTGTTGGGCATTGTCCTGGCACTGTTTAATTTACTACAGATGTAGCCCAGGTGGCAGTATTGTCAAATACAATATTCTCATGCATTGTTCTCATAGCATGCTGACAAGGAACAAATACACAGAAGGACAGCAGGGCTGGGAAAACTCTGATTGAAATAAAAATTAAAGCTGATAGTAGCAGATTTAGGGTTATTGAGGTTTTCCTTTGCAAGAGGCTGGTGTGAAAAGTATTAACAGTAAGAGGAAGTCATTGTTTAATTAAGTTGTTTTTGCTTTTCTCATCACAGCCTCCTTTTTCCTTGTTCTAATTTTTCTCACAAACACACACACACACACACACACACACACACCCCCATAGGAGTGTTCCTGATGAATTCAGCAAAGATCTTTTCATCCCAGTATGATGGCTTGAACACTGACCCAAAAGGATATTGCTAGAAACAGGGCGAATACATAGATTGCCTAAAATACCTTTCCAACCTCCTGCAACCAGCACTTAAGGGACTTCCTGAGACAGAAGTTTAACCTAGACCATCATTTTTAATAGCCATCAATGGATCTATCCTCTATGGATTTATCTAATCTTCTCTGAGCCCATTTATACTGATAGCCTCTATTGCATCCTGTGCCAATGCACCTCACAATTTAATTATGCTTTATTTGAAAAAGAATTTCCTTTTTGTTTGTTTATCAGGATGCCTGATAATTAAATTAGGTGCCTCTAGTTCTTTGGTTGTGAAAAATAATGGATCATTGAGCCCTACTCACTACATCTATATCATTTATAATTGTGTAGACCATATCCCTCCCTTAGTCCTCCCTTTTCCAAACCAAGGAATCAATCTGTTTAGTATTTTATTACGGCAAAGCTATTCTAAAACTTTCATTATCCTTTTCACTCTTCTCTGCACATTTTTGTTGCTCTGCTATGCCATTTTCAGACACAGCAGCCAGAAATTAAAATGGCTTTAGAGTATGGGGTTTTTTTTACTGTGGTATGGTGTGGTTCTCTGATTTTTTCCTTCTATTTTATTCTTTAATATCTTCATCTGCCATTTTCATAACTTCGAGAATTCATTAGTCATATTAAGTTGTGCCCAAGAGAGACAATTTGTTTGGCTTTCCAAACACAAACATACTTCTCTTATATAATACACTAACAAATATTGAAGAATTCCAGCCTTTTACTTAGCTCAGGTTACTCTTCAAAAAACTCTTCAAAAAAAACGCCCTTAAAACAAATCACCCCCCAAAAATCAGGACTGAGGAATTCCTGCTCTCTTGCTTTCATCCAGCCTTTCCACTTTTATACAGCATAGTTCCAGACAGCAGGACTATGAAATCAGGCATCAGTTTTCAGAGAGAGTAGCCAGGCACACAGCCTAATAAATCAGGGAGAGGAAGCTGGCTGTGTCCCTCAGGTCCTATCTTGGAAAAAGAATAAAATAAAATATATTGCAGGGGACCACAGAAGCTGTCAGGGATCATCTTGGTCTTGGCACAATAACTCCTACCTCCCAGCTTTTGTCAGCTGAAAATCATCCACAAAACACAGGTTGCCTTAGCAATACTGTGGTGATCACCCTGAAGGGCTTTGGTTCTCCACAGCAGCCTCTCCTGAGCCAGCCAGTGTCATTTTGCTCCTTGCAAGTCTTTCTGAGCTGCCTTATCCCTTTTCCCCCAGAGATCTGCAAGTTCCTCTTCCCTTACCCACTTAGAGCAATAAATGCAGAAACGTGTTGGATGATGCTGTGAAGTCTTAAAGCAGAGTCACTTTCCAGTCATTCTAAAACTTAAATGAATAATTCAGTTAAATAACTCTATCTTTTCATATCAAAATTAACAAGTGACTGTGAGCAAAAAAAGATTAAGTCAGTGATAAGATATTGTGTTCAGACTCAGCTCTGTGTGATGTGCTTCAAACAGTCTATGAAATTCCTAAAAGTTCTTTCTTCCTGGATTTTTCATGGCTGAATGACTATGTCAAGCCCCTGAACAAGCAATTTACCCTTTATTGTTTTTCAGGATCTGTGAGAGGAATCCCAAATATTCTACGATAAAAAGTGGGAAGATTAAAAAATATATTATCTCATTACTGTGATTTATAACCCACATCCTGTGAACCCAGTAGTTCTGGATACGCCAGGAAAATCTTTAGTTCTCCCTACAGCTCTTCAGAATCCATTATATTTCTTTACGCAGGTAAACTGCAACACTGCCTTTGGTACACTTTCATCTTCCACCTACTGTGCCAGCTCTTGGAAGGACTCGCAGCTACCTCACAGTGGACAATTGAGGAGGTCCAAGAAGTTTATCTTGGACCTTAGCAGAGCAGAAATAGAAAACAGAAGGATTTTGCACAGCTGCGAAGGCTAAACTGTCCTCTCAGAGAAGTAAAATGCTCACCAAGTCTATTAAAATACCTGAAAAAATTATATGAAAACATACTTAAGAGAGTCCAAAGTGAGGAACAAGGCCAGAATACAGTGTAGCATAAAGTGCAGTAGTGAGAGAGGAGTACACAAGTCAGACAACTTGATTTACACCTCTCCTAAAAACACATAAAAATTGTCCCTGAATTGCACTGGTTTGTGAAGAGGAAACAGGATATTTCTCTTACTGGATGAGTGTAGTTATTTAGTGATCTTTCTATCTTCTGCATATGCATGGAAATGAAAAGGCATTTAGAAAAAATAAACTGTAGATGAAATTAGCCTTTTCAATATATTTCAAAATCACTTTGAGAACAAGCATTCCTTTAAGACTTTCCTTAAAAATGACTGAGATCTTGAATATCAAACTATGTTTGACAGAACATGGGTTTTTTTATCCTTTCCATTGTCAGGTTAAAACTAGATATGCTCACACTATATTTTGCTTTACTCTTTGGTAAAAGCCACAACTAGATATACAACAATTATTACTAGCAGGTCATGGTATTCTGATTTTACAGATTCATTTTATGGTGGGGCAAAAGGTCCGAGCAATGTCCCTGTCTTTCAAATGTTCAATAAATAAGATATTTTAACATTAGAGAACAACTGCATTTGTTACATTGATCTACCACGGTAGGAGACATTTAGCATGGAAAACCTTTGACCCCGATGGGACGTGAGAGCAAAGTCAGCAGTTCCACTGAAAACTGAAATTAGCTATTAGTATCTGCAGTTGTGAAACCTCTCAATGAGGCCTTTGACATTAGATGATGAAGCTCTGAATAACTGGAGACAGGATGCACATGTGTTTGTCTCTATGTGCAAGGTGAAAAGAGAGCAGAGGGAGGGCTCAAATATATTCATTCCTACACAAGACAATTTTGGTGAGGATTTCTGTGAACACTTAAATGCTAGAGTGGTAAGATTGACAGCTGGTGGGGTTTTTTATTTAGCAAATATGATTACATAATATATAATATGCAGCTTCCTTTTGGCAATTTAAGCAGACATGAAATGCAGTACCTATAAATGAGCCCTTTTTCTCTCTCAAAATTAGCAATACCCAGGACAAGTTTTCTTCCTAGAAAGAATCATGGCTCTGGAGCAGCTGTAGCAGGCAAAGACTGATGGATCAGGATGCCTCATTTCTTTGCCCTATGCTTTCATCATCCCGTGGATGCTACTGAAGTTATGCTCAGCAGCTCAGATTTAATGCATTTTCCAGAAATTGGTTATTAGTTCCTCCCTCACCACTCCTATGCAATTGCAATTTGAGACTTGCTCTTTCATCTACTTCCTTCCATCTCTCTTATCCTTCCCTTGTCTCATATCCCTCTCTTTTCCGTCTCCTTCATAGATCTGCTTTATTTTTTCTTCTTTTTCCTTTTAATTCTCCCCCATTAGTCTTTTCTTTCTTTTTTTTCAATCTTCTTTTTCCATCCTCAGTCCTAACATTGCTGAGGTACAAGTAATATGGCACAGGCTGAGGGTCACCTGAAGATTTTGTGCATGCATGTGTAGTCCCATCTATGTGCTTTACTGAGTTATTTGTACCACCAGGTCTTTAATGAAGCACTGCAAATATTTAGAAAAAACAAATAAACTTTTTCCCCTTCCCATAGCAATTTTCTGCTACAAATTATAAAATCACAGCTTAGAAATAACTTAAAATTAATAAAATTGTTGTGATAATCTAAAATGAAAGAAACATCCATGTTTTCATATTAATTTTATAGAGTTTTATCCTTTTTCACAAGTTAAAAGAGATCACAGGCAGCACATGTTCAAGGCAGAAAAATGAAACTTCTAAAAATGTCAAAATAGGGTGCTTCAACAATTAAAAAGCTCTTTTTTCCCTCTGAATTTTTATTTTAAGAAGGAATTTTTTTGGAACCGACTCATAAACAATTTCAGTTTCAGGAAGGTTGTGCTTTACAAAGAAAAGATTTTTGCCAACTGCATCACCACAGAGAGCTTTCTCACTAATGCATTTGTTTAACACTCTGCACAGTGGGTGCAACCCTCCTTGGGTCCTCTCTAGTTGCTCAAGAAACTGTGTAATGTATACACCAGATATTTCTGTGGTTGCTTAGGATACATAGACACACTGACTCATTACATTTTAAAACCAATTACAATGGGGCTGAGGTGAACCTTTCTGCTTGTTGGTAGTGACATTCAATTACAACCTGAGCAGCTGCTGCGTTATTTGGATTTTCCGTATGACACAAACAGAAATTAAGTTGAAGGAGAATCAATTCTCTGTGTGGCCAGTGAAAACAGAAAACGAAATAATAAGCTGTGTATTGCCAGATGGGCAGAATCAATATTTAGGATGTTGCAAAAGGTGTACAGGTGCTTGGCCAGTTCCTAATCTTAAAATTCACTGTACTGATCTTACCAAAAGAGCTGAATTTTTCATTTAATTTCTCAAGGATAGGCTTCTCATTGAATCACCTGCGGAGCCTGGGCACTCTTGTCTTCCTCCTCTTAGTGGGGAGGAGTGGACAGCTCTAGACTGATCCCTGTCCAGCCCATTTCTCTAGGAACTAAGGAAAGCGCTGAGTTGCCAGGCTCATCACCTCCAGTCCTCAAATGAGGGCCTAAAGCAAAATGACAGTAAGCCAGACTGTCATGATTACTTAAAAAGGAACCGAGAAACTGAACACAAATATTTGCTCTCTCAGCAAAGGTGCTATTTGTTCAGGTCACCTCTCTAGCTGCAGTTATGTTTGTAGCTGCTACGCTGGCAGAAGTACAACCTAAATTTCTTCCACATTTAAGTGCTGCTAATCCTACTTGAGCCACAAAGTAAAATAGTTTCCAGACCTTGTTCACTACAAGAATTTCTCTTTGAGGTCTGTGTGTGGGCAAATACTCACACAGAGCCAAGGTCAGTGACATTATGCACACGGACTCTTTCTACTCCTGTACCTGCAACACACTAAAGGTACTTTGGACAGATGTTCACTCAGCCTTTTCCTGCCCTGGCAACAATACACGGTCAGGAATACATCCAATTTGTTCTTTGGAAGAACTCACACCACTGAAAAATTTAACTTAAAAAAAGGTTTAATAATCTCTACTTATATATTTGATCAGATTTGGTTCGTTAATGTGCTTAAGAATATCAGCTCTGCTGGAGTAACCATCCATCTGCCTGTAAGGTAAGTCAAATCAGTTAAACCGTAGCCAGTAAGGTAAAAATACCTGGAATTAGATCGTATCTGCCATTAGTACAGTGTAAAGAAGTTCAGTTACCAAGGCTCAGCAGACATGATGACTTAATAAATTACTGCAACACACTGGTGTGGAAGGGCCCTCACTTTGATATGTCCATCTCAGAAACAAAATATATAGGAAACTAACACATCATTCCATTTACAGCTACATTTGGGCAGTTTCAGTACCTTGAACACAGTATCTTTCAATTGCAATCCATTTTTACCACAATCTTACTTTAATAACTGTTCAGGATATCCATAAACATTTGCTGGGATGTTACATATAGTCATGCAGTATTTCAGCCATGGCTGCATTTTCAATGGAAGGAGGAGAAAGGCTTGTATAAGGATCTTCAAGCTCACATTGCAAATGGAAACCAAATTACTGTTAGGCTCATTCTGCTTCTCCATATCTTTGTTTATTCAAGGCCATAAACAGAGGCACCAGAAAGGCCAGAAGCCGCAAATAGAATATTGAGATTTTAATTTCTGATGCAATGCTCAAATCAAGCCCAGGCTGGTAGTGACAAACTCCTTGGCTGAAAATGCATTAGCGAATTCTGTGAATTCCCACAAGAGAGGCATGCCATCATGACAAAACTTGCATCTCTTCTCTGTTGTCTGAGAATGAAAGGGCAAGGGGAATAAAATAATCTGTCAGCTTCTTACCCCATCAGAATCAAGTCACATCAGCAAGACAGTACTAGGAATCTTGCTTCCATGTCCCCATTACTCACCCATGCAACTGGATGTAGTTCCTATGCTGTCATTCTGGCAGCTCTTAAGGACACTTGTGAGTGCTTAAGAATGCAAAGATGGTTTTGTTCTATGGAAATCCATGAGTAAGGCCTCCACAATTTTAGTAATTTGGTCTCGTAGTAATGGGATTTAAAATGAGTTTAAATCAGTGCTTAATTTCTGCTCTTTCAGGACAATGGCAGTGATTAGTAGTAATGTTTGACTTCCACTTCCATTTTTTTAATGCAGCTGTAATGCCGTCTGCATTTGGCTGCTGCTTTAATGATTACTAATGACTTTATTTTGAAAGTAATATTACTTTTTGTATTCATTCTCCGGCCTCTGAGCAAAAAGCTAATTTGAGTCAAATTATGTAGTCTCTTCATATAAGACCTTCCGTTGGTTAAACTTTATTTGGAGTCAGTCCAAAGGAAAATGGCAAAGGCACTGAAAGCACACCATGTATTTACAGGTGGCAGAAAGACTATGACTGTGTGAAAGTGGAAGCTAAAAATAAATAAGCAAAAAGATGCCATCCTAACAAGAAACATATATCAATGACTTTTTAGCCATCAGTTCCAACACTGAAAGCATTTAATGGGTTAAATTTCACTGTTGCACCCTCAGTTCTTATATGTAGAATCATCTCCCATCATATCCGTGCAGACAATCACCTATGGCAGCACTGATGGCTGTGGTCTGTGCAGTCTTTTATTTAAAATATAACTCTGAACATGCCTTATTTATGCATCCCTTCCTGTTGGATTTCCTGAGGAATTTTTTCTTGACTTACTCCTTGATGGATAAGTAAATTTGTGGAGGAGAAGGTTGTTGGGAGCTTTGTTGTTCTTGTTATTTTTCTCTTTTTTTTCACTTACTGTTCCTGTTCTTAGAAAATATCTACTCCTTGAGACCTACATTTGTTTGCAGGAATGTATCAATTTTGATGAAGGTTTCCTCTTCCAGTCAAAGGGAGAAGGAAATACGCCTTAAAAGAACTTGCTAATTTTGACATTGATTCAGCATAGAAGAAGCAGCTGTCAGCTGTTACTTTATCTGGGTCAGGTTTGGTGTTAGAAAATAAGTCCCTCACTTTGATCAAGCACTCAAAAGTATCTTGATGTTCTGGACTTGATATTTTCTAGGTTTTTTTCATTGCACCTGTTTAAATTAATTTAAATGGTTAAATGTTTGTTAAGACAGAGGTAGGATGATTCATCATGCAAAAGTCAAATAATGTCAAGTACAATAGAAAAAGCAGAAAAATATGTTTGGGTTTCTCATATTGCCACTAGTGGTCATACACCTCTTCAGCCACTCATTAAAAAAAATAAAAGGAGAAAGGAAAAAGCAAACATAAAGGTTTCAGTTTCTGCTGGGTCTGTCTGGGATGAAGCTTGCTTTCTTCATGTCAGCCCAAATGAAGGAGGAAGAGGAAGGATGTTTGTGGTTATGGCATTTGTCTTCCAAGTCATCACTATGGGTGCTGAGTCCCTTGTTTCCAGGGAATGCCTGCACACTTACCTGCTGATGGGAAGTAGTGAATGAATTCCTTTATTTGGCTCCATGTGCAGCTCTTAATTTCTTTATTAACTGTCATTATCTTGGTCCATGAGACTTTTCACCTTCCTTCTATTTTCTCCCCATCCTGTGGCAGAGGGAATGTGGAAGCAGTTGTGTGGGCTTTTGGTGTTGGCTGGGGTCAGCCCATCAGCCAGCTTTGCTGCAGTTTGGAAAACTTGCAATCCTGACAAGTCCTGTGATAGCGAAAAACTACTTTCTGTTCAAATGTTTAATTCTCCAAATAAGACCAGTACCTGTTTGAATACCCTCCACGCTTAATTTGAAATTGCTATCATTTGCACCACCCAAATTGTCAACTTAGTGGACAGTTGGACTCGATGATCTTAGAAGCCTTTTCCAACCTTAATGATTGTATTTTGCCCCTCATTCCATGAAAGGGAGGGATGTGGATGCTGAAAGCTTGGCTATGGAGACATTTTCCAGCTTTCTGCCAGCGTACGTGTGAAAGTCTTGCTTTCACACGGATGCTGGCCGAAAACAGTTAGAGGTTTTTGTAAACCAATCCCTTTATCTTGCAGGTGTAGATTGTTATGCAGTATTGTTATGATACTGACTGAAGAAATATTTTGAAGTAGGTGTTGTAGGGTTCAGCCAATCCCTCTGGGAGGTGGATGAACAAGGAACCAATAACTTTATACCACTAAGATATATAAATGAGTTTGTATGTTAATAAATGGTTCCATTCCCTCCTGGATCGTGTCTATGTCACTTCCTCTCCGTCCTCTGCACAACAGTGACAGAGGGAAAAGGGTTTTTTTTCCCACAGAACTTCATCTAAAGTTTCTAGATTTATGGACAAAAGGGAAATTATCAGTGACTAAAACTTACCACCTTTGAAAGATATAGAACATGACATATTTTGTCGAAATGCTTTCACTGATACAAAACCCCATGATGTTATGATCAAATACCCTCTCCCCCACCCTGAGTTTACCACATCGAGGCAGTGAGAGCAGGGCCTCCTGTGCTATCCTGTGCTCACTCCAGTAGTTTTCCATCCCCTACTTTCTGATGTGTGCTTATCCATCTTCAGCCCTCTGTTCTCACACCCATAAACACACTTGCTCAAGATCATATGCCTTATTAAGAACGATTACAGCACACGAAACTTTAATCTGGCCAGAAATCACCAGTTGCTAAGCAATAGCAACTCAGGCCTTCGCCACCAAGAATAGACACTGGGTCCTGGTAAAAACTCCACTGAAGCCTGAGCAACGGCAGCTTCGTTGCCATCGGTACTGGAGCTAAATACATCAGCCAATCTGCTGAACTAATTAATGGAAATCACACCTGATGGCAGCATAAATGTGTCCATGGATAATGTTGTCCAGGACAGCATGACAGGGCTTCCTTCACAATTCATTAAGTTATACTCTTGGTGTTCTGGACACATGGACCCAGCCCCGGGTAGACCCAGGGGCCCCTAAAATATCCCCAGCTGTTCTCTTTTGTTTGGTTTCTCAGTTGGCAACAGCTTTCTTCTTCTCAAAACCCCACTCAAAAGTTGTAAATAACAAGAAAAACTCCATTAAAAGAACTCCCAGACAGAGAACTAGCATGATATCTGTAAATTGCTGCTCAATCTGTGTTGTAGTAATTTCTCCTCTCATTTGTTCGTCTCGAAATTGAAGATTATAAATACTATTCTCTTAAATTTACAAAATCTCATTGCTGCATTGCTCAGCTCATGGATTCCTAATGCTGCAATGCTAGATTTAACACATACGTAATGAAATAAGTAATTGACACTAGGTTATTATGGTTATTCCTAGTAGTACGATAGTATCTCTAATACTTATTAGAAGAATTGTTTTACTGAAAACAGTTCACAAAGAAAGTCCACCATCTGGGATAGCAAGACCCTCAAATGGATGCTAGGGCACCTGGAAACTCTGCAGCCATAGAATTTTTCATCCTGGTCTTTTATTGTTTTTTTTAAGAACACTAATGGCTTCAAGGATGAAAAATGGCATTAGAAAAGTTAATAAAGGCAACACAGAAACAAATATTTGGGTGCCTTAAGTAGGAAGATACAGATGTCTCTTGCATAGGTCATGTTTCATGTAACTGGCAAATAAATATTGTGACAATATACACATAAGACATGCAGAAACAGACTCTCTAATCTACCACTAATAGTAAACAAATTGATGTGCAAATGGAGTGGCAACTTAGGACTGCACTGTCTGTATATATTGAATTAAAAAGCCATCACTAATTGGCATAGATATCTATTTCCATTTACAGGAATCAGATTTCCCCTGGAGATGCAGCTAAGACCATACAGAACATATGAAAGTACAAGTAAAAGTATTTCAATGTTTCAGTCTGTAGTTTATAAAAATTCTGTGGGTTTTTATTCTGCTCTTTCAATTATGTCATGTGTTATAAACTCTGTGAAAAAGTTAAAAGTAGACATTGATGCTTTCTTTGATTGTTTCCACTCTTCTTGCCTTTTTTCTATCCATTTGAACATAACTAGGAGGAATATGATACATCTGTAGAAAGGAAAATATCAGACCGAAAAATAGAACTTCCTTGTATCATGATTCATCAGATAATCAGACATACATTTTATAGGGATGGTGGTAAAACCTACTGCCTGCTTGCCAAGTGCAAACTGGAAAAATCTTAACCCAGCATACTAAGCAGGAGTTTATAAGGGATTCCTGGAATCCTTCCTGTCTGAAATGCTTAAGACATCACACTGCAGGATACAGATGACTCCTTGATCCTAAGAGCCTTTCTCACAACTAACAACATTTTTTTCTGTTTTTCCCACTACTAGTCCAAATATTTTTAGCCAACAATGTATTTCTTCTATTGTTTGTAAATCATATTAATAAATTATATATTTTGTTCAATCTTCTCCATTTTCCGTGGACACAAAGTCAAAAAAGTAGAGGCAGAAGATAATTGTAGAAATCCTTCAGGATCCTAACTACATGTCCAGCCTGCTTTATTGCTGGGATTTCACTTCATGTACCACCTTCCTGACTTCCTTCCTTGATAATTTTTTTAACATCAATTTTTTTTCTTATGCGTCCAGATTACTCTTGGTGCTTTCTTTATGAAGTTGATTTTCTTTTCAATATGTGTCCAAAACTCACCTCTACATGAAATAATAGGCCCTATAATATCCTTGTATATCTCAAGTTTGGCTTTTATTAGTATTTCAAAGCTGTCAATTATCTACTGAGAAAAGCAACAGGCGTTCTTACTTTGTACTTGTGCTGTTCCTTAATTAATTTTCTTATTAAATTGCAAGTAATTAACATTCTCTGGCATTTAAACTGCATTTTTTATATCAGAGATTATTTCTCTAAACATGTTCAAGATTTCCTCATTAGCTATTAACGCTACTTTTTAACTTCTCATTAATTTCACAGCTATTTATTTCATCATTTGGAGTCTCCTAGAACATGATGTATCAATATCCGCTAAAATTCACTATGTTTATTACAACAGGTGCCTATGCATATACCACTGGTGAGAAAAATGTTAATACTTCTGATTTCTTGAAGTGGGTGAAGGTCAACATTTGTTTGAAAAGTTGTTAAAAAATATAGCATATTAGGTAAAAAACAGTTAATGAGCAGATGAAAAAGAAATAGTTCATACCAATCAAGCACTTTCAAAAAGCCAAGCCTTCATGGGAAAACCGAAAGAAATCTTGTTAACATAAGTTCTGCTCAGAAAATATCCAGCGTTTTCTGCCTCCTGTTCCCTGGGGTCAAGACATTTATGAAGATATTTTGATCACAACAAAGCTTCACCACAGCTCAGCAAGGGAAATAAATTCATTTTCCCTTGTATCCCTTCCTCTGTTCTCTAGGAGCGTGGCTGCAGCCCAGAGACCCAGCTAAGCAGCGTTTTCAGCTCTGAGACAGGCTTGTCATAGGAAGTGCGCGATCTGGTAGCATTTTTCTAGCTGAAGAATTTAAAATTGAGAGGGTTTTATATTGAATTAGAGTTAAAAAGAATTACAATATCCTTCATGAAGTGAACTTTTATTCCTAGGTGCAGTTACAGCTTTTATATGTCCAAAAAATGTATTCTGTTGGAAAAGAAAAAGGGAAGAAAAAGCACCTCCTGAGAAAAAATGGAAACAACCAGATTTTGTCTGAAAGGAAACAGAAAGGTGTATTAGTAGAAAAAGAAATTAGAGAATAATGTTGAATACAGTTAAGGATGTCTTTTCAAAGGAACTAATATAAGTCTAGCTAATTCCTGGGCTCTTCATCCACAGACTCTGAGGACTGGTAAATCAATGCTTGCATGAGACATCAGTTTACCTCTTTACTCTAAATAATTTTTTCTCCATCATTTTTAAGTTTCAAATATCTTTTAGTATCACTATTGTACCTGGTACATAAAACCCCGCTTTTCATCAAAATGAACCTGCCATTTTTATAATTTGCAACAGCTTCTGCTTGTTGAATTAATGTGAATTTTGGTGGTCTGTGTGGGTTCCAAGGTGCTAACACTCACTTTTTGTTTTTCTGCTTTTAATCGTTAGCAATAAAAACAGAATTTAGTTTACTACATGGCTGGATCCTGAGGCTTCTGTCTTCAGATATGCCAAATGTCTTGCTTTGTCTAGGCAAAGCCAACTTTGTGAGAAAAGCAAAACAAAAGAAAGCCCCAAAGACAGCTTTTCAAAATTTAAAAATTTGCTTAAATTGTTTTCTAAGTAGCTAAGTCCATGGAAATATATATTTCAGAGATAATGTTCTGCATTAGAAATTACTCACCAGAAAAATAATAGATCTTTACTCTTGTTGCTTTCTTAGGTTTCAGAGTAGTTTTCAGAGTATCTCTTAATCTGAGTCACTACTTTCTTGGAGCCTGTTTCTTCTACAATAAAATGTTTACGTCCAACTTTTTGTCACTGTGCATCAAAATTAAAATCTAAATGAGATTAAATATGCTCAGTTTGCAAACCTTTTTTATTAATTTCTGTTTTTCTCTTTCCCCTACTAGTCTGGCATTTCTATTGATAACTCTTCATGATTCATACAGACTGCACTGTACTAAAAAACCCAGAACTTGTCTTTTGCTTTCTGACCCTCTTTTGACCATCTCCTTTTTTGCTTTTCTGACCACGGTATGTTTGCAGCACATACCATCTCTGTTCTGTGCAAAAAGGACCAGATGCCATACTTGGGATGTTAGCTCTCTATGGATAACAGCATCATGAGCAAGTCAAACTACAAAGTAAGGAAAAATAATAATAATGAAAAAACCTCATGATAAAAAAGTCTTCATTCATGATTAGTAGTTCCTTCATTCCTAAAAACCAATATGAGTTGATGACAATGACCAAAATGCATGGAAAGGATGGACAGGAGTCAAACACAGGAAAGACTGAGTCTGAAATGCTTAGAAAACATGAATGCTCAAGTTATGCATGGTTGAGCAATCAGAAAGCTGCAAAAGATATTTTTCAGATTTTTTCCCAGTCCATAGTCTGCAAATTTGGCACCTGAAAGTTGCAGAAAAAGTTTTAACTTTTACCAGGTAGAAATGAGGAGGAGATTAACACATTCTTAAAAGGAAATCACCTGTTTACAATTAATCAGTGAGTGGAAGAAGCTACACAATTCCCTTTGCAAAGATTTTACTTTCACAGATCTGCTTTTGAGCCTGCAGAAAGAGCACAACTAAAGTGTAGAAGAATTTATGAAAGGAAAAACAATATATAGAAATTGTGAAGCATTGCTCTTGTAGGTGAATGTCAAGGGGATAAGGGGTTGAGTAGCAACAGGATGCAGTTTGCTGAATTAAATGAAGAGTCTGCATGTCAAGGTTAAGAATAAGTGATATTTTTACCTTAGCTTTTCTCTGAAGATCTGTGCTGTCCTTTCTGCTGCTAGACCATAATGGAAAATTTGACCTTTCAAATCCTTTTCCCTAAATTTCTTGTGATAAATATTTCATTTAATACACAAAACGGAGTTCGATATCCTATTTTCAATTTTCAAGAGACAAGTTAGTAGTTGGCCATGCTTTCCAGAGCATGTTGAGGCTCTCATGCCCTGGCCTTTCAAAGGGCCTTTCAAAGATGAATTAAAATTCACAATGACAGCTAACTTTCTGAAAAACAAAGAAAAAAAATAAAAGAATGGTGAAGTTCCAGCATCTGGGCAAATGGGAGAAAGCTGTGAATAAGGAACTTGTGGGTCCTAATTATTGGTTTTGCTGCTGGTTTGATTTGAAACCTCGGACAAGTGGCAATCTTTCTGCCTCACCTATTCAACCTCCATAATGTGAAATACAGCTGTACTCTCCAAAGACAGCTCATGAGCTTCTATTTCTGAGTTTATTCAGGTCTTTCTTGCCAAAGTGGCTGCAATGGGCCCACAGAAAGCAGAGCTGAGATGGAGTAGAATGGGCAGTGCTCATGGAAGGGCTGTGTGTCTGTCCACCTGTTTGCTACAGATGCTTGTTGCCTGTGCAGGACCATGGCATGAGCTGCTCCCACAAACGGAGATGTTTCATGCCTTTACACCTCCCCTGGTCTCTGTTTGCCCCTCTCCAGCTTGCAGCCTCATAAATATAATGATTAAAAATATGATGGTTATAAAATATAAGACCAAGCAACTACTAGTTACAAACTGGCTTAATTTTCATGTCCCAGCTCCTAAAGCACACATTCTAGGCAGCCCAGCACACTGTGACAGCTCATTCAAAACAAGTAGGGACAGAAACATAAATCCTGTTAAATTACTTCTGATACAGAATTTTATTTCACCAGTATGTTGCTATTTATAGATCAGAATAGCTGGATGGATAATTTCAAACAAGCAGAAAGAGATAATAGACATTGCACAATATGAAGACTAGATTCAGCACACAGATGCCAAAATCTGGTGGTAGGTACAACACTTCAGCAATACTTGAAGAAAAAGGTAATGTGCAACGCAAAAAAAGAATGAAATAAAGGAAACAATCTTATTTTCATTTAAATTGAAATAATTTCAAGAGAATGTTTAAGACAAGTATTAAAGAAAAATGTTGCTATTTACGTAATCCATGTTTTACTACAAAAGCTAGAGGTTTTCCTTGGACTAGGCTATCTGCATAGGACCATTTGAGTTTCATTTTTTCTTTTATTTGCTGTCATAATTTAAGTGCACTGAAGTCAATGATGAGAGAGATTTCCAACACGCTTAGAGCAAACTGTATCATTTCTACAGTAAAAACAATGAACAGAAATGTGACTTGAGAATGCATTCAAATACAGCACAAAAATACATCTGTTACCTTTAAAAGTCAGTAGGCATGGCACTATAGAACAAAAGCCTCATATTTCACTGTCCTGTGAGATAGATTTATTTTTGGGGGTGAAAAATAGCCAAACATAAATGTATTGAGTTATCTTCTATTTCCATGTAAGATTCACATTTAGACCATATTTAACATAATTATTATATATCCTTTTGTTAGTTCTACACTACCATCCTGCTCAAGGCAGTATCTAAATTCTGTTTCCATGGCACCATTTACCTTCCCGTGCCACTTTTTCTGTGTGCATTACTAGAAAATCCCAAGAAATGTTGCATTGCTGTACCAATAACTGAGTTATCATAAGCTGTGGAAGGAAGCTGGAAACAAAGCAATATGTACCTTTTTTTCTTGATCTCTTGGATTGGTGTTTGTGGAATTTTTCTTCATCTGTAACCAAATTGCTATATTTTACTCACAGCACTGCAACACTCTTCCAGTCCAGCTGGAGATCATGCTGGGTTCAAAGGAAAAGCCTACAAGTTATATAGATGAGAAGTACTACTTACAAGCTACAAGTACACTTACAAATTAAACAATGCCCAGGAACGTCCCCAGGTTCTGATGTGTAGTCAGATGTGGATAAATTGTTAGATTGGTCTGCTGCATGTTTTTTGCTGGTGCCATCTAGCATAAATATACCCCATGTCCTGAAGGGGTTTCAGCAGTGGTGTGAGATCAGAATGTTGCAGGGAGATGAACAGGTCTCTGCCATTTCCAATAGACACTTTTCATGCTCACATCCATGTGCACAGGCATGTTTTGGAGGCTGACAGATTTAGTAACAAAAGGTAGTTCAGATCATGCCACATGGTTTCATTGCCTGGCACTATTCCAGAGTGTGTTTTTACATAGATGTAGACAAAATACCTGCCCCATGCGGGAATGTTAGAGGCAGGAACAACTTTTACAGCCATCTCACCATGTTGTATCATAGCCAAAAAATTCTAAATGTCTGGCTATAATTTGTTATGCTTTTATTAAGATATTGTAGGTGAGATTTAATTTACCCATAATAGCTACACATTAATGAAGGTGTCTACATATTTGCTAAGCATCTGAGCTGCCACATACTCAAAGATTTATTCAATATAGTCAATGGACTCTATATGGTGAGCTGAGGCCCCACTGATGAGATCTTCATTGACTGCCATGGGAACTTAGACATCTAGACATCTTTTTCTGTAGATACACATATTTGAGGCTTTAATTCCGAACTGAGTTCTGTCCGACACATTTGTGCTTGCCAGCATTACTTAAGATCATTCTAAACATATGGACATGAGAAAAACAGAGTAATTTTCTTGGTTTCAAAATTCTAAGTGAAGCTAAAGAATGAAATGATAAATCAAGAAAGTATGGTTTTAATTTGTACATGAAATCTTATTCCTTCTTCTCTGTTCTAGCACCTTGGCTGACTTTAAGGCCTGGCAGCTTGGGGTGCATAGGTCAGCTGAGCTGTGTCTCTCATTTAACACTGGGACTGGAGCATAGTCCAGCTCCTACTGATGTCCAGGAAAAAGAGCTTGGGGAAGGCAGGTCCTTCTAGCATGCAGATAGATGAAGCACCCAGAGAGAGCTGGGAAGCACTCAAAATACTTGGTGGATACCTTCTATGTTTCACATTGTCCTCTCTCCCTTTTGTTGAGGATGGGAACCGTATTTTCTCTTTTTCATCCCTTTCATCTCAAATTCCTTCCTGGTCACTAGGAGGTAACTTGAGTAACACAGAACTCATTCACTGGCAGTGGCCAAGAAGAACTTGGAGTTCTTTCCTTTCCTCTTCTCTGTTTCTACTTCCCTCCTATCCACATCTCAAGACTTCCCATTTGGGAAAATTTTATTTCTGATGCATCATTTTATCTAACGCATGAAAATTGCATCATAGTTTTTGTAAACAACCCTAAAATGGGGAAAAGTTAAACTGGTTACTATGTTTTAACTCCTACAGTTACGAACTATTCTTGTTGAAGGTACCAAAACTGGAGTTATTAATAGCATACAAGTGTTTTTAAAATATCAAAATGTAATTATTTTCATAATAAATAATATTTTAAATTCAGTGTGTGAAAACTAGCTACTTGTACTATTAAACTGCTAAAATGACCTTAGCCAGTATTTCTTTGATTGCTATCACCAGAAACATTCAAAAGATTTACATATGAGAAGCATGTATTTCATCAGTAAAACCAGCTGACTTCATATTTTTAACAAAAGCCCAACTTATATGCACTGATTTTCATTTCCCTTGAATTGCTAGTTAATTTATTGCTCAAATAATTTTGTAATTTCTAAAATGATATTATTACAAGTGTCTGACTGCAACTGGGCAACTAGTGGCATCCTGACCTATTTATAATGCTTTTCAAATATATTGCAATGTGTAATTTCTATAGGCTATGTAGCAATAAAAATGACAAAAATAATAAAACATCCTCAGTGAACACTCTTCCAGTTATTCTACCAGTAAATGGTCTAGAGGCTTAGCATATTCATAAATATATATATTTTACCCAATTTAGTGACAGGAGTGCACAATTATCATATTGACAGTTTCCCTCATAATATATTTGCCTTCAGCAATTTATGCTTTCTATAATGAGAAATCTGGCTATTTTATTACATTTGGCACAAAGCACTTAGATAATAGTCAGACCCTGGAGAACAACACAAGATAAATTACCATTAATGGTGTAGCTTTTCCCCACTACACTTATAAGAACTCAGCTGTGCTACAGCTGTTGCCAACTATTGCTAAAGAAATGAAGCAGTTTTCTCTCTCTCCTCCCAACCTTCATTTATGAGATTTTCTTTTTTACTTTTCAGCAAAAAAATGTGTTGACTTGTGAAAACCATTAACATGGAGGTAAAGGCAATCTGTACTACATCACATACTGCTCAAAAATGCATCCTCCAGTTCTTTCCTTTGGTTTTCCTTCTTGTCTTTTCTTCTCTAATAGAAATATAAAATTGAAAGCTCCTAAGATGAAAAGGGTCTCAGAAAATTTCTGTGTGATAGTCTCCTTTTCTGAAGCCATTAATTACTATCTGCTACATATCCGTGCACGATTGTACACTTGAAGGACTCTCGTGAACTTCATGTTTGCTCATAATTTAATATGTTCTGAAAAGAAATAGGATTCAAATCCTTGTTCTGGCACCAGTATAGATGTGACATATGTGACACACCAGAATTTAAGTAATCCTTTTGATGAAGAATTCCTATTTTAAACTTACAGAACTTGCTTTCAGGGCTAGATTTACAAAGGGATCTAGATTCTCAAATCTGCTCTGACTACATACATATATAATATAAATGCCACCTATCTATCTAAGCCAGGATCTAACCATATATCTACCCAAGTAAGAGTCCAAAGGTTTAGATCTCAGATCTGCACTATGTTACTAACTCTAATTTTCCCTTAGAACCTAACATTTTTCACTACTTTTGTTCATCTGAAACATACTGTATTAGGTAGGTAGCAGAAAGCACCGAAATTCCTACAGGAGATGCAAGGTAGGCATTTTTTCACCTATTTAATCTATTCCCTCAAACTCTATTTTTAATTTTCTACACTGAGCAGCTCTCTCAAGAGATCTATAAAATTTCCTATATTAATACTTAAATGCATTGAATATTAACCATCAATTATTGTTCAATTAACCAAGAAGTAAACAATGACTATAATAATACCTCTCTCTAACATGTACTTCTCCTCATCAGTACGTTTCAGATTTTTTCATGGAATAGTTGGTAGTTGATGTCACTATTCGTAATTTATGAATTGGGAAACAATGAAGTAAGGTTTTGTTGCTAGAAGTTATGTCACAGGCTACATTAATAAGTAGAACTCCTGAATCCCTGCTTAATGCACTATTCAGATAAGCTATGAACACAAAAGAACCATTAAAGACAGAAGCAATGAGTCAGTTGGTCTTCATAGACTAATAAACAGTCTCTAATCATTCCTCTGTTTCAACTGACAAATCACACAAAAGCATTTACTCTTGCTCTTTTATGCCAAGTGGAAACCTGAGATTTGGGATGCTTTCCATTGAGATGAAAAAGAACCAGAGGAAAACTCAGCTAATGTAATTTGGTATTCCTTTTGCGTCCCATCTGAGACACACAGTGTTCAGGCTTTTATAGGAAAACCAGAGTAAACAGTTGGGCTCAAAGACTGTCTGTGTCTCACTTTTATTTCCACCAGACAATTTGGCTTATTCAATGTCTGAATAGTTATTTATAAGCAGACATGTGTTCACTTGTCCATTCTGCATAGCTTATGCTTGTAAGAGATGAAAAGCAATTAACATGGTGATGAGTCTGAGCCAGTAAGTTCTGGCAAGGGAGGGTGCATTAGCTTAGGGTCAGCACCCTGGTAGCCACATCCAAGCAGCTTTCATTTGCCCTGGAGCAGGACAGAGCAATCTCATGTCTATCTAGGAAACAGTGGTTTAGACCCAGAACCAACAGCTGATTCCCTCAGCTCCACACAAAGTTTCTCATTATATTGCAGTCAGCAACAGCCCCTACAAGTTGGTGTTTCCAGACATTTTGCTGGTGCTGCAAAACACTGAGCACAGGGTACAAATAAACAGGTGTACTGAGTAAACCACACAAAGATGTAGTCTACAATGCCTGATCTGTAACCAGTACTTACAAAACTACTCTAAAGGTGGCTTAGGATGTGTATGTGATTTGCAGAGATATTAGATGGGTATAGACATACAAAGGAAGTCTCATTCTGAACATTTATTATCTGGATACAGCATCCAAATGGCTACTTCAACATGTCATTTCAAATTTTGATAAGGTGACCATTCTTGGCTGACTACTTCAAAGAGTAACTGCGCTTTGAAGTGATTTTGAGCTTTTGCCACATCTCTGTAAAACATCCATTACAGCCATTTCCAGGAATCATATGAGAACAACACACATAAACTATGTCTTGAAGGCTCAGATCTACCTTTGGGCATAAAAATACAGCTTTTTCTGAAGTCACTGAGCTTCCTATCATCCTCAAACTAATAAAAAGAAAATTTTCCACACCTTGAGCCTGCTATTACATGCATCTCAAAAGCTCCACCCTAATTATGTGTTATCTAATTTCTGTCCCCCCCCCAAGAAATTGTTAGAAAAACTTTCAAGAATTATGTTACAGCACAGAGTTGTCACAGCCAGTCTGTAAAATGTACAGCCTAAATAAGTCTGAAATGGCACATCTTTCTAAAATGTCTGCATTAAGGATGACATATGTACTCAATTACATGTACAAAAGCACCATACAGCTATGACCTGAAACAAGGAAGACACATGTTTGAATAGCTCTCAGTGGTAATGGGAAGATAAATGCTACCTTCAGCTGTTTCCTCTGCTTTTCCAAGCAGGCTGCCACTTTACCTGAGTCTGCAGGAGTCCAACAAAGGAAGAAGAGACCTTGACTGACCCTAAGTGCAGCAGATCATCCAGCAGAGAGCACCTCCCATGAGAGGTGTGGTAGAAGAGCAATGCTGTTCAATATTTGCCAATAGAAAATGGCCATAGAGAATTTGCAGCTATGAGAATCTTCCTTTAAATTGGAAAAAGAAAAATTCCAAAGCAGCTGCTGGACAATGGCATCAGTAAAGTGATATTTCTCACTACTCTCCTCATGACATCTTTTTTTCCTTTTTGATCTCCCATTGTCCCAATTATAGGTACACATATTTACACTCTGTTAATAAATTCAATTGACTAAATACACCAAATTTTGCATATTCAGTAGGAAAAAAAAAACCCTAAAATTGTTTCTGAAAATTAATCAAGATGTCTAGCTAGCCAGCCTCTTTTTCTTCATAAATTGTATCTTTTAAATGAGGCTTGGGTCTTAATCTTCAGTGCGGCAAAATTCAAATTAAAAAATTGTCATGAGGAAGTTGACATGTAAACACTACTATTAGAGATGTAAACACTGCTACTGAAGAGCAGCCAAAAGACAAATGGTCGGCTGTTCTGTGTGCTGCCTATACACTGCTTGCCTGATGCAGGGACTTGACTCTACAGCTCTCAATGACAGCTAAGTACCCTAACCACAAGGCTAATGTATTTTTTTTTCCTCCAGTTGGAGCTGCTCCATCTTGTTCAAATAATT
Source organism: Lycocorax pyrrhopterus obiensis (assembly GCA_014706295.1). Taxonomy (NCBI): domain Eukaryota; kingdom Metazoa; phylum Chordata; class Aves; order Passeriformes; family Paradisaeidae; genus Lycocorax; species Lycocorax pyrrhopterus. The sequence goes on from JACSVZ010000004.1 coordinate 90,729,727, forward strand.
AAGCATTCAGTGACCCCTGAAGAGTATGTTTCTCTAATCCAGTGACTAGGACATTTGCTTGGCAAATTGACCTGTTGTTCTAAGAAAGTATTCTGCAAAGACATTTATAGTCAATTTATTCCTATCAAAAAAAGGAGAAATTTGAGGTTTTTTACTCATCCCTGCATTAATTGTCTCAATAGTCACCTATCTCTTGATTCAGCACTGGTTGCCATTTTTCACAGTGCTGGTAAGTGAGCCATTCTCTATGCAGCACATTTGCAAAGTGTAACAAAACATTTGTATAACATAAAATGGGCTTAACATATATAATAAAAAATGGATTTAAAGCAATTACTTCTGAAAATGTTGCTGTTATTAGGTTTGGAAAAGGGCTAAAGAAGAGCGCATATATAGATAGATGCAAAGTGCACACTTGATACATTTATGTATACTTGCTTGGTGTACACTTATAAAGACTTTCCATCTCTCATATGGTACCAAAAAAAGTAATATTGAGGACTATGTAGACAGCTGTAGCAGAGAAACCCATAGGATATGGAGTGCTTTCATATAGTAGAGGGTTGTGAACTTTGTTCTTTGAGCCTGCATTAGGCACAACTGTATTTAATTCCATTATGAACTTTATTAAGCAGCAAGAATATCAGAAACACTGTAAGAATCCCATCTCTGCAGTGACACAAGAAGTTTGCTAGAGGACTGCCAAGCTCTTCCTAGCCAAATCAGTGTTTTGAATGTAAAGCAAGTCTGGCTCTTCCAGCAGCTCACTCTGCCAGCTCTGCTTGAAAGTCTCTCCTCAAAGTGCAAAACTGTAAAAAAAACCATAGTCCATTTATGTCATCCTGATGCCTATCTGTTTCCAACATTTTTATCTGGAAACTCATAAAGCGTCTTGGGGCAGGCATGTAAATACTGCTTCAATTTCCTCCACAGGATTTGACAGGTAGCATACTTGTTGGGATGGGCTGAAGCCTTCCCACCTGGGCTCCCTCCAGGCAAGCACATGGCCATGTTCTAGGGCTCCTTCTCCAGGATGTTTTGAAAGAGAGAAGACTGCCCTGAGAGACAACAGTTTAGCCACTTACTGTGGCCCATTTTACGTACTAAAATGGATTCAGTGAAAGAGGCTAAGTAGCTAAAATTGACAGCTGTTGCAGGGCTGGATACAGTTCAGGGACTAGTGGTACTTGTTGCCACAACCCGCTTTACTGCCTGGCTGTTGTGGCTTGGTTTCAAGCGCAGCTCTGTACCTGTCTGGGAAGAATCACTGCAGTGACCCGATGCTGGTGGCTCTGCCCAGGGGCAGCCTGCCCTTCCTCCTGTCCTGCTCCTGCCCACCAGACCTGCTGAGGGGCAAGGCTGTTGCACGAGGCCCATGCTGGGAAGAGGAGTTTGCATCATCCCAGCATTAGTTCTCCCATCAGGCACCCATCTTCTGCCCCCCGTGCCAGAGTGAGGATAAACCAGAACCTACCACAGAACATACTGAAACAAAGTTAAAAAGGCAGCCCTAAACAGCCTATACAAAGACTGTGCCTGACACCCTGGGCAGATTTTATGTACCCATCCCTATAATGTTTCCCCGTGCTGGCTGCTGGCTTATTTTCCAAAGCGCAGTTGTTCAGGAGGTGGCACGAGGCTCAAATGATGCAGCGGTTGCCATGGAGAGAAGCTTGAGTTTGCACTTTATTTATTTTATTTATTTCTGAATGGCAGCATGCTGCAGTACGTAAAATCCGCATGGCTTGCTAGCACACAGGATACCACAAACCAGGGGCTGTGTTCAAATATAACCTGTCTTTGGAAAAGCACAGTAAAAAGCTGAGCCTCATTTGCAGCTGATTTTATTTCTTATTTGGGATTGGATTTCCCTGGAGACTCATGTCTGAATTGTCCACTGAAGCAGAATTAACACCTACCTGAATTAAATGACAGGTTTTTTTTACCTGATACAAAGACACTTGATGCCAGTGCTGTAAAATATTCCATTTCAGTAAGACATTCAAGAGTGAGTGTAACATGGTCTTTTATTCCTTTTTATTTATTTATATAGCAACTAGAATCATGCGGAATCCTTCCTGCTTCCATAAAAAGGACTTAATTTGCAGAGTAATATTTACAATTAATTAGCCACTGAAATTTGTCCTTCACCATTACAGCAAATCTTGCCATGCTAAAGTGACACAGAAGAAATGTCACATTATTTTTAAATGCACTATATCTAGAGATGCCAAAGCAGTATGCACTAGGTAGGTGCAAATCATGCCCTGGATAAAGAATCTTTTTTTCTTTCATTCACTCCCTACCCTCAAGTTTTGAAGGTTTTACAATAGTCATTGCTTGGAACTAAAAATTACAGGAAGATCCAGTCTGTATTTGTGCCACTGTCATTAAACAAAAAGTGTAGAAAGATAAAGTAATTTTTAAAAAATTCTATTGATTTTGAGTGAGCTGAGGACACGGACATGGGAGGCAAGATTTGTTCTGTCTGGATAGTATAATTTTTACCTTACATAGAAAACAAACGTAGCTTTCCTATATCTATTCCCTCATAAAAATAAGTTATGTTACTTATAGAAATATAGTATACTGGGTGTAAGTAGAGATCTTAAAATTCTGCTTCTGACATTTGACAGACTCAAGGTCTGTACCTTATCCAGTGTTCTCTGCATTCCCTGCTGCCTGGGGAAAGAGACATGCCAACCAGCCATAGAGGCTCTGCAGGATGAGCACTATGTCTTTCTTCTTACTCACCTCCCATTATATACTGCCAGTTACTTTGACAGTGCTAGCTACCTTTTAATTGGTTTGGTAGGTATTATACAGTTAGTCATATGCATGGATGATTAACTAAGCCAGTTCATACCCATTTTTAAATTCAAATCTAAGGAGCAATATTAAATATTGTTCTTCTCCACAAGATGAAATAGAGGGGTAATCAAAGGATAGAATAAGGATAAATAGATAAAAAATACAATTAAAACAAGGATGAAAAGATCCATAGTTATAAAGGGATGGAAATTAATAGATGGGCGACTCTGCACTATGAGAGTTATTTAATGGTCCACACACTTGAACTGTATTACAGAACTAATTTCAAAGTAATATCTTTCATTAGCACAATGTATGTATCATTATGTCAAAGAAGTAACATCAAGCCTTCATTCTCGCCGAAGAAGGTCATATGGCCTGTTGTCCTTGCATGGGAGAGCAGGCCAACAATTCAGCACTAGAAAAGTTAACACTGAACTTTCCAAAAACTTGCATGGGAGTCTTACAGGACTGAAGCAAGCATATATCAGAGAAAAGTCCCTGAAAGAGTTAGTCAACAAAATGTCAGTTGTAAAGATATTTGAGACTGCAAAGGGAAAGAAACCCACTTAATGCATATAAATCATTTGTCATACTGTGTGTCACTTGGTGTGACCTCGATTTTAGAAATCAGATGTGGCATTCAGGCAACCTTAAATATGGACATTGGTAAAATCAGCTGCTAAGAGAGGTCTAGGATGCAGCGTCTTCTACTTTTCACTGGTAGCTTCTCTGTTGGTCAGAAAATTTCCCTTATGGTAACATGGCAAGGTTTTGAAACGTTACCACTGCTAAACTAGGCTTCTGAATCCTTGCTGAGCTCTACCACCATCTAAAAATCATAGGCCAGGAAGCTGATTTCTGTTTGAATTTCCACAAGGGCTTGATCTTTCGGTGACACTCATGATAACACACATTGACAGCATGGGGTGCAGTGCAAAGACCTTCCGTGCCACTGGGCAGAATCCTATCTCTCAGCAGCTGGGAGCTGCATCACATGCTCTTCCCATTCCCACTCTGAATTCCCCAACACATGCCTTCAGCTCCAGAGGCAGGCACAGAGAACAGGAAGGTGGCACCCACCAAGCGTGGAGCAGAGTTGGGGATCTCCTGCCAGGGACTGGCATTGGAGAGCCTGTCCCTACACTTAGTGGCATGCAGGATATTGATGGTAAAAACCACCACCCCACAAAACAGCCCTGGATTCAGTTTTCATTATTCACTTTAACCTTTCAGGAGCAGATCCTAACATTTGATTTCTGTCTGCTATGCCTACAGAGCCCAGCAGTGTGCGCGACCAGCTGCAAAATGCAGTTAACTGGTTGAAATTGCAAACAGGAGATTTCTAGGCTTCCCCTGTACAAGTTGACATAGTAGGTGACATATCAGCTTAAAAAAATCTTCATACACTTGAACAGATTTTATCCATGATACCAGAGTGGCATCCTCCCAGACCTTGAGAAATTCAGTTTTGCTGAAATCTGTGCTGTTACAGACCAGCTACTTAAAAAGGGTTAAATACATCAGCCATTCTATTCAAGAAATGAACAGGAGTGAAAAATGCAACTCCTTAGAGACCAGCCTATCCTCTGGGCAGAACACTCATATCAGTCACTAAGGAAAACAGGGTCTGCTTCTTAGAGCATGACAGAAGGGAAAAAATCCCAAACTCCAACTAACATATATTTGCCAAACAAACCCCAGTGAGTTCTTTGAAAGGGTGACCAAGGAAACAGATGATAGAAAGGTGATGAAAGCAATCTGTCTGTATCTCACCCAGGCATTTGATAAACTGTCAGATCAAAAACTGGTGGGGAAATGATAAGACAGGAACAAGCACTACATTGACATCAATTAAAAGCTGTCTGTCATCCCTAACCAGAAAATGTTAAGTTATTAAGTAACTATTTAAAAGGTGGAGAGGCAGAGGTCATGACACTGGCATGTCCCAACATCTGGGTTCATCCTGAGATTCTTTTACTATATTTTATGTATGATTTCTTAGGATTTATTTAGAATTAATAAAATAAAATAGATGAAATAGGAGGAGGACTTATCCCTCTTATGACTGTTACTGCAATTCAGAAAATATCTAGATTCTACATATGTATTTATTTCTCCACGGATTTTAATTTAATAGCATTATACTTCCTTACAAAATGAATAGAAAAAGTCAGCAAAAAATAAAAACCAGGTTATTGAAAATTATTTTTATGACTTGAGATCAGGGCCATGCTGTATATGCCACACAAAACACTCAGAAGGCCAAACAATAAACTCTCTTTCACAGAAGTCAGTCGAAAACCCACACATTGATCTTAATAAAACACACAGATCTTATTCTAGGTCCCTACTCAAAGGAATGCCAAACTAAAGCCTAGGTAGTGGGGAACCTCTGGAATTTCTGGAGAAACAGCTGAAATTCAAAGTGCAGCATGAAAGAAAACAACAAAAATTGAGGGCAAACTTGGGGTTTGTTCTAGCTTGACACAGAAAGAAATTAAGTAAAGAAGAATGAGACTCTGTTGAGATTCTAACTAAATGAGATGATTCTGCAAAATTTCTTTCACTTGTCTCTCTTTGTATATGATTCTCCATTTAACTCTGTGCAATTGCAACTTTTCAGTTTTAAGAGATGTTCATAATTCAGGATCAGATCTCGTATGACTTGTCAGTTTTTTAATAACATATCTTCAATTTACATTCAGACTTCAAGAAAATGGGAAATTTAAAAAGATTAAAGCATTTGTGATAGTCTAAAGCAAGGAATTGCACTGCCTAAAACAAATATTCATTTTTCCGTATCTTCTTATTAATAATACATGTATAAAGCATATTAAGAACTACAAAACACAAATATGCCACACTTCTTTCTCTACTGCAGTATTCAAAGCCACTGATAGCTGATGAATAACAACTTCAAAAGCTTGTGAGAATACACTTCCCACTACCTCAGCAATACAAAGAGCTTTAATCTCAAGATGATAGGTTTACAGAGGTACTACTTAAACATAAAAGTTTAATCAATAACCTAAAAGACCCATGTACAATGTAATTTTTTAATATATCTCTGTACAACAGAAAAGACATTGGACATGAAAGTTATATATTTCATGTTCATGATACGGAAATTTTCAAATTGGGCCTAGTTCAATATACAGAAGCCATTAGACTAAGAAAAATGTGATTTTTTTTCCCCTCCCTTACTTTTTCACCCATGGAATATGGAATGGTTCTCTACCGGTGTCATGTGGAGCTACTGCAATCTAAACATATTATCAGCAGCAACAGAAATGTTTTTTCCTTTAAAAAACAAAGGAATAGCTGCAACAACTCTCCCATAGTAAAACTGGCAGCTCTGGGCAGGTAAAGGTACCAGTTCTATTCCTTGGGTGTTTTGCACTACTGTGGTTCAGCATGCTTTTTCTGACTGGCAGCTGGAAGGAAGGATAGAGGCAGCTCCTTCTCACAGCCACAGAGTGCCCTCATCATCAGCTCATGACAGTCCTCACCGTTAGACACTGCTGCACGTACATGATCCTAAATTCCCTCAACAACAAACAGTGCAGTTAAGAAATTACTCTTTTGACTTTTCACTTGGGTGCTTCACCTTCCTGTACAAAGAGTATTAGGAGTCTCATTGCTAATGGAAAGCTTTACGAAAGACAATGCAAAGTAAAAAAGTAAGAAAAAAAGCCCAAGCAAATATTAGACCTGATGAAAACTTCCAGGTGCTTTTATTTAAATAATGTGCATCTGTTTTACAAAAAGGTGGCTAAATCATCTTAGTACCAGGACTTTTAAAATATTTTCAATATGTGACTCAAAACTTCCAGAACCATCTCTAATTCCATATTACTTGAAAAGCTTCAAATTGCTAGGTGAATGCATTCAAGAACACAATTTTTTTACAATGCAAGTAACGAGATTTTTAAAGATTCTTTATGAGACACCATCACAGAAGACTGAAATTTGCTATGAGCAAGTTTCCAGTTTGATGGGAAAAGGAAAAATCACTTCCCAAAACAGTTAAATTAATCAGAAAATTGTTGTTGAATATTTTTACCACACACTGTCATGCGCATGCATTTATATTTCTTTGGTGTTTTGCACTATAATATCTCAATACTAATACAACATCTACTCTGTCTGCACTAAGAGAGTGCATGTTTCAGAATAAGGACCTAAATCTACCGTGATACTTTTTATAATGCATATTTTAAATATTCCATGTGCTTCCAAAATTCTTTTGAGGCTCTTGCTTGGAATCCTGGCCTAAAACTTTACTGCCTCACTCCCATCTGAATTCTCTATGTGATGAGTAGTATCATAAACATTTGTAGTGATCTCTTGTAAATTTAATAAAATGTTACAGGTTAAGGTTTCAACTACAGTTATTCATACTTACGATGCTTCCTTAACACTCTTTGCTGGTGCTCTCACCAGTGCCTCCATAATGCAAGTGCCTTTGATTAACATCAACTTGGGAGTTCACTGAGTCTCAAATAAAACCTACAAACATTGATGGGACTGCTTTCATTCATTTCAGCTTTCTTGGGACCAGACCTGTAGGAATATAGCCATATAATAATGCTGCTTCTAGAAGGAATCAACAGAACTCAAATGCAGAATAAGATAGTACCTGTATCTGAAATATTCAATTCCAAAGACTCTTTGAACTGAAGTGGAAACAGCTGCATGGCCAGGAACATCCTAATGTACTGACTAAACACTAATCATGTACTGGAAGCATACTGTTTGCAGCAAGAGTAACACAAATGCAATGCATTAATATTCATGATTATCACATGTATTATTAGTATAATTAATGTCCATTCATAAATCCATGGGCATGGGTTTCGATAGGTGGACTACCCATTCTTACGGCAAATGCAAAATCAGCTGGACAGCCAGGTTTGCAGTGTTGTGACCACTGATAAAAAGTTTGGCCAGTGGCTGGATACTAGTGGCATCTCCACACCTTAAAACTGGGGTCAATTATTTAACATCTTCATCACTTTCTGGAAGGGGTGGCAGTCCCCTGTGAGCAGCATCAGTTTAGGGGAAAGGTCAGCACAATGCCTATTATTACTGCTATTCACAAGAGCCTGACAGAGAAACAGGCTGACAATAAACTTGTGGTGTGCAAAGATAAATGCCAGGTCCTGCATCTGGCGTGTAATAGCTTCTTGCCTCAGCTGAGGCTGGTGGTCAACTGATTTCAAGGCAGCTTTGCAGAAAAGGACTTGGAATTCCCGGTGGATGGAGTTGAATATGACTTAATGGGGCACCCTTGAAGGCTTTCAAATATTGGACCAGGTTCTCTAGAAAGGCTGCACATATCTCCATCCTTGGAGATGTTCAAGCTTGACTCTACAAGGCCCTGAGAAACCCCAGGCTGGCATTGCTTTGAGTGCAACCTGGACCAGATGTTATGCAGAGCTCCCTTACAATTTGTATTACTTTGTGATTCTAGATTTTAACAACCTGCTCATAAAAAATATGGAATACTATGCATTTACACTGATTGGAAAAGTATTAGCTCTGTTGCATACTACATCAACCTGCCTCCATCTTTTATGAGTGAATAGAATCATACTTGAGTATTCTTGTGTAGCATCATATCCTGTTCAATTTCCACTTCATAAAATTAAGACAGCATATTTGTCATCCTTAAAGCAAGAAATAATTTTGCAAGTCTGACACTGCAACAATGAAAGTACAGCATACTCATAAGGCAGATATTTTCTAGCTAAAAAGAAAGAATGCTAGCATCTGTTTTATATGATTTAGTGGTCACCTTCTGCATAGATATAGCACACCATCCGTAGCATATGCTCTTTGCTCAGTATGTTTAATAAATAGATTGCCTTCTGTTCATTTGATAACACCAATTTACTTGCCTTAAAAATGACTTTGCATGCCCTAAGAAAATATAACCTCATAGAATTGGACTGAGCCTATAAAATGGCATTTTTTGACATCACCATGCAATTAAGGGGCACATCCCTGAGTGCACACAGCTACTTGGAACACGAAAGTTTACTGTACTCCTTTCCACTGCTAATTGACCTCTTCTCCAGTGTACCTGTCCATGACACTCTGCTTACCATGTTTTTCCTAAACCCCCTTTTTATTATCACATGGATTTTTATTACGTCCAGACTAAATGTGTTGCTATGCTTTAGTTAACCTGAAGCCTTTGAAGAGAAATTAAAGACTCTACTGTGTTGTTTCTTGGAGGCAGTAAAGTTCTTTGCTATGAAGATGTAATGTGTGCTTGTGATTGTGTCACAGCAGCTGTATAAATATCAAGTTTGTTCTCTGTTGAATGTTGAAATTTTCTGTCTCTGCATGGGTTTCCTCCTGTCTGTCACTATGTTCTGGGTATCATCTTTCCTGCACTTCCTGTGGTTTCCCTTTACTTTGCCTCCTTTTGTCTTTCTGACTTACAACAGAAAACAACAAATGAATGTAAGCTATTATATGACACAAAGAATGTGGCTTCATCTTGTCCTTGGTTTTATTGATATCTGTAGTTTTACCATAACTCATTCTAATTGTCCCTCATGCAATAAAATTCTATTTATTTTAGAAGAGAGGGAGTGTCAGTACCTTCTAGGAAGTGATGACCTTTAAAATACCAGTATGTACTGATTCAGTACAGTAACACCACCCAGCAATTGAATTTCAGGCATTACCTGTATCCAGATAAAACCAGTAAAAATAAACGCCAACTCTTCTTCTAAGGCACAGGGTTGAAAACAGCCACTCTGAAGTGCTGCAGCTGAAGCTCTCTACTATTGAGCTGAAGCTCTTCATTCTCTGAACTCTCCTACTTTGGATGACAGTTTTTCCTTAGTAAAACTCTGTATTAAAAAGTCAAATAATGTGAACTGTAATTCAGCTGCAGTGGTGCTTTTCCTTGATTCTGAGGAAATACAGTGTCTCTGCTGAGAAACAAAGTATCAACTGACATTAAATTTCACACAATCATATTGATAACCATCCTTCAAAGGACTTCATTACTTCAATTAGATTTCAAAGGCACAACAGCAAGAAAGTGATGGTTCTGGACATTCTAAATAGGATATATTTCACTGTACAGGTTTTGCAAGTTGATGGAACATTAGGATTAGTTTATTTGCAATACAGATTTCTGAATTTCTCTCTTTGTAGAAATTACTTTTGCCACACCAGTCATTCAAATGCATCTCATTCACCTGCTGATAGTCCATAAGACAACACAATTTAATTGAGATCATAGCTTTTCCCTCTGAGCACATGTCCAAATTCTGAGGCACATAAATACTCCAAAGATAAAAATAACTTAACACATTTGAACATTTAGTTTCTATGGAGACAAATAAAAGTAAAATGTCTAATGTGAGTTTATATTCAGCCTGATGCCTTACAGGTTAGAAGCACTTCATTAAGCTGTAGACACAGATATTATTCCATAAATAAAGACATACAATAATAAAAGAGAACCACCCAGAATCCCAAATCCTGTGCTTTTAATGTGCACTTGTGTAGTCTAGTTGTGTAAGAAATGCTGCTGGCAGCCAGTTCCTGTTTTTGTATTCCCACCCTACTTTACAGCCTTATTGATAGACAGAAGATATAGTTTGTGTCATTTTTAATAGAAAAATCCTTTCGTTGAAACATGAGAAAATGCAAAAGTCAGGACTTTGAGGCTTCTAGCCTTCACTCCGTGGTTAGAGAATAGTAGCTACAGAGTTAACTGCTGCAAATGCCTGATGCTGCTAGGTCAAAGTAATGAATGTTACATGTCTGACCTTTTAAGCCAGGATCAGCAAAAAAAGCCCTGAAAAGCACAGGATCATGATTAGAGCTGTAGAAGTACTCGTAAGACTTCTTTCAGGCAGTTGGATACAGAGCCCACTCTTAAAAGTGCATTTTAAGTGGCACTCTAGTCAGTCTTAAAGATCATATTTGAAGAGGTGTTGTTCACAATTATCATCTGCTTTAATGGTGTTTTCTGAATCATGTGCTTCTGCAAGCCTTATTAGTTAGCTTAATGTCTCAGTCAGCTCTTCCTTCTCACAAGCTGCAGGTAAAATACAACATGAGATTATCAGTACTAAGGGTTTCTGTAAAGATTTTTGCCAGGCTTTGATGATTATGCCTGAGCTGACTTCCACATGATAACCGTGTAAGTTGCCATTAGCACAGCACTGGGCTTCAGCTCAGTTCCCAGCAGGGCTTTTTTAGCTCCGAACTGTACCACATTAAATATGGCTGCAAGGTTTTTTGGCTTGAAACTTGCTCATAAATGACCAGCTCAGAGCCTGAGCAAAATGACTATAAATACAGACATCTAGAAGAACCATGAATTAAAGTGTGGGAGCCAGACTTGGCCACCTTAAGTTGATCTAACTTACTTGATTTTTATATTATTAAGCCTGTTTATCCACCTGAGGATCTGCCAAATGTTTTGTGCTAAAAAGGACCAGCTAAAATTTATTGTGCAAAAAGATATAAAAAGCAAAGAACAGCAGCATAAAGCTGGGCTCAGTGGACAGAAGTTCCACTGCCTGCTGAGCTGACTAATCCCAGTGCAGAGACAGGCAGGAGCAACGCCGAGAGTGTTCCCGAGCGGAGGCTGGCAGCGGCGAGGCCCCTGCCCCTGCCCCGGGCAGGTCTGTGTCTGCTCAGTGCCTGCTCACCCGGCTGCCGGCAGCTTGGAGCCAACACAGATGCTCCCCCCAGCCCCCTCTCAGTTGTGCCTCCCATGCCTGCTAGCAAAACTGTGTTCAATTCAGCCTTCTTTACTGGCAATGAGTGCCCATAACAACACTTCAAGCACTGGATTCTCACTTACTAAATCCTGCATTTTTCCACCTGAAGGTTTGTTATGCTGCAGACCTGCCCAAGGAAGTTCTGTACAGACTGACCCCTTTCTTTACATGTTTAGTTGCCTACCCATGGGACTGGTTACAAAGATTCACCACTCAAATAAATATTAATTTAGGGATGTCTCATCTCCATTTCCCACAGCATCATTAATATTAGTTGCCTGCAACTGCCATTTCACTACATTTTCTTATTTATATATGCCTTTTTTGTACTTTTGGCATAGAATTTTAAGAAGACCTGACTTGTGCAATCAGGTTGTCCATTGGTTTGGCAGGTTGCAACTAACTCTGAACTCAAGGCCCGATTTAAAAGGGAATAAGAATTACTAGAGATAATTTGAGAAAATCAGAAAATGAGTAGGGAAATGCACAATAGTGACTCCACCTAGGCAGAAGCCATCCGTGACACTGGCAGAAGTCGAGTGCCCAGATGGCACACAGGTATTAGCTGAGCAATGCTCATACAGTTGCAGGGTAGCAACAATATTGCCACTGTATGGGCTGTTATGTGGGATGAAAAGTCAGACAATGAACACAATTCATGGGGAACTGGATTCAGTATTTCCATTTTTCTAAGTAGGAACTCATTTTGTGCGAGTAATCGTGTCCATCAGTTATCCTGATTAATTAAGTCTTGCCTATGTACTTGATACCTTATCAATTCTTATGAAGAGTAGCTGATTGAAAAAATATTTTACTCATCATTCGCTAAAACCCCAAAAGGAGATTTATATTACTCAGCTAGAATTCTACCACAATACTTCCAAGTACTTTCAAAGCCTGAACATATCTTGCGTGTTTATTTGGCTCAACAAGAGCAAAACTCTCTGCCTAAATGAATCTTGGCAAACACTGTTGAGTCCATATACAGTCAATGTGGAGATAAAGTGCTATTGGGTGAACAGGCCGCTTTTCATCTAATCTTAAAACAGACATCTTAAATAGGTGATGAATAGATGAATCTTATCCTGAAAGTACTTGCTTCTCTCCATTTATTGTAGAGTCTGAGGTAACTAGCTTTAAGAGACACCTAGAGTGTAAATGCTTAGAGTCAGGTGGAATGAATGTCACCTCTGAAATTCAAATGTAGAGTCAGATACTTAACGTACAAATAAATCATGTCTAGGATTCCACAGTGAATTTCCTTAAAAAGAGAAACAAAATGAACCCGGCAAGTCTCATTAAACCCCAGCTGATTTTTTTCCTCTTGAGTAAAACCCAAAGAATAAATCTTTTTTCATTTCAAACGTTCTTGTGCTGTATCTCCAATACAGAAAAAGTGGGCCTGAACAGTTAGGCTAACATGAGAGACAGACACACTAGTCACTACTTGGAAGCAGAGACCTTTCCTGCTGTCTCCTGTTCCAAACAAGCTTTTCTGTGAGGCCCAAATTTGGTAGCTGATGGCACAACCTCCCACACTGGTCTATGGCATACTGCAAAGAAATCCCCATAGTCCCTGCCATCCCCAGTCCTTCGCATTTCCTTCAACCAAATCTTGTCAGTTTTAACTGTTTATTTTGCCCCAACTGAAGAAGATGAATACCTGTCTAGGATGATTTAGCCAGACTTAAAATTGTCTTTTAGGAAAAAAAAAGCAGTGAAACTGCAAAGCAAAACAAATAAGACAACCAAATTCTAGAAGGTAGTTACTAACAGTATTCTTCACTACCTATGTAGACTATTTCTTACCCCAAAACCTTCCAGAAGATGACTCATACATGTAGGGACACTAACACACAGGGAAGGCTTATACCACAATGCCTAATGAGTCTGTGAACCCAGCATTGATTGACCATCTGACACATGCCTCCGCACACCCCTGAGACCTGGCCCACAGATCACCCAGAGCAGAAGGTGCTCAGTGTGGGCTGAGCTGCCCATATTGCTGAGTAACTGGAAGCGTGGAGGGCAGGGCACAAAAGGCGAAGGCCACTGCCCTCCCCTTCCTCACACCCACATGGGTGCAGGTTGTGGAGAGGCTCATGTCCAGAACTGCAAACTCGGAGGCGGGAGCTTCCAGCACCCACTGTCCTGCCGCAGGCTGTACTTCTCTACTGCCTAACTTATGGAAATCAGCTTCCAGAGCTGACCTACTTGCTCTAAGGGAGGCCCTGTGAAGTCAGGGCCCCAGCTATGGTCCTACTTATTTTCATGCCAGAGTCTGATAATGAAAACTCAGGCAAATCAGCAGTACAGTTTTTAGGGATATTGAACTTAGTATCAGGGCTCGAGAACAGTATGAGTTGCATTAACAATCCAGAAGAAAGGTGTACTAAATCTGGTCCAGAGTGTTTATAGATTTATAATACTTTAATTTTTTATACTTTTTAGAAATATTGAGAATATAAAGGGTACTTTGAAAACAGTTTAAGACAGTGACAGTTTATACTTCTATCTTGTCTTAACATGGCTGAAACCTTATCTAGCATTCTCTGCATATCTACCACTGATGGGAAAATAGGTTAGACTTCAGCTGTGTAAGTATGAAAAATATTTCAAACACCCAAAATACCTCTATTTCAAGAAAAAATAATTTGCTATATTGTGCAAATTAACTAAGATTTTGGTATCCACTTGAGAAAGATCTTGTTCACAAAATTTGCTTTTGTCTCAATAAACAAAAAAGATGCCTTCAAAGACATAAAAAGCTTGAAACATTCATATCATCATATTCCTAATTTTTATTGCAGACATGTCTCCTATTGCATAACGAATGTGTTGGAGAGGTTTGTAAAAGGTCATGCAAACTGTAGGCAATATTTTAAAGACTAAGCACTAAAATAGAGAGAAAGAGCTCAAGAAAACAGAAAGCTATGATCTTAAATAGCAAAATAAGAACACACTACATAACTTTTTTGAGTTTATGAGGAGTGAATAGTGTAACATTTATTCAGACCATGAAGTTCACTAATATCATTAAAATGCGTGACCATCAACAAACAGCCATAATCCACCTTGACAGAAGTCAATGCATCAAGCAAATCCTGACTTGGGAGTCCTGTCATTTTCTTAATTGGAACAGTAACTGGGTTTGTTTGAAAGAGTGAAATGTATTCCTCATCTTAAATTATACCAACAGGTAACAGAAAAATCAGACAGAGCAGAAAGATTGCAGAAATGACTAGAAAATAAATGCAGTTGAAGACAAGTTCCTGGAGACAAAACTTATTTAATTGAAAGGAATCAGATCATGCAAGGAAAGTTGTTTGTGAGATCAGGCAGGAAGGGCTGTAAAGCTTTTATTTTAAAAATATGTCAGAATATTTTGAGCTAGGACTTTAATATCTCTGGAAAGCTCCATACATATTACAGAGTGGGGTGAATAGTGTCACCCTCATGGTGCACAGGGGAGGGAAAAGTCAGAGCAGTGTACCCTTTTCTCACTCAATGTAAAGTGTCATGGCTCAATTATCTTCAAAGGCATTACAATAATGCACACCAGGGGAGGAACCACCCCCCAGTTCTGTGCAGGCCCTAACAGGGAAAACTTGGCTGATGGCTACAGAAGAAACAAGTGCAATAGTCAGATAATATCTCTGTACCACTGCAGACTGTTGCTCAGGATTACATCTGTATGGGCTCTATTTACATGTTGTGATGGTTTTGGCAGAGGTAGAGTTAATTTTTTTTCACAGCAGCTGCTATGGGGTTGTGTTTTGGATTTGTGCTGTAAACAGAGCTGATAATACAGGGGTGTTTTGGTTATTGCTGAGCAGTGCTCACACAGCCAAGGCCTTTTCTGCTCCTCACTTCACCCCACCCCACCAGCAAGGAGGGTGTGGGTGCACAAGGGGTCTGGAGGGGACATAGCTGGGACAGCTGATCCCAAATGACCCAAGGGATATCCCACACCATATGGTGTCATGCTCAGCACATAAAGCTGGGGAAGAAGAAGGAAGGTGGGGCCATTCAGAGTGATGTCTTTTGTCTTCACAGGTCACCATTACAGGGGATGGAGACCTACTTTCTTGGGGACAGCTGAATGAAGTGGTGAATGAATTCTTTACTTTGCTAGCATGTGCAGCTTTTGCTTTACCTATTAACCTGTCTTTATCTCAACCCATGAATTTTCTCACTTTTACCCTTTCAATTCTCTCCCCTTGGAGGGGAGTGAGCAAGTAGCTGTGCTAGCTGGGGTTAAACCATGACATTGTGTAAATGAAATGGGCCTGGGCCATCACACAGGCCGGGAGGCTAGCTGACACTACACAGCTCTTGTTTGTACCGCTGAAATCCTTCATCCCCTCTTCCACTTCTACAAATAAGATGCCTGCATTCAAACTGTTTTTTGGGAAAGATGCATTGCCAACCTAAGTCCTTGAAACACTCGTAGGCATACACACAAGAAGTGCACTGATACTTAACTATGCAGATGGCCACATGCCAGCGAGGGAACTCAGACCACAGCCCACATCAGTTTACTGCGGCAGATGCAGTCACAGGCACTGGCAGTACGGTTCACTGAATTGGTACAGCTGCGACTCAGACCAGATGTAAAAAAAAGGGATGACCTGCTCCTACAATAGATGAGGCTGGATAATTACAGACATGGAGGAAAGGAAGGTTTGATCAAAGAAAAGCAAGAGGAAAACCAGTTTTTATTCCTACCTGTATTTCCCTCTGTTACCGTGACAGAGATCCCAGCAATGACCCACCAGATGCTTGAAGGCACATTGTACCAATCTTGTGTTAGTTGATGCCTCGCTTGTCCAAGGAATGTACTTGCTCTGAAGATACTACAGCATCTCCATATTCCTAAAGAATTGCTTTCATCTCACAATATTCAACTACCTTACTAGGATTCCATACTTAACAAAAATATAGCGTTCCAGGGAAAATATCTTTCGTTTGGCTTGTTTCTGGTCTCTTGCAGACAGATAGTTCCCTGTTTATTTAGCAACTATACAATTTGATAAAATGATGTGGAAAATATGAGTTTCAAATTCCGGTCTGCAATCTCAAGACAAATATAACACTTTTCTATTAAGTAAGAAACAAACAGTGACAGTGGGTGCATCTTAGATGATGTGGAAAGTGTTACAAGAATGCAAGTAATTCTCTCCAAGAAAACAAATTTTTGGCTAGATTCAGTGAGAATGTTTTATGAGATGTAACAGGAAATGAGGTTTTGGATAGAGCTCATGAGGGCTTGGGCTTCATTTCTGAAGCCTATCTTAATATTGATTTTTTTTGCTACATCTCAACTCAGAACAAAAACTGATATAAAGATGACACTGAAAGAAGGCAGGTAGAGTCTTAATTGCAACATGCAGAATAAACAATGTTTGCTTAGAATGATTTGCATTTTCCAGTAACTGTATGTATTTAACGCACTGACAATAGATACATAAATCAGATTTAAAGGCTGATAACTTCCTGATTATGTTGCAATTCAAAAACTGCCCAGTTCATTACGACGAAAGATATTTCTATGGAATGATGTGTTATTTCAGCATTTGCTCTTGGGGATTACTGCCCAATATTGTCATTAAAGCAAAGCAAAAACCTGATGGTGGATGAAGTATAAACATTGCTTTTTAGAGTAAGATGCCATAAGTATTGTAGCTCAAGCGCTTACATAAAAATTCGTGAGCTACCATTTCCATAGCAACAGGCAACATAATTCAGCTAAGATAGCTGCTTTCCATTCTAGCGACTTCATTGTCATTGCAGTTTACAAAACACAAAAGTATGTCTTCTAAGACTCTAATACAGTGAACAGACAAAATGTTGGAAATGCTGAGGAAGGCATAGGTTTTATTAGAGATGCAGGACAATAAAATGCTTCTTTCTCTTCTCACCTGTATTTCATGGGATTCTCTACCATCCTCAACTCACCACATACTAATCTAGTTCTCCTTGTGGTGCAGGGGATCCAGTGAAAGGCATCTGAAGCTGGCCTGTTTCTTATGTTAGTCTGATTCTTTCTGGAATGTGCAGAAGCAGTTTCTTCACTGGCCAATTCCTACTTTCTCTCCTTCCTCCTCTCAGCTACCAAAATAAAATTCACTTCAATGCAGAGAGTCAGCACAACAAATTTGGGGCACCTGTTAAATCTCATATTGAGCCTACACACAGTTACTAATTTAACACACTGCTGACACACTCCTGTAGTCGTAAGTCTTTTGCTTCCCCAGTGGTTCAGTGAATCTTGTTATTAATCTGAATCACTTTAAAGTGCTTTTTAAAAACATCTGGCTCCATATTTTTAAATGTAAAAAAAAAAATTCTGAGAAAAAAATTTAAAATAGGAACTTAAAAAGACATCAGAACTACTACTCTCACTAAAGGTAGTCTGAAATTTCACACTTGAGTAGCTGTGGTCCAAATGGAAAGATCAGGGGGAGCACCATCAATTTCTACCTACTGGAAGTAGAGGATTGCAGCCTTGCAAAGAATAATGTCTTATACTATTTTCTCAGTGAGGCTGGAAGAATTCCTTTTGAAGGAGAAATCTGATTGATGTCAGCAAGTGAATCACCACCTGTCCATGGGAAATGGATGCTTTTGAAAGCAAGCTGTATTGGACACTGCATTTGATAGACTCTGTAATGAAGTGATGCCTCTGTCTCTGAAGTTCTCCTGAGCTGAGCCCCTGACAGGGACCCTAAGGCACTCACCTCCTCATAGATTTTCCTTACTATAAAGATATGCAGAAGGTAAAAACACTAAGTTTTGAGCTTCACCACTGAGAATTAATTATACATGATAATAGGACACAGATAACTTATCTGACTCCTAAGTTATTTTCTCATTTTGGCAAGTTGAACAGTGCACCAAAGACAGACACTGGCACAGGTAGCTGGAAAAGGAGCTGAGATGCTGGAGCACAATCACTTGTCTTGTGGGTTGGTTACATGATTATTTGTCAGGAGCAATTCAGAGATCAAGATTGAGATGCAATTTATGCTACGTATGAACTTCACCTAAAAAATGTATAAAATGTAAACATGGCAGTTGCCTTTTGTTCCAGCTACAGTGCAATTCATGACTCCTTACAGCCAAAGATCCTGCCAAAGGAATAATCCTCTACTTCTACATCCCTCCAAACAAATATGCACAACCTGACTATCATTTCATTCATACAAACTAAATACGTATGTTCTACCACTTTGATGCAGGCTTAAGTATTCAGCTGATATAAAAAGAAAAAAGTATTACACCTACCAGAGTAATTATTACAAGGGTATTTTTATCCTGCAGTTGAACATACGCAATAAATGAGCATTAGATTATGCTACTGAAATAGTGCATGAGCCTTTATTATCCTACAGGACAAATTCTGTAATCCCCTCTGACAGACTCATAATCACAGCAATGACCAGTTTTTGACCTGTGAGGCAGGTTGAGTATCTCTGCCAAACAATACAGTAACTATTCTGTTTCTGAAAAATTGATTGTGTTTTAACCACTAGAACTGTAAAAAGCCATCTCCATATTAATTAATGGTGCCTAGTCTTGCATTTAAATCAAACACATATACACAAGCATGATCTTGAGAGATAAGTCTTACACTACCACCTCCAAAATTTATGATTACAGGAATCACAGCCATATTTATTCAGAGGTAGAGACAACCAAGGAAAACACCAGCTCCTATCACCTGTGGTCATTATGATGACTTCCTTGGCTGAAATCTGAATCAGGAAACAGTTCTAGAGCTATGTCAAAAATGAAATTTGAATTCTATCATCAAGTTTACTTTGAAGTAGTAAAGACTGCTTATGGCATTTTAGCTTTAAGAGTGTCATTTAATATTTTCATAAGAACGTGTTTGTATAGCAGTATGATTTATTCTAGTTAAAAATCTTGTAACAGCAAAGAAATATCTGACTCATGATCTATGCCATACATAAAACTTCTGGGCAGAATCTGTTGGCTTATAGAAAATAATCTGGGCATCTATTCTCCTCGGACAGTTTTTGTAATTCACAGCTCCAACTGCTCATTTCAAGAAAAGCAGAAGTTTTAGGGTCTGAAATAAATATATATTTCAAAACTATAAATTTAAAAAACATTCTGAGGTGATATACTTTTAGGGAAAATAATATTTGATAACATAATACTTAGAAAGATTAGAACTAAAATACAAAGAGATTTTAAAAAAAACCCTTCTTTTTTGTATACAGCAAACAACTAAAATTCATTAAAAAGTGCTGCTGGACCACTTAATTGGCCATTGAGGATAATAATGTTCATGATTTATATTGTGTCCTGCAAAATATATACATTTATATATATATATATTAGAAGAATATGTAGTTATATGAACTACTTATTTTGTAAAATATTCCAAGTACAACCTTCAGCTGCTACAAGCTGGCGTAAACATGTAGCTAAGGAGTAACACTGGACTGTACATAACCACAGTAAATACAAACCTCATCAATGCAGTATATTCCATATTTGTCCATTTAAGAAGTGACTACCTTATGAATTAAAAGCTTTTTCCGTATTTGCTGTGGAAACAATCTACATTTAATCCACGTCACCAAAATGAGGAAATTAAAGGAGGCAGGTTTTAAATGAGGAGTCAAAGATTGCAAGAAGCTGAGCTTTGACTGCCAACATGGTCGTCCTCTTTTCAATTCAAAAATTAAATTATTCTCCTCAAGGATTTGCCTTTGGCTCTAATTCCAATTTGACATCTTTCTTCATATGAAGTCTTGTGGACTATAGAATTTGTTTAAAGCACGTGAATGTACTTCTTTTAGGAGACCTTAACATTTCAGAGTCTTCCTTTGACCTGTTTCTCTTAACATTATGAAGTGTTGCAACAATCTACTGCAGCATCATAGTCTAAACACAGAGCTAAGACTAGGAATAGTTGAATGACAGTTTGAAAAAATTGCTGCCTTAATTGAACATTCAGGACAATTTGACAAACTCAATACTATAAATACTGTAGCCCTTCCTGCTCTCAAATAATTATATTTCAGATATTTCCAAAAAAGCATGCTTAATTAAAGAAGAATCAAGCCATGACGTCATGAATTTGCAAATCAGAGATACATCATGTAGCTCTGCAGTATCTAGCAGAGTGCAAATACTTTTTTATTTATTTTAGTGCCTTTAAATTCTGTTTGGTGGTTATGAATGAGGTCTATAATTACTCTGATTCATCCTGTGCCCTTAACATGAAATACCCCAGAGAACTTAAAAACAATAATTAATAAAATATCAAAAAATAATTAATTAACTTCACATTAAACAAGATCAAGAATTGTGCAAAACTCATTAAGACTTTGTATAACTCATGTTATATAAATGGCTAAGAAATTATTAGTAGTACCTGCTGTACCTCTATATCAACAGCTCTTTACACAGTTCTTGTTAAACAACTATGAATCATAGCAAAGAACCAAAGAAATGAGACCAAGTAATCCTAAAGAGTAAAATAAACTCAAGTGGCAAAGCATCAGTACCAAATGTCTCTCTGAGACTCCTAATTTCAAAGAAGTAGTATTTCCTTCACTTCTGAAATTGCCATGTTTTCAAGAAAAGTGTATATCCCTTTCATTTTTCCTTTTTGCATATATTTAGGCAGAAACTAAACAGGTGAAATTGAGGATACAGAAATAAACATTTGAATACCGGAATGAATCACACAACTGTCAAGTTCCTGCATGATTAGGCATTTTCATTTGTTTTCCCATCTATGTAACTCCATGACTGAGTCGCACTCTAGAGCAAGGACACACCACCATGATGTGCATGCCCCAGCTCAGCTTCCCCAGAACCCGTCTCTATCCCCATCCCAGGAAAGGTTTGCTCAGTGATGTGCAATCCTTATTGCTCAATCACCCAGAAGAGGCAGGCTCCAGAGCAACCCAGATTGTAAACAAATGACCTATTTTGGACCAGGACCCTGAAGGAGCTCAGAAAAAAAACAAATAAAAAAAATCCTATCAATTCAAAATAACATTTTAATATCGCCACCCCCCCCCCAACTGCAAACTCCAAGAGCAGACTTTTCATGTTGGTACATAATCCTTGTTTTTCTACCTGCAGGTTCATCTGGAAAACTGATATTTTGAACAGCAGGACTATGCACAGTTACATCCCAATCAAGACTCTAAAGGCAAGATAGGGTACACACAAACTTTCTGCTCAGGGTTTTCACTTGAGACAAAAAAGTCAAGGGGCAAGCCACAGAACTGGAAGAAACTAACAGAACTAAAGAGGTTATGAATTTGGATAAAATCTATACTAGATAAATACTAGATGAGTACAGTTAACGAGAGATAACTTATTTTTAGTTTGTGATTCTGTCAGTTCAATTTTACAGAAGCTCAAAAGGAGTTCAGCTGTGAGTGACCTTTTAGTTTTGTTTTGTTTACTAGCTCGTCATACTCCACCCTCTTATGATTTGATGACTTTCATTTTATGCTTTGTTTTAATTTATTTTTTTAAATCAAGCTTGTCTTCAGCCTATGCTGACAGATCTTACTTTTTTTGAACATTAAAAATAATGTTACTGAAATTCAGTAGAAAGGTTAAAAAAAATCTCCAACTCTTAGCCAGACTCAATTCACTAGGCAAGCATTTCCCCAGATAAAATCAAGATGATAGTTAGCCAAAACCAGCTGGGACTTAGTATTTTTTCCAAATTTGTTCTTTAAAAATCTGTCAGCTCTAATCAAATAACACTGAATTTGATATTCTGTTGTTTATATTCTTGAGCTAAATTCCACACAATGTTATTTGTCCTAAGCCATCCAATGTTCATTAATATTCTACCCAACCTTACATATGCTTTGGGCAAAGGCTGAGAAAAAGGATAAAGACAAGACTCTGTGCTTCTGACTCAATGCTACAGTAACTGCAAATAATACGGCTGAGCAGACACTCACAGATAAACTTTCATTTCAACCACAATACCCAGTACTGGTGTACAGATTAAAATGCCCATTTAAGTTTTTGACCCAGCAGATCTGTGAATAGGAAAGTTCAACGGGCCTTTAACTAACTTGTGAAATGATGCTTATTATATGGACAAAGTGTTATCTCTTCTGGAAAATGAGCAGCTATCTGACCAACTACCTTGATCAGATACACCCAGGCATTAGAATGGATATTTTGAGTTCATATTTGATTAGCATTTGAGACACTCTTTCTCTAAACACTTCCCACAGGACTGCACATGCCAAATTTCTATCATTATTCAAAGACCTGAGAACGCTCATTCCACTTAGCACTATCTTAGTTTTACTGACAGTGCTGAAGACAACAGTCTTTTCCCTAGACTATTAAGTGACTTTCAGAAATTAAAAAAAAAAAAATTGAAGTTGAAATCTAGCATTACATTGCCAACAGTGAAGAAGTCTTTGAAAAAATAATAGCTTTGAACCTGAGGTATTTCAGAAAACCTCAAGCCTATTTAGATGAATTGCAATAAAACAGCATTCATCATTAACACAATGAAAAACAAAGTCTGTGGATCTTACTGATGAGTTGGGTGCTTTGGGGTGGCAGTAGGGAAAAGAGAAAACACTACACGCTAAAGCAGAATTTAAACAAAAATTAACAGAGATGCAGATGGTGCATTTGGATTACCTACCATAGATTCCTAACTCAGGTGGCACCTAACTAATTTTTATGTGATCCAGAACAGGAATTCATTGGTGTGCTTCACAGCCCGTGGAAATCAAAGCAGACAACTGCTATTAACTACCTTCAGCATGGAGGTCCTCTGTGTTAAAGGTACATTCTAAATCTTCTAAGTGAGTTAATACAAGGTATTAGTTATAGGGATGGAGTCTGAGAAATGCATTTGAATGGGGCTTTAAAGTCTCTAACCTTTTTTTCATCCCACTCCTTAGAGACACATCCCGGCTAATTCTCATTCTTCTTTGGACTAATGCTCACCCAAAACTCAGTGCCCACCCAGGTTTCACCAGATTGAAACAGCTAGATTTCATGTGCTGTCATAAGAGTATTCCCTTCCACCTCAAATCTCGTGTTAGCCACATCAAACTAGGGAAAAAATGCTCATTCCTATTCTATCAGTTACCTTTTGAGATTACCACTTGCTTTGCTTGACACAGATAATCACTGTAACCTGAACTGTAGCTCAATCCTTAAAAAGGGAGAATGAAGAAGGAAGTGTTATGTACAAATAAGAAAGTACTTTACTTCTATATACAGCATTTACAAAATTCTGCATGAATATATTCTCATAGTTTTTGAAAAACAGGGGCAAGAGTTCCTAGGACAGCTGTCAGAACACCAGTCTTACAGTGTGAGCCTTAAAGAGTACAACGTGTCAAATTTACCAGAACAAAAGTTGAAAGGTACCTTGACTGTTGTATACAAATTTTTAGTAGTCATAGGGGTGATAAAATTGTGATAGTCTATGAAAGGGGCCAGGTTTGCAGATCAAGGCAATAAGTTCATCAGGCCAGGTGGCACAGGTTCTGTGTACAGAGACCTTACAACAGGTCACTGCAGTTTATCATAGACACTTGTTCAGAAAACATACCTGAAAAAGGGGTAATTTTCAGTGTTGCTGACAAAGGCATAGCAAAAGGAAGACTGGCAGCTGAAATTAGACAAATTCAACCTTTCCACAACATTTCAATTTCCTAGCACTAAGGGTAATTAAATATTGGAACGGCTTACCAGGGGAGCTGGTGGACTCGCCATTGCTTGGAGCTTTAGGACGAGATTAGATATCATTGTAAAAGAGATGCTTTAATCCAGCTTCTGGAAGTTCTCAACATGCCCATAACACTTGCAGCTCTGCATTAAGACAATGACTATAATCAAATCTCATATTTTAGGGTTTCAGCTGATCAACTGCAAGGGTTATAAAGAATTTCTTTTTCCCTTTACATAAAAACCAGACAGATACTTTTGTGTGGCTTATAATCTGATCTGTCTCTGAAGTAGCAGAGATTGCCCAAATCTACAGAAAACATGGGTCAGCTGATGCAGTTGCCAGTGGTGATAGGGAAAGTACTTTCTCTTAGACTCAAATTCACAAAGCAGTTGTATCCAAATGGGAACTCACATGAATTTGAAGTCATTTAGATGGATGCAAACCACTTCTGCCTTGGAACCTGTGTGATTAGGTCAGTGCAGAAGCAGGTTTGATCTGTCTGCCCTGCCAAGGGTCTGGCAGTAGCACCCACTCAGCATTTTACTGACACTGCTACATGACTTAAGGAAAGGAGTCATTTCATACTCTGCTCCTGCAGAGCACTGGCCAAGGGTCAAGTGAAAAACTATTGGATCACCACACCCTTAGAGGCCTCGTTAATGAAACCCACTGGATTGTGCTTTTTTCCAAGGTGAGCTAAATAGAAATCACAAACAAGTTTTGTTTGTGTTTGCTCAGTGTGAGATACAAATCACCTGTTAACACACTAAGATCATTTGGACAAATCTCTTCTAATTAACTAATTGTTAATGAAGATGCATAAGTAACACCTTGATCTCTTCTGTCTGCTGAAAGTTAATATACTTCAGCCTAACTAGAGTAATCATGTTAACACACAGGTATCAGGATTTACTGTTCTGTGTTTTCCAGCATAACCAGATACATAAGCATCCATTTTGGTTTTTAGTTTAGCTACATCTGTAACTATACAAACTGCACTATTTTAGCAGAATACTATAGTGACTTGATAATTAAATGTAAGTAAAGATGAAGGCAAGGCAGAACATTCTGCTACTTTTACCCTTTTATGTGAAAGGAGTATGTCTTACCTGTCAAATAAAGCATAAAATGAGAAATGGTTCTTCTAGTGATTTCTTTGAGCTGCACAGTTGCATGTTCATATTGTGAGTCTCCAAATAAATAACTATTTAAGTGAAGTCCACACCAGGCTTTTATGCTTATTGGCTACCTATACTGTTCTCCTACATCCCTTTGACAGTTTGTTAGATTCAAAGATATCTCTGTTTGTGCCAAATAATGGCCATTTGATGGATTTGTGCACAGCTATACCTGGAATGTAGTGCAATGCAGGCGTGTAAATCACTTGTGCTGCAATTCAGGACATTTTCCATGCAGAATAGGGATGATTTCTCTTGGCCATAATTCCGAAGCATACATATCAATATAAGGCTCTGTTGTCAGTGTTGGTCATTATGATTATGTTGTCATATTACAAAGTAAGAGTGGGACACACCATGACAGCACCATCTAGTAACATAAAATATTCATGCAAAAACAAGAGCAGACTCAACCTTTAACAAGTAGAGGAAAAAAAAAGATACACTGATCCTGCTTCTGTCAATTCTATTTTGGTGACACATGCATATATTTGACAGCAGTTATGAAGATCAAATTTAAAAGATGGCCCTAATTAAGCAGTATGTTATTCCCTTGGTATCCTTTCTCAAGCCAAACCAAAATACTCAGAATAAGAGTTTCCTCATCTGGGATGAAAATGACAAAATCTGCACTTACAGTCTTCTGACTTCTCAAACAGACATCACTTGTGCTGCTTTATTTGAGTACAGATAACTCTGACAGAATCTGTACCCAGATCTGCTCCACACTGGACACAAATTTCATTACAATGAACTTCTAAACTTTTTTTGTTCTATTGTTCTTTTTTGATCTATATTTTACAGCATACCTAATCCCTACAGTGCAAGAATGCTTGGAAAACCTCAAATGAATCTACTGTCCCATAATTTTTTAAGAATGATCTTTAAGGAAAAACTGAAGGAGGAATATTATACTATGCAGTAGACATTAGGAGCCAATGACATAATAAAGAGTAATATCATTCTAATGATAAATATCATCACAAATTTTGACTAAATATCTTTGGGATACAAATATTATGCCTTAGTTTTCACAGCCTGTTCAATTGAAGGATTATTCAAGAAAATTTTGAGTACAGCAAGAGTCCACATATTTGCAGCAGAGACAGTTTATTTCAAAAAGTGCTCATTTATATTCCTTCTGTGCCAAAATCTTTGCCCAAGTAACACAGAAGTTCACATGATTACTTAGCATCAAATTCTCTGCTCTTGTATTTCTGCTAAAAATTTCCCAACTCAAAATGTTTGAATTGTAAAGTAATTATATTAGCAAAATTCTAAAATTTTTATTTGAATGTACGATTTTTAAAATTGTTCCACACAGCATTAAATATATGAGTGTACAGTAGAATCCAGAGAATTAACATAATTACGTTATCATTCTTTCTTGATTCTCTACTGAAAATGATGTTCTTACTATGCAAAACCACTTTCCTATACACTTCTAGTAATGAAAACGGAAACTAAGTCTTGAATTTCTTGAATCTTTGCTTTCCTTAAATACTGACAAGTGGGGTTTTTTTTACCTGCTTTACAGAATCACATGCAAGTTTGAATAACATTAAATTTTTTCCATTAGGACTTATTGTTTTGAAATAAGGCTTCTCTCCTCTTGGTTTGTTTACATTAATTATATAATAGTTAACATTGAAAGCAAATTTTCAATTCTATTCTTTAAACTAGTGCATGTAATAGCTACCTTTTCTTCATTTATCTGAAACCTAAAAAATCCCCAACTAATAGTACAATTTTGACATGTAACAAAATGCTGTCAGAAGCACACCAAAGAAATTTTACAATACCCCTTTCCCCCCACCCTCCAAGAAAACTCAATAAACTCAGCATAAAACAAACAAATAACATAATCTAATCTAACTTTCCACTTTACCTGGAAATGCATGCCCTGTTAGAGAATCCAAATCTGAAATTAAAACAGTGAAAAAATAATCTTTAACACTAATTTAATATTAAAAAGCACAAAAGATCAAAATCAAACCTGGCACCAAATATCACATTATCACCAATACCAAATTTTAATCATATATATATACATATACATATCTCTAAAAGCAAAGAACACTTAGCATTACATTATGAAGGTTTTCCTCTCCATAGTTTTGTAAAGATGTAAAATATTATCTAAAGATGAAAGCTTTGAACACTGTGAGAAGCTAATTTATTTTACTGTTTAAGACAGACATACCACAATTAAATAGGAATTTTACAATATTTTGTAAATGAACCTCTGATTTCAGAAACCCATATCTTGAGTAGAAACTTTTGTTCTGCCTTTATACATAAGAACAATAATTAGAAAAGTACAGAATGCTTTTTAGATTGTACCCTTTTAAAAAGATTTTTTTCTTGATCATAACAAATAACAGACCTAATTTTTTCTATTCTACTCTTCATCCTTTCATTTCCCCCCCCCCCAGTCTATCTGTTTTTAAAAAAGAGAAAAGAGCTGGAATTATTCCTGCTGACACCATAAAGCATAAATGAGGGCTTCACTGCTGACTCCCATCTGAAGAGACAGCAGGAAGGCACATCAGTGATGCTGGAGGCATCAAATGGCCCCTTCGAAATGTGCAGTGGGACCAGAATACAGAATTCCATTTTTGAAGTGCTTTGCACCTTTGGAAATTCCATGCTCTTAACAAATATTTATTCCATAACTTTGAGGAGTTACAGTACAGCCAGAAGAGTAGTGGAGGCTGGTAAAGCACAGTCAATACCAGCTGGGATGCTATTGTGTTGCCCCGGTAAAAGGCTAATTTTCAGACACACATGGCCAAAAGAAACCCCTTCTTAGACAGTGCTCTGTCACACAAGACAGTGGCGTGAGCCCATTTGGAGAACAAGCCCTGCTGCTAGGGGCAGCCCACCATGTCCTGGTTCGCTCACCAAGAAAGCATGAGACCTTCAGACTGTCCTTCTGCCCTTTGTGGACCAGTGGGATCGCAGAGGGGTGCAGCAGCTACACTGTCTTGGAAAAGCACAACAGACAGATGGTGGCTGACCAATCTACCCTAATAGGTGTTTATACATGAGCTTTCTTGTCCTTTTTAGGAATTGAATGTATTTGCTACCAGTGCCTGGAAAAAATCTTTTTGTACTGTTTATGAACTACATCTTAAAAAAAACCCCAACTTTTTCTTATTGCAACAGTCAACAGACGCAAGATTTTAAGTTAATGGTTTAGGCTACAGAAATTCTGAACTTCTCGTAATACAGTCAATACAATTAATTCTAAAAGTTTTTGGTAAAATATTTACCAATTAACTCCTGGAACTGCAGTAGGAACTCTCTAGACAAGAGGAAAAGTGTGCTTGGCTCTACTAACTTATAACAGTTCAAATGAGACATTTCCTGAGGACTGTGAACATGCTTAGTTTTGTAAGTGAACACAGGAGAAAACCAACCCAAAATGTGACAAATGCACTAGAGATAATTGTTTTCTGAAATCCAAATTGCTGAACACAGTGAATTAACTAACAATTCCAGCATGTGGGGTGCCAAGGTTTATTATAAAATACAGAGACAAAAAAAAGCAAGCTCAGGATTTTTTCTTCCAGAGCCTGAGAGACAGAAAAGTGTTGTTGCCCCCTAGGAGCCCATAAAAACCACACCAAAACCAGATTATGCATAAGTGGAGCAGCTAGCTAGGCAGTGACTGCTCCCTGAAAGCACAAAGATTGCATGCAGCTACCTTGCAAATCAGAATCAACCCCAAAATGTATCTAATACTTGAATTGCCCAAACTGCTGTCACTGTGCACATCCTGTGGCACATCCTCACATGGCTTTAAGGTGCTTGAAAACATCTGTTCTATGTCATTTTATTAATGAAAATATCCTGATGCAAAACCTGAAGATCCAAGAAAAAGAACAGAAGATGAAAAAAATCACTTCTTCCTATAGCAGTGAAAAAATATCTACTCAGACACCGGGATTTCAAAAAAGAAAAACAAACGAATAAACAAAAACCAACTAACCGACCAAAAAACCCAAACTAAAACAAAAAACTCAAACCAAATCAAAAAAACACCAACCAAACCAGTAAAGTGGGACTTGTATCTGAAAAGTTCGTGTACATATTGTAACTTGCAGCAGCAATCACTATTAAAAATGCTATTCTGAAAGGAATGCAGATAAGTTAATGCAAATTAATTAGGCTCTTGCCCCACCATAAAACAACACTACTGTGTAATACTTTGTGTTAAGGTGATGATATAAATTGTAGATGTGTTTATTTTCTTACAAGTCAAACTACACTAACTGAAAACAAGGTAGTTTGTCACCCAAGCATGTGCCCTGTGTGAACTGTTAAATAAAATCAGACCTACTTTGCTAGCTGAAACCAGAAGAGTTTATGGTTTATTGAACCCACAAATCATGATCCACATGCCCCAATTCCATCATTACATTTCACAAAGAGTGATATGAGCTGACACTGCATAGGCAGGCAAGGTAAAGTTTCCCATATAAAGATAAATACAGTGTGCACCATTTCCCTGCTAGAGCCCAATACATGAAATTACTGCAGTTGTAATGGAATGAAACCTTTGCCGTGACTGAAACAACTGGAGTATTTAGTCTCTGCCATAAGATTTCTTCTACTCTTCTATGGACTCCAAGAGCAGTAGAAAAATCATCATTTCCTGCTATTGTTGAGAGCATTTCTCAGTTTTCTTGACTTATTTTCAATTAAGTAAGTCTGAACAGGTGGAATCCAATTTTCCTCCCTTCCATCTATTTAGTGAATTGCCCAGATTTGTTGCTATTCACTTTTATTTTCATACCTAAGACTGTCTAAGCAGCAGGAATCTGAGATGAAAGTGGAATACATAAAAGTGACGTACGCTTTCATCCCCTTTTTAAGGCAACATAGCTAGCATGTCCACAGCAGCAGTTAGCAAGGAATTACATTCATGAAATCCAGACCTGATTCATACTATAAGTCATTGATTTAGGTAATAAAACTGGTGATCTGACAATAAAGCTGACTGTGAGTTATAATGCAAAGCATGATTTTTTAAAAAGGGAATGAGTGTGCACTTTTTAGCAGGCAGTATCTCTGGTACGCCACAGTCATCTTATTAGCTCAATGCAAAACAGACGTTGGAGACGGTACAAGATTTTCATGCCAATAAACTAATTATTTTTTCCTAGAGTTGATTAGCAAAGATGTAGTCCTGTCTGTATCTTGCCTCCAAGGCCCCGTTCTTCCTATTGTACAAACAGTGTTCACTGCACAATGCAGTGCTCAGCCTTTGACTTCCCCTCTCCTGGAGCTCCTCGTGCTGTGCTTACAGTAAAATATCAAAGCACTGTACAGCTGCCACTGACATGTGCTGGCAGAATGCCAATGCAAAATGAGTGGAAGAGATGACTTTTACCGTGCACAGGAAAACACATTTAAGTCATTTAACATTAAAGGTTCTCCATGGAATTGGCAGCAAGATGATGTAATACCAAACCATCTCTGGGAGCTGGTACCTGCTTAGAAAGGTTAGAAGAAGCTAAATGAATGCTAAATCATGCTCTCTTGAAAATACAGGATTTTATCCTGCTTTTAAGTGTTTTAACAGTGATTATTGGCAAGAAATGAGTGTCTCTGCTTTGCTAAATTTTCAGTTAGACTCAATCTTACTTTACTATAAGCCCCTAACTGGGCAGCAGAACTCAGAAACCCTTGCAGATGTGCACAACACCTGGACCACGAATTCTACAAAGCTCAAGTCTTCTTTAAACGAGGTGAGTGGAGTGAAGTCCAGCTGCCCATGATATTTGGAATACAAAGGGCTGGTGGTAAAGGAGAGAATGAAGAGTGACACAGAGCTGCAGTGACTGAAGATGAAAGATGGCTTGCATTAACTATAAGTTACAACTGTAGCTTTGACAATCAGTCAGACAGTCACACAAACAGTGAAAACTATTGGCATGTAACTCAGGATTGGATTAGGATTGTGAGTTTGGCTGCACCAAGATTTGAGAGTTAATTTGGTACTACCCAAACCTAAAGTCAGAGGCTAAAGGAGAAGTAGGTGAAAAATATTTTGCATTAGCCTCTAGAGGAGGAGAGTTTCCTTCAGCTTTGGAAATTATGTGAATTATTCACTGAGAAACGATTTTTTCAGTAGAAGCAACTCTTGCACAGTCCTGTTGCCTCACCTTGGGTCTGCTCTATTCATTATCTGTCACTACACTCCTAACCTACCGCAATAAATCTGTTTTCAGAATCTCTCTTATTTTCATTAATAGATTATTTGCATTCATTGGCCACCAGTCCTTTAAACATCACAGTTATAATTTTAATGGAAATGTAAACCTTTTTCTGTGAGAATTTCCCTGACAAGAAAAAAAAAAGCGTTAGCAGGAAGATTGCATGCAAGAATTCATAAGAGTGCAGTCACATCTTACAAACCCACTGCTCACTTGCGCTGGTGTTTGGAATTAATTTTTACTTTCGGAGATAATGAAAAAAAAATCCAGCTGAACAGTTAGTTATGAAGACTTATCAATATGACATTCCAAAGCCTATTTATTGCTCTGATTCAACTTCAATGTATTACTTTTTGGATAAAAAAATCACATCGTATTGAGACAGGTAGATTACATTTACACTGCTGACCAGGGTTTCATTTAACCAGCATTCCTTCCTGTGATACCAGTAAGAGTCAGATTCAAACTTACTATTCTTCAGTAGAGGTGTTTTCTTGTGAGCTATGTCTCTGAACTTCCATTAGCTCCAATGAAGAAGTAGTTGAAATTGAGTCAATTAATTACATTGAAAAGTAGAAATTAAACTTGTACAGATGAATAGTTAGAACAGATCTTTCCATTGACAAGATCTCTAATAACTACAGTGTGAGCTTAGACAGCTACATATCTACATAACCTATAGTGTAGGTAACTGGAGATGAATCTCATCACAGGAATCTTTCGGGAAAATAATCTACATATATGGGTATGGAGCTGAGACAGTCACAAGAATAAAATGGGAATGATTTAGACACAGAATAATAGCTGTTCACCTACTGGGAAATTTGATGGCCTCAGATCTCTAAAATGGCCCATTAAAATAAGTCCTGGGCAAAAATAAACTTAGTCTTGTCAGCCTCTAGTGCAAAAATTCACTGATCGTTTTTTCCCCTCTCTTAAAATCATATGATAATTACATAGGATGATACTTGCTGCTTTACATGTTACCTTCTGATTCATGTTATTCCAGCAAGAACTTGAACAATTGGCTACAAACTGAAACACAAAAGGATCCATCTGAACACCAGGAAACACCTTTTTTTTTCAGTCATGACAGTGACTGAGCACTGGCACAGGTTGCCCAGGGAGATTATGGGCCACATATGGCTGCAGTGTTGACAGAGTAGGAAAAAGAAGTGAATTATTCCTGATTAGTCAACTGAATTGAGGGTGATAGATCGCAAAAAAAAATATTGATTAAGGGAGCTTTATTAATAAGTCTGGTTTCTGTAATAGAACATCTGTTATTATTAATAACTGGTAACCATTCACACTGGCCATTGAAATCTGTTCACACAGCTCACTCTTGCACTTGCACACTCACTCACAGTTTTCCACAGTGCACAACTGGGAGGCCAACACCAGCTGTCTGCACAGAGGCACAGGATCATAACAGCATACAGGGACTCCCAGGTGGTTACCCAAGAAGTCCCTCAAAGGGTCCTTCACTTCATCACATGTATCCTGCAGCCTGGCCACGCGGCAGCAGCACCTACCCTGGCCAACTAAACTGGATCATTATTTGCTTCTCTTCTCCCAAAACACATTTTCCTCATTTCTTTGCTCTGTCTCACTTCAAGAAACTGAAGAAAAACAACTACTAACAAAAAATAAAAATTCCAGAAACAGTTTCCTTACATTTTGAAAGACATCATTAATCCATTTGCTTCTGCTGCTGATCTCAAGCAATCAGCCTGCTTCATGCTTCCTAGTATAATCATGGCCTCAGGACTGGTTTATCCAAACTCAATGCAGGGGTTTTAAAGAGCATCTTAAAATATGTTGTAGAACCTACAGCTGTATACAGACATCTCAAGATCAGAACATTAATGCTTTCCAAAGTAGCTCTCATCAGGAAACTAAAAGTACATTACAGATGAAATCCCAGCCCTGGATTCCTGCAGTGATGGATGCTGTACTGACAGCAGCAGCAGCACCCACCCTGCTTGAGTACAGAGACTTTCTTGAGGCAGCATTCCCCAGCTCTTTGAGAGCCGTCATGGAGAACACCTGTGATCTGAGGTAGGTGTACTGTCATTTGGACCCTGTGGAGTCCATCACAGCTTTACTGCCTTGTATTGAGCCAGGATTTCCCAGTGGACTACCACAGGCCTGCCATCCTCATCACATCTAATAACCTAAACACTTTCAGGAAGGCATACTGTATCATCTACAGGCACGCTGTTGCGTACATATGTGCATTTCTGTAAAACAAGCATACAAATGAAAAAGTTTTTCAGAAAGATCAGCACAAACATTATTCATGCTTTCCCAGTGACTTTCACTTGTGAAACTGGCTTAGCCATGGAAGAGGTGAAAGCACCTCTTTTACCTAACGCACTTTAATGTCTTAGCATATCCACAAACCTTTTTAAGCTCAAAAGCACTTTTAAAATTATGTACGCCTGCTCACTGAATAACCAACACCTTAAAAACGTAGAACCATTTAGGTTGAAAAAGACCCTAAATATCATCAACTTCAACCATTAATCCAGCACTGCTAAGTCCACCACTAAAGTATGCCTCTAAGTACAACATCTACACATCTTTTAAACACCTCCAGGGATGGTGATTCCACCACTTTCCTGGGAAGCATGTTCAAATGCTTGACATCTCTTTTGGTGAAGAAAGTTTTCCTAACATCCACTATAAACCTCCCCTGACACGACCTGCTTGCTCATGCCCTATCACTTGTTACTTGGAAAATGAGACCAACTTCCTCTCGCTACCAGCTCCTTTCAGGCAGCTGTAGAGAGCAACGAGGTTCTGTCTGAGCCTCTGTTTCCCAAGGCAAAAACCCCCCAGCTCCCTCAGATGCCTTTCATAGGACTTGCGCTCCAGACCCTTCGCCAGCTCCACTGCCCTTCTCAGGACACACTCCAGCATCTCAATGTCTTTCTTGCAGTGAGGGCCCAGAACTGGACACAGCACTTGAGGTGTGGCCTTGCCACTGCCGAGTACAGGGGGACAATCACTGCCCTGGTCCTGCTGGCCACACTATTGCTGATCCAGGCCAGGATGCCATTGGCCTTCTTGGCCACCTGGACACACACTGGCTCATGTTCAGATGCTGTCAACCAGCATCCCCAGGTCCTTTTCCTGAGTTCCAGGAAAGGTTCTCTGTTCATCCAGGCCAGTCTTCTTCCCCATCAGCCTATCTTACAACACATGGGGACAGCCTGACACCTAAAACTTTCTAGGTAGTTGTATTTCTAACTCGTTTTTTAAAGGACACTTGTAAATTTATTCCAGTCTAGCCAGAACTGTAGCCTGCCCATATCCAGGATCTGTGGAGCTGTGGTCAGTACAGTACTGTTCTTGAGGTAACAACCTAAAGCATTAACTTTGGGCCAGAGCTGATTTCTGTTCTCAAATGCCAAGTGTAACTCTTTCCTGTATGTCTGAATAATACCACAGAGAAAAAACAGTTTCCAAATTCAGGAGGTGGCTAACACAGGCAGCCATAGGCTATTTATATTTACTCAAAATCTAAAAAGTATTGTTTGTACATAGAGTTTCCATATCTGACAGCAAATAGATTGTAGAAATTTGAGAGTCTACTTGAATCTGATCTATACATTCAATCACATTATCCTTCCACATGAAATGTTAAGACATCAATTTATCATACATTATCATGGAGCATATGCATTCCATGACTCAAGAAGTAATGACATAATACACATCATGATATGGTGATATCATGACTCCCAGAAATAACAAGCTATCAAATTTTTAAGACCAGAAAACTGTAAAAATTAAAAATATGCTAAATGAAATTAAAACTGTATATGTTATGTTGAGATATTTGTGAAACAGTCTGATGAAACTCTGAAGGTAGGCTCTGGGCAAATGAGGAGTCTCAAACAGAGATTCTATAATATTACACCAAAAAAGAAAAAAGAGAAAAAAAAATCTGTTTCCTGAAAAGTGAACTTCAAGATAATATACCTGCTCAGTGTTACTGCCGTTCCTTTCTAAATCTGCTTTCTTCATGAGAGGCAAGAAACCCCGTGAAATTCAACTGCTTTACTTTATGCCACTAATCATGTCAAATACTATGACACGTCTTTCAGAAGCTGCTTCTTCATTTCAAATTCTTTCAGTTTATCTCATTCTTTCTCTTCTGGAAATGCCTCTTCTTTCCCACTTTCCCTGATTTTCAGTGACTTCATTTTTTCCTTGAAAATTATAGAAATATAAGCTCTTGAATCAGAAGGCTTTTCTAAACAAAAGATTATTTTCTCTCATTTTCAACTCAGCATCAGCTTCTCTTCCTCTAACTCATGTGAGATTGCTTTCACATTTGTATTCAGCTTGATCTGCTCTTTCATATATCATTCATTATGTTCTGCTAACCAAGAGACAGTATTTTTTCATATTCGTTCTCCTGTCTTTTTTTTCCTTTTATCAGATAAAACTGAGCCATTTTTCAAGCCTTTGATGCCCTGCCTGGTTTCAGAAAGACTAAATAACTATGTTTATACATTGACATATAAAGTACCAAGTCGAGCTTTATATGACAAAGCTGACTCAGTGATTTACTAAATATTAGGACAATTCCAGTTATACTAAGCCAGCTGAGTCTTCTAAGGACTGTAGCTATGCAAAAGCTAAGGGGGAGGGGAAAAAGTACCAACCAAAAAAAGCAGCATCTTCTTAAGTAGCTGGGGCTTGATCCAAACCAGCAACTGCATACCATGCAGCCACTTGCTCACAGCTCCTCACCCTGGAGGGATAGGATGGAGAATCAGAAGAAGGAAAAACCCGTAGACTGAGATAAGATCAATTTAATGACTGAAATAAAGGAAGGGAGAGGAGTAAAATCCAAGAAAGATGAGTGATGAACAATGCAACTGCACCTGCTGACCAGTGCAGTGATTGGTCCCACCCATACAGTTCCCCCCAGTTTATACACCGAGCATGATATCCTATGGTCTGCAATATCCCTTTATCCCTTTGGCCAGTTTGGGTTACCCATCCCGGCCATGCTCCCTCCCAACTTTTTGTGCACTTGCTCACTGGCAGAATATGGGAAACTGGAAAGTCCTTGATTAAGGGTAAACACTATTAGCAACAACTAAAAATCAGTGTGTTATCAATATAATTCTCAAACTAAATGCAAAACACAGCACTATACTGTTGCCTTTCCCTATACTAGCTAGTAAGAAGAAAATTAACTCTATCCCAGTTGAAACCAGGAAAGTATGCACTTTTATTCCCTATCATTTATGCCATGACCAGGTCCTACACTTTCCAGTACATCCAGTTAACCATCATCACTCTTCCATTCCCTTGATATATATATTTATAAACACACACACACACACACACACATACATCATTCACTTAGTTTATGGACCATCCCTAAAAAAGTCCATTGAATTCATTTAGTCCATGCCTTTGGACTTCATCTGTTGTTAAAGCGTTTCATCAGGGTAGGAAAAATACAGTATAGTGTCGATTGTTGCATACTGGATCCAGCCAGTTGTCCGTCTTCTCCACCTGTTTGGAGGCAGAGCTCCTCTACTATTGGTAGTAGGATTCTTCAATTTTTCTAGAAATGTATTCGAATTCATTTCCACTGGATCAGGAATATTAAGCTCTAGTAGTTACCAGTGCACAGTGTATGTACCCTAAGGCCATCAAACTATAGGCAGAACCCATTTATATTTCTGGAGTGACAAGAGCTAACTGTATTGGTGTGGGAAACACAAAAAAAGGGTAGAAGGGCTTCTAAAGCATGAGAAATAAAAGCAAGTTTCGAGAATAAAGAAGAAGATTTTAGGGAATAGCTTTGGCTGCAAAAATTTAAAGAAGATACAATTCTACAACAAAGCAAGAACATTAAAACAATGGTTAGAGTTTCTAGGCCTAGCTGAAATAGCTTTTAGAGCTGCAAAAAACATGCTTAGCAAGGTAGATAAGGTTAAGCTTAATAATGGAATACTGTGCATTGTTATAAGGTATAAAACAAGCAAGTATTGGGTATAACGGATGTACACGCAATATAGAAGATTGGTTAAAACAGCTGTCTGTAACTCTTAGAATATCTGCTATTGGTGGAAAAACTTTTAAGAATGCTCTGTAACCAGGAAGTCGTTGGATGCTGGCGCAGCGCGAGCTTGTATCATCTCTGATGTCCCAACTCTGTCTGTGGGACTGATAAAATAATAAAAGGCTCACGGAGCGTCTGTCCTGGCTCCCCGTCCTGTTTGGATCGGCGGCATATTGGAGGCTGAAATAAGCCCGCCTGGGAACAAGTGGCAAAAGCACCCCTGGGGGGCTGGCCTGGAGGCACTGTTCATCCATGATAAGGTGGGGTTCGTGTCTCATTCACTGAACAATGGCCAATCTCTGAAGGGGTAACTTAGGAAAGTTGTCAATGTTTTCAGTGACAAACACCAGACTTCTATCAGAACTGCCTGCAAGACACCCTTTCATTTCATAGAGGTAAGAATTGAACTGAATTCAGAAGGAAAAGACCATGAAACAGGAGAAGGGATTTCTTGAGGGAAGGTTTGTGATAATGTAATTAAAATCTCTATGAACAAGGGAATGAAGTAAAGGCGGAATTGGCTTTTGCCCACAGGCATTTCCAGATTTGATTGCTTCACTTGGTTGGTTTAGCATTCTTTCAACACAGTTTTGTGCTTTCAACATTGTTCAAGTGGAATATAACCAGAGGAGAAAAGTTCTTTCATGTTATAACTCACTGGAGTCCATGGAATTATTCCAGTACAGACTATGGCTCACCATCAAAAGTATTTGGTTTTTTAGATTTTAAATATTCAACTATCAGATGAGATAACAACCGTTTATTCATAATCTAAATCCCAGGTATGATTCTTCTGAACATTATTGTAAAATACATGAATGTACAGTTAAAACAAACTGAAGGGGTCAGTTACCATCTCTAAATCCAGGATATATCACTGAACTTCAAGTTAATTCTGGACTCTGGCATACAAACTGGCAAGCAGCCAAATTGTTCTGGGTCTCTTTCACTTTGACCAACTTTGGCTTTGAAAAACTTTTCTAAAGAAACTGCTTTTTTTCTCTGGAATAGACTCAGTTTTGAAAAATCAGCATTTTCAAATGGAAGAAAAAAAATTATCAGATAATTTAAAAAATAACTGTATTTGAAGCCAGGTCTGGTCTGCAATGTGCAATTTCTAAATGCCAAAGACCTCCTTTCATATTGTAGCATTTCTTCATATTATATGTTGTGGAGTTTACTGTAACAAAATCTGTAACAATAGGAAGGCTGCATTAATTTACTTTTTTTTTAAACAAGCTTTGATGTGGAATTAGATCTGACTCTGAAATTAACTGGTTGAACTTTGTAGAAACAACATTTTCCCATCTGGGTATATTATGAATATGAACCTCAATGCAACATTAATATTTATATAATGACAGCCATTAAAAAAACCTCCAAAACTCCCCAAATTCACAACCTCACAACCTTGGATATCACCCACAAATAAAATAAAATAAATCATGCAACTTAGAAAACTCAAAATCCCTTCCAGTAATATATGTTTCGAATTGCAATCTTCATTTGCCTTGGTAGCATTGCTTTGTCAGTTTGTTTTATGGTATGCCTGTCAGGAACTTTGGTTATGATATAAAAAAAAGGAAAAAAAAAAGGCAAGAAAAGAAGTCCAAACAACTTCTGTTGTTCTACTTAGCATTCATCCTGAGCCAGTTGAATATTGTGAGAGGATGTGTTATAAAAATAATAAGATACATAATTTTTAATACTGTTGCTTAAAAAGTAAGATACAATTGTTTTCAGGCACTTATTATCAATGAGAAAAGGGAGCTGTTTTCTGTGTCCTACAGATCTTGCAGTGATTTAGTTGTTAGAAGAACTATTTCACTGACATAAAGTGGAGAGGATAATATCTGTCTTTCATATTTCTTAGTTTAATTGTTGTACTGCAACTGAATGTGACACACAGTGTAAGAAAGTCTAATTATGAGAGAAAACTGAAGTCAGCAGCCTCAGGCAAGACAGTTTCTTAGAACTGGCTTTATAATCTCAGAAGGATACCTTTAAATTAATTTGGATTTTTTACCTTTTCCTTTCTTCTCTGAGACAGCACTACAAAACATGTTTTTTGAAGTCCATCTGTATTCTTAGCAAAAATTTACAGCTTTCTAAATCCTGAACAGATTTTAAATAAATTCAAGCAGCATTTCAACCAAATTTATTGCATAGTGTCAAGAATTTGCTAACATTGAGAAGTTTCTGAATGTGATTGAAGGTGTCCCTATCAAATCCACCCTATGTTTTCTTCAGTATGTTCAGCTCTGTACTAAGACAAACAAACAGAATAGGTTTTAAGCCCTTAAAGCAGCAAAAGTGAAGTATTGTTTGCTCCCATCCCTAGAGGTCCCAAAGACATTAACTGTCTGTCCTCACATTTCTCTTCATGTAGCAGTGCTACTGCTTCTCTTCCCTGTGAGGTCTTGGCCTCTTCATCTTCTCCTTACACATTGTATATAAAAAATATACTTCTTTTCTCATCAGAGAGATGTTGGACCTTGACAACCCATCATCTCTCCTCTTCCATCCTTTGCTCTGTGGGCAGCCATCCAGAGAGAGCAGCAGGATGTTACAGCAATGTGAGTGACAGGTGAGTTAAGGCAATGGAGCAATGGCTTCTGATGGCCAGTGCTGTGGGCTTTGCCAGAAATTTACTCCACGTTCTGAGTTTGCTCTCTTCTGTCCCTAGATTCAGCTACAGGATATGCATGTGCCCTAATTCTCTTCATCACAAGGTTTCCTAATTTTTAACAATGTCTTCAGTATTGCACATGTACCTTTGGGCAGAAGAGACTCCATTATCAATATTATTTTATTGTTAAAGGAGACTCACACCACTCTTCTGCCTAAGGGCCAGCTGAATGAGTTTGAGGTCCCAGTTAAACGTCGGATTCTAACCTACAAGGACCAGCTGCCAGCAATGAAAGCACCACTGCCGCTCATTATATACAGAGGTCAAGTGTATAAATGGATCTTTGCATCTGGGTTGATGCATATTCTACATCTGATGTGCTGTCTCCTCAGAGAAGAGAAAAAATAATCAAGCATCACAAAACAGAGAATCCTCAACCCTTCTGATTACATGCCAAGGAATTCACTTCGTTTAACTAATTATTTTATTACAGTTTTCCTTAGACACAAGAACTGAAAAATTAATATCAAAAACTTGAAAATGTGGAGAGGTTGTGCAAACATTCTGCCAAACTTTATCCCTGATCCACAAACTAGATACTTAAAAAAAAAAAAAAGTG
The DNA here is from genome assembly GCA_014706295.1 of Lycocorax pyrrhopterus obiensis. Taxonomy (NCBI): domain Eukaryota; kingdom Metazoa; phylum Chordata; class Aves; order Passeriformes; family Paradisaeidae; genus Lycocorax; species Lycocorax pyrrhopterus. The sequence continues at coordinate 90,770,768 of JACSVZ010000004.1, forward strand.
GAGAATAATATGCTTCATCTTTGCTTTAAATTTTCTCACTAATAAACTTATACCAAGTTGGCCAAAGGTAAAACTGTATGATCAATAACATAATATCCTTCAAAAAGCTGGTATCACATCAATTGCCATTAGTATCATTAATATATACTATATCAAACCCTAACTGTGAAGGCAGTTTTTGCAGATACCTGGTAATTTGGTGCATAGTACTTCAAGTAGGTGCTAGAATTAAAAATAGCTTTAAAAAATAAAATTGAAATTTTGCATTACATTCACCAATGCCCATATTGAAAGAGTTCTCAGAGTCTCAAGTGAAAAAGAAATCATTTTCTGTACAAAGACATAGCAAAAGTTGGCCTTTCTATATTTTTGCTGCACATTAAAGTTCTCTTTTGCAATAAAATGTACAAAGGCAACAATTAGAGATGCAGAACAGCCAAAGAAAGAAGTTCAGAAGCATTGGCCCATTCCCAGCTCTACTACTGCTCTGCCGAGTAACTTCGGGAAATTTCCTTAATAACCGTGTCTGCATGTAGCCTATGAAAAATTAGCTATTTAGTATACGCTGTTTGTTTAGTCTCCTTCTATAACCAACAGAGAAAAACACATTTCCAGGGGGTGATTTATGCCACCTGAAGACAGGTATGAAAACAGACTAATGCTAGTGCACAACTCCGGAAAACTTGTGGAACAAATACTTATAGCATATTTACAAGGAGATGGAGGACGAAAAGAGAGTTGTTAGTTATAGACCATTTTTCCTTTTAGTTCAAGGTTTTTTTAATGACTTTCTATATTTAGCTCTGCGCTGAGTGTGTTTATTCTGGCCTAGCTGAGCAGAACCCAAGGTAACTACAGACAGGTACCTGGAGCAGCAGGCTCCCACATTTCTGCTATTGCAGAAAAATATTGCTCTTTGGCAGCTGTGGCTTATAGGACATGTAGGAATATTTATTTCACAAATTCTAGTAAATTACCTCGATCTTGTGGAGAATGGATAAAGTATTAAGAGATTACAAAGGGAAAACAGAGTTTAAACCTTTAAAGGGAAAGGGTAGGGAACAGAGGCTGACTAGTCACAAAGCTGTACAAATTAGACATTCTGGTGAAAGGAAAAAATTTAAAACAAGTAACAGAATATAAGCACTTGGAAGAACACAAGCAAAGGAGTGGCAGGTGACATTTTGTCTGTCTAGAGTTGAATGACTTCTTTTTGTGTTAGAATAGAAAGTCTTATATATGAGGACGAGCCTTAGCTGTCTGTTAATTGAATTTCTTATGTCTTCTGACACTGGCCCCCATGACAAAGTCAGCAATGTTACAGAAGATGTGACGTACACATTCTAGATGAAATGACTTTAAATTGAACTGATGGAAAGTCAAAAACTTGTATCCTAAGCAGTCATTCACAGTTGAAATTGCAGAATCATCAAGACTAGAAGAGAGCTTCAAGATCATCCAGTTCAACCGTCAATCCAGCACCACCAAAATCACCCCTAGACCATATCCCTAAGTGCCACATCCAGACATCTCTTGAACCTTCCTGAGACAGCGACTCCACCACCTCCCTGGGCAACTTACTCAAATGTCTGACCACTCTTTCAGTGAAATTTTTTTCTAGTATGTAATCTGAACCTCCTCTGGTGCAAGTTAAGGCCATTTCCTTATGTTATGTTAAATGGGGTGTCTCCACTTAATACCGATGAATAAGTAATGGCAATTTGAGGGGTTTTTTGATCAGAGGGGACTGACTGACTGACTGACTGACTGACTATGTCACTGGGACAGCATGAGGGCAGGCTTACAATTGTCTTGTAAAGCTAAACAAATGTCTTAAAGAAGAAATAAACAAAATGGGATTTGATTTAGTAAGGACAAGTACAAGATACTAAACTCAGCAGGGAAAAATTACTTGGGAGACACAAGCTGGAGGACAAATTGTCATGTGTCTGTTCTACACAAAAAAGTAACCACTGTTACAGTTTAGCACACTTTAAGTAGACAATACCATGCTATTTGTGGAAAGAAATAAGGATCATAGTGGGACATATAAGCAGGGGCAGAAGCTGGAAGGCATGGAAAGTTGTTCTCTTTTCACATGCAGTACAGGTTAGGGCCTCAGCTGTCTGCAGATTTGACAGGATAGAGTGTGCAGAGAGACTGATCGGAACTCTGGAATACATGACCTGTGAGAAAAGACTGAAAGAGTATTTGCTTTTAAGTCCGACAGATACAAGACCAATAGGGTACAATACCGGTCTTAAAATGTGGGAAAGGTTGTTGCCAAAGAGAAGGAATAATCTATTTCTACTTTCATATGCAAAAAAAATAAGGAGCTTATTCTGAAACAGGGAAGACTAGGGTCAAACATGAGGTGAAATTTCTAACAGCAAGGATAACGAGGCAGAGGAGCAGAACTGATGGTGATATTATGGCCTTTCCATTATTGGAAGCATTGAAAAACCAGTTAGATCAAACATTTGTTCAGTATCACCAATCCTGCAAGGGCAGGAGATAGACTGACTGTTCTGTACAGTTCTTTCCTTGCCCTATTTTTCTGAAAGCTTATGTTCTGTTTATTACAGGGATCTACTGGTAATATTGTGAATTAATATTAGATCAGTCCTTGTCAGCCAGTGAACAGTAGATCTATACATTTTCTGCTCTGTCAACATCAGAGGAATCTTAATGCAATACAAATAGATTAAAAAGAAAAGTAAGTTCAAAAGGTTCCTTAAAGCTCACATGAAGGAATATTTCATGATACTTAATAGAATACATATTCACTCAGTTCCTGTGCCAATTCAGTTTAGACCAAACTGAAAGAAATGAGTGGCAAAAGAAAATTGAATATTACAACTAAGAGCAATAAAGAATTGTGGCAAGCATGATGACAAATAATAAAACCTAAATTAAGAACTTACATACTTATAAAAAACCCCCATAAAATCTTCTTGTACAGAGTGCTGAGTGATGCCTTTTTGAAACTCCCCATTAAAGTCAAAGCAATTGAGACTGAAAGCAGTGCTGGACAGAAACCTTACTACCATCACAAAAGCAATGGAAATAAAAACGGCTCTACATAGATGCTGTTTTGCATTTTCTTTTACATGTTTATACCTTTCTATACAATAGAAATTCAATCTATCCCTTGCTTGTAGACAGCCTGTAGAACTAAAGCCCTGATTTGCTCTTTCATTGGCATTGTGATAAGCATCTACTAACACAATAATTTTGTTTCTCAACACATCACTGTTGTTATTTTTAATTTGGAAAGTTTCACTCTTCTCAAGTAATGTAACTGACTTATTAGAAATCTCCAGGTAGATGCCTTCGCAAGGGTCAACAGAAAGGTACTTATTAAGTAGTCCTTTGTTTGGTGTACCAGAAACAAAGGAAGTGCAAAGATCAGGAGGACAAATGCTGTAATAAGAACTTAGATACAATACGACTTTTTTTCTTGTCTGCATGGGTACTATTCCTTGGACCCTTAATCTGAAATATTTTAAAAAACCCAAACAAAAGTGTAAAGAATGGTAGCAGAACTGATGGGCGAGGGGAGGATTTTAACAAATCAGGAGTATATATTTCCCCTTTCCCCCGGATTTCTGGCGCAGCAGAGGGTGAGAATGTCCTCTAGCATTGCATTCAGGGATGCAAACCCACAGAAAATACTAGCTTAACACTTAATTACTTTTTATTTTCTTAAAATTCATGTAAGTGGTACAAAAGTGAGGAGAATGAAGGATATACTCCTGAGGACTATTTTCTGTAAATGCAACAATCCTACTTCCTTTCTTGTCTCAGTTAATACCACTGAGCTACAAATTCAAACATTGCTCATAAAGTTTACATGTCCAGTTAGCCATATTTCACCAGTGTCTTACTGCTACTATGACAGCATATGAAAATTGTGATGACACTTCTGGCTGGAAAGGACTTTGAAGTTGCCTCTAGCAACAACAGAAATGTGAACAGCTCATACAAAACCTGTGCTAAAGTGTGTAAAAAGTACAGAAATTAATTTTTTTTGTACCTAAACCAGAACATTAGTAGGACACAGTAATTGTGAGGTTGTGAGGCTTTAGCTTTGTTTTGAAACCTAGCACAGGGCTGGCAGGAGCAGTAAGTAAATACATTAGATTTATCATTCTTAACTATAAGGGATGAAACATTGAGTGTACAGCAATTTGTGGGAGTGCAAACCACGACATAGAAATTTTCAAAGTTAAAAAACAAATCGCTTGGGTAGAGATCATTGTGGCCATCAGTTTAACTTTGGCTTTTAGATCACAGATTAAGAACTGCAGGAGAAAGACTGGAGTGAATGGCACTACTATGACAAGAATAAGCATTCACGTACTGTAATTCAAATTGGTCCTCAGAGAAAACCAAACACCGGATCGCTCTCTAATTTACACCTAATGAATCACTGCTCTGAAAGTAAGCACCTTCGTGTCAACAGGGAGGAAAAATCCTTCTGTCTTCAGTGGCACAGGCTGCTCTCTTTTGCCTATATATGGCACTCGGAAACTTTGAAAAGCTAAATTTGAATCAGAATTTGGCAATATTATAATATACTCATAATAAGACAACCTAGGATTGTCCTAGAAATGTCAGTGTAGGGATTACAGAAAAAGCAACATAGTATGATTTCAAATTCCAACATCTGGTTCCCAAACCATCTTCTGAACTTTCCTAAAAAAATAATTTGTTCAGCAGCGGCAGACAACATGTATTTTATTTATTTATTTTATTTGTGCTACATCTTTCAATAGTCTGTGTTTGGACAGTCCAGAAAGCCCTTGTTTGCCTTCTCCTAGTGGCCGCACCTTCTATTGGGTGAAGCGTGTGGAGGAAGGGCAGGGCTGATCCTCCCCAGGGGAGTGCAGGAATGTGTTCCATGAGAGAGAGGTCTCCAGCGTGGGGCCTGAGGCTGAGGGACAGGTGAGGTGAGGGCTGCAAATAGAGCCAAGGGCACAGGTCAGCGTGCCTGTTTCCTACTGCTAAAGAAGGCATTGAATGCAACTTGCAGAAGTCAACTGAGAGCTTCCTGGGCTGGGACCAAGACAGCAAGAGAGGATCCCTACCACACGCAAGGAAATGGAGACCAGGAGGAAATCAGTGGACAAACACCATTTGTTTTAGCCCAGTCATTTTGACATTTTTCTATTTTCAAGTGTCATCTGCTCAAAGAAAGCTGGCTTTAGGACATGAAGGCCCTTCACAGCACTTCTGAGGCGCTATCAAAGGTGCAGCACAGGTCATGAGGTAGACACCAGGACTCATAACTTCCCCCATTTCTGTCAGATTTTGGCATAACTTTCTTATGAAAAATTGCTTGAAGAATGACAAGACTATGCATACCTAGGTAAAACAACTGTTTTGTACCAGTAATTTTCTCTACAAGACAGTATGCAGCAGAAGAAATTTGGTCTATAAAATATTGCTGTAGTCCATGTCCCTCTATTTAAAACTGTTCTTATTCTTAAACTACATTTTGTTTCGGGTTTTGTGATTTATGTATATTCTTGGTTTTGCAAATTTTTTTCCACTATAATAATGCTCCCTCAGGGCAAACAAAGATTTTATGTTATCAGTTATGTGGTGTATTCCTTATGGAAGTTCTGGGATTGTCTACTCACCCTAGATGTACAGATTCAAGAATTATATATTGGCAGCTTGATTACCACACTCAGAAAATAAAATAAGATTCCTTCATAGGTGGTTTACAAAATAAAGTGTGGTAACAACTCTAGCAATATAAGCTTGCAAATACTGTGTTTAGAGGCCAGGTTTGCAGACAATGCACATTGTCAGAGACTTTGGAAGTCATTAGAACTCTTATGGTATCCTGGTCCTAAGCATTTATATGTAAACTGTTCACATATAAGAGCACTTCAAACTCTCAAACACTTGTGGAAGGGAAATGATACTTCAGAAGTTTTGAGACAAGAATTTCAAATGCATGGAAAATAACTTTTCCATGTCACACAAACTCCTCACATAACAAGAACTTCAATTTCCTCACACACGCAATAACTGCAGAATTAAGAAAGACCAAACACTTGAATCCTCTAGCATCAGGAAGGGGATGTAAGAAAAAGCAGAAGCAAAATCTGTATTTCCTTCTACTGCAACCAAAGCAAGTATGATGAAAAATGTGGGGCAACCAAAAGACAGAAGAGCCTTTCCAATCAAAAATATCAGTGTCAGCAGAGCTCAAAGAACACATAGAAATGGAGGCTAAGCCAGATAAAGATTTCTGATATACAGAAGGCCCAGTACTGAATGAGCAATAAGACAGAATAGAACTAGCCACATTTCTTCCAGAATAAATCACCCTAAGGCAGGAAGGTTCATCTGATGACATGAAGTTTCTCACAGCCAGTTTCAGGGTTTACTGCCAATATTAATTTTAATTAAGCACTTAAGTAACTTTACACTTCTTTCCCCCAGCTAAAACTGGAATCTGAACAGTTGGGTATATTTGAAGAGCACAGAAAAATGACTGAGTTAAAACATATTTATGGTAATTTAACTTGATTTTATTTCTAGTACCCTTTATCAATAATCACACTAAAAATATCAATATTTGTTAATGGAATTCATATTTTTAGCCTATTAGTAAAACACCATTTTATGCATATTTAGCCTCTTCTTGGTACCAGGAATTACAAAAGGGTTCCACCAGTTTGTGATGGAACTGTAGAAATTTGGAAATAATTCTAAGCAAATTGAGGTGTGAAATGAAAACTGAGAAATGCAAAGAAATGTAAGCAGATATTTAAATCCCTCTTATACACTTGTGAAGCTTATTTAGCATAGAAATAAAGGTAAAAAAAAAGACATAAAATAGAAAATTGAGGAAATTATAGGAACAATTGATGATATTACTAGGCATGATATAAGCTCCCTAGGAGGGAAAAGAGCACAGAATAAAGCTTTTTCTAGCTTCAGTAGGGGAGAGTATACTCTTCTCCACCAGGTATCTTATTCAGTGCAGTAGGATACAAATTTAAAACAACTGTTGCTCTGATCAAGCAGAAAAACTCAAAGGTCCAGAAGCAACACTCCACATATACACCACAAAACATCATTACCACTCTTACAGAGCAAAAATGGAATCTGTTTTTTTTTGACTCCTGCTGATGTTTGTGTGTCATGAACGTGCACTGTGAACTGGCTCTGTCCTTCTAAAAAATATTTGCAAGAGAGCACAGAAAGCCAGTGTAGAAGCTGTACCCGATACTGATGAAGAAGGCATGGCCATACAGGCAATAAAAGCAGTAATGTATTTTCATTTTTGTTACCTTACTGCAGAAACTTACAGGACTGCAACAGGTTCTGAGAAATGTATCAGAAATCTGAACATGTCCTGCCACCTTGTCACAAAATGAGAAAGTGCACAGTACCTATCAAAAAACATGGTAAATTAAATTATCCATTAGCTTCTGCCTGATACATCACTTGCAAAGATCTGCAAGCGAACACTCAAATGTTGAATAACAAAGTAAAGAACAAGACTGAGGTCTTTTGATGTGCACAATATTTTTCCTACCAAATTTTGATAAAGCCTCCGGCAATTTAAATTACTACAGGTGATTTCAGTTTAAATCAAGAGTCTTCCAAGTAAATGCATATAAAGCACTAATCTGTCATGAATGAGGTTAAAGAGGATAAAAATCCTATAACTGCAATTTTAAATTACTAATTAGAACTATTGCAGCTGTTCTTTTTGCTAACCATTAAACTATAAAGATATGAAGACAATGAAAGGAGAATGACTTTCTATATGTCAAAGAATATTGCTGAAGGCATCTGCAGCTAATGGGCCTGTGCTTGCTCGTGCAGAAAGAGTAAATAGGTTTATTAGCTTACTCAGCTGGAAAATGCTTAACAGCTACTGGTCATCTGATAACAAATTTAATTCATAGTTCATTTAGCTACAAAAGGAACTAATTTTTCTATGCTGCTATTCAAATGTCTTGAAACATAATCAGTACCCAGAGGGGGTAAGACAGACTCATGAACCCTAGAACAAAATGTTTTCTACTCATTCTGCCCTAGTTTGCATCCTGCACCACTGCATGTGAGATTAACATTTCAGCATTGATTTCTTAGAAAAAGATTAGTTCATGTAGCTAGAGATAACAAATGGAAAAACCGAAAGCTTCTTGAAATCTGTATCAGCCTTGTTGCCACTACATAGGTTCCCTAGTTGCAAGATGTGCTTAAAATTTTTTTTAAAGAAGTGTACTTTGTAAAAATTTTAATGGAACAGTTTTGATCTCAAAAAACATTTTGAGTTTTATTTGGATCAGATCCCTCTGCTATGCATAAACTACTGTCCTTCTGTTAACTGTCTTGTATTAGATGTGAAACCAAGAAAGGGTCAACCTACAAACATTTGCCTGCAGCTGCCTCAGTAAGCCCTTCCCAGTCACTGATCTTCTGGCAGATTTTCCCACTCACGAAAGAAAGAACTACAGCTAACACTTGCAAGAAAGGGAAGACACACAGGAACACACAGGTCCAGGTCACAAAATCAGTGCTACAAATTCACCTGTCTTGTTTTGCTATCTATAGAAACTTAGTCAATGGCAAAGATTAAAGCAAGTGGAGAAGCTCTGGATAACACAAGACCAAATATAACCACGCTATCAAGCTGCAACAAAATGTCTACATAAGGGAGACAACTAAAATGTATAAATAAGTAGGATGATAGCAGAGTCCAGCACATATTTTTCATGTCAAGAAGGAAGGGAGAGAAAAAAAGAAAGAAGATTCTACCCTTAATGAAGCCACAATGTATTTTTTTCCCCAGATTTTTTCCAGACATCCATTTTTAAGCCAGGTTTCATTTCCTCTATGGTATTGTAAACATTTTTTTTATTCTAGTGATAATTTTATCTATTATGATTTATTTCTTATATAGTCTTCTTACTGTCAATAAAAATTCATAGAAAAGATAGAAAAAAATAGAAATATTTTTGCTAAATTTCTGGAATAAAATAATTAATTCTGTGGCCTGAATTGTTGTTAGCATTTGTAGTTGCCTAGTATTCTGTAAGCTGAAGAATCATTCTTGTACCTGTGAAACCCATCAGAAAATTTCCTGTTCTTAAAACACAGAAATGAAAAGCAAGTTTGTTGAATGAAACTGCTGTTGCTAATAACAAGAATTTTCATAATATATTTATGTCTTATTTATCATAAGTTTAATGCAACTGAAGAAAAGTCCTTAAATTTCTTTGCAAAACTGTGTGGAAAATGTCTCACTGATAAATTAAGCTAAGATGTTTGATTAAAATCTGTGTTCAGCGCTACATCTTCAGATATCTACAGTGGTGAAACATGGTGTAGTAGAAAAGACTATTCATTTGGCATTCTGTTCAACACAGCTTGATCTTCAAACAGTGAAAAAGAGCTGTGGTGTTTTCTGGTTTAGCTCAGAATAAATCTAACATCAGTCTGACAGTGTGAGCACCTTAGGCAGGTTATGAGGGTGTGAACCCAATTACCACAGCCATATTTCCCTTGGTTAAGTCAGTTAACCCACATATCATGGTCACTTAGGATGCTCTTTACTCTTCACTCAAAAACTAGCATGATGCTTTTCTATGACAGTGTTCTCTTTACACATTAAATGGATATATGCATGGGTGTTTTCTTCATAAACTGTTGCAGTAGTAACTCTTCAGAAGAAATTAAATGTTCAGACTACAGCAGTGTCTTTTATGTGCTTTTAGAAATGTCTTGTGGCTCAGGGAGGTTTTGTGTGCAGACTTCCAGATTTAAACGCCCACATGAAAAACAGTTTATATGTGAATCACACACTGCAGGAGAAAAAGCTCATCAGATTTCTAAAAAGGATTATATTTTTGTAGAAGAAGAGATGCATTAGTCTTAAAATATCAGCAGAGGACAGTAATAAATATATCCTATTTGCACATAGTGCTCCAGCTACACACAACCTGAAGTCTATGCTCCGGCATTTGTTTTTCCTATTAACTGTCTGTAACTAAATAGCTTCCCACCTAAGGGATCTATAGGTAAGAGGAAAGAGCAGATTCCAAGTGGTAGATAAACCTTTGATTTATTGAATTAGGACTGTTGTTCTTATTGAAAAAAATAACTTTCTGCTTTATGAGAAGTTAAAGCTTTTTGTAAGCAGTGCTGTGCAGGTGTAGTGTAAGGAAAAGTCACTCTTACAAACAGCATTACTCTTTGTAAGACATCAGAGGGAAAACATTAGAGAAATCAAGAATTATCAATGAGTTAGAAGTTTCCATTATCTAGTGGAAACCTCATGTCTTACAACCTCTGCTAAGGTAATGAATAGTTCAATGTAAAATGGGTACCAGCTCATGGAGGAGAGATGAATGATGCAGGAATTCAAGCAAGTGGAGAGGTGAGAAAAGAAAAGAGAAGGTGAAACTTCTCTGAACATGATGAAAAGGGGAAAAAGAGAAGAAAAAGCAAGCCAAAGAAAGAAGAAAGGTCATGACAAATTCTGTTTATTTTCTCTTGGAAAAAAAATCAGCAAGACTGTAAAAAGAGAGAGGTGGAAGTTTTAAGAAGTAATTCAATAGAATGAAGGTTACTGGAACTGTGGGTATGGCATTCATTTGCACCAAAGATGTAGAGCTACTGCATCCACATGCATTTGATCATAGAAGTTATAAGGTAATAAAATCTTTTTCTTGCTCTTTTATCCTACCTAGAAATGTGTTTGTGTAAGGTACTCTTTTCTGGTTTCTCACCTTTTGGTTTATGTATCCCAGAAAACATTTTCTGGGTTTTTCTTTTTATTTCTCCCCCTACCCCCATCATCTTGAAAGCCTGAAGAAGCAGAAAATCAAACTGATGTGGGAGTTTCACATCTTATAAACAAGCTGAGCGTACAGTGGTCCTTTTTAACTCCCCAATATGTTCTCTAAATAAACTTTGCAGAAAGATGAATTAGGCAAACAAAACAGCTGAGTAACTATACTAGGAGAGCTACTACTGGTAACAGTTTGGGATTCTGGAATTTTTAATAGATAAAAGACAAAACCTAAACATATTCTAGGTAGCTTGCTTATTTTAGTTCACTCTCTTCCCTGGTACTAGAGTATTAATATTTTAGTCTGATATGAAGTTGTATTTGTGCGAATTTAATCTTTCTGTGAGGCTAAACACTGAGGAGCAATAATAACTTCTAATTAAATACTTTGCAATATTTTATTAATTGAGGACTGTATTATTGCCAAAAACAAAATCCTGTCTCCTAAAAAAAAAAAAAAATGGAAAACAAAACCCTAGGTATTTTGGCTTTGGCACTGTATTTATTTACCAACACAATGAACTGTATGATTCTAAAAATTTCAGCACTTGTTAAAAAAACTACAGTAGAAAACAAAACTAAGATATTTTAGCTTTGGCACAGTGTATTTATTAACCAATAGGCTGAATTGTTCTTAGAGGTTTTTTAAGAATTTCATCACATCTTAACTTTTTTCATTGTGGTAAAACATTTTCCTGTCCCCATCAAAGTCTCTGAAGTCCAATGTATTTTATATCAAGCCACTGGTGAGTTACAAGCCATTGTTCAACAAAATGGTCCATGAAAATGGGTAGACAACAAAATCTTAGTCATTTATATCTAGTGAGCTTGTTTTTGGTTGATGAGAACCTCTTTTCTTTGTTAGAGTAAGAAAATAAGTCTCCTGATCATAGTCAGTCAACTGGAACTAAGTATCTTAAATAGTATCTCACACAGCCTTCAAAACACAAAAAAAACCAAACTAAAACCCAAGTGGCACTGTTCTTCGGAGGATTAGGAAATTATGAAAATAAAACCATGCAATAGCACCATAAAGAAGGAAGCTTCCAGAATATAACAGCCAGTCACAATTGGCTAGGCAAATGAACACTGAAAGGTATAAAACAGCATACTGGTTTTTATCAACAATTAGCACTTTGCTTGACTAATTTCATAAGTCCTGTCCTGCCAATATTTGCCACCAGTTTTTGTCGAACTGAAAAAAAATTTTAAGTTAAAACACCCAATATTTATGAATACTTTATCTGTCAAAGAAGTAGAAAGCACAGAGAGTCAGTAATGTCTCACATAACAGATCTTTCAAAAGATGGACACTGAAAACATACTAACGACAAAGGTATCATTTAAAAATCTGGATATGGCTAATCCGGTAAATACTGTATCAGAGGAAAGGAAGGCAGAGCTGTGTCTAATGTTACTTTGCCATATCCTCCAAAAATAACTTCCTTTCACCTAAAAAGAACTTCTTATTTGAACAACACTTGGAGTAAGAATATAAAAAATGTGAGAACATTGAGGTTTTCAAAGTCTATATGGTATCTTATATATCATACCTAGAAAATAGAGTTCTCTGAATGTAATATAAATATTAAAAATACAATCAATATAGTACTAGTTGTTATTATAATGACTACAGTAACACGGCCACATTTTTAAGTAAACAATAAAACCTGCTGTACCTCTGCCTATAACTATTGATTCTAGCTATCCAAGGATTATTGACGTCTATTACCAATTTTAAATGTAGAAAATCAGAATGGTTTTATGTTATAATCAAAGATAATGTCCTGTTCATGGCGCGATAACATTTCTTAAGATTGATGACAGTCTGGTTACATATAAGTAACACAAGGGATTTAGGAAATTGTCAGGCAAAAGCATCCATTGATGTTTGGAGGCTGGTTTTGGCACTTTCTCTTCATCAACAATTAATGTTAGCCCTAGTATATATTTTCTCATTTGTGTCACAGAAAGCGAAAAATACAGAAATGTATTTTTACAATAGAATTATACCTATTGTGAGTCGCTTCCTGATTGAGCAATCATGTTAGCATGTTACTTGTGGAGACTATTTATAAATGGCCTTCCTACCACTCCAAATCATTATATCTGCATCATAAATATTAAATCATACCTGAGTGACACCTACCTCCTCAGTGAAAAGCTATGGAGGTGTTAGTAACTGCAATTGAGAATTAGGACAATACCTGAGGCAGAACAATTTTTTTAAAGCTTTGCAAAGGTCCCATCAATGACTAGAAAGATATTATTTTACTCTGCAAGTAACACAACTAATTTACCTGATTTTGTCAAATGTTAAGTTTGCAACTGGGCCTTTGTGGATTATTCACAATGTTTGTCTTTAGGTATTCACACTCCCTAAACTGGTCAACAGAAAGAAAGGACACCTAACTTAAACCCCTATTCCTAGCTTCGGGAACACCATCTCTATTTCTTGATGGTATCCAAGCCAGTTAAACAAGCTGTCTAATTTAGACACTTAGAAGTTTAATGTCATGGGAATACTTCTCTATGTTTTCAGGCTAGAGTAGTTGTAAATTCAATGTATACAACATAGCAGCATTTGTTATAACATATGAGCAATGTTCTTTGGTGCTTATCTGTATTGTCAAATAGCTTTCAATATTTCTGGCTTTTCTGAAAACACTCTTAAGGAAAATGTGAGTAGAAAATGAAAAGTAAATTTAATGAGCAGATTTCTCCCCCATCCTTTAAAACAGAAACAGGTCAAGACAATAAATCTATCTATAACAAAGAGCAAACAAGAGGCTGGCATTCTACTTTCTGTCAAAACATAGTATTTCAGGGTAATTTTTTTGTTACACGAGCAAATGCAGTTTTCTGGACCATCTAGCTGAGGGCTGAGATATATGGAAGAAAAAAAAGAACCAACTGAAAAACCAAAGATAACTTAGGAAGACTTTTAAGGATCTAAGTTTTAAAAGCCTTCCTTCATAAGTTTTTAATCCTAATTTACATAGAGAACATTTAAAAAACTAGCAAAAATTTCTACTTACAAGTAAAAACTTGTACTGAAATCTCTTTTCTAAAAGGATGGGTGTCTGAAAAATGAAGAATGTCATGTCGAAAAGTGTACTACACATATCTTTAAAAGTACATCACTATAAGCCACAGTTCAGCTATAAATGTTCCTCCAAAATGTTCCTACATGCATAGTTTTTGTATTCCAAATGTGGTCTTCCTATATTTTTACAACAATTAAAAGCTATCACAAAAATACCTAAATTTAAGAAAAAAACCAAACTACATTTATGAGATATGACAGGGACAAATAACCTTGCCAGGTGATCTTAATAACATTTACCTTCAAATTATTATGAACATAGGTTTTTTGCTTTCAGTAAGCATGTTTCACCAGTACTGCACAGAAAAAAACAAGTGATTAACCTGATCACACATAAACAAATTCTGTTATATCGCCCCTTTTTAAAGCAGTACAGTATAATTCCTCTAAGATACGGTATCAGGCATCAGTAGCCATTTATCTTTCCGAGAAACATCTGTTATGGCAAGTAAAGGAATGACCCTCAGCGTTCATATTTGAGATCCCTCGGGCCTTGTCCAGGTCACCGGTGCAGAACAGACTCTTGCCATGTTTTTTATGTAGGCCTCTTTTTCAAGACTTGAGGGCCTTAGACAAAGCTGTGAGGATTTAGAGATCTGCTCCAGAGTGACACCAGGTTAAAGATGTGAAGAGAAAGCTTCCTACCCTGATATGGGCCTCAGATTATTATCCAATATTGATTTTTCAGGTGGGCAGCAATGAAGTTGCAATAAGAAGTCTGAGGGCATTTGAGAGACCTTAGGGCCTTGGGATGACTTGTTAAGGGATCAGGAGCACAAGCAATGTCTCCTCTATCCTTCCAGCTGCAGGGAATGATAAAGGAAGAAACAGGAAGAGTCAGCAGATCAATACCTGGCTCTGAGCCTTCTATTACCAGCAGATTTTAGAGGTTTTTGATCATGTGTTTACACAACAATGAGCCTACTGGCAACAGAGAGGGTATACCTGTCTCAAAGGAGGAGAAGGATTTTTGCACAGGAATTGTCAGGGCTCACTGAAAGAGCTTTAAGTAGATTAGAAGGGGCAAAGGAATAAAACCAGAATCGTTAGAGAGAAGTCTGGGGACAGCATGCCAGTGTTTGAGGGACAGTGAGCTCGCAAAGTCATTTAGTCTGCCACTTCAGGGAGGTGGGGGATGGAGGTCCATGCAGGAACAAAGACACAAGGCTTATTAATGTGTTAGTAACCATGAAGTGCCTGAGAATGGTCGTGTGGGAATTAGAGCTTCTGCCCCCAAAAAAGGTGTCAGGATCAACAGCCCAGGTGAGGTGCATCTACATCAATGCACCTTGAGATTGACCTAAAGGTACTGAGGGAGCTGGTGGAAGAGCTTGTGGAGGAGTTCACCGAGACATTTCCCATCACTTACCAGCAGCCCTAGTTACCTGGGGAGGAGAGATCTGGAAGTTAGCAAATACGACACCCATCAACAAGAAAGGCAGGTTAATGAAAGCCAGGCACTGCTCGACCAACCTGATATTCTTTTATGACAGAGGGACCCACTTATTTGATGAGGGAAAGGCTGTGGATGTTGCCTACCTGGGCTTCAGTAAAGCCTTTGGCACCATTTCCCACAGCATTCTCTGGGAGAAACTGGCTGCTTATGGCTTGGACAGTGCACTGTTCAGTGAGTAAAAACTGGCTGAATGGCTGGGCCCAGAGAATGGTGATGAATGGAGTCATATCCAGCCAGCAGCTGGTCATGAGTGGTGTTTCCTGGGGCTTAGTACTGAGAACAGTTCTGTTTGATATCTTGATCAACAGTCTGGATAAGGGGATCAAATGCACCCTCCCAAAGTCTGCAGATCACATCAAGCTGGGTGAGAGTGTTAGACTGATGGAAGGTAGAAAGACCCTACAGAGGGATCCGGAATAGCTGAATTGATGGGCTGAGGCAAATTGTGTGAGGTTCTACAAGACCAAGTGCTAGATAGTGCACTTGGGTCACAACAACCCCCTGCAGGGCTACAGGCTGGAGACAGAGTGGCTGGAATGCAGCCCAGTGGATAAGGACCTGGGGGTGCTGGTTGACAGCAGCTGAACATGAGACAGCAGTGAGCCCAGGTGGCCAAGGAGGCCAAAGACACCTTGGCCTGTAGCCGCAAGTGTGGCCAACTGGACTCGGAAAATGATCACCTCCATGTACTCAGCACTGGTGAGGCCACACCTCGAGTGCTGTGTCCAGTTTTGGGCCCCTCACTACAAAGAAGACATTGAGGTTCTGGACTGTGTCCAGAAAAGGGCAAGAGAGCTGGTGAAGGGTCTGGAGTACAAGTCTGATGAGGTGCAGCTGAGGAGCTGGGGCTGGAGAAAAGGAGGCTGAGGGTGAACTCAGGTCTCTACAAGTACCCGAAAGGAGATTGAAGCGAGGTAGGGATCAGTCTCATCTCCCAGGTAACAAGTGAGATGGTGAGAGGTGACGGCGTCATGTTGTGCCAGGAGAGGTTTAAATTGCATATTAGGAAAACTTTCCTCATGGAAAGGTGTTGATGTGGCATTTAGAGATATGGTTTAGTGGTGGACTTGGCAATGATAGATTAATGGTTGACCTTGATGACCTTAAAGTTCTTTTCCAACCTAAATGATTCTGTGATTCTATACCAGTGTGTGAACACTGAAAAGCTTTAGCAGAGAGATTTTCCAGCTTTCTGCAGCATTTTGTGAGAGTTCTGTCTTTCCCATGCAAGTAAGACAAAACAATGTTACAGTTTTGTAAACTTCTTGCAGCTGCGGATTGTTTGGGTAGAATTGTTATGGTTCTAACTAGAAAAACATTCAGAGATGTGTGTCTTAGAACTTGACCAATCCCCTTAGGGGGTGGATGGCGAAAACCAATTACCTTATGCCACTTAATACACTTTGCGAACTAACATATAAAAGTCTTCTGAGAATTCATTAAATCATCCATCCATTAATCCCTGAGCCTGGACTTCGTGTCGTTTCTCTACTCGTCCGTGGGGAAAACAGCGACACCAGTGAACCTCTCTTTTGCAAAAACTCAGTGATTTTCTGTCTTCCTGATGCATCAAATTCCATAGTGTCTAAAACTGTGCATTGGCTATAGTGGTAAATGGCACATAGAAGGATGCTTCCAGGGATTATTTTCAACTTAATGGCTGCTTTCAAGGTATTTTTTTATATGTAACACAGGCTCTTAGACCACTTTCTGCAGTAACAGGGAAAGTTTTACTCTAAGTGATGACATCACAGTCAGTGATGAAGAATATTATGTGGATAGTAATATACCAAGCAACCAGAGTTTTATGGTGAAAAGAAATAAAATAAAATGACAGTGAATTTTAATTGCTGGCCATCTGAAAAACAAGTATTAGTTGCCACTAGAGCCATTTTAACAATTTTTCTGTCATGTCATGTTAATATTATATTTTGCTTGCACCTTTTCTTCTGAACAGTTGGTTAATGGAAATGAATACAGCTTGCTAAGTTTCCTCAAAAGCAACAAGGTTAGTAACGAGGTCAAAAGAGGAGGAAACAGCCTTAGGCAGTGTTCACCATGAACGAAAAAGAAGATAAGGAAGATTTGCTCCTTTCCCTGCCCAAATATATAAAGGGCTCCTTGGGTTACAGTCATGCAGGTGAGAAGCCAGTAATTTGGACTTAATGGAATTCATACGCTGTAGAAGTAAAGAGATCTTTTGTACACATTAAAATTAGGGAGAAAAGTAGAATGCTGCCTGTGATTTTTTGATTAATCCATATTACAGGAAGCCTGTTGCCATTCTACTAATTTGAATTTTTGTACTTATTTATTTATATAGCACATGTGGTAGCCAAAATATCAACAACTGAATGCATTGTTTCTCTTTCTTCTATTTCCTTTTCTCAAACGTCTAGGGGTAAATTTAAACATACAGAACTCCAAAAGCTATTTGTCTGAAAAAGAAAGCAAGTGAACAAATTTTCTTTCCACTAAAAACATTTCTTAAATTATATTAAAGATTTTTTGTCAACATTTCTGATTTGTGTCAGTTACAGAGTTTGCATCTTCGTCTGACGGTTCACTAAATGAAGAAATCACATAGTCCATCATCAAGTGTTTGACTTAAGGAACAAAAAATGGCAGGCTGTCATCACATCTCTTTATTATTATTTTAATGCAAAATTATCAGCTGTACTGACAAACAAAATTCATTGCTGATTAACATGAAGAAGGCACAGCTTGTGAACAGTTTAATATAAGGAACATTTGGAGATCATTCTTGCTGCCATTTAAATTAATGGGAATTTTGCCATTGAGTTCAGTGGAAACAAGACCAGATCCTATGCAGTGCACTGATAGTTATACTAATGTAATTTGAAATTTCAGTGATAGCAAAGAAAATAGCTCAGTCAAATTGGTTTAGTGTAATAGAAATGTGATATTCCTTTTCTTGGGGTCCTAGAACTTCTGCTAATGAAATATGTCTGTACCTATATAACTACGGCTATATTAAAAAAGCCAATTTATATATTATATTCCAGAGCATTCAAAATATTTTTTTCAGAATGGTATCATCTGAGGTGTAACACAAGGGTGTAACACTAGACTATACATTATATACTGGATTGTATTTATCAGCATCTGAAATTTTAGCTTTTAATATTCTAAGTCTACAGAAACCTACATTTTCCTAGAGAAAGGATGTGTCTGCCTTGAGATAGAAAACACTTTTTTTGTTCCAGAATTCAGTGCTATTTCTTTACAAGGTCTGTCTTAGTCTCTCTTAAGGATTAAAATTAGAGATAAAAATTGGCTCACTGGAATTCCAAGGTACAGACCTTGTAAAAACCATGGCATGTGCAATAGGCATAGGAATTTCCTAATGGTCACAACGATGTGGAAGTTGATTACAGCATTGTACAGAAACTGTTACAATGGTCACTCAGTCATATGTGTCTGTTTGCCCACTGCTTTTCTGCCTCCAAAAGTTAGGTCTTTCGCTATCATTAAAATATCATCCAAATGTTACCATTGCTAACCTCTCTCTCTCTTTTTTGTTCATTCACTTATACCTTTATTCTCTTCCTCTTCATTCCTGCTTCACACTCAGTTGTTCCTGTGAATCTGTAAGACACCACAGCTACTTGATATGTTTTAGGTCCTACATATGGGTCAGTATAGTAGCCAACTGTTGCTAAGTAATCACCAGAGAGTACTACATGTTTCTAGGAGAAATGCCTTTCTCCACAACAGACAAAATACCAAGATAGCAAGGTAGTCATAAGCCATCTCATAAGGTTGCTGAGATAAGAGGAGTGAGCAGAAAATTCCACCAAGTTTTGTTTCCTCTTTTTGAGTCCCACGTAGATGACAGCACAGATAACAAACCAGTTTATTCACATCTGCTTACGACTTCGAAGATAAAAGCTAGTATGAATAAGAACTACAGGGAAACGCAAAACTGATATTCAAAGCAGAACTTCATTCACTTTTTGCAATAAAATGTATATGTAGACGCAAATCAAAACACTTTTACAAAATAACACCTTAGTTAAACAAACCACAGTAGTTGGTAGCTCAAGCAAGAGGAAAGTTAGGTTACTTGGACTAAATGACTGCTGTGTCCTCGAGAGTTTTTAAACCTGTACTATTTTCAGTTAAACTAATTCAAGATAAAAGTACATTTTTCAAGTGGGATAGTATGAATGGGGTTTGCATGTGAGTCATGGGTTAAATTAGGGAAAGAAGGTACATTTCTGGATGCTGGTTTAACTGGTGCCTGCCAGTTTTGCATTTAGCATGTTGAATTTCACTCCTTTTCTTTTTCAATTTAATAAAATAATCATATTTTTCTTTCAGAAATATCACTGAAAGTACAGTATTGCCTGGACCCACTAATTAATTTCCTCTTTTAATAAGGTTAATTGATTATTTTATGGCTTATGATTATACCCTAAGATATTCTAAAGCCTCTTTTTTGACTGTCCTGCACATAGGTTGGGGCAATTCCAAGCACAAATACAGGTTGGGTAGAGGCTGGATTGACAGCAACCCTGAGGAGAAAGACTTGAGGGTGCTGGTTGACCAGAAACTTGACATGAGCTGGAAGGGTGTGCTGGCAGCCCAGAAAGCCAATCGTGTCCTGGGCTGCATCCAAAGCAGTGTGGCCAGCAGGGTGAGAGCACTGATTTTCACCCTCTATTTTACTCTCTTGATACCCCACCTAGGGTGCTGTGTCCAGCTCCAGAGACCCCCCAGAAGAAGAACATGGACCTCCTGGAGTGAGTCCAGAGAAGGGCCAAGAAGATGCTCAGAGCGATGGAGCGCCTCTCCTATGAAGACAGGCTGAGACAGTTGGAATTTTTGATCCTGGACAAGAGAAGGCTTCAGAGAGACCTTAGAGCAGCTTCCAGTATCTGAAGGGGGCCTTCAAGAAG
This sequence comes from Lycocorax pyrrhopterus obiensis, assembly GCA_014706295.1. Taxonomy (NCBI): domain Eukaryota; kingdom Metazoa; phylum Chordata; class Aves; order Passeriformes; family Paradisaeidae; genus Lycocorax; species Lycocorax pyrrhopterus. The sequence goes on from JACSVZ010000004.1 coordinate 90,791,080, forward strand.
GATGGAGAGGGACTTTTCACAAGGGCATGTAGTGATAGAACAAGGAAAAATGGCTTAAAATAGTCAGAGGATAGATTTAGATACATATTAGGAACTAATTCTTTGCTGTAAGGGTGGTGAGTGCCCAGAAATTTGTGGATGCCCCATCCCTGGAAGTGTTCAAGGCCAGGCTGGATGGGAACCCAAGCAACTGGTCTAGTAGAAGGTGTCCTGCCCATGGCATAAACCTTGCTATGATTCTATGAAAGAGTTTTGCCTTTTTATTGCTACATCAAAAAAACCCGAGTTACTATGCATTTTAAAATTAAAAGTAACTATTTAAATACTTGGATTTTTATTCCTTAGATAGGTCATGACATGATAATTCCGACAAAAAGAATGGCATTCAATTAGAAGGAAACAAAAACTTCATAAGTTAGATGTACATCTTAAATAATATTAATTTCCAGCTGCAAAGACATGGTCAGTATTACTGTGCTAGGAATGAGAAGTCATAAGGCACTCATCTTTCATGAAAGAACAGTCACATTAATGTGAGTGGAGCAGATGTCTCAGCAGATCAATAATATCCCCTTGACAGCCCCTAACATATGCCAAAACATAACATCTGAAAGACAATGAGGAAGAAAAAGACAATAAGCACCTGTTACGCTATCCCAGTTTTATCGTTAAGGTGACACCAAGCAGTTCAAACTGAATACAAAACATCCAACAGAAAATGCTTACATTCTGCTTAAATATTTTTTTTTTTAGTTTAGAGGAAGAAAATTCAAAGACCATGACTGAGCTGCATGGAAGGCATGTGTTCAGTAGTAAGGGGAAAATAAGACAATATCCTATTTTTAAGGGTCCAAACCCATTAGTATACTGAAGAATGTATTCAACTCCTGTTGATGTGAGATTCTGTAAGTTAAATTATTCCAAGATCCTGACTCTGCTGCTGTTTTTTCTTTATTCCTCAAACATTTGTTAATATGGGAAAAACAGTAGAACCTATCTTTAAAGTAAGTATTAAGGTCAGATGGGAGCATGTTCGTTTACAGCATAAACAATGGTCATTGATAAGAAGAATCTATAAGAGTGACTTGCTAAAGGAAGAATTTCAATTTTTCCACCACTGGCTATCACAGATACCTCAACACCAGCAACACTGACAACTCCATCTGGATAACTATACCAAGCTTGTCAAAACTGTGCAGCTGAAATAAAAGTTCTCAACATATGTATATGTACACATATAAACATGGATCATTCACTGTCATTTCACTCTAATCCACCCAGAGGGATCTCTCATTAAGAAATTAAGAAATATGAACCAGTTATTTGGTGTATAATTCAGTTGTGATCAAAACTTTGAACTTCTGCTTTAATAATCATGGGATAATAGAAAAATGGGGCTTGAAGGAACCATGGGAGGTCATCTAGTCCAGGTAAGATAAATGATGGCTACATTGTTTCCAAGAGCTGTTTGACCAGTTCTTAAAAACCTCCAGTGGTGGAGGTTCCATCACTTACAAAGAGAGCTATGACAGTTCTTCATTGACTTTGCCATTTTAAAGTGTTTTTCAATAATGAAACACGTCAAACTTTACAGAACTGTAATTCATCTCATTCATTTATTCCAGACTATCTCCACTGGACCACATAGTTCTTGAAGTACAATGCCCCAAACAGCAGTTTTCTAGATGGCTAGTCTACCAGAGGCCACATTTCTGATTACTTTACGCATCTTTCTGGCTGTACTTTAGCTTTGTGCTTGCTTTTTTTTACAGCACAGTGGGCTCATGCTCAGCTTTTTCTGAAAAACTGCTACCAAAGCAGCTGTCCTCATTTTGTATCACTGCAGTAAATAATTCCTGCTTTATGTTTTCACATGCACTGCTGCTTTGTCATTATCATTTTGAATTCTGATCCCATCGTCCAGCATATGAGCTCTCTCCCAGTTTTGGATGATAGCAAGATACAATAAACATACTCTATTCCATCATCTAGGTTGTTAATAAAAGTATCCTAGAGAGTGTACTGCATCAAATGAAAGATATATGACAGCTAGTGCTTTGCTCCTCTACTTTGTTTGACTTTTTGCTCTAGAATTTTTCTTTGGATTGATGTTAACTGTCAACAATTGTCAGATTTTTCCCTTTGTTCTGTTTACAGTCAAGCAGTATGATTGCTTTTTTCCAATTCTCTTGATACCTTGTCTCCTTCTGCAAAATCTTAAATATAACAGTGAAGAGTTTTGGATACATATATAGGGTAGTAACAAAGTTCATGTCATGAAACTGCACAGAAGAGTTGTACTGCTTACTCAGCACAATGCCCTGGAGCTCTGTGCTCTAATCACAAATTATGAGATACTCTGGGCTATGCCAAAGTGACATAATGCCATGCATTTGCTGCAAAACTAATCACCAGGGAAGATCAAAATTGTTTAAATAAAAGCAGAAAAATTTTAACTGCAGCTGGCAGGTACACAGGACACAGGGCACATGCTGTGATTGGGACTTCATCTACCCAAAAACACAGGCCGAGCAATGATGATGAAGAATCACATTTACTTAAAATAATGTTACTACTCACTGTAAAAACCTGAAGAGTAAGGAGTTAATGTACTGCTAGGCCTCAAACACCAGTGGCCACTCAAGTGGGCAAGTTAGAACAGGATGTGGCCGGGAATAGGAGCTGTAAAGAGGTAGGCCCAACTTCCCTGTTCTGGTCCATGGTGACTGCACAACATAAAGAACAGTGCAAGCAAAGGAATGGAGTCAAAATGTGGTCATGAACAGTCAACTGAGAGTCAATCCAATAGTGGGGGTGAGATCACAAAGACCCTCAAAACCCCCAACCCATTTCCAGAAAGGTCCAGAAGAACAGACTATGCATGCTCACCCATTTACATGATGAGCAAGAGACCTAATCCCAGAGCAGGAAAAAGTCACCGATGAAAAGGTACCCCCAATAAAGGCTATTCTTTGGAATAATAATAAGGATGGACTCTTAAAAATAATTTAAAAAAAATAAAAAAACTAAACTAAGGAACTATGTCATTTGAGATAAGAGCTGCATACAGCTAACAGCAAGATAACCAATTAGACCCCAACACTCAGGCGAGATAAATGAACTAATCAAAATGTAGCAATCTTCAATGCAACAGACAACTCAGTAAGAGACTTGTTAACAGCACGCAAGAGCAGCTGTGCAGTTCATAAACTCACTAGGGACTTGGTACAGGTGTACAAAGTAATACCATGTCTAGAAAAATCAGAACAATGAACCAGGGAATTGCCACTAGATGTGGACCCTACAGCAATATTAGTATTTATAATTGCAAGACAATTCACAAATCGGTACATATCTGAACTGGGCTCCAATCCTGACAGTAACCTAATAATAGTAAACTAGAAAGAGCTGGTATGAGAACTATGATCAGACTTCAGAGCTTTATGAAATACTTTGCTGAAAATTGTTATTTAATGAATATATACAAATTTAATCCAGTAATGTTAATTATCTTTTAATTCTGTTTAATTATATAATATCAAAACATACATTTAATTAAAAAAGCAAGCAGTAAAACTTGGAAATTATTCCCTGCATCCTGGGTGAAAAGATTCCACAAGGAAAAAAATTTAGATTTTATCTGACTCATAGGATTTTGTTTAAATAATCTTTAATTTCAAATAACCTTTAAATTTTGTTTAAATATAACTATACTTAAAATTACCTGTCATATCACATATACTTCCCACCTATATGAATCAGAGCCATCTGTGTTAGGGAAAGCACCTAGCATCAGTTTGGATACATCAGTTAAGCCCCTTTTTCTCTCTGCCCTCAAAACCAATGGTAGGAAGTCCTTCATCCACTTAAGTCCTTGACGAAACATGTAATGACTGCACTCCAGCTGGGATTTCACATCTTAGCTTTTCTTATCATTCTGAAATCAGAGTAGATTTCCAGACTTACTTTTAAATTTCCTTACAAAGGTGGCCAACCAGAGTTTCACTTTGCTGATACCACCAGTGGAATGATAAATGAGGCAAAAAGCAAAGGTTTATGAATCAGGTACTATAATATAGTATATTCCCCTAATACTAACATCTGACTGCTATGCAAACAACATAGAAAGGTGACCTTGGTGAAGCAGTCCTTAACAAATGAGAGTTCTTAGCTATTCTGTACACACACAGTGTATAAACACATTGCAAAACTATATCCAGCTGAATTTGATTTTTTTTCAGCCTCTTTCTGAAATATTCAGTTTTTATCTGCAACTCTACAGTTCTTGGAATGTACCCCACAATACCATTTTTGGTTTATTAAAGAGTTCACATTTCATTTTAGAAGTAAGCAGTAATTTTTTTTTCCCAGCAATTTTCTAGGTCCTACCATATTTCACTATCAAGCCTTTTATCTTCTGCTTTATAATTGGAAATGGGAACACAAAGAGAAAACTTTGAAAATACACGCCAGTGCAGGATGCTGCTGATGGAATGCTGGGATGTTTTATCAGTCTTTATTAGCAGCAATTGTTCGATTTTTATTTGATGTCTTTCTGTGCAAGGCACTGCACAAGCAGAAATTACAAGACAATTTATCCTTTGGAATTATCTCCTCCTGTTGGTTGGATTGCAACTGTGCTCATAAAACAATGAACAAAGATAAGAGACAGGTGATCACAAGAGTGATTACCTAATTTAATTTTGAGCCTGCAAATTCTGTTTTAGGTAGGATATGTGAAAAAGTTATCCCAGGCTGTAAGCAGAGTCTTTTAACAATTTATTAATGGCTCACTGATTACATAATAATGTTACCTTTTTTTTTTCCTTCTTTTTACCCATTTCATTACTTTTTCAGTCCATCACGACAAGCAAACAACAGCCAATTGCAAGAGCAATCTACAATGCACCATAAACTGCACAGACACTTGTGGAATGCCACACTATTAAGTCAAAGTCTGGATGAAGGGCCAATTCAGTGATAAGAGCCTTGTCTAGTGCAGCACTCCTGTACCACAAGAGGAAAAAAAGTCCCAACAAACCAGCCAGACTGTTCTTGAAGCCTCTTCAAAGCAGAAAGTAGCAGAATGAAATATCTGCAAAATATTATACTGTTTGCAATGTCAGAATCTGCTATAACTGAGGTTGTAAAGTAGTTTTCAATCTAGTTCACATTTTTGCATTGTGGTTTTAAAATCATTAACCCTCTAGGTTTGACATTTTACTTCGGTGAAAAACATATTTGTTGATAATACATATTTGCAAACATATTTTCTACTGTTTTCAATTCCAAAAGAAACAATTTTAAGTCTTTGTTCTACCAAGTACAAATGTCCCAGCTATGTTGTGGCCCCATCAGCCCCCCTGCGGCACAACTCTGATCACTTGTGCAAACTGTAAAGAATTTTTCCAAATAGTTGAGCCAATCGCAATAGTCCTATTGCCTTTAGCAGGACCAGCACTTCACTCAAACTCTGAAGCTTAGGAATGATATATGGGTGATCTTTGGGGACAAGTTCGTCCTTCATCAAATTTGCAGTACAAGGGCTTATTCCAGCAAAAACTGGGAGTGTCTGAGTGCCGTATTGGGCAGGTAAAATAAATGTTTGAAAGAAAAGGTAAGTGTGCCTCAGGCAGAGCACAATAAGCAGAGCAGATACTTGTCTCCACAATGTTTTTCTTTTACAATCTAACCTTTAGTCTTTTAGTTATTGGTTCAAACTCTTTCCAGGATTTCTTTCTGTCTTTAAATGAGGCAGAATTAAAATGATTTAAGGCTTTGAAAGCTGCTTAAAAAACTTAACCTCTCTAAAGCCTCATACATTTTACATTATCTGAAATACTAGCCTGCCTTACATTAGTTTAAAAATAAATAAATAAAAGTAACACAAATTTGTCAGCTAAGTAGCCAAGAGAGAGTTAGCATAATTTATTAATATCTTGCATTTAAGGTTATATACCAGGAGACAGGATAATAGTCTGAAATCCAGACTCTTCAGAGTTTGCAAATCTGAATAAATTTTAAGACTTTTTAAAGATTAATTAATAAACATTAGGGAAAGTGACATTGGCTGCATGTCAAGTGAATTGTGACCACACACACTGCGTAATACGCTCTGAGCTCCTGATCTCTCAAGTCATACAGAACAGAGATTTGGCCAAAAGCATCCTTTGGCTTATTACCATGTCATGAACCTGGGGGTTCTTGCCCTGGAAATCAGGGCACCCAGAAGGATAGAAAAATAAGAGAAAAAAGGCACGATTATAAGCAAATTGAGCGTAAAAGCTTAGAATTAGCTATGGGAGACTTTTTTCTTATTGTCCCCACACTTTCCTCCGTTGGAAACTGAGGAAAATTTCTCTTGGAGTTATTAGGAGGTATTTACCTATGACAGCAATGGGGTCATTTTCTTAAGAAAGGCTCAAGCACAGCATACTTATTTCACAGTCCACAGGCTTTTTTCCTGCTTCTGCAGCTCATTTATTTTCTGTAATACTTTTGACAAATTTCAAATAATTTTTTTAATGGAAATGTTTGTGAAAGTTTAAAGCTGAACTGTACATTTACATTTTTTTCCTATTGCTATAATATGTTGTCATAGAATTTTACTTTGTGTTGTTTATATGGGCTATGGGGCCTTCTAGGAATCAATCATACAACTCTATGGGAAAGAAAATAGAGAATCATTAGAAGTCAGAGTACAAAAATCATGGTATTGTTTCTGGCTGTTGCCTTTCTTCAAACACTGCAACAACTGGAAGTGCTTCAGAGAGGAGAGGTGTAAATTAAACAGGGAGAGATCCAATTTAGAACATCTTAAACAACTTCCAGGCATGGGATTTCCAAAACACAAGGAATACTGATGAATGGTTCACAACATACACGGCTATGGACAACTACCCTTAATGGAAAGAGAAAGAGACTAAGTAAAATACATGATGAAAAACCTGGGTGAGATAGCCCACAAGCAGGAACTAATCTGTTTTCTACTTTGGCAGGCTTGTTATACCAATGAACAGTATTGATCTTTTCCTGTGTAGGTGTAAGCAGCAGACATGCAAATAGAAAAAATGAGTTCAAATTAATCTGTTCATACTGTAAATAAAAGAGCCACTATGAACATTACTACTTCCGTCACCTCAAGTACTTTCTCTTACTCCCTCACCTTTCAACATTACGGCATTTTAAAAAACACAAGTTCATAACAACATTAATTACAAGCAATTTGGAAACAAATAGCTCGCATGGAAAAAAATACTTGTAATATCACACTTCATATTTGGGGGATTTTTTCAGGATTTAAACGTTTTCTACACTTATATGCCTTAATCTGGATTAAACACTTGTTTACTCATTAGTGGTACTCATACCTAGTTATTCCTGATAGACTCATACTGGCATGTTTAAAAATAGTTACAGAACAAGTGCTATATTTCAAAACTCTTTTCAAAGAAGGAGAAAAAAAGGAAAAAAATCAATTAAAAATATAATTTTTTAATGAAAATCCATATTCTAAGGAGATTCATGTGTTGCCACTTTTAAGAGAAGGACCCACGCAAATGATAAAATAGAACTTTGCATTGGTCTTACCGCTGGAAAACTGAACAGATGATTAAAGAACGGTAACAAGTGAACATTTGTGAACTAAACAGAACATGGGCAGAAGGTTGTGTTATAACAACATTAACACTGAATGATTTGGAAACCTAATTTTTGCTTTTTTTGCATAATGTCTTCATATTCTCACTAGGTTCATGACTAATGAGAATCAAATTGTACAGATCCAACATTATAAGACTAAGAAAGGTCATTAAAAAATAAAGGCTTACATTAGTCAGCATTTGTCAAACACAAAGACCAATCCTGTTACTAAGACATTTTCTTCGTACTTAAGAGGGTCTAATTGCCTTAACCCTCTGAAAACTAAGCAGCTGATTGATGAAGTTGCAAAATATATTTTTTTTTAAATTTGTGAACAAGTAAGAGTTTGAGGCACAGAAAAAAATTTAACATCTCACTAAGCAACTTTAAAACATGGATGAGAAATCAATAACACTATACTTGAAAATATACAATTAAAATCAGGTGGTGAGGTTGATGACAAATACCTCAATCAAAGAAAAGATAATTTAACCAAGTGAAATGCTAGAATAATATAAATCTTCTTTTTATCTATACTGATGATCTTTAAATGGGGTGGGCTGGTGCATCTGAGCTAAATAATGAAGAGGAACAAATTATTGCTGTGTTTGAAAGGTTATTCTTCTGTGAAGAACAAGACGAAAGCATTCTCCAAGTACATGGGTTAGAAAAGAAAGGCCAAGGAGAATCTAGCTCCCTGAGAAATGAAAAGGGAGAACTGGTGACAACATATATGAAGAAAGCTGAGATATTCAATGACTTCTTTGCCTCAGTTGTCACTGGCAGCCAGGCTCCCCACTTCTCTCAAGTTCCTAAACCTCCAGGTGGGGGGGTGAGGTAATGAAATCCCTCCCACTATAAGTGAAGAGCAGGTTCGTGATCGTTTGATGAAACTGAGAAGGCACAAGTCTGTGGGGCCTGACAACACACATCCCAGGGTTCTGGGAGAGCTGCCTGATGCCAAGCTGCTCTCCCTCATATTTGAAAAGTCATGGTGGTCAAGTGAAGTCCCCAGAGGCGGAAAAATGGAAACATCACTCCTGTTTTTAAACAGGGATGAAAGGAAGATCCAGGGAGCTACAGACCAGTGAGACTCACCTCTGTGCCTGGGAATACCCCGGGGAAGATCCTCATGGAAGCAATTTTAAGACACATACAAGACAGGGAGGTTTTATTAGAGCAGATCCTGCCTGACCAAGCAGGCAGCCTTCTATGATAGATAGACCCTGACTGCAAGGGTCAACAAGGGAAGAGAGACAGATGTCTACCTAAACGTATGTAAGGCATTTGACACAGTCCCTCACAACATCTTTTCTTATCTCAAAATCAGAAGTAAGACTTTTCCATGACTCTATGAATTCTTTTTTCTGTCCTTGGATTTTACATTGCCAAAAGCTTCCCAGTAAATACTGAACTATCATAATGACTTCATGTGAAAAAGTATTTAATAAGTCATAAAATCATAGATTCCATAAACATGAATGCTATTTCACAGTTCACTGAAAGCGGTGAATAATCAGATATAAACTGTCAGTAATTGAATATATTTACAAACTTTCAGTTTGTCACAGTGATCAAAGATTAATCTGTTCAGAGCATTTAAGGTTTGCATGTACATTCACCCTGCAAGCTCTTTGTCAAGGCAGAATTTTCCATTATATTGCTCTTGTGCTTTGCTTTTCACAATGTTCACCCAGTCCAGCCTCTTACTTTCTTGTTCCGATTTACTCTAGAGATAAATTTATCACCTTTCTAGCCTCTTATTCATCATTCCCTTCAGCATCTGAAAAACACTAAATATCTCACTAAACAGGTTTAAGACAGACACTACCACAGTCAGACACTGAAACTCCACACATTTATTGCTTTATGTGACACAGTTGTCTGCGACAGCAGGGCGTGGGGCTCCACGGTCCTTTCCAGTCCTTGTCCCCACATGGTGCGGTGCAGCTCACAGTGCAAGAGAGAAGGGAGAGGTCTGCCAAGCAAAGCCATTTCCACCCTCTTGTTTCCCCACATCTCTGCTGAACCCCAAGCTACCCACTCCAGTAACAACACCCTAGAGTGACTATCTGTAAAAATCTTTGGTTGAACTGAGGCAGGAGGACCAGCTTTTGTTTACATTGTACTGCATCACAATGACAGCAAAGCCGCATATGCTAATAAGAAGAAAAAGTAGCAGTGTAGGTGCATTAAGTGGGTAATATTTTTAACATCTGGGTTTATCAAGAACAGCCACTCTTAATTCTCCACGCATTTCACTGGCACCGGTGTCACATACTCTTAAATTGATGTGTGAGGAAAGAAATGATAGGGAAGAACAGCAGGAGGCAGATGTGATGCAGTGAAAACAAAACTTGGAGATGGAAAGAGACTGGAAGTATGCTGCTCAAAAAGCTGGGGCATCTGTTTTAGAAGAAAAGGCAATGAAAACTAGTGTCACTACTACAAAACTTTTTAACAGTCCACTTCAAATTCCAGTCTGTCTTAACATCCTTGTGTAATTGCATATGAACAATACTATATGTATAGGTCTTCAGCAAGCTGTACATGTTGTGGGACATGTATTTGTATTCATCTATAAATGTTTGGTAAAGATACAGATAGACCTTCTGTTTAGTACAGTGGAGGGGGACTGACAATCTGAAAAGTTTCCTGATTTTGCTATGTTAGCTCTAACACACCAGAGCAAAGCAAAGCATCTGACAGAAGCCCTACTTATTCACCTGTCTCTGTGCTCTCTGCTTGAGAAACGAAAAGGAAAATGGGAAATGGTTGTGTTGCAGATGTCTCAGCAATAGTTCTCTTTTCATATGGGATTTGAGCCATGTATTTATGAGTAGATAACAGTTTGCTTTTCTTCCTGCCCATTTTTTTTCCCTGAAGATACCAATATTGGACACTGTAACATATGATTCAGTTTGGATGCAGTCCTCATCAAGGAGATGAAATGACAAGAAAATTTCAGCACCCATTCTCCTAGCTTCCTATGCTGCTTTGTCTGAGGTTACAAAGGTGAGCTGCATGAAAGAAAAGGCTGGAGAGGAATAGAGTGTTTCACTGATCAAATAGATGTCTCATACAGACATTGCATCTGCCTTCATCATCTAGGTTACCTTTAAAGTCAGTGATGACAAAAAAGGCACAATTTCACTTTATCTTAAAGCTGATGTCAGATGAATTACACTCTTTCTTTTCCCCCAGGATTATGAAGATGCCTTGTACACCTTGTTTTCATTCAGAAATCCAAATTGCAAAACCTCATGTTAAATGAGATGAATACCTTCCACCTGCTTCCCCATTGAATGCCAGCACACATACCTACCCTTTGACTCAGATCAGAATTTTTACTTAGTTTGATGTTTTAAAATTTTCTCCTTCCATGTGTTTCATATATAAACCTCCTCAATGATTCTAAAGCATTGCAGAATTCAGCCTTAAAAATTCAGTCTTTAGCTCTTTAATCTGTCATCTACCATAGTTTTCCAGACTCTATCCCTCCCAGCCTCCTTTCCTGAATGCTCAGAATTTTCTCCTTCCTAAAACCAAAAGCTTCTCACTTCTGACTTTACTGACTTGTTGCCTACTTCATAATCACATCTAAAGATAAATCCTATCTATTTACTACACTTGGTCTTTTTACTACCCTTTCTTTGCTGCAGATTTATGTTTTCTCCATCCCGTAAAATTTATATAGGTTCAGGTTTTTCTGTAAGCCAGAGCAAAATTCATCTTCATCTGCTTCAGTTTATGAATCTCTGTGTTGAGGATCTTATGATAAAGTTTCCTGTGAAGGATGGTTTGTAAAGTAATGGTATTACTTTATAGAATAGATATTCCTCTCCTGTGAAGTAAAGAAATACTTGAGAGACACTATGACTTTCTGCAGTAGTTCATGAATCAGGTGTGAGTGCTGAATACACATGAATATTTTAGAGTAAACGTTAAAGATTTTGACAGAAGTTTGTCCATGAAATGCACAAATAAACCCCCCCATAATAACTATCAAACAAAGTCTTCCTCTTGTTTCTCATAGATGTATTAGGTTTGTATTTCGATCACAGCAGACACAAAGAACTCAATTCTACAGGGATTTGAGACAGTGTAGCACAGATATGTACTAACATATGTGTAATTAATAATTATACTGCTCCCATTCTATGCTGGCGTTACTCTAACCATATTTATTTCATTGCCTCAGGAACTGCCTTTAATAGCTCGAATATGTTAAGAAAAGCTTTGCAACACTTCATACTTTCACATTCCAATATTTTAGTGATACAATAGTTTCAGGTTAATAACATATTTTGGAAAATACAACTATTTCAATATGACAGAATTTGAATATTTAAAGTATAAAAAACCTCCAGATGTCATATCCTCGAACCTGGAGCCCTTTGTTCTAACTCTGTTCTTGGTAAGTGTTCCTGTTATGAAATAAAACCCATCACTAGATGCATACTGAAAATGTCTTAATTAGCATCAGAATACCATAAGAAGTAGTTAGTTTTTTGTGTATGCAAGTGTCTATACTTTCTGTGGACCCTTTCATCCCAGGAGAGGTGTATTTTTTTAAGAACTAGTAAACAGAACAAGATCAAAATACTTTCAAAACACACATTTCAAATGAAATTTTAGAAATTTTTAGCTTCTTCAGAATTTAGAATGACAATTTCAGATTATCAGAACTTCTCACAAATTTTCAAGCTTTTACCATTTTTTATATATGACTAGTGTTTCTATGGTTAGAATAGCTGCTCAGGTGTCTTTTTATCTTGAATGTGATACACACACTATTTGCTTTCCCAGGTTTTTGGGAATAATCCAAATAGATTTTTTCATAAGGCCCACTTTCAACACTCCAGTGAGGTTTGAATAGACCTGACTGTACTCTGCATTCTTTGAGAGTACATGTGGACAGATTTACTGCCATTTCTCCTCCAGGTATCCCAGCCTTTCTAGTGCTCTATGCCCAACTCTGCCAAGGATGCTAATTCTCCCTTGCCCTAAATCAGAGCTGAAAGCTCACTTATTTCCCCATTGTGCTCTCAGGCAGTAGACACCACAGAATTCAGTGAACAAGTGCATAGTGCACAAGTGAACAAGGGAAAAGCACCTTGAAATGTCATTGCATGATAAGGTGATACAGCTTCAATACAACTCAGATATCAAGGGTTAATCATGGACATTGAGTGATTCTGTACCATGGACTTTATGAGTGCTAAAGAATCAGAAATTAGGCAGAACACAATGGATTTGCACCTGAAGGAAATACTAGACCACTACAGAAGACTTCAAACCAAATGAGAAGTCTCTTACTCGTGATACTTCTAATCAGCGCTCAATAGCTAAAAGACTTCTGCAAAATCCTGTCTGTGCTAAAAAGTTAATCTTCAGTACTAGATTGTAGTAAAAATCCCAGCCCAGAAGCTTACTGATAACGTCTTTCAAAGGAGGAAAAAACCCAGAACTTTTCCAAAAAGTAGGATTATTTATGTGTTATGGCTGGGGTGGAGCTTTTTCCAGTGTGTTAGATTATTTTATTTTATTTTATTAAAGGCTAATCACTACCAATACAAAAAGCCCAGTGAGGACTGGAGGAGCAATGACAGGCAGAGGAACCCAAGTAACCTAATCAGTGAAAAGTGGCTCACTAAATCAGCTGCTCCCTAAGATCAGAAAGGGGACCTGTTACACCGTGGTTCCAAGGTGAAACAGCCCAGGGTGATGCAGTGAAAGAAAAACTCCTGCATGGCCACATTCCATACTGGAGGGGGTAGTTGTCCTTAAAGGTTTGAGACTCCTTGTGGAATGAAGGGAAAGAACATTTTTGGAGACTGTGTAAAAGTTTAAGAAGGGATGTTTCAAAGAAATTTTGGGAATGTGTGTAATTTATTATGGGGTGTTTAGTGGAAGGAGTAAAGGTGAAGAAAGGGAGGTACCTAAGTGGCTCAGAAAGGGAGTGGGAATTTAGAGGTAGATCTGATAAATGGGGTTAATCAAGCGGAAACAGGCAATAGTACATTAACCTGCCTGACTATGCCCTGTGCTTGATCGCCATATATGTATTCTACACACATATTTAATTCTGTCATATATACCTTCCATGTGGGTGCACTTCTGTTCTGAGTGGGCACAGGGGAATGCTAGTGAGCATCAAGCTGGACTGCATGGCAAACAGGACGAGAGCTCTCAACACCAGCAACCACAGCTGGGCTGTGGGCTTCCAAGGCTCTCGTGTCTATGCGCCGGCAACTTGGGAGAGCTGGGATTGAATGGCCAGCTTCTAGGCATACTGAGAGTCTAAGGCCAACTTCTAGAGTGTTCTGAAGTTCCTAGGCATATATATACACACACATACATATGTATATGGATACATATACATACATGCACATGAATAGTGATATATGTGTTCGTGTGTATATATATAGGAACATACATACATGTACCTCTCAGAAATAGGTGCTCAGCCTTTCTGAGCCTGGGGATACAGAGCCATAAGCGCCACACTGCAGTGGGCTACCAGAGCCTGCAGCATCAGGTAGTATCAAAACCAATTAATCAATGGTTGTAAACCTAAAACGCGGGCATTCACGAACACTAACGTACGTGTGTTCAGTGTCTGAGTGGGAAAAGATAAATATATCAAAATAATAAATGGCTTTGAAAAAGGAATCTTTTAGTAGCTGAGAGGTCACATGCAGGGTGAGAAAACCAAAATCTGAAAGCAATAAAAGGAGCAAACTAGACAGTGTTTATGTGGGACTGATATAAAATGAGGGAGGTCAAAAAGGCAAAAAGATTCAGACAGAAGCAGAACTGTGCAAGGACTGATGAAGGGAAAAATAAAGAATGAGAAGAATGTAACCGATGAAGAGGTTTGTGAAATATCTGAGGAAACAGAAATGGAAGACTAGATGCAACACATTTGATATGTGGGAGAGATAACACCTTACCTATCTAGAAAGGCCAATGAAAAGGTGGAAATAATCGGGCATGATGAGGACAGTGGGGAATTATCTACTGTGATGAGATAGGAGGAAGTAAAAAATATCTGAAAAGGAAAACCATCAACCATGAGAGAGAAATGGGATTCTCTCAAGGAACATGACTTCCATAGCTAATTCTTTTCAAAGAGTATATAACTACATGGGGTTTTCCACAATTCTTCACTTTGTGTTTCAAATTATCAGAGTCATAAAGACAGACTATCTTAGCAATTGAACTATTTTGCACCCAAGTTTTTGATAAACTATGCTTTTCCAATAAAGTACATACTATTCCTAGGTTGTGAAGCCACAGCTTCTAGCCTCTTTTAATTTGACATTTCCTAAATATTTCAAAACATATATGAAAATTCTTGTACATTTTTAAACACAGATATGCCAGCACATCATATCTGAAGTAACATAAAGAAATGTTAACGCTTATTTAAATAAAGAATAACCAGTTCTGATGAATTGCGAAGCAAGTGGTCAACTGCTGAGATTCCAGAAAATTACTGTGTATCTATTCTGAGGGAAAAGGGTATAAAAGTGAAACACAATAAGAGCCTGTTACTCATCCTTCCCACACAGTCCAGTAAGAAATACATTTCTAGCATGAAGTTTCATAAGAACTTGTTGACGGCTCTTCACTGCTTTGTGGGAGGGAGCAGTTGGTTTCACTGGACATAACTCCTGATCTCTATTTCAGTCTTGCAGACTATTTCCAACTTGGCTATGAAGAGAGGGCTATTCAGTCTGTCAGAGGCAACAGACACAATGAACTCTGCTCTCTGAAGCTATGTTCTGAGTTCTTTTGTTATTTCATGCACTACTTGGGTTTCGGTTTGTACAACACATCATGGTGAGGTTGCTATAAGAATGTTTGCTGGTTTCACTATTTCATTTTGGCAGGTTTTCTGTAGTGCTCTTCTCCTAGCTTTCTTTTTGATAATGGTGTGCAGGATTCCCCATAGGGTAAAGGGATGCCAAGGAAATGGCCTATGCTTCTAACTGAAGCAGTAGAGAGATTCTCATCTTCCTCTACACAGTCCTGTGAGCCAGACAGCTGTACACTGTCAGCCAAACTTCCTAAGCTGGCACATGCACCCCAACAGCTCTCTTTGGAGATGGCAGTAAGGGAAGACATGCCTCTCTGTATCCAATATTTCCTTTGGAAGAAAGTTTATATGTATTCCCAGGCTAATAAATTGTAGTGTTCAGGCTGAAGTACGTGTCCACCTCTGTAGCTGCTGCTTGCAGCTCCTACTGAAATATCAGCTGTGTTGTTTCTCTTTTTTCCCTTTGGACAGCAGCTATTGCTTGCAGTGAAAATTAGGACAAGCTGCTTGATATTCTGGAAAGGTCCTAAAAGATACAACTCCTCATAAGAAGTAAAAAAACCCAAACCCACTATTCCCATTGAAAAACAGTAGGACATTACAATTAATTAGACTTTCAGTCACAACCAACCAACACCTACCAATATGTATTACACACATAAACAAAAAAATGCATTAAAGAACGTTATTTTCAAAAGTGAGCCTTTCAAGAGTCAGGAAGTGCAAGAATCAGTTTACTGGGGTACTTCAATTTGCCGCCCTAGCTTGACTGGCCTTAATTACATGGTCTGATTCTATTTTGCACAGGGTTCTGGCCTCACTCAGAACTCATGATGGTGGGTGCTCACTTAACGTGCATCTCTACAATATTCTTTTGTCTCAATGAGCAGTCAAACAATACCTGTAGTTATTATTAGCCTCACAGATTATTCAACCCCAGAGATTAGGAGCATTTCACAAACTGGTTTCTTTTCTTTATGTCCCATATGATGCATGGATAATTGAGGAATATTCAGAAAAGATGTCAGACAACTAACATTCAGTGTCCATTCTGAACTGCCCAGGATTCAACCTTTCAGAGAATTTTGTTTTATATATCCCCTCTAACACTCAAAGCAGCCTCTGTCCTAGCTGAGGAAGATCAGAACTTCTCCACAGAAGACCCCACTGCATCAATTTAGATATCAATAAAGAGGAAACACTGCATTTGAAACCCTTTGCAGGAAGGATAGCAAAAAGACATCATGTAGGAACTGCAAGAGTTTCTATTTTCTCCAGTGTTTTTTTCCCCCAGTAATTCAGCAAACCCTTAGTGGTTGAAACAATTTTCCTTCTTCAAGTATTGAAGTCACTAACATTATTTTTGAAACTTAATTAGATTAAACATCTCCTTTTCTTTGGTAAGGTTATGTCAACTACTCTCTGTGTGTGTATATATACATATATATATCTCTATATATATCTCACCTACATGAATAGAGACAAAGAGGTTCCTAGTATATGTAAATGTACAGGATTAAGGCTAGCAGAATCAAAACCTTTTGATAATTTCTTATGAAGAAACGTCTGCATGTTATCTGTCAGGACCAGTGTAAACATTTTCACTTGTGAGAACAAGAGTAGATTGGCTATGCAATCAGAGTAGGGATAGTCACACTTCTTGATTAGATCTCAAAAGGAGTATGAAAGAATAAGAATAAATTCACACAAAATACAGTAGTGTTGCTTTATGACTTTACTGCATTTTCAAACAGCATCATGATAAATGGGGAGATAATATACAATCTTTGGAAATCCACGTGACTCTATCTGGCAAAAATTCTCAAATGAGGTGGATTCGTGTCTGCTGCTGAATGATAAAATTTTTCCTAGAGACAAGAAAGTGGTTCAGCTGGCTAAAAAATTACTGGTACTCACACTCTATAGCTTTCAAATTATTTTCTGAGTCAAGCATGTTGCTTCTTGTATTTTAAAGCTCTGCTAGACTCTGATATATAAATAATTCTACTCTGGAATTCTTCATAAACTCATTTTCTATGGAGACGGGACATTTTATCTGTTCTACAAAACAACTGAAGTTACAGAAGATTGTTTCCAGCATTTCTTTGTGAGACAAATCACAGAACTGCAATATTGACCTGAAAGGTACAATTAATTTTTTAAAGGCCGGCATACTTCCCTAAGAAGTAATTTTCCTCTGAATTCAGGAAGAAGGAAGAGTCCAGTTTATTCAGTGTCTTAATAGGAGGTCTGAGAAGAAATAGAAGATACACAAGATTTTCCTTTTATTCATCCAGTGAGAAGCTATGTCAGATTTAAGTTTAATTATTAGTGAGGAATTCAGTGAGAATCTAGAGGGAGAAAATTAATTAGAAGAACAGCTATTATAGTTAATATTTTAATTAATTGGAAAGCTGAGTAAAATAAATAGTGAGAATAGACTTCAAAAACCTAAAGTCTCTCTTGAAAAGTAAATCTAAGTTGGAGTAAGCAAGCTAAGGTAGAGATGCTAGAGAGAGTAGCTGTGGATAGGTAGTTCTAGGAAGCAGGGCTAATACAGGACCAAAATCTAGGAGTGACAGCATCATCAGAGGCATCGATGAAGACATCTCCCAGCAGCTGGTTCCTACTGAATTCCAGGCTCTGCAATTGACAAGAGCTGCTACCTTGCATAAAAAAATGCAGTATCATGATGGGATCGACAGCTTCTGTCTCCTTAAGAGACAGTACCTTCCAGTTCCTGCTGAGACCTAGCCGTGAGGGCAAAAAATTGCAATCAACTGGCTACGTACTCTTGATACTGTCCTGACCAAAACAACAAGGGCAGAAGATCTGATCATTTTTGTAAACAGCTACAGAAAATCTCAAACAACTAAGAACTTGCTAATCTAAGTGCTTTGGTTTGCTGAAAGCAGAATCTTTTACTGTTGCTGATATCACCAATGCCATGAGATGCTTTTCATCTTTGTGTGTGCGCTTCAAATTCTGTCTTGTCTTTTTTCAGTCTGAAAACACAAAGTAGTATATTTAGTAGCTTATTCAAAAAATACATCCTAGTAAGCACAGAAACGCAGTAAGACGCATTTCAACTAATCTGAGCATGCAGTTCGAAAATACTCCCATTAGCAAGCCTGTACTTTGTGTTACCAAATGTACAAAGACAAATTGTACATATGTGAAGAAAATAGAGGAAGGAAAGCTGGAGATATTTCTGGCTGAGCTAGGAGCTCTTTAATGATCTGAAAGCAGAAAAGGAATCATAGAAACACATGGGAGTACTTTATGTTCATATGAAAGTAAATCAAAAAGACTAGTGTGAAAACAAACCAAAAAAGTTCTTATTGGAACAAGGAAGAGAAGGCAACAGAAAGGGTCCATAACTA
This sequence comes from Lycocorax pyrrhopterus obiensis, assembly GCA_014706295.1. NCBI lineage: Eukaryota > Metazoa > Chordata > Aves > Passeriformes > Paradisaeidae > Lycocorax > Lycocorax pyrrhopterus. Next base: position 90,809,929 of record JACSVZ010000004.1, read on the forward strand.
TACTTGAATAATGAAAACAAAAGAACGTAAAAGAGAACAGAGACCAAATTACAAAAAAGAAGGGTAATCTATTCCATTGCCTTTTTCCTTAAATCTTTACATGAATGACAAATAATGAAGACCCATTTAACAGAATTAATTTAACAAGCATAATTAAATGCTCTGATAAAGAAAATATGGTAAAAGAAGATGAAGATAGGTCAAATGTGAGCAACGGGGCAGAGATTGAAAACATTCACTTCGAAGTTTTTCAGAAATTAGCTATTGGAATTCAGAATATTACTAAGTATTTATCTAAGTATTTATCAAGGACCTGTAGGAGAAGGAAAAAAAACCCAAAACAACCAATGAAAACTTCTCATGCCCAGAGAAACACCTAGTTAAATTAATAACTTTAAAGGTAAGTATTAACCATGGTATCTGTAAGCTCCTAGAAGATAAGATAGCAAAATGACACATGTATATCTGTCAGAAAGAACTCATGTCAAGCCAGTCTACTTTCCTTCTACGACAAGTCAGCTGGATAAAAGGGAAGTTGCAGATATGATATATCCTGACTTTTAATTAAAGCTTCTGACACTATTCCATATAATATTCTCATAAAAAAGCTGAGGCAGGAGATGTAATCACCATCAGATGGGTGGACAACCAGTTGAGAAAATTCTCTCAGCAAACAACTACCAATGATTTGCTGTCAGAGTGGGAGAGGATTTCAAGTAGGACTGGATCAGGGATTGGAAGGGCTGAGACCTACCAAGCGTTTTCACCAGTTCCGCTTATAATGGCAAAAACAAAACCAAATTTGATTGTTAGACTAAGGGAAGAGAGGTTCTAAGCACATTGGAAGCTGTAATAAAAATTATTTTTAGACTAGGGTTTTAAAATTTCAGCCACTGGTTGGAATTCCCAGAGGCAAGCACAAAGTGTGTACCTGGAAACCAGCAATCAAACACAGTCATAATACAGGAAGTAAAAAGGTGAGCAGCAGCTCAGCAGATAAAGATGCAATAATTGTGCATAATTCAGCACCAGTAAACTCCAAGTGAGCTCCAAGTAATGCAGTATCCTCTTCATACAGCAACACTTTAAGAAAGATGGAGATAACATGAAGAAAAATGCAGGGAACAGTGAAAGGGGTTAGAAAAAGTAGAATATATAACTTGCAAGCAAAGGTTCAAATAATCTCTATTTCAAGTAATAATTAATTTGAAGGTGAGAAGACTGAGTATGGCCCAGTAATATTCTTCCAACGTGCACAAATGTGTTATAAACAAAAGTGTGATCAGTGGCCACTAGAGGGTAGAGAAAGAACCAGTGTAATTTGCAAAAAAAGTACTATCAACAAGAAAGAAAGAAAGAAAGAAAGAAAGAAAGAAAGAAAGAAGAAAGAAAGAAAGAAAGAAAGAAAGAAAGAAAGAAAGAAAGAAAGAAAGAAAGAAAGAAAGAAAGAAAGAAAGAAAGAGAAAGAGGAATTAGGAACAGTACTGAACCATTTATTTGAAAGTTTTTAAGCACAGATACGTTGCTGTTCCAGTTTGTTTAGGTGTAGTTGGTACTGACAGAGCTCAGAGAAGGAACTAAATTACTTGACTTTTCTTCTTTGATGTCATCCATTTGAATCTGTCATTTGATGCTGACTGCTATGGATGAATCAAGTATAAGCAAGTAATATATGCCACTTCTAATATCAGAGATTTCTAAACTTTATTTCTTGCTGATGAAGACACCTCAGGCTTTTAATTTATTTGAATCATTGGGATGAATTCATTGTAGCAGGAGATGCAAACTTAGTACCTGCAGACTTTCAAATGTATAAGTAAAAATATATATTTAAACAAATGGACAGTTAATGACTGTGAGGAATATAATGGTAAATTTGTCTTTGACAAACTGTTGACAAGGCTGATATTAAAGGAACCATTATAATATTGAAAGGACTGTGAAACCCCTTATATTAAACTATGAAGGCGATGCAGATTTAATCTTTTGCATTACCTGAATTTCTCAGATAATTGGGAAAAGAATTTTATCACAAAGGAGGTATGTGAAAATCAGGTTGCCCCATATGCTTCCACACCTATTTTGAATAATGTAAGTTCTGTTCTGGTGTTTAGACAGTGTGGACAAGCTGAGATGTTCAGCATGACACTGATTACTCTTAAGCATTATGTGGATATCCAGTCCAAGAGTCACAGTTTAAAATTCTTTCCTATAAGCACACAGCAACACTTAGTAGGGGGAAAATTCCTGTTTATCTGGAACCAGATTTAAAGCAACCATCTCATGCTAAAAAAATGGAACTCCTGTGAGTTTCACTACAGATGCAACATTTCTGCACAAACAAATACAGAAAACAATGAGGCTTAAGCAGAATGGAGCATACTGGTAAATACATGATGGAACAAGAAATTTGAGGAAAAAATCCTCTAAAATATCATAAAAAGATAGAAAATCTGAAAGATACTCAAAGTGCTCAAATGTATGTAGCAGTGGATTTAGTAAAGCTACAACCAAAGTTCATTATTGTACCCAGGAAAATCACCAGAGACATTTCTTTTAATATAAGTAAAGTGGGATTTAATTTTTAAATTATGTCCTTCTGAAGATATATTTCTACTCTTAGGGGAGTGATACATAAAGAGTTTTACTCTGGTTCAAACTTTGCATTGGTACCTGCGTTTGTGGAGATAAACAAACCTCTCACCTCTAAGTTTTCAAGAACATGAGGACACCTGTAGCTTTCAGAGGCAGAGCAGTTAAGTTATTACTGTGCTATACTGAAAAAGGAGCTTTTTGATTTCTATAGTGACATTTTGAAATAGACACAGGTAATCAGAATGTCATCATATGTACCTTTATTGTATTATTGTTTTCTACTGAAAAGCATTAGTTCACTCTTTTTCACTTCCTGTTATTTGCATCCTCAGTGAGCTCACTTAAAATTTGGGAGCAGATTCTGTTAGACAGTTTTTGGAGCTGACTCTTTGGTAACCCAACAGAGAACCAAAAACCCCAGCCATTTGGGTACAGCTTGTACATCACCAGAAACTTCTATGGAAACAAATATTTGTCACATGAATGTGCTATAAAATGTCAAAATGTCACTTAAACAACATTTTTTATTTGGAAACTTGATTCTTTATCTTGAAATGCCAAAGTCTTTCGGGGGAAAACACAATAGTACTAGTTTCTGTCTGATCTAATATTTTTGTTGCTTATAAACTTCATCTTATTTTCATAAAGAGGTCAGACAGGTGTAGTCTTTTGCTTTGCAAGACATTACACATTTTCCTGTGCTTTTCCTGTATTAATATTGCAAAAATCTTAACTCTATCTCTATTTTCTAATTAAGGAAGTCACATTAGTTATTATACCATTTTCAGATAAAATATAAACAAGAATTTGGCTACATTTGAAGTGCATGTTCATATATATTTACTCCATTGTTTGTCTTCCCTGATCAGATCTAATAGCTAAATAAAAACAAAAAAATAAAATTTGACATAAAATTAAAGTATAACCTGAACACCACTGTTGTAAATGAGAAAACTACTCTACTTTTTCCTGACACTGCGTTAGTGCTCTTGTATCACAGCAAAGAGGAGAAAATGATAATGATAAAGTCCCATATCATGCAAAAGGAACCATTTATGCAATATGAAGCAGTTATTGAATTACACAGAATAGATCTGTTTATCCAATTCAAGCTTTGAATAATTTTTTCCAATTTAGAGAAAGGTAAAAGGACATGTAAACCCAGGTGCAATAGAAAACACAAAATACATTGCAAATACACTTTATGAAGTGAAAAAAAACCCCTCAACAGACCTACTTAGATTAAGAGGTTCAGTTTCATCTAGCCAGAGTACAGAGAAAAAAAAAGCATCATATTTCTACATTTTATTTAAAAAAATCCACCACAGTTGAAATACCTTCATAACTACTAATTTTGCCAAATACATGAAATTATTCCATTGCTTACCACACCATAAATACAGGTGACAGTCCTAGTAAAAGGTAATTAGCATATCCAATGATCCATGAAGCACATAGCTTTCAGTGTAGAGTTTAGTTACCAAAGTCTCTCACTAGGCTGGATATTACATTGAGATTTGTGAGACAAATAAAGGATTATGATCCTGAATGTACTTTTGGTACAAACATATTTTCTAGACTACTCAGGTAGACTGAGAAACATAAAAGGTCTTCATGATGGTACAGAGCAAAGCAGTTCAATCAGATGTCCGGGCTGTAGAGTCAGAGGGCTTTCACTGTCACTAGCACTGCTAGTGCAGCAGGAGTTATTACTTAACAGAGAAATTAATCTATACCAACTGACACAGTTAATCCAAACCACACTGCAGATCCTGCCTAGTAGATTTTGAGTCTTACTCATCTTCAATGTCACATCCAGAAAGAAGACATAAAAATGAAATAACCTTGACTGACCTCATGGAGTTAAAAACAACTATATTTATGATGGCACATATTAATGTAAATTCTAAATTGCATACAGAGAAATTATTTCAGAAGATATTCTATTTACTTAGATCAATCTATTTTTTTAAGATCTTAAAAATTTAAATGGCTGCTACTTATCCTTCTTGTAAAGCTAGTATAAATTTTTTCTTTGTTACTTTGAACAAACTTTCAACCGAATTTGCAAATGAACAGAGAATGGACATGAGCAACTTACTGCAATGAATTGCTGTGCTCATGTGATAAAGCCTTTGTGAAGGTAAATATAATCTAGGCTGATAGAGCAAACACATAGAAGAATATGAAATACTCTGTGATTTCAATAACTCAAATGCTTTTTGTTCTCTGAATTTGCTCCTGTAGTTTTGAATGTCAGAATCTACTGGTGTAGTGGAACTGGAACAGCTAGCCTTATATATTGGGGAGCAGGTTGTTAAAGTCTGAAATGGGCAGTGCAGCTCTTGCTTTTGAAATAAATTCTTTCAACTTCTCTAGAATCACTTTCATTAGCCCTTATGCACAAATACCAAAATAATTAGAAAACATTTGAATAAAAAGTTTTTATTTTCTTGCAGGTCAAGAACAAATCAAGACAAAGTTTTAGAATCTCAAAAGGAAAGAATGTGCACTGAAAAGGACAGAAATACTTTTAATGAAATTGTGCTCATTTACAACACAGGAAAACACAGAGTGCAAATACTGCAGAACTGATGAAAATTTGACCTTTCATGAGACCACCATGTCTTCTACTATAACCAAGCCTCCCTTGTTCGATCTAATCACAGTAGCTGGATTTCTACAGGCTATCTATCACCAGGAATATATGATATACTCTAACCTATAGGAAAGCAGAATTCATCAGTCACTCGTTTCAAAGGTGATCCTACCCCTCTATCCTGCTCTCATGACAGCCCAGCTGGGGGACTGTTGTGAGCTCTGGGGCCCCCTAAAGAAGAAGGACAAGGACCTGTTGGGGTGAGTCCAGAGCAGGCCATGAAGACATTCAGAGGGCTGGAGCAGGTCTCCTATGAGGCGGAATGGGGCTGTTCAGCCTGGAGAAAAGGCTTCTGGGTGATCTAAATGCAGCCTTCCACTACCTGAAGGGGGCATGCAAGTGAGCTGGAGAGGGAACTTTTACAAGGGCATGGAGATACAGGATAAGGGGGAATGGCTTAAAACTGAAATAGGGCAGGTTTAGATCAGATATTAGGAAAAAAATTCTTCCCTATGAGGGTGATGAGGCACTGGAACAGTTGCCCAGAGCAGTTATGGATGCTCCTTCCTTTAAAGTGTTGAAGACCAGGCTGGATGGGACTTTGAGCAACCTGGTCTAGTGGAAAGTGTCCCTGCCTGTGGCAGGGGGGTTGGAACTATATGATCTTTAGAGTCCCTTCCAACCCAAACCATTCTAAGAGTCCATGAATACAATAAAAACATTACTAAATAAAAGACCATAAAAACATTCTTAAACCATAAAAAATAAGGTCATACTTTAATAAATAGAAGAAATATAAGACCCACTGGAAAAAAAATTGAACCAAGCTTGTCAAGGATAACCAAATACTTTGGTCATGAATTAAAGTCTTCCTAAATTAAGAAATTAAAACTAACACCATTAAACACTTTTAGCGTTTTTTATTAGAGACCCTGGAAGCATACTTCCATGGCAAAAGAAACATTAATAGAAATGTGTATTTGTGTAGCATAGCCTTTTTTTTCTCAACAGAGTATTATACCAGTTTTAACCACCTTTACAGTCATAAGAATTTTCAGTAATTTTGATTTTCTGAAGATGAAGTTACCATAAAAACAGAGAGAAAAACACAGATTTGTAATTTGAAGCTGAGAAAAAAATACTTTGCATACAACAACCAATAAAATATTAAAGTGAAATGCTGATTAAAGAAAAAAAAGTGTTTTACAGTTTCATGGATATATTGACATATCTTTTACCGCTAACATTGGGAAAAAGAAACTTAAAAAAATGGAAACCAAAATTAAAGTTAGACTAACGAAAGAAATCAAAAATATTTAGCCAGAAAACCATTTTGATTTAAAAATACAAATAAAGACTTCAGATCTCACAAAATCTTTGTTACCTCTGTAATGATTTCTGATCAATATCTTGTTCTAAATACCATAACACCTATGTTTTTGTCTCACAAAGGCAAAGCAAAAAGGGAATTTCTCAAAAGTGGTTCTGCAGGAACAGAAAAGTTTTAGAAAGGTACAGTGTTAGAAGTGCACCAACCACGTGTTTCAAGAAGAAAACCGAGCAGCTCTGTAATGTGTCTACCAAACAATTATGCTCCAGGAGCAGCAGAGCACCAAATGCAGTTCCTCTGCTGTTCTTCTGCACTCCTCCCATGCACACTTTATTTATACCCAAATTGCTGATTTAAAGTTCAAGTATGCCTGTAAGTACTAATAATACTGGTTCCAATATCAAGCGATGACTCTCTTCACAACCAATGTAAAAGCAAGAAACTTTTTCCCCTCTCTAAGCACAAAAATTAGAGTTTTAGGAGTCCCTGTGGCTGCTCTGGAGGCAGAACCAGGCAATCCAGACAGTATCATATCTTGACTGATTTCTGATCAAATGGTTCAGGCCTTCCAAGAATGCATTTCAAAGAAAACTGGAGCAGTCAGTGAGGGTGGGATTCATCTGAGCAAGAGCTGATATCTTCAGTATTCTGTGACATCTGCTTCTGTCACTGATTTTACAGTCAGCAAAGATTCATCTGACATTATAGAGGTCTTTTAAAAAAAAGTCAGATGAGCAGACTCGAGGCACGGTGTGGGAAAACAGTGGAAGAATGGTGAGGATTATAGAAAACATGCTCAAGTGACTTGCAGATGGGGGTAGAAAAACATGTATGTCTTACTAATAACACTTTAGTCTTGTGTGCTTGACAAGCAGAACATCTATGTTTAGCTAACGTTGGCCTGTGATACTTGGAGGCACCCTATCGAACTTGCCTGAGACTCCTGCCCTGCTGCGGGAAAGATCAAAGCCCAGTGGTTAAGTGAATTCACACACTGCTTGTGTGAACCCCTGGAAGCCATGAGGAAACAGCAGGTCCAGCCACCCTCTGGCATGGAGCAAGCTCCGTGGTGCCTGTGTCCCAGCCTGTGTGCCACTGCCCAGGTGCTGCCTGGGAGATGCCCCAGCTGGTGAGGTTAACAGAAATAAATTCAAATAAATTTGCATTTCATCCGTGGCTTTGTGTTTGCCCCTGTGTCCTCTCTATCCTGACACACACACACTGTTATTTCTCTTGGTTACTTGTAGCAGGGGGCTGGGTGCAGGATGTTAGACTATGGCTAAAGGGAGTGAAAAGAGCAATTGCCACCCAAAAACTGAACTCAAGAGCAATATACAGAGGGAAGGAGCAGTAACAGAACGGAGCAGGAAGAAAGCATGAGAATGAGCTTTGGGGGACAGAACTTGAAACAGATACAGGAATAAGGAAAGAAAAAGAAAACATGAATAAGAAAATTCCCTTGCTTGAAAAAAAATATATGTATCATCCAAAAGGTTAATAAATTATATTTATTCAGGTTCCTAATTGCTTGAATTATTCGTTCTTTTTACAGTGCTATTGATGTTCTCAGCACTTAAGAACAAAGCTGAAGCTCCATATATGAGAAACACACCATTTTTGTTTTTCTTTCCTGTTTTTCCTTTCTTTTTTTAAATTACTGGCTAACTTAGGAAGACACACTTCTCCATTTGCTAATTCTTCCCATCCAAAAGCCCTTGGGTAACACAGGAAAACACACTGGGCTTTGTTGAGCCACAGTAAAGGAATTAGTGTTCAAATGATGAAGTTACTCTCCTGACACTAACATAAAAATCTTAAGAGCACCAGGAGAGAAAGAATACACAAATAAACAATGACTTTAAGGTTGACCTTCCTAACCACAGTAGTTTATTTCTTCAGTAACTGAAATAAATTAAATTCCTGACTGGCTAAACAAGGTAAAAATAGGGGTTTGGTAGTTAAGCAAGGATTCAAAGGACAGTTTTGAGGGAAAAATTTTACATTGCTTGCTGTAATTGAAGAAAGTGGGTTTTCCAGACATATAGAGAAAGCAATGTGAAAATACTGCAGAAATTTAAGGTTTTGCAAGGCGGGCAGTCAGTAACGCGCCCAGAGTTCTGGATGGGTGCATTTTAATTAAATAAAAGTAAACAAGCCACAGCAGGGCCAAGTGTGAGTCAAGCTGTAGGCAAGTTTGACATATGAAATTTGAAGGTGAGTCTGACGAAGTCTGAAGTTGCTGAAGAAGGAGAAAAGATAACAAAGAGAGAAGCGCGGGGTAAGATGTTTGGGGGAGAAAGAAGGACAATAACTGTATCTGCAAGATGATGAATAGCCTACAGCGGTGAGAGATGCTGGGTGTGCAGGCTGGAGCAGGGATGGTAGTACTTGCCAGTGTGTGGCTGACATGCATAACTCATCCAGGACTTAGGAATGGTGCTCACACTTTGTGTGTTTTTCTAATCCTTATTTTCACCCCAGACACGCACAACAAAATACTCTTCTGAATTTTGAAGATTCATTTATGGGTCACTGGCCACATTTTACATTTTAAAGCAAGTTGGTCTCTCTATTTTTTAATCCTGTAACTGGTGAATTGTGGAGCAGCTGAGTAATCAACAGATACTCTTATTATTTTTGGAAACAAGTTTAGGATTAAGTTTATATCTGTAGAGATTAGTAACAAAAAAAGTTCTTCAGACTTGTTCCCCAGGAATTCTGCAGGGTGGGACTTGCAGTGCAGAGGACAATATTATGGAAGGTTTTACAAAACATATGCAAAATGGAAAACAAATTAAAAATCTTCACCCATAACTAACATTACAGAAGTGATCATCCTGGACTGTGCAACTTCCAGTGCACTTGTTTTCCCACATTTTTTTCCTTAGATTGACCAATACATAAATAAAAACCTTGCTAAAAAATCTAAGCTAAATTAGCACTTGTGAGCAAGAGGTAGGACAGCTCATCAAAATACTTTTCCCCAGATATTTCACCCTCTTTTTACAGGAACAAAGTAAATACACTGCTCAAATGTTCAATTGATCTAGTAGGTACAATTGTGATGTGTTTTTAATCTAAAATGAGAATAAAAATTTTTATATTAAAACTATTAAGGCCATTTATCTTATGACTGCTTACATATATGTACACTGATTCACAGTGAAATTTATGGACACAGCTGTAGGCAGAGAAAAATTTGCTTTATGTGTAGAAAGAAGGATTTTTATCAATCGCTAGAATATTCCCAGAATGGCAGGTTTCAAGACATAGTTAATTCAATTAATTGTCAAATGCTTTTAGAATTTAGCTACATAGAAGCATTTTGCAGGTCATTAACTGCTTATGTTTCTCACCAAAGGGGAGCTACACTAAGTAGTAAATAAATTACATTAAACATATTAAGCTCAAAATTGATTAAAGTGATAAAAGACTTCATTTTGAATACATACATACTTTTGCCTGAATGTCTTTTGCAAGAAAAACAGCCTTGTGCTGTCTTTGTATCAGCAAAGACTCCTGACAGGAGACTTTGTTCAACAGCAAATTAAACTTCATTCTGTATTTACAAGGGATGAGTTAGCTGCTGGAGTTATTATGGGATATCTGTATATCAAAAATGCACTAGTTTGATAAAATAGACGTAAGCATCCTGACTGTCAGTTAATAACAGCAGCAATGTTCTCATGGAAAGTAGGCTTTTAAAATATGGGTTTGCATACAGAAAGTATTAATAAACAGGTCCCATTTCAGATATTTTAGGGTTTTATCATTTTAATCCATTCTTTATTTTTATTGGTTTTTTGGTAACATGATTATGCAAGTGCAGCACAACAGAAATGCTTACATTCATCTTTGAAATTCTTAATATATAGCCCTTAAATCCCATTTTTTGCCATGCCATTCAACATTTCTTCACTGTAGTATTCAGCTTTGCATTCTTGACAATTAAGGCTGACTTGATAATTATGAACCAGCTGATGCTTAGTTTTCAATGGGAATTCAATGGTAGGTGGGGCAGCCCTATTGATCTTCGAGACAAATAGCTTCTCTTTTTTCCACAGATGTCAAACAAATATACCTAATTTAACAATAAATGTCAGCACAAGCTTAAGCTGATTATTACTGACATATAATGAAATATTTAAACTTGACTGCTTAAGACAAAGCATGTGCTCAATTGAGCGGCTAAGCAGACAACTAAACAAATAATGTATTAGCCTTTCTTAGGTTGTTGGTTGACCGGCAATTTCACAGCTGAATTTTATATCTAAAAGTGCATACATTGTTCTTAGACCAAGGTCTGGCAGCTGTGTACTTCAGAATGTCTCCTGAGATCCTGTGGAAGGTTTCTGTCATTATCCTCATGGCCAAGTAGGTCAACAGTAAAATGTACAAGAGTCTTGTGATAATGACCCTTTGACTAACTCACAGGCTAACTTCTATATAATGTTGCATCAGCATTTTTGCTGCTCCCATGGCACCTCCTTCATCTACAATGTTTCCTTTGTGGTTTTTTGTTTTGCTTTGTTTTGGGGTTTTTTTGTTTGGTTGGTTTTCTGTTTTTGTTTTTAATAGCCTCTCCAGTTCTGAATTTCCTCCAAGAATAGATTATTTCACCTTCTTCTAGTAAAGGTGCCAATAGGTAACTTGCTCATCCTTAGCTACTGAAATACGTATCCGAGGGTCTGAGAGTTACATGCATTCCAGACACAGAGCACAGCAGCTACAATTCTGCAAATGACTTTCTTTCCATCTTCACAGCATTACTGTGCTTTGGGAACAGCCAAAGCTCTGACATGCCTGAATTCTGTAAGACTGAAAAGCTCCAGTCTCACCAGACCTTTCATAGGGATGCCATAGCTGATCAAACAATTGCCATTCTGTTGCAGATCTGAGAGCTGCAGTGGTTTTCACTCACCATCACACACCTCCAAGGCAGTTCTGTCAAGCACCATTCTTACTAGCATACACTTGTGCTGTGTTATAAGTGCAGTCCATGGACATTTAGGGACAGGCGGCAGTGGAAGCAGAGAATGATTTGAAGGACTTTTCAAAATATTTAATAGTTTTCTACACAAGAAATAGGATCTATGTATTGGTCTTAATTTATTAGCACTCCAGTTGCAAGTTGCCTCTCTGGCCACCCATTCAGCTATCTTAAACTTTAAATATGCTGCTCTGGAAAAAAAAGTTTGTAATCAAAACAGTCATAAGTGGTAGCATTCAACTGTTTGATTTAGGCTTTTACAAATCCTACTTTGTTGAAGTAAGATGAAAGAAAGGAAAGCACAGTGGGAACAGAGGGAAATAATCTGTAGATCAGTTTAGCTGATCTTGTCTTGTGCCTCAGTTTGAGAAACGAGACAAAGGACAGAATGCATTTGGATATCAAGCTTACCTAAGAAACTGAGATGTTCTGTTTCAGGATTATGTTTAATTCCTACTATATGCTTAATTAAAAACTTTATTTCTTTGCATTAACACCTCTTCTTTTTCTCATTAAAAAGCTAAACTGGAAAACAACCCACTCATTGACGCTTTGACATGTACTCAGAGAGGAGCCCTTGAGCTTGCCTTTGTTACTTGATGTAAACATTCAGATGTCTTTTGAGGATCAAGGCTGTTTCCCTGCTCAGTGCAGTAAAATGGCAAGACACAAATTGAGGGTAAACAAAACATATTGATAAATAGAATATTACTTTGTCTTTTTGTTTCTCAAACACAATAAAAACACAAAAATCACACAATAAGTGGCCCGGCTTGGATTATTGAGTCATTGAAGAAGAAGGTACTTGTTTTACACTCAATTTGAAATCAATCCTTGAGAGCTGATGAAGGTGGGACCAAGCAAGACCAGTGCAGCTGCTGGCCAGGAGCCAGCAATACCATTGCTTTAGCTAGGGCTGTAAGCTCAAGCACTTCAATGAATCCAAAACAATCAGGCTGATGTCAGCATCCTAAACATCACCAAGAAACCTACTGGCCACTAGCATAACTAAGCTTTGCCTTTTAGTGTTTCAAATAATTTTCAGTAAAATTGACATTGCTAAAAGTGAGATTTTAAGCCTAGTAATCCAGTGCATGGTCTCTCCAAAATGTGGTGTTACTACAAATGTCTCTTAAACATGTTAGAATATATACCGAGAGGCCATGCTTTAGATCTGGTTATCCACATTAATATCCCTCAAACTGTAGAAATGTAAACCACAGGAAATATTAAACAAATTGAAGTTACGTAAATGGAATTATTCACTGAACAGAGCTGTTGTCTCCATGCACTTCGTTTGTTTCATTTTTATTCCTTAAAAACAGAACCAGAATAGGTGACTGAATTTTGCTTTCGGTTAACGCGTTTGCCTATTTCTCTTGTACCATTACGGATAAACAACCATCTACTCTTTCAAAGAAAGAATGATTACATAGGCCACTGGAGACCTGTTCTACATTAGACTTTAATCCAGACCAGAGCATTACTCTGGAAAACAGACCGAGCTTCAGTGTTCCTGTTCTGAACTAAGTGGAACAGAGACTGAAGGATCTCTCACATCTGAAGGAGAGCTTGTCAATCAGCTATGAAGTATATTTATTTTATGAAACATTAGTAAGCACATTGTCATCTGAATCCCTACATTTCCAAGATATGTGTTCTTTTCAACAGGTCTGACCTTTTCTTCAAAAATTAACCTCAACCTAAACTTTTAGATCACTGCTTTAAAATTAATATTCATTACAGTCACTTCTCCTGAGGAGAGACACTGTATCAATGTTATTCTGCCAGAAATTAGAGCCAGAAAAAAGCTTTCCAGAAGTCCAGTATATCTAGGAAGCCTAATTTACCTCTGTGTGAGCAATTACTTCTTCAATAAATTATGCAGCATTTATTAATCAATGTATTACCTGTTCAAACAAGAAACAAAATCCTCTACTCTGCATATTTTAGCAGTAGATGGAGTATGATACATTATGCTGGAAGGAAACAGAAAGAAGAATGGAAGGAGTTAGGGCACTAAATTCAGGGTGAGACAGGAGAGATGTTTACCACAGAGTGAAAAATGTTCCATAAGGAATTGGTGAGTTGAAGAGAACATCAAAGCTGTGAATATTTACAATGCATTTATCTCTTTCTAAGCCAGTCAAAGACCTTGACATTTTTTGAAATTGCCCTGCTGTGTTCCCACATCTTAGTTTGAAAACAATTATCATTCACTACTACCAATTATGTTAAAATGTTGCTTCTGTTAAATAGTGTCACTTTTGCTTCATAAATTCCCTTTGTCTTCACTGTACATTTGATCACTTTTTAGATCATACAGCTTATTAAGAAGGTCTCTGTGGACTCAACCAAAACATGCTCCATGTTATTTGAAATTTAAAATTTAGTAAACAACCAATCACTACAAAACAAGCATAAACATTCTGACCAGAGTTTACGCCTTATGTATTTACTATACTGAAAACAGAGAGATTTAGATTAGATACTAGGAAAAAATTCTCAATAATGAGGGTGGTGAGGCACTGCAACAGGCTGCCCAGAGCAGTTGTGGATGATCCTTCCCTGAAATTGTTCAAGACCAGGTTAGACGGGGCTTTGAGCAACCTTGTCTAGTGTAAGCTGTCCCTGCCCATGGCAGGGAGGTTGGAACGAGATGATCTAAAGCTCTCTTCCAACCCAAACCATTCTGTGATTCTATTTAAAACTAGCTGTGTTAGGTTCTGCCTTAGAGCCTTCTGTTGCTGTGGTCACCTAGATACCTATTGAATGGCACAGCATTTTGTGATGTGATCACAGCTGATTCACAACACATTACAATGGGACACTCTTCTCTTACTACGTAATTGTACTGTTTACTACAACAGCTTTTAAACCTTAAAAACATCCAAATGCTGATTCATTGTTTTTTTCTAATTCTCAGCTGGAAGCTCTTAATTCTCTGGTAGCAGATTTTTCTGGAAGAAATAGCCTCTGACAAGAAAAAAAGATATACTGAAAACCATGTAGAGTGACTGTGTTACGTTGTTTTTTTTTTTTTTTAATTTAGCTACAATGACATATTATTTAATATGACCTAGTATTTAAAAATTTGTTTTGTAGCAGTATCCCAGAATACAATATGGGACATTATTCTTTTTAATTCCAAGTACTGAATTTACATCCCCAGAACTGGTTGTTCCTGAAGTTTCAACTGTAAATGTAACTCATGTTAATGAGTTATCTCATTTTCAGTTGTGAGGGTAACATAGGTTTGCTACAGAATGCTAGTTGTTTAGAACCAAGTAGTAATTGTACTTTTACTGCAAGATCTTGCAATCAGTCAGCAGGGATAGTAAGTGCACAGTCAGCTAGGGCTGTATTTTGTTTCTGCTTCTGTCAAAGTTCCACTTTGGATTCTCCTCTAACTCTTCTTCCTGTTATCTCCATCATTCTTGGAGACAGTAACAAATTGCCTATTGCTTTCCGCTGTGAGTTGGAATGATTGATTTGTCAATGTCTAGTTAAAATATATTGTACAAGTCTTTATATGTCTTCATATTCAGAGGCTGATCTTTCTAAAAGATAAGGTTAGGAATAGAGAACAGATGCAGGGACAAAGGATTCAACCTCATCCGTCTTGTAGAAAAAACTTAGTGCAAAATTTCCTTAACTGTCCCATTTCAAACACATTAATCATTTCCGTTTGTGTTGCCTACTCAGTCAGATACATCAAGTCCTGAGTTTGCTACATTGAAATAATTGTGGCAGAAAGGTACTATGTGGATTAGCAGAGTACATATGTTTTCCACAGACATATTAAAATGCTAAAATGGGACCAAATTCACTGCAGGTGTTAAAATCACCATCCTTTAGAGGCTATGAGACTGGAAAAAAACCCCTTCATCAATGGAACAGAGCAGGAATTCCTGTTACAAAGTTGGCCTTTGTCCCTCTTCTATTACACATTCTATCATATCCAGAGCTGATCTTTTGTGCTAGATGATGCTTCTGTATTTGGTTTTCCCAGTAAGAGAAAGGGGTGTGTTTAATCTCCTTCCATGGTCTCTCTACTCTCATGTCACAGAATGAGAACTTGACACTCAGCTGTATTGGTTTGGGGGATCATAAATGTGTCTGTCTCCCCTCACGTTATGGGTAATCTGAGTTCACCTTTTCAAGGTTAAAGACATTGAACACTAACAAACAAATTAGGTCTATAAAGATTCTGCAAATAAATCACATTTTTCTTATTGTGACTTAAGCCATGATCCAGCACAAGAAAGCAGCTTATACTGTGTCACAGAAATAAAACACAGAGGGATCTCCCTTTCTTTGTTCATTGCTGCTCTTGAATATCACTATGTGTTGGTGATAGTTCAGAAGTTCTTTATGTTTCCCCAATTCTGCTCTTGTCCCACCATATAAACCTTTACCTCTTCCCCAGTTCCAGCTTCTCCTTGTTAAGTGGAATTTGATCTTTTTTCTACCTGAAGTCCTCAATCAGTCAGTGAATCTGTTGCTTATTTACCAAATACCTGGAATTCAACCTTGAAAGCTGAATTTGTCCTTGTCATAAGTCTTGTGGGAGCTGCATTTATATCTATGGTTGTTGAAGCTTAGAAACCCTTCACTGCTAGTCTTTTGCCTAAAGCAAGAATTTTTCCTTTTATAGGTTTTAGATCAATATGAAGACATTCATATACAGACTATAAAAAAGCTCCATACTTAGAGTGCACTCAGACCCAACCTTTGCAGGCAGAGAACCTTTGGTATCAAGCAGGATTCCTAAATTGTATATTGATTGCTGCAAAAAAGTTTCTCATGGAGGAGACAGTAATAACATGTCGTTTCATGAGAGCACTTTTACAACATGAAGTAAATCATCCCAAAAAACCCTCTCCCAAACTGGGTTTAAACTCTCAGAAACTCGCTAGCTAGAAAACATAACACATACATAAAGCTGATGGTATCAAGAATCAGATTTAGCTTACAGAAGAAAAGGCCAGAATTTGAACTGCATGGACTTTTCTTGATGATAGAGGATCTAGTCTGCTAGCATAGACCAAATAAAGAAGAAAAAAGCCATTTATGGCTTGTCTTCAGGAATATCCTCCAGATCCTCCCTGTTGTTTCTGTAGTACAAGGCAAATTGCAGTGGTTAAACAGTCACTTAATCAGGTGCTTCACCACCAGAAAAGTGAAAATCACTATGTCTAGCACAAAACTATTTTTAACACAGTTTATACACAGTAAATACAAAGTAAACAAAGGAAGACAGAAAACACCCACATGTTTTTCATCAGTAAGGGAATTAATTTTCTTCTATATTAATATGATGAACTGAAGGTTATTGAGGAAAAGGCAAAAATAAAATATCCATGGTGCCATTCATGGCATTAACTTAAAGTCTTATTTCAGTTCACAAAATCCATAACTTACACTAATTTGCAAGAGGAATGTTATTCCATCGCTAGTTTCGGATGCTATTGGTAAGGAACAGTGACTGTTGAGATGGAATTATCTCAACAATCTTAGAAGTTTCTTTTCAGAATGGAGTCTGATTTGCAAACACAGACATTCAGTTCTTAAAAAGGACACTTATTATATACTTGACAAACAAAAAATGTAATGGCATAATGAAAATTCAACACAAGCTAAAAACCCCCAAGAGATTACTGTCTCCACATACGCTGCAAGATAAATTATTTCCATTTTTAATAATTAGTATGTCTCATAAGGAATGCTGATAATGGACATTAGCGTAACCAAGTTCAACATTCGAAGTTTCTAATTAAACAATGAGTCAATTTCAAACAGTGAACAAAATTATTATCTTTTACTTCCATGTAACTTGTTGGATCACGTACAAAGCCCTATATCTGACAGAATACATTTGTCCCATTATCTTTTCATGGGCTACATTAGGTAAAACAAACAAAGAGTGAACCATGACCTTTGTGCAGCATTAATGTAAGAGTTTATTCCTTTTGCTAAGCATGCTGAGGCATTCAGTGGTAGTTCATTTGTACCACCAAGAAAAATAAGCTGTGGGGAAAGAACACACTGACCCAAGTTTCTGCTATATTGTGTGGGGTTAAAATTTGTAAAACCAGCTCTGGGGTAGGAACCGCACTGTGAAGGACATGCTGCCTCTCGATGCACCTGGAAATGCATTTTTCCAGTAATGGGAACAATACCATGTCAAGATTTTTCCGAAATATTTTTCAGAGACCAGCACTGAAAAGCTTGTTTAACGTTCATCTGCACAAGCTAATTGTTATAAACACAGTTGCTGCCATCATATTTTTCATTTTCATGAACAGTCAGTCAGCAGATACAAAAAAAATATTTCCAACCACATATTCAAAGCTATTTCTTTGTCACATATTATTACAGAAAAATGTTGCCTTTAATATTTTATAAGGAGTGAGAAGATTCCAGTGACTAAAATTGCGATGAAAGCTTATGGAAAATAATCAGCAGGTACAGAAGACTAAATCAATCTGCTTGAAGTTCTTTGCTGTGAAAGCCCTAACTCTTTTTCTACGTAATATTTCCACTAATATCAGTTGTAGCTCTGCACTAAGTAAGAGCTCAGGATTTTCATACATTGAGATGAATGTTGCCAGAAGTTATCTAAGATTTATGCAAATGTACACTCTAGGAGAAACCAGCATTCTTTCTGCATGGAAATCTCTTTTAAATTAATGCAGGTTTTGGCTTCAAAACCGTGTTCCTTTGCTAGCACACTATTTCTTAACCTTTTCAGACTGATGATCTAGAATCAAAGTAAAAATCATTCATGATCTGTTCAGTCAGAATGAAATATGTACATGTGTGCAATAATAATAATGTAATTTATTTGTGCATGGGTTTCAGAGATGGATTAGAAATATTCAGTCTTGAAGGTTGCAGTGTGTGGTGATAGGAATGGAAGCTTTTGCTTTCTATTACAGCTGTGCTTCTCAAACTTTACAATCACAGATGTTTTTAAGGCTCTCCCTCTACCCAGAAGAATTGTACACTGATCGAGAAACAATAACTTAATCTTTCATACAGAAGTGGCACTTACAGCATTTTGCATCTCACTCATGTTCAACTTTACATATAGAATTAGCTTCACCTTTTCCTAGAAAAGGACAAAGATACTGACAATTCCCCAGTAGCAAAATGCTCCTGTTAGGTATAAAACTGCAAGCTAAGGCGGGCCTAGGTTTACTTATAAGCAGGTGTCTGCAGAGGCCAGGCTGATCATCTGAGCCTGCCCTGAGCCTGGGCTAAAGGACAGATCCAGGGAGTGATATGGTGAAAGCCAAATCAAATTTGAAAACTGTCCACCCCAATCTATACACTGCAGAACAAAAAAATCTGACCCATAATATCAGCTATTTCAGCTTTATTGGGTCAAATCCATAGTAAATTAAATAAGGAATGAATGTTGAAATGTACCACCTTCAAAAAAAAAATCTCTATGTTTAGGTAGAAATCCACCATGTTTCTTATCCTACAAAGATCCAGAAATGTGTTTCTAAAACATAAAGTATGCTAGAAGCTGTAGGTGATATCTGTAGACATAACTGTTCAACATAAAGAGATCTGCTACATATACATACAAAGCAGTATTACAGCTGAACTGCAAAGCATGAAAATTAGAAGCTAAGGGAAAGCACAGACAGTTTAATAGCACACTCTTAAAGAAATGTTGTCATTTATGAGAAATACTTCTAAAACAACATCTTTAAGAGGAAGATCCTCCTGCAGAAATTAACATTCAACAGACCAATCTGACATATAAGAACAACTACTCAAAACAGGACATTTCATGTAATATGAAAATGTGCTAAACAGTTAGCAAAAGAAGAAAGAAGTGTGTGCATATACATATCTACCTCTATGCAGCGGTTAATTTAAAATACCAGCATCTTCTAGGCTGCACCGACCTTACTCGCGCTGGCCTCCACTCCAGCAAACACTGCAGTCCTGAGACTATTTATTCCCCTACAGGAATAAATTACATTGGCAACTTCATTTACTGTTGGCAGAGGAAATACTCACATTTCTAATGCTGCATGAAGCCTTAAGTGTGTGCTGACTATAGCCTTTGAGGCCCACTTTTCTCCCCTCATCCCTAGAAATCAAATCAGCTTCTCACTTATTCATTCATATTGGAGCAAAAGAGATAAGATGGTCCTTGTCTTTGGTTTTGTTTATTTGTTTAATCACAACAATGTGAAGCGAATGTGCATTTGGGATTACATCCGATTTATCTAAATTAAATCTTTTTTTTTCCTTTTTTAGGTTTGCAAAACTCAGGGGAGTGGATCAGTAGATGAAAAAAACAAAAATAACAATGTAGCTTTGAGTACAGATGGTTCCTGTACATATGAGAAGTAAAAAGAGCTGAAGAATTAATTTAATTTATTCCAAATATACATTAAGGGAAGGCCTGGAACACACTTTATTAAAGAAAATAATTTATTTTCTTAAAAAAAATGAGATTTGTTTCTTCAAACATTTTTATCTTAAGTAACTACAAGATAGCCTGTAAAAGAACCAAAATTAGTATCACTATCTCTCACACTCAGTTTACATAGGACCTAGGCTTTTGAATATACCATTCTCTATTTAAATTCAACTACATAAAATGGGCAGCTTTATTACTAGTTATAGACGAAAGTATTCATTTTAATCATGTCATATATAACTTTTCAAACTATATAAATATGAATGATCAGCTCGAAATTGAACCTTCAAATATTTCAAGTATAGCCAGACACTGAGAACTTTTTCAGCAGCTAAATCTTTAGCAGACATTTAGACTTTAGACAAGTCTTGCTGTCTGCCTAAATGCAGGCAACATGAAAATACAGTAGCAACGTGTGGCTCAATATTGTTTCAAGAAAAAAATACTATAACTCTTTCCTAAAAATCACGACACACATCACATCTCTTCACTTTATAGTCCAAGAATAATGCCCATTGTGAATATACTCTAACTTGGTATCTCAAAGAAATTAATTAGTAGAATCTCACGCATTAGCCCAGTGAGAAAGAGATTAAAAAAAAAAATTAGGTTCATACGATCTCCAAATTTTGCAAGTTATTTTTGAAAACACGTAGTGTAACTACTAAACCTTGCATGTTTTTGTAAAAAGAAAGTTCAATGTTTACAGACTACCCAAAGGAGTATGACAGCAATACAATTCTGTGAAACTTGAAAAAGTTTCTATAAAAATGACAAATCAAATCACTTTGAGAGTAGTAACTAAAGTGTTAAAAAATGTTTATTAACAATAATTGGATCAGGAGGAAGTTTCATAGCACCAGTAATTTTGTTTACTATTATTTAAATGCTAGCAAGGAAGTTCACAAAGGCACACAAATGTGTCTGTTCATGAAAACCAAGGTGTCAGTGTACAAATAGATCAAAGCAGAAAGATTGAAGACCTTGACCCTATATTTACATAAAATTTTCCATACATGATTGAATAAATTCAGCATTATCTCAATCACTTTGGGTAATAATTAAGAATTATAATTATATTGATAGCAGGAACCATAATTTATTTAAGTATTTCATGGTACGTATACAAAACAAGAAACCTTCTCATGTGAAGAGATTGTGATTTTTTTTATAAGTAGCAGGAAAAGAAGAAATATTAAAATTAGGCAAAGTTATTATCTATTAATGTTTCCTTAAAATGTCAGGATTATGTGTTGTGAAATGTACTTTGCCTCCTCAGACAACTTTTATTTTATTACTGGCAACTGTTGGTCTAGTAAATATAGCAGAAGAATAAAAACTTAGGACTACAGGACTCTTGAAAGTCATTGCTAGCAGCCGCAAAACTGTCAGTTCTCAGTGTGGATTACTAAATGTTAAGATTAGCAAAATGAAGATTAAGGAAATTCTCTGGAGTTATTAATATGCCTGCAATAGTTTTCCACGAGATACCAGGGGAAATGTTTCTATTCAGAGCCAGAACTACACGGATGGAACATCATCAGTATTAAGATACATTGCCAAGTTTAGGGTATTTTTTTGAACTACCAACTCTCCAGATCCTTTATTTAAAGAAGAAAAACAAAACCAAAACCAAACAGAAACCCTCAACCAAACAAAATAAAACAGACCAAAAAAACAAAGCAAAAAACCAGACTTATTTCCCCCCAAACTCCAACACACTAGCACTAACCAGAGCACAGAAGGCACCAAAGCTGATAGCACCTGAAATAAATACATCTGTCTAACACTGGCATTTCTGAAAAAGACATTTTTTTCATCAAGGAATATAGAGTCTTTTGTTGTTACTGTCAACTATTTATTAATGTTTCTTGTATTTCCCAAATTCTACTGAATATTTTATGCATCTTGTGAGCAAATATAATTAAACAGTACAATTTGTTTTTACTTCAGAACATTCAAAACTTCTTTTACTAAATAAAATTAGAATAAAAATAAATTAAATTCATCCTCCACTATTTATCATATTAAAAATCCTTCTACAATTAATTGACATCAACTTCTGTAAGGTTAAATCTGTGACATATGCTAGCATTCTTGTAACTGCTAAAAATTTTGCATAAACTTATTTTTCTCAGAGAAAGACAAAATTATGTGGGCATCTTAGCTCAAAAATTTAAATCAACAATAAAAAATCTTAATCTTCTGATGATTGGATTTATTATCAGATAAAATATAATTGTGAGAAATTTCTGAATCTTTTGATACTTGGAGTCATGCAGTATCTACGCATTGGCTGCATGAACTCTTAACTGTTTAAACTAACAGAAGAGCAAGTTTAGGAAAAAAATCCCAATGTGCAATGTGAGATACATTAAGAAATAGGTCTCCTCTAAGGTCTCCTTTTGCATAGAATATTTCTTTTACTAATTAAAAGACTCACTATTTAAAGTTTGCTACCACGAACCCGGCAAGTCTAACACCACCAACCAGTTCTTGTGCCAGTTACTGGCAAAAAATAATGGGTGAACTTAATTCAAACTGTGAGTGTATACCACAGCTCAAAAGAGATCTGAGACACTGAGGAAGAATCTGAATTACCTGGACAAATTATAGAAAGAATAAGATGCTACTGGAATTATGAAGGACATTAAAAATGACTGGAAGAAAAGCTTTCATTTTCACAGGCTTTGAGAAGACAGAGTGGTCTACCGAAACCTTGGCTGCCACCAAAAGTACTTGTTTTCTGCTTTGATAATATAGAAAATTACATTTGATCATATAGTCCTTCCAAAACCTTCTGTGAATAAGGACAAAGATTTAGAAAGAACAGAAACATCTGCTAGAGGATTAATGGGGATACCTGTTCCTGAAACTTCTCGTGACTACACGCGTGTGTCTAACAGAGTACTTCAGCTGTCACAAAGACTGAGCTAGACACGTGCCTGTAACATGCCATCCTCACTTAAAATCTGAGCAGGAATAAAGCAAAGAACAACCCAACAATGTTTATCATGACAACATAATCTGTCAACGGCAGATCACTTCACCAAAGGTAGCTGTTGTCACCTCTCTGAAAACATGTCATTGCTGCTCTTGTGTTTCCAGAAGACGGATCAGCTTGAAGTAGCCACACTAATGGGATTTGGGAACTTTATTTCCTCCCAGAATAAAAAAAAACACCTGACAGTCTTCAAATATCCCACACTGAGAGGAATGGTAGCTGGCACACTATCTGTAACACAGCAAACCCATGATTTTTGAAACAGAACACACAAGTCTTTGCAGCTCATACAAAAGACTTACTCTCAGAGATCTCTGTTTTGTCCTACTCATTCTCTTTAGATAGATGAGAAGGAGGACACATGACACATTTAACTGCAGAACCACAAGTTCCCAGGCAAAACACTGAAATGAGAAATCTTTACTCTCATAATTTATATCTTCCTTCCATATCTGGTACATTTTCACTCTACAAAATATGCACCCACACTGCTCCCCACCTGTGCAACAACGTGTATGCAGATAAATGCACTTTCTTCCTGCAGTGCAGCACTAACTGCTAAAAACTCGGCAAAGTGCCCCCAGCAAAGAGCTCTGTTTTACACAGTCATTTTTATGACACTTAGATAATCCAGGACAAAACCACTGGTCTTGAAGGGGGAGTGATGGTTAGAGAAAGGATGAACCATAACATGAACAGCGAGACTGCAGTTGACCAATTTGACAAGCAGCATTTAAGGCTTGCAAAATGCTTCCATTCTGTCACTTCTGTTGCAGAAAGCAGAACATGATCAGAAACTCACACCTAGCTGCCTGCAGGTCTTTCATGAAATGGCATAAACAGCTTCAGAGGAACTTGGAAGACATAAGATGTGAAACACTGTCTTCCTCTCAGCCAAGCTGGGGAGATTTCCCCGCATCTACTATTTCTCAAATGAATCTCTGCTTAACACTTTGGAAACTAGCATAGGAGGACTACACTGTGGCATGTCTGTCCTATAACTCTGCAAATTCACCTTGATATACTGAAGTACTTTAAGGCACTTAATGAACTTTGTTTCTTTTTATCTGATAAGGAGGAAGGAAAAAAGGTACTTGGAGGCAAACAGTATCTAACTTTAAGTGATATTCTCTGAATTTTCCTCAAATTCCAAAAATCCAAATTACAAGCCACAAAGTATCTCAAATTTCTGAAGAAGGCTACAGAGAAAATCAGAAACTATACTTAGAACACTGCAAAAACCTGATTTTTCAGTTCTTCCCTTCTCTTAATCTATGATGAAACCATAGCAAAATTTATAGAACATTGCATAGGAAAAGGATATTTCTTGAGGGTTGGGGTTTTTTTGTTTTTGTTTTGGTTTATACAACAGAGATATGAAGTTTCTCTTAGAATGGCCTTCTAAAAACTAAAGTCATATCTACAGAGCAACCGCTTCTTCATCACAAAATCACATATCAAACTTCTGTGAATGTTCAGTGTTAGATAAGAATTTGTGGTAATCTGGCAAGGAAAAAAGTTCAGATTCTAAGTCTTGTCACTAATCTAAGCTGACACTTCTGTCAATATTTTTAAAACAAGAGGCAGAGAATTAATAATTAGCATTCCACTAATATTATGTTTTAGAGGAGAGACTGGTGATACTGGAGACATTCACTCCTGGAAAAGTTCACTTCTGCATAGCTAAAAACTAAACATGTTCTTGAGGCCTGTTCCTACAGGAATACATATAACTATCTTTTGATTGTGGGTTTTTAGTCATATAAATGTTAAAAAAGTATTACCCTTCTTTTTTAAATTCTCTTTTTACAAAGTCCATATATATTTATTAATATTTGCAAAGCTGAAGAGGTATGAAAGAGCAGTAATGAAAAGAAAGGAGAACTATTGTTACAAAGCAGGCACAGCATATAATAAAACAGAACTAATCCAATGCATAACTTTAAAGCTGGCCAACCTTATCAGGAGAGAAATATCTCATGAAAGGCAAAAAAACACCAATCTCAGTTTTCCTTTTCATACATGTATCTGTACCATTATAAATTTATCAAATAAAGGAAAAAGAAAATTCAAAAAAATCTACAATTGACTGTTTACTAAAGGAATACAGTCAAAACAAATTTCTAAAATAATTATTTGTCAGTAGATAACAAAGGAGAAGGAGATAATTTTTATTTAATTTACTGAGTTATTTCCCTAGATGCAAAGTCTCTAGGCCTTCTACTTCCAGGCTTCATATCTTAATAACTTCTCCCTCCTAAATTTATAAAACACTAGAAGCTGAAACTTTTTTTTCAGCAACTATTCAAGATATAAAGCTGAATGTCTTTGGAAACAGCCTAGAATCTATAATGCTATTTTTAGTTCATATACTTCACTCCAGGATTTACATTGACTGTTTTGAACTCTGTTTCTTAGAAAGGTTCCTGGTGGTTGATTTCAAACTAAGGTCAACCTTTTAACATTTTTTTTAAAACAGCACCAATGTTAATAAATAAATAAATAAATTAGAGATTTTTTCCTCAATAATAACCTGCTTTAAAAATCATCATGTCATTGCTTCAGCATTCATTTAAGTAAAATGTGGGTCTCATCTTGGCATTTAATTAGTCACTTGGAAACAACCCTAACAAAACAAACCAACAAACACTGTCATGTGGACACGTATTTGAGCTGCGTAAGTTACTGCTTAATTATTTCAGAGGGAGTATTTATTCACTTCACCTGCTAAAATGTGTTAGCCTCTCTGTAAATGTAATATCAAATCTAAAAACATTTTTAATTTCTCTTTTATGTCCAATCTCTTTGTTTTCCATGCTCAAATTGATGTCCTTAAATGTCTCTTTACACTCTCGCTTACTGCCAAATTAGTTTGACAAACACACAAAATAATAAGAAGTAAATATTTCAATTTGTTCTAATGGAATATTTTTCCCTTAAGATATTTTCTGCCTGGAGCATGTGCTGTGCTTTACTCAGCTTAATTCAAATAATTTTTTGTATCTAACATAGGTAGAATGTCTTTCATTAGTTTCCATCATTCATGTACTATTTCCAATCTATTGTACACAAGTATCATTACAGTCAAGTGTTCACCTCTAGCTGCTTTGAAAAATATTAGTAGGAAAACACACTCACCTTCAGGCTCCCCACAGAGTGTACACTGTGACTCTGCAAAGAAAAAGAGAAAATTATAATTTCCTTATTTTAAGATGTCATAATTATATCCAAATATAACAAAACTTGGAGAACTCAAAGTTAGCACAACAAATGCAATTCTATTTTCAGCACACATTTCTTAACAGCTGCAAAATAATTTTTTTTAAAAAGGATTTTTGCAGGAAGAATTTTAAAATAGAACTATATAAAAGTTTAGTTATATTTATATAACTATCACCTTCAGGGACCAGCCGATTGCATTCATGTAGCAGGACTTTTTGCTTCCACATGACTTTTTTGTATTTTTATATGTACAATACTGCAGTGACAACAGTCACTCAAATAAAAAGTTTAAGCCTACTAATATTTTACTTTTGGAGGTAGCAAACAGTAATAGTGACAGAATTATATTCCTTTCTCATCAAAGACTCCCAAGTCCTCCCAGGCAAGAAAAGTCAAAGTCATTCAAATGTACAGTTATACTCTGCAAAATATTCAAGTATAGAAATGAAGGAAATAAAACTCCATCATAAGAAACATGCAATCTCTAAATGTGCAGTTACTATTTTATCTACACACCACTATTTGGAAGTTGGTTGTCTTAAAATCTGTTTTGCACAATGTACAAATATATGGACACATGGAGGAAATACTTTGAAGTATCTCTTGAGACTGAGCTGCTTCAGGAGTCAGTATCAAGCTGTAGAACAAAGCTACTGTTTAGAGTCCAAATACCAAAATCAATTGAAATGCCAGGGAATGTAATCATGTTGGCAGATAATTCTGATATATTCGTAAAAGTCCTACTAGAACAAGAAAGTACAGTATATTTTATATCACAAATCTCTGAAATCTTCATTTTAACCCTCAGGTGAAAAATGACATCTCCAACAGCAACAAATATGCTGAAGCAAATATATATGCAGGCACACACACACACACACACGTGTTTGTATACATTTTAATATAAAATCAGTACAAAAAGCAGTTTAACATGCCTGGCAAATAAAAGTCCACTACAAAAACTTGCCGAAATTATGTCCACCTCGAATAGCAAATAGAAGATTGGACTTTAGCTGTGATCTTCACTCAAAGGCAAAAAATAACAGAAAAATACAATATGAAACACGAACATGTGCACTGAGCAGATTGACCTGTGACATGGCCAGTTATTTAGTAGTACTTTCTCCATACACATAAGAAGCTGTCTCACAGTAACCCACCATTGTAATGGCACTTGACCCTACATCTTTCATATATTTTAAACACCATAATCATTGGGATTTTTCTACTGTTAGAGGCTGTGGCATGCATGTGGGAAAGGAATGAGAAAAAATAAGTTTTACCAGGCAGCTCTGCTGCTGACAGGTGGATCACAACTTTTAGAACAGCATAAAGTTGCATGATAAGAGGAATGAAATTTGATGCAGTTCAGCACCGTGAAACATGTAGCCAAAGCTTGTATGGACAGACTCATAAGAGTCCCCAGCAGAGCTGACAAACTAGAAACAACACCCCAACAGCAGGCTTGAGAAAATCTCCAGCGAAGAGCACAGAAAGCCTGGTCACAGGTAAGCCAAGCCAGTTTCTTTCTCTGCTGGATGAAAAATGCACTTGCCACCAGACGAAGTGATGAAGAGGAAGCAGCTCAGAAGATCTTTTTTTCACATTCAATTCAAAGACTTTCTGAGGTTTTACTGAGATGGGCTGTCTGCCTGTGTGCAGTTTGTTATCCTGATTGATAACGAGGAACAAGCCGAGACTTGGTTTCTGAACTTCTGCCTTTTTTTTTGATCCTCTATGTTCTGCTAACAACTGCTTCACCAGTTTTTTTTTTACAATCCAAGGAGTCTGCCTGACATATTTTGCACCTCCAAACACCATCTTCCAAAGGTCCCCACTCAACAGCAAAAATTACTAGCTTCCCTCTTTTTTCCTCATAAACAGAAATTAGTGCCAATATTACAAGTCTGCAGCAGGCTAGATAGTCTACCCGCGAAATAAGGCTTGCAGCTATGATTAGTGCCAGAAAGTTGTCAAAAGCTAGAGAGGTGTCAGCACTATCCTGCCAGACTACTGCTTTTTTGGACTTTTTTCAGATGTTTCTTTAAGGTCCCATATCTTTGGGCAACCCAGGTGTCCCCCTATCTCAGCATGCCTGGGGAGACTCCCTGGGGGAATTTTGTTTTTATGCCTTCCAGAGGCTGGGAATAATTTCAAACTGACAGCAGCACATCTCTCTCTACACTGGTAAGAAACAGACTTTGTGGATGTGGATTATTCACCAGTAAGCTTCTGTTTATGAATTTCTCTGCTGTAGTTTGCCACTGGGGTGGGGAGACTAGATACCCTTGTCATTGTGCTTGACACATAGAGATTGAGTGACAAAGAAAAACACAACCACTTCTAGTAGGCACATAAACAACATGACAAGGAGGTTGTACAGAGCTCTGTTTTCCACAGAGCCTGTGTGTGTGAGAGAGACAGAAATAATTATTTCTCTATACAGTCTGTTTAGATCTGTACATTCTATGGCTATTGTTGAGAGACTGCATGCCCTCAGTTTCCAAAACCACAACACATAAAACATACACATGCCAATCAGTTATTGGTAGATTTACATTATATGGAAATAGAGAAATGTTAAAATTCTGTTAAGAAGCTATGACTTGACACTTATTTTAACTTCTTTTCTCTGCAATGAAGTTGCTGTATCTTAGTAGAAAAGATCTTTCTGGAAGATAGCTCAATACTAAACACCTGTACTAATTTAGATTTTTTCTAATTTTAATTTCAATTCTGGGGGCAGTTGACAACAATGAAGGACATGACAACAGTGTCACTGTTGTCACTCTATCACAACAGTGTCACTCTATCAGGTGAAATTACATTGTTTAGGCTTAGAGCCATCTCACCCAAAGTTGAGTGTATCAGCATTAGTGTTCAAAATCTAAACTAGTCTCAAAAAAATTACCAATGAGCAGAAAGAAACAGCCACCTAATCCACCTTAGAAACTTACGTAGCATGAAATCAAAATCAAGAAGTCACCTTTTTTCTAATTACCCATTACTTCATTTTTTTATGTTGTAAAAGGTCTTAGACTCCATAATAACTTTCCTTGCAAAAGAGAAACGTTATTGTAGGGAACTAGTTCAGCCTCCCACTGAGAGCAGAGAAGGGCTTTTGCCAACACAAGTTCAACTCTGCTGGGGCTTAATAGTCAAGTCCTGAAAGTCACCAAGGATGGAGATTCCACAACCTCAATGAGCAGCCTGCTCCAGTGCTGCATCAGCCTCATTAAGCTGTCTTTGAATCGCTTGGTCTGCGGTTTGTGGCCATTTTTCCATGTTATTTTACTCAGCATTGCCAAAGTGACTTTTGCTCCACTCAGAACCAGAGAAAAGTAATAACCTCCTCAACTTGCTAATCATACTCATCCTGACATAGCCCAGCATGCACTTCACCTGTTTGCAATGAGAACACTGTCTATTCACTCATATGTAGCTTGGTATTCATGTTCATTAAGAAAAAAAAATAAACTAGTATATCAAGTCTTAATAAGATGAGTCCCCTGATGCAAGTCTCCCACCTATTATAGCAGTGCTAATGTACATGAAATTATGGCCTCAGACAAGTAACTTTTCTACACCCATGATGGATAAAATGTGGAAGTGGATGGAATAGAAGCAGGGACGTGACCACATTTCAGACAAAGATATTCCTTAAGCCTCTCTCTTGCACAGTTATTAGGAATGGATTATGTCTGTACACATCTGATCCATCCAAAGTATTACGGTGATACTTTCAAAGGAGGTATTCTTTCTTTGCAGTATGTTGCTAATCAATTGCACCTAACAAAGATGCTCCTCTTGCAAACACTCATACATCTGAGTAACTTTTTTCATAGCTCTCAATAGTAAAATGACTAATATAGGTGAGTGTTCAGAGATTTAGGACCCAATAAATCAATAGAACAAGGAAAACCTGTATTTATAATATTAATCTGACTCTGTCATTTTGAAACTGTCTAGCCAACAGAAATAATCTTCCTAGATACAAGCACTTGCTGACAAAATAGGTCATAAGAAAGATCTTTTGAAGAAACAAATTTATCATGAAGACACAATATCTTTTTTTCCCTCTAAATATTGGGAAACGTATTTCATTTTTATAGTTTTTCTTGTCTAACCTAAAAGATAAGAACAACTAAAAATAATAAACCCAGACATATAAATGCCAACATTATTTCTCAAAAAAAAGCTGAGTTCAACATTCAATTTTAAATCAGAGAGAAAATAAATTATTCTGCTAAACATGTTAACCTTTCGTTCTTTGTATATACTTTTCTTGTATGGCTGGTGCAAGTACAATCAAATCTACGATAAAGAGGTACAGTAAGGAAAGCAATATAAGGGCCAGGTGAAATACACAAAATTGCCATTAAAAAAATTACAAATCAAAATATCCATGCAAGCTATATAATGTAATAGGATTAAGACACCACCTATCAGTAACATTTTTAGTTAAAGAAAATACTGGAAGGTATTTAACACTACACTTTACTGTACGATATGCACTCAACAGGGGTTTATCCAGATTATGGAGTCCAATCTGGATGAGTTTTGATGAGGTTTTATGGAAGTGACAATATGGTGAGAAATAATTTACAAAGGTGAGAAGCAGTGCTGGGGATAACTTGTCACCTCAGCACTGCATTCAGAAAATGCATGAGGTCAGCACTTCTGACTAGCCTTTGAATAATACACCACATATCTAGTTTTGTATCTCCCCTTCATTTGTGCAACACGCCTTTCTGTCTCTCTTTTCATCTGATAATTCCAGATACCCTTCAGAGATCTTCTGTGCTGCCTATATTATTTTAAATTTCAATTAGAAACATGTACATTCTCTATTGTTTATATTTCTCTATTGCTTTTCCTTTTTTCCCCCACTAAATCTATTTACTGATTGGCCAAAAAAAGCAGATAGCACCATACAATTACTGAATATCACTGCCTATCTGAATCCAGAGTTCAATGCATCAGATGAAAAATGGAAAATATTTTTGTTTCACATAGAAATATGGAAATATGGTTTGCCCCACAGAAAACAATACTCAGTTTGCCTTCCCCCTTCATTTATGGAAAGTAATAATAATAATAATAATAATAATAATAATAATAATAATAATAATAAAGAAAAGATAGACCAATTTTCAAGAAGAGATTTAGAAGATAGTTCTTTAGATTTTGGTTCTAATGGCAAGAAACACAACTGTTTCATCATTTCCATCAGCACACTATGTCATCAGTCCCTTTACATCATTTTACTGATATTAATGAAACAGAACTCTGTGACACTCAAAGAGACATAGAGTAGCCATGCATTATATTGAGATTCAGTGCAGCTGAAAAGCAAAGCATAATTTAAGGCTCAAGTGTGAAACTAATAATTTTAAGGAGTTTAATCCAATATTTGTATCTAAACATGGCTATAACAGCACCAACAAAAACTGACAGTATTATGAACTATGTTTTCCATTCTCTCTCCTCATGTGTATTTTTTCTCCTACACCTTTTGCTTTATTTGTAGTTTTTTCCTCCCGTTGATATCTCACCATTGCACAGTATCATCTGCTGAGACATCAATGTGACAGACCCATAGGATAAACTACAAGACTTTACCATGTCCACCAAGATTATCCATTCACAATATCCTCTTTGTTCCACACTGATGCTAGAGAAAATCCTTTGGAGGTCTCCTGCTCTGTGTTCAGTCACCCATTTAGGTAAGGTATTGAGAAACATGTACAAAAACCAACTAGCCTTTTCTTCTACAAAGCCCTACAAATTTCATCTACAGATTTTTTTCTAAAATGTGCTTTAAAGCCTCCAATGACAAGGAATAAAACCCTCCATATTCAGATGGACAATAAAATGTTTAATGCACTCAGGGAAAAAATATAATATCTAATTGATACATATTTCCTTAAGGTTCTTTTTTTTCTCTATTCTAACTCCTCAGTTTTTCTCTCAGTCATGGTGTGTAATACTTATCTTTGCTGTTCTCCAACTTAGCCATAACCTAAAGGTATAATGCCCCACACTGAATACAGTTCACGACCAAAACCTTTGACTTCCTGGCACAGCAAAATATTTACCCTCTGACAATCTCTTATATTTCTAAGAATGCTATTGGCCTAATTTAAGGCAGCACTATTTTCTTTACTCAAATGATATGTCACCCATCCTTTCGGAAAGAAATTTGACTAGAGGTACCCGGATCAGTTGCCATCATAAGAATGAAATTAAGTCAAAGATACTTTGTTGATGCACTTTTGCAGTACGAGCCCTATTCATGTAATCCATGTAAACCAAATCCACAAAGCATTTGAGGTGCTTTTTACAACTTCTTGTTTGAAACTATGAAGTGGAAAAAATAATCAAAATGATGCTACACCAAAACACTGTATTTCTTATAGTATTTTGAGTGCCGATAAATAGCACAATAGGAAGAGAAAGCAAGTGTTTTTGCACTCAGATATTGTTTGGGCCCATTTCCATGAACAGTCATAGAGGAAATAAAAATAACTTCAAGCAAAAGAAAACCATACATTTACATCTGGGTATCTATATGTAAACATATCTGTCTATCTTGAAACTTGTTTTGTTTTTCTGTGGTTCTTTCTAACTCAGAAAAATAAGTCACTTCATCATGCAGAACATGCTGAAAAATATAATCACAACAATTGTTTAGAGTTGTTGT
Organism: Lycocorax pyrrhopterus obiensis; assembly: GCA_014706295.1. Taxonomy (NCBI): domain Eukaryota; kingdom Metazoa; phylum Chordata; class Aves; order Passeriformes; family Paradisaeidae; genus Lycocorax; species Lycocorax pyrrhopterus. Next base: position 90,842,821 of record JACSVZ010000004.1, read on the forward strand.
GGATATAGCAAATAAATGTATTTAATTCCTTTGAAACTATTTCTACAATCACTTGCTGAGTGTAAGAGCCTACTTTCCTGCCTGCCTCTCACTGCTGATCATTGTATGACCATCCTAAAGATGAGATTCCCTTGCACTTGCAATTTCAGCTTTCTTGAATACTTCTTTTCAACTGTGGTATTTATAACTAAAGCCCTTTTACTGCCTCGGACTGGGCCTTGAGGTTAGGAAAATCAAAGAGCTACTAAAGTTTTGAAGAATAGGAAATATACAATAGGAAAAAAACCAGCTGCCTGTGAGAGACTAGCAGCTAGGCTATACTGGGAAAGAGAGAGCAAAGGAAATGAGTAGTCCTGAGAAGTGAAGATACTGAAAGAACTTTAAATAAAAATAGAATACAGAATAGCCATTATTAAAATAGAGTGAGCCTAAAGCTGAAGAAAATCAACCAACCTGGAAGCAAACTTGGCATATTTTTGAGCAAATAAACTGACATCCCACAAAATGCAAAAAGCAACAACTAAGAGACCATTATTTTCCCCAGATAAAAATATTAGGTTCATGCTCAAAGCAATGCCAGAACCTATTCACAGTACTTGCACATCAGATCCTTCTCCATGTGGAGTTTACACATTACACATGAATTAACCAAGCCAAAAGAGATTTCAGAAAAAAAAATATGGGATCAGACAATCAAATATTTTCATAGGAAAACAAAAATAACTGAAGCAATAAAAAGCAAAGTATTAGGCACTCAAGAAATAAAAAAAAAGGAGGTAATGTTTCTCCTGGTGATTTGGACACAAATGCTTTCTTTTAAGAGGAGCAGCCATAAACATAGTAATAAAAAGGATGTGCTTTAGCACACTTCTGATTCACATTTCAAATGCACAGTATCCAAGTGGAGAGTCTAAATATCCCAAACGAGTCCAAAAAAGACTGGGTGATAGGTTCATAAAGAGCAAATCCATATGTATTTCTTTTCATTTTTCCTCATTTTCTAGTGATGTTTGTAGTGAAGGTTAAAGCGACTCATACGCCTCACAGACAAGGCTAAGAAACTCACCACCCCCTAATTACATCGTAGCATGTTTTTGGAAAATACCAAGGAGGGTAAGGTTGATGATCAAGAAGTGTAGGAGCTGTGACCAATGAGAATGCTGTGAAATATAAAACTGAAGACAGTCTGCACTTTGCTTGCTCCAAAAGCCTTCTGGAGTCAATGCAACTGTCATTGGAGTTCATCTCAGGGTCAATAGCATACTAATGCAAAACTACCCAGGCTATACATATCATCATTCCTCTATTTTCTCTCTTTTTTTTCTCTATCTTTTTTCACTTTGCTCATTTTAAGAGATTTCACCAATAATCTCAGAGCCTCATAAGAACAAGTAAAAATGATACAAATCCAAGCTGAGAATGATATAACAAAGAACCAAATAGATAGATGGAAAAAAATATAGGATAGGATGGCACAGATATAGGGTAGATCACGTACTCTGGTATACTGAAAGTTAAACTGATTTTTTCTCACTCCTTTCTCCTTTTTTGCTTTCATATAGGAGTCAGATTTAGAAAGCTTCTAAATGGAGTGGGGATTTGACTTTAGAAACAAATTTAAGGAGGTAATTTGAAATACAAAGGGTCTACAAAAATATGTAAGCATTTGAAGGGAATGTGTCCATATCTGGGCAAGACTTGAATGATGTCCTTCATATAAAGTCAGTAATGTATAGCAACTCAGGACAGTATGCATTGGAAGAGACATTCTGAGGTCAGAGTTTATCCCTCAAAGCAGAGCACTGTCAACTTCAACATAACATTACATTTCTCAAGGCATTGCCTGCTCAAGTTTTGAAAATCCACCAGGAAGAAGAATTAACAGTAGCTGTGGGCAACTGTTCCAGTGTTCGACTACCCTCACAATGAAGAGTTTATACCTCACACCTAATTGAAATTTCCCTTGCTGCAACATCTATCTGTTCCCTCCTGTCCTTACACTGTGCATGTCCATTAACAGTCTGGCTCCATCTGGCTGTAATGACCCATTAAGCAGCTGAGGACAGCAATTAGGTCTGTTCTCCTCTTAGCTCCCTCAGCCTCAGGATGAACAAATTCAGGTCTCTTCAGTGTCTCCTTGTGCATCATATACTTCAGTACCCTGCCCATCTTAGTGGCCATCTTCTGGACATAGCCCAAATTGTCTGTGTTTCTTATACTGGGGTGGGGGTGGGGCAAGGGCTAGAACTGGGCCCTTCTCCAATTGCAGTATCTGAAGTGCCAAAAAGACGGGAACAATCACTCAATTTAACCTGCTAGCTGTACTGATGCTGTCCAGTGTGCAGTCAGCCTTCATTGCTACAGATACACTTCTGAAGTCTTTATAAAAGTACTAATTCTAGGTCCAAATTCAAACACAAAGGACTGTGATATCCAACTTTAAAGCTTTGACCTGATCCAGTCCCAAATATGCAGTGACCTCATATGATAAATGACTACTTGAGGACATTTACAGCAGAAAATTCTGATGTGCCAGGCAGCATCTACCAACAGCTAGAGACCATAGCTCAAGGTCTGATCAGTTGTACAAGACTTTTCCACTGTCCTGAGAAAGAATCCACTATGGGTTCTTTCTTAAATACAGGCTGAGAGGAACAAAGTTTACAAGAGCACTGAGCTGAAACTGTGAGGATGTCTGCATTGACCAGTCTTTGAGATCTGATGATATTTCTAAATATCTGCATATCTCAGGAGGAGAGCTTCCATATAGTCTCTACTCTCCATCAGAAACATTGTCTTCTGGAGAGCAAATACAGAAGAAGCACAAATGTAGCATGAAGCCCTAAAACTGATTTTAAGAAATTAAACCAAGATCTGTTTATGCCATATAGTATTTGCTGCCAAAGAAATAAGCATTAATAAAGCTAATCTGGAAAAATTTGAAAGTGGACTTACAGAAAATATCCTTACTTTTCTATCTTAAACTTTCTCAGTAAAAAAAAGTCTGTTGTGATGATGATTTAAAACACTTCCATCTCACTGGATACATAAATGTGACCTTTATCTTAACCATTACAAAGGCACAAAGAGCTCACTGCAGGACTCAGACCTAAGCTCAAAAAAAAATGAGTGCTTAATTTTAGCTTTTACAATAGAAATTAAAGATTTATTTGGGGATATAGAAACTTTCCAGTGAGCTAAACAGGAAAAAAATGTTTGCCGTTTTCTGTAAAAAGCATCAACTTCAAGCTCCCAACTTTTTTCTGGTGAAGTTTTCACCCACACTTTGTACACTTGTACAAAGCCCCTGTGCTGGAACAAAGTGTAAAACTGAACACATCTGGAAACTTTTTATGCATAGTTTTGTATAGCGAACATTCCTTATGAACATTCATAAACAAAACCAACCCAAAATTCCAGTTAAAACTAAATTAACATTAATCATAATAGATAAATCCTTTGACAAAAAGATGTAGAATTGCAATCAAGAAATAGGAGTTGAGAGTGCAAAAGATATTTTAAGCTAAATTGAGATATGGAATTCAATGACTGAAAAATAGTCAGATCTTTTTGCAGAAACACTAATTAATTCAACTTTAAATGGGCAAAAAAGCAAAGTTATAACAGCAGATTTAAAAATCACTATATCTTTCCAGCTGTATGAGTCCCTTGCTTTCTTCAGTGCATCATGTACACAGCAAGTGGTACCTCTTCCAGCTAGCATCACCTTTTAGATTACTGCAGCAAGCTAGAATTCACTGCCAGTGGTTTGACCTTCACTTCCTTTATGCTTTTGCAATGGTCTGGTGATTGCTTTAATAGCTAGCTACAAGGAAGTCCAAATCTGCAGTATTAGGAGTCTATGTACAGAGCACAATCATTGAAAGGTCAAAATACAGATTGTTAACATGCACTGTGCCACAGTTGTAACTGCTAAGGATCACAGATCTCTATCTGTCATTTAGAAACTTCAGCAAACCTGAAGTGTAAACACACAAAACTCTTATGGGATGCTTTTGTCTGATTTTAAAACAGCACCAAAATTAGAATCCCAGCACAAGCCTTGCAAGTATTTTAGACATTGCTATTGATATATTGAAACCCTCATGAAACCCTCAAGATTAAATTAATGTATAATATACTCAGCTAATTAAGTACAAATCCAATCATCATTGGAGCAAACTTCCACTGACCAATCTAGCCTAAGGACAGGATACTACTAATAGTCCCATCTGAATGCTACTGCCTTTTGGAAAGTAAACATTTTGTTGTGTCAAACATAAAATGGAGTTGTATAATTACACTTCACTTTTGAGAGAGAGAAAAAAGAAGTTCAGAAAATACACTAGTCCATATTAAATGCTCATAACTTCTCAGATTAGTCAACTGCGTTTAAAGCCATACCAGTTTGTCCCCATTCTTTAGAATTACCTTTTTTCCTTTTCAAATGCATTAAATAAAATATTTACTGAAACTGCCTCTTTCAATTTTAGGATTATCATAGTCACTGTTCTCTTCTTTCTTACAAGACACTGGAAGTAAGTTTACATACAAAAATGAAAAATCAGATTGATCAAATAGTTTCTCTTTATGATCCAGTGTTCAAAGTCATACCAAGAAACCGCCACCCTCGGTCTTTTCCTGACAGAATATTTAAAGGGAAAACATTTTTTTCAATCCTGAGAAATTTGTTGTTAATGCAGCCATTTCTTTTAGATAAGCATACTAAACACTGCTCACTGACCCCTAAACAATCACCTAAGTGAGGTTATCTGCAGAACTACCATGAGTTTAGAAATTATAAACACACACGTGATTACCACAATTTTACTGGCCCCCATCAAACTATTTGCAAGATGTAACTAGGGGGAAAATTCCTGAAAATTTAAAACTAAGGAGATTATTTTTAACAAGAAGATTTACAAGTATTACTGGCAGGAGACAAGTAATGAAAAAGTTATGGTCCATCTTTCAATAGTCAAACTATAAATAATACACAAGTTACTCACAAACAGATGTCACAAATGACTAGTTTATAATGCTAACAAATTTAGCATTATAAATTCTCTTAATCACAGAAACACCCCTGAATTACTAATCAACACAAAACAGATATACACACGTGTGAAATTAGTTGTCATTCAGATGTAATATTTCATCCTTAAAAAAAAAAAAAAAAAAAGAACAACATGATTTATCATAGCAATTTTTCAGGACTATTTATCTAAGTTTTCTTATTTAAAACATTTTCATTATTGGGTGATATAATTAGATAATTGCTGTTTGACTTCAAAAACTATTGTACCTCAGATGTGGTTGAAAAGCAGTAAACGTAACATTGGCTAAGATGGAGTTTAAACATAAACAAGTTTCCTAATATATATAATTTTCTATTAATATTTCAGGCCCTTTGAACAACTATACAGACTTCATGAACTAATTGTATGATGTACTAGCAATGACATACTTCTGTCTATCTATTAGATTTACAAATGCTCTGTCTTACATGAAGTTTTACAGTATGAATTGTCTAGCCTAGCTTTATTATTTCCATAATAATCCAGCAAAATTTCATCTAATATCTAAACTACCCAAAGGAATTGAAATGCTTTGAGAATATTCATAAAATTTTCTATACACATTTTTATTTTTTCATGTTCTGAAGGCATACATGATTTTCTCTAGGGTTGTAATTTTAGGCCCACCTCGTTCCATAGGATTAAAATAATTAATCAAATGATTTTTCACAACAATAAAATAAAATTCTGGATGGGAAATTATATGCTTTCACATAATTACATGTGATGCAAAACCCACAAAAGTAAACACCTAAATATTTACACTGATTTCAGCAGAAAAAAGTAATCTTTTATACATTTTATTAAAATGTGCCCACTTTGAAGTTGGCCCAGATTAGGAGGTCCTTAGATACTCTTAGGTAAAGGAAAGTAAATGTAACAATATCTATTCTGTCCTCCTCTTTACCCAATTTTCTGCCAATTATGAGGAATTCCTCTCTCTCTCTCATGATTTTTTGATGATGGTAATGCAATAAGTTACAGCATGAATAAATTAATAAAATTGTAAAAGACTAGTATTTATGGGAAAAAGTTAAATTATATTTGAGAGGGGAGAAGAAATAATCTCTCAAACAAAGCCTCAGGTACATGCCCAAGCTAGCATTGCCTCAAGTTGCAGGTACTGAATGCAATACTTACAATTCCCATTCAACTGATATTTCTTTCAGGTACACAGAAAAATGGAGATCAATAGCACCTTACCATTGAAAAAAATAATTAGGAATATGAAAGAACTGATAGCCCTGAGGAAATTCAGGTGCTTTTGAAAGTTTTGTTCTTCAGCTTGTTTGTTCAGCTAACTAGAAGCCCAAACTCTGCTTTTAAAAAGGCATTTGAAAATAATACTAGTATTACTAATGCACAAGATCAAATGTTGCAATAAACCTGTACCCTATGGCTTCATGTCCTTGCCACAATATTTTAGTCACACTGCTCAAACTAACAACTTACAAGGGTTCTGCTTATATGAAACATTTTTTCCACAGCAGAAATAAACAGTTCTGTATAGTTGGCATGGTAGATCTCCTTACTGTAATAGCTTAATAGCTCCAAAATCCTACTCAGCTGATTTGGAAATAAGAGTCTATCATGCAAAAAATAAATTTCCTATATAGACTCTAGGAAAAGATACACAAACATACAGACAGGAAAAAAGGACAGGAATGGTCTTTGTGAGGAAGAACTTGGTAATAAAAATCTAGAACTGAAGAGATCAACCCACAAAATAACATTCTTTTCACCAAGTGTACTGGGTTTGCATGGCCAGGTTTTGGTAGTGGGAGGGGCTACAGGTGTGGCTTCTGTGAGCCGCTGCCAGAAGCTTCCTCAGTGTCCAGCAGAGCTCATACCAGACAGCTCCAGGATGGACATGCCACTGGCCAAGGCGGTAACACCTACGGGATAACACAGTTAAGAAGAAGAAAAAAAAAAGTGATTGTGCAGATGTAATTGTGGCCAGACAAGAGCTGGGTGAGAACAGGTCAGAGGAACAGCTCTGCAGACACCAAGGTCAGTGCAGAGGGAGGGGGAGGAGGTGCTCCAGGCACCAGAGCTGAGATTCCTCTTTAGCCCATGGTGGAGACAACGGTGAGGCAGCTGTGCCCCTGCAGCACATGGAGATCCATGGGAATGCAGAGAGCCACATGCAGCCCATGGAGGAGACCCACACTGGAGCATGTGGATGCCTGAGAGAAGGCTGTGGCCCCGTGGGAGGCCCAGGGAGAGAGTAGTCGATGCTGGAGCAGCCTGTTCCTGAGGGACTGCATCCTGTGGCAGAGTGACCCACACTGCAGCATTTTGGGGAGGACTGTTGTCTGTGGGATGGACTCAAGTTGGAGAAGTTCACAGAAAACTGTCTCCTGTGGGAGGGACCCCAGGCTGGGGCAGGGAAAGGACTCCTCTGCCTGAGCAGTGGCAGAAACAACCTGTGATGAACTGACCATAGCCCCCATTCCCATCTCCCTGCACTGCTGGGGGATGAGGTAGAGCTGGGAAGGAGGGAGGTGGGGAGGAAGGTGTTTTTAAGGTTTTATTTTACTTCTCATTATCCTGCTCTGTTTTTGTTAGTAATAAATGTAATTAATATCTCTAATCCTAGCCTGTTTTGCCCATGACAGTATTTGGTGAGTGATCTCTTTGTGTCCTTATCTCAACTCATGAACCCTTCATTATATTTTCTCTCCCCTGTTCAGCTGTGGAGGGATGTGACAGACAGGCTTTGGTGGCTGCCTGGAATCCAGCCAGGGTCAACCCAGTAAGGTAACAAGTATCAGGAGGTAACAGCATCACAGAATCCAAGTGCAAGGCTTAAAATTACCTACACTAAAATGGCATACAGAAACACTGAGAAGCTGAAAAAAATTCAATAAATACAGAGAAAGAAGAAAAGATACATATGAGAACTTAAAACATTATTGGTTTGGGGTTTTTTAATACTATAAGCATTGATATTGCGAAACATCTGCAAATGTTCACATATATGTAGCCACAAATGAGTGTTCAGTTCATGTTTATTGAAACATTGAAGCTCGTTGGAAGTGCTACTAACTTCATGTGAATTCTCTAGAGAGAGTACTTGCTGTGTATGGCTAAATTAAATACTCATTCACAGTGCGAGCTTGGTCTAAGTGTGGGATATGCAGCATCAATACTGTATATGAAAACTGAGAGAAATGGGACTCAGATGTTTATATTTTGAAAGATGAGGAACTTAAAATACAGAGCACTAGGAAGTGAAAGATCAGGATCTTGGTATGTATCAGCATGGCTCAGCCAAAATCAAAGGAATCTCAGGGTTTTTTATTAATTATTTGGCCCAAGATCTTTCAATCTGTGGGTAATAACACAACTGGAGACAGAACCAGTAATTAGGAGAATGCAATCGGATTCAAAAGGTTTTCCATTATCTTTTGACTGGATGAGCAGATGGCAAATGCAGCTTAACACAGAAAAAAAAAGTGAGATAATTAGCAGGGAAACCAAACACCAAGTTAGAGAATATATACTAAATGGAAATCTCATCTAGGAAGCTAATCAAGAGAGGAATTTGGGGGTTATTATGAAAAATAATTAAGACCATCAAATCATTTCACAGCTGCTGGAAAAGAAGGCAAAGATGATAGCAGGTTACATTAATAAATAGATATACCACAAAGTAAAGTGGTATTATTAGTGTTCCAGGCATTTATTAAAAACCATCTAGAATATTCCATCCAGCCCTGGCAGGCATGGGAGCATGCAGCAAGGCACTGCATTGCTGACAAAAATTTGGTGTGCTAGTGGTACTCCCCAAGCACCAGACTCCCAGCATTGTCGAGACTGAGCCTCTCCCAGTCTCATTCATGATGTGACAAATTTCACCCAGACCTAGGTAGGATATTTTTGTTGCTCTTGTAACACTGTTTCAGGAGCCTCAATCTTGGAGGATTAAAACCATCCTACTAAATTGGAACTGATATTAATTCATGGCCAGTTTATCCTTCTGCTGGCAATATAATTTAGGCTATAACACTTATCTTTATTCCTGCTGTTTACCTTCTTGAAATATTTATAGAGAGCAAATCATACCCCTTCTTGGCCTTCCCCTTGGTGTGTAAAACTTGTCAACCCCTAATATTTTCTCCTGTAAAGTAAGCACTCCTCTTTCTTGATCACCACAGAAGCCCTATCAGCTCAATTGCTCACTCCTGTTCCAGCCCAAATTTCTGCTCTGTGAAGTGGTCTCGGTGCTTGCAAAAATCACTTCTGACATCGATATCTATGTTAGCAAGCAACGAGCCCAAGCGAAGGGAAGAGCTTAGCTGTCAGAGTAACCAGCAACAAGTTGGTCCAAGTCACTATTGGGAACAAATCCAGAAGGTAGGGGCAATCATCAGCTCAGACCTATCCATGTAAAGCAAAGTACCTGGACCTAGCTGAGAAAATAGGTGGATATATATGGGGCACTAAGCTTATATGTGACCCACAGAAGTGGAGGTGGAAAGGGTTGGGACCAGAGGATTGAGAAGAGGGATTCTGGGGTAGAAACTAGGACCAAGGCTGGGGGCAAGGCTTGGAAGGAGTATGATCACTATGGGAGAGAAGATACGTGACTATGGGTCATGGCTAAGGGAAGACGGTCAGTAAGGGGTGTATTGTAGGTAGCTCCAGATGGTCTGGAAGGAATGGTGCTACTTTAGAGAAAATTAAGAAATACTGGGAAGGCTCTTAGGGAACTGTCGGTGCCACTAATTTGGACTCCATTTGTGGACCAGGACACACACACGTAAGCTGCTCCCTCACTGCCACTTGATTCTCCTTTTAAATTTTGCTTTGATAAGGAGGTTAAATATATCTGACTGTCCATCCCTTTGGCAGTTCTCTTACTCTTCTACACACTACTGCCACCACCTTTCCCCACTCTTCTGCATTTCAGGGAGCTTGGCACCTAGAAGACAAGTTGCTAAGAGATGGGAGAATATTGGCATCTGGAAAGAGGAAACAGAATCCCAGCATAAGACCCCCATTGGAAAGGCAGCCATACAAGCTCAGCAACAATTAGATTTGTTCAATCTCTCAATCAGCACACGTATTATGTCGAAATCAGCTATTATACAAGCTGCTCCTTCCCCAGCAGCTGGGATTTAGGGAATATGGGAGAGAGCCAAGCATACTGTGAATAGGAAAGCCTAGCAGATGTTATCAAGGAAGTAACGATATTACTTGGGGTGGGAGGAAGGTTATTTATAAGGAACAAGAGGAGAAGACCAGGATACTGCAACATAGGAACACAGGTCATGAATCTGTAAGATAGTTTCAGTAGTGCCAGCATTAGTCAAACAACTTGGTTGCTTTCCAAATACAATGTTCCATTGAAATGTTCAGCATAAATCTAATTTTGAACTAGTAAATTACAAATCACCAAAGACAATAATGGCTGATCTATACCAGGTATGAATTACAGTTTGATCAAAGAATAGAACACATAAATGTTTTCTTTGATTGTGTCCCTTAAGTTCGCGGAGAATTAGTGATCTCAAAGTATTTTTTAACCAGTATTGAAAAAGCACAGTAAATTTTTTTAACTGAACAAAGAATCTCTAAATTACTGTTCTTAGAACACTTCCCTAAAGCTTGACTGTCCTCTGGAGTACTTTCAACCCTAATCTACATGAAAGAATAAGAATTTTACTGTACATTTTTGTATGCAAACTATTTATTTCTTGTTCTTTTACCTGCTTCCTCTTTTCTACCTGGTAGGCGGGAAATATGCCGTTTTATCTTCATATAACAATATAACCATAAATTTACCTGTACTGAGTAAAGTGGGACTTTGCTTCTGTTATTGTCAGTCATCTGATTAGTACTCCACTGGAGCAATGGGAATGAAACTGCCTCTGACACAGATTTCATCCCCAGGATGCTTCTGGATTCATACACCCACATAGAATCATATTGCCATTTATCTTTGAGAAAAAATAGCATGTTTACTGTACAAATTAAGACTACTTTTAAAGTAACATTCTAATTCACTGATATGCTTTGTACTTAGAACCACAAGGTAGGTTAGCTAACACAAATCATAACTTCTAACCAAGGGTAGTTCATAGTTCCTGAGAAAACATAATCCAGCCATTTCGTCCTGTAAGTCGGCTTCATTTAGGGCCCATAAGGAATTGGCTGGATGGTTACACCCAAAGAGCTATGGTCAATGGCTTGATGTTCAACTGTAAACCAGTGACAAGTGATATTCTTCAAGAGTTGGTATTGGGACTAGTGATGTTTAATATCTTTCTTGGGATGTGCACAGTGAAATTGAGGGCACCCTTAGCAAGTCTGGACCCTGAGATTAGCTCAGTTGGTTTGAGCGTGGGGCTAACACCAAGGTCGCAGGTTTGATCCCTGTGCAAACCATTCAGTTAAGAGTTGAATTCAGTGATCCTTGTGGGTCCCTTCCAATTTGGAATATTCTGTGAAAACTGTGAAGTTTGTGGATGACACTAAACACATGGGGTGTGGTGCAGTTGACACGCTGGAGGGAAGGAATGTCATCCAGGGGGACCTTCACAGACTTGAGAGTTGGGCCCATGTGAAGCTCATGAAGATCAACAAGGCCAAGTGCAAGGTCCCACAGCTGGGTCAGGGCAATCCCAAGCACAAATGCAAGTGAGGTAGAGAACGGATTGAGACTAGCCTTGTGGAAAAGGACTTAGGCCTGTTGGTGGACAAGAAGCTCAACATGACCTAGCAATGTCCACTTGCAGCCCCAAAAGCCAACTGTATCCTGGGTTGCATCAAAAGAATTGTGGCCAGTAGGTCAGAGGAGGTGATTCTCTTCCTCTACTCCCCTCTCATGAGACCCTACCTGAAGTACTCTGTCCAGCTCTGGGGCCCCCAACAAAGGAAAGACAGGGACCTGTGGAGCAAGAGGAGGCCACAGAGATGATCAGAGGTCTGGAGCACCTCTCCTATTAAAGACAGGCTGAGAGAGTTGGGATTGTTCAGCTTGGAAAAGAGACAGCTTGAAAAATCTACCCTTGAAAGAGAGTAGGTTTAGATTAGATATTAGAAATAAATTTTTCACTATGAGATTGGTGAGGCACTGGAACAGGTTGCCCAGAGAAGCTGTGGATGTCCCATTCCTGGAAGTGTTCAAGGCCAGGTTGGATGGGGCTCTAGGCAACCAGGTCTCATGAAAGGTGTCTCTGCCCATGGCAGGGGGTTTGGAACTAGATGATCTTTAAGGTCCCTTCCAACCCAAACCATTCTATGGTTCTCTGATAAGGACATGTATACCATGGGAAAAAGCCCCATTCAGGAAACCTGTTCCATAAAAGGAGCATGGACACAAGGAAGGACTCTCTGAAGTTATTCAAACCATACCAGTGGTGCAGTTCAGTATCTACAAAGAAAAGCATTTCAGCACAGCACAACTCTGAAACATGGCTGATCCAGCCTGATACAGAAGTCATATTCCTTTTCATTATGTAATAGTCAACAAATTCAGAATCTGGTAGTCTTATTTTGCAGGAAATTCTGTTCCCAGTCATGGAATATGTAAAACACATTCACAGAAATCAACTTTTACTAAAAGTGTCTGTCACAGGCATAATGAAACCTGCAATATGTTAAATATTATTAAAGCAAATGCATGTTTTTACCATCCAACAAGAATGTTCCTAAATATTAATGATAATTTTATTACTATTTCTGTTGAAAGCTTATCCTGTTATCTTTGCAAAGAATTTTCTCAGGTAGAAAATGAGAAGCAGGAAATGGACTTGTGCCACTTTAATAAAAAAAAATAAACTGCAAAATGTTGCTGCAACCTGTTATGTCTCCCCTTTGGCCTTTCGTCTGGATAATCAGCGCTGGCTATTTTTCTGCTAGTCATTCTAAGCTGTAACTCCTTCCCTCGCAAAACAGCGTCCAGCCAGGCTGGCTTAATATAAAAGGTTCACATAAAAAAGTGGCTGCATTTTCCTTTCTCTCAGAAGCTGGAGAAAAGAGCACTGTGTGTGAAGAATTACATATGGTTTACAAAACCATGGTGCATTTGAAATCTAATCATAAAACAATGACTTGGGCTCAAAGGTTCATATAAGTGCTTCCACTGTTTTGTCTCCAGTGGGTACCATCAAGAGTTTTTATTTTTTTATGTTGACAGTTTACTGTTCAACAAGTAGTTAGAGAAAGGACTGTGATTTTTCTGAATGTGTACAAGTAGCCATTGGGGGATACAAATGTTATGTTCATGTACTTATGGGTCAGAATGCTCTAACATACATTTTCATGGAGGACTAAAAAAATAGAATCTTTCAGTAAGTGATACTGAAAACCTATACATGGGCTAGGTAGGGTGTGACAACATCTTAAGGGGAATACTGGAAAGCAAAATTCCTCCCTTAGCTTCCTGTTATCAGTGGTGGCTACTTGTTTCTAAATTTATAGACTGAATAAGGTCAAAACTACAGTCCAGGTGTAAGAAACAAATGATCTTCTAGCCCATAACTTTGCCCAGGGAAGCAAAGTAATAATGATTAATAGTTATATTAATGATTGCTATTAAAGTTGCATAAGGGTAGGTCTCACTCTACCTATCTTGCCTCTGTCTTTAGTGCCTTGTTTGCTTTTCTGAAAGGGCATGAAGAAAGCTGATATGCTGTGTTCAGGAGTGCTAGTTCCAAAAAAATTAGCTTCACAATCCTATTTGCTGAAAAATCACACCCTCCTACAACAGTAATCTTACTAAATTTATTTGTTTAATCTGTTATTATAAAAGTTAAAACAATTCTGGTACAAATCATCTGAGACTATTTTAATATATTAGATTTCTGTAGCTGAGGAATTAAGAAGGCTTTTATAAAACAGGAATCATGATATTTAAGTTTTGTTAAAATGGCATACTTAATAGTCATGAAATTATATTACACTTTCTAGGAAAATTAATAGATGCTGTTGTGTAAGTTTCATAACCTTTGATTCCCACTAGTTACCAGAGCAATACTGGACAAAACATCTATCCATGCAAAATATTTCAACTGTAACATAATTTACTCACTTTCCCTTCATCCGAAGCAAAGTATTCATGTAATGATCTTCAATTCACTGTTCATGCTATGTAAGACTGTAGTTGTTGAAATACCTAGAGATGACAGCATAGGCAAGGCAAATTTCTGCTTTCCAGTGCTTGCACTGTGCACACAAAATCACGTAATCATAGAATCACTTTTGTTGGAAAACATCTCGGATTATCGAGTCCAACCATTAACCCAGCACTACACAATCTGTCTCTGGTTCTAAGGCTCAACACTGTGTTTGCCAGTACACACATGCCAGTAATTGAGTTTGGTGCTTCCATATAGGAATTATTCTGAGATACGCTTGCCTCCCATCACAGAAGCCTAGAATCATTTAGGTTGGAAAAGACCTTTAAGATCACGGATTCCAACAGTTAAAGTAACACTGCCAAATCCCTAGCCATTTTCCTAAGTGCCACATATACACGTCTTTTAAATACCTCCAGGGATGGTGACACAACCACTTCCCTGGGAAGCCTCTTCCAATGCTTGAAGATCATTTAGGTGAAAAAATTTTTCCTAATATCCAATCTAAACCTCCCCTGGTGCAACTTGAGGCCATTTCCTCTTGTTCTATTGCTTGTTACTTGGAAGAAGAAACTGACCCCTACCTCACTCCAGTCTCCTTTCAGGAAGTTGCAGAGAGCAGTAATGTTCTCCCTGAGCCTCATTTTTCTGGGCTAAACAATCCCAGCTCCCACCAGACTTGTGCTCCAGACCCTTCACCAGCTCTGTTGCCCTTCTCTGAACATGCTCCAGCCCCTCAATGTCTTTCTTGTAGTGAGGGGCCCAAAACTGAACACAGGCTTCCAGGTGCAGCCTCACCAGTGCCGAGTACAGGGGGAAAATCACTGCCCTGGTCCTGCTGGCCGCACGATCGCTGATACAGGCCAGGATGCCATTGGCCTTCTTGGCCACCTGGGCTCACTGCTGGCTCATGTTCAGCCACTGTCACCAGCATCCCCAGGTCCTTTTCCTTTGGGCAGCTTTCCAGCCACTCTGTCCCCAGCCTGTAGCCCTGCCTGGGTTTGTTGTGACCCAAGGGCAGGACTCAGCCCTTTGCCTTGTTGGACCTCATACAACTGGCCTCAGCCCACTGATCCAGCCTGTCCAGATCCCTCAGCAGGGCCTCCCTACTCTCCAGCAGATCAGCTTCCACCCAGCTTGGTGTGATCTGCAAACTGACTGAGGGTGCATTTGATCCCCTCATCTGGATCACTGGTAAAGACATTAAGCAGGACTGCCCCCAATACTGAGTCCTGGGGAACACCACTCATGACCATTGCCAGCTGGATGTAACTCCACCACCACTCTCTGGGCTCAGTCATCTACTCATTTTCTTTTACCGGACAAACAGTGCACCTGTTCAAGGCATGAGCAGCCAGTTTCTCCAGAATACTGTGGGAAGTGGTATCAAAGGCTTTACTAAAGTCCAGTCTCAAGATGATGTGCTCCATGACCTTACCCAGAACCAAGGTAAGACTGACAGACCTGTAGGTCCCCAGATTCTCCTTCCAACCCTTCTTATAGATGGGTGTAACATTTGCAAACTTCTAAGCAACTGGGACCTTCCTGGCTAGCCAGAGCTGCTGGTAGAAAGTTGCTTTGTGAGTTGTTCTGCCGGCTCCCTCAGTACTCTGGGGTGGATCTCATCCAGCTCCAAAGACCTGTGTGTGTTGAGGTGATATAGCAGCTCACCAGCCATTTCCCCTTGGAATATGGTGTCTTTATTCTACTCCCTGTCCCTGTCTTCCAGCTCAGGAGCCTGGTACCCAGACACCAACTGGTCTTATTGTTCAAGACTGAGGCAAAGAAAGCATTTTTTCCTTTTCCTCATCCTTTGTCACTGTTTCCCCCTGCATGAAGTAAAGGATGGAAATTCTCCTCAGCCTTCCTTTTGTTGCTGATGTATCTGTAGAGGTGGCAAGGAGCTACACAAAGCAATTGAGTCACCGAAGCTTGGAGGGCATGAAGATTGAAAAGACTATGATAGCAGCCACCACTGTCTCTCTCAGGTCGCAGAGGATATAGTACAACCAGTCTTCTTTGAATAAGGCATCATGCCAAACCTATCATGCCAGACAAGTGCATTTAACAGCTGCAATTAAAAATACACCAGTGTCCCCAGAGAAATATATTTTCCTTCCTGCAAGTGCACTTTTCTGCCATTCTCTCACTTTCATTCCTCCCTCATATGACAAAATCCTAAGGTCCAAAATGTACAAATGAACCAGTGGCAGGCCTGACATTCAATATCTGGCAATTCCCACTGAGATAGCAAATGGTACTTCATGTTACCGGGAAGTGAACATTCCTCAGAGGATCCAAGCATATGTCTCGCAAACCACACTTGAAACTGAGATTTTTTTCTGCTGCTGTACAGAATTTCAGCTTACTTAATTTTACATCAAATCTCAGTAATTTCAGTTATAAGGTCAGAGGAGTATTAAAAAAAAATCCTAATAAGCTTAATCAATATGTTGCAAATAATTTTAAAGCAGGGGGTTTTTTTTGCATATATAGTCTACAAAGAAATGTAACATAATGTTTATGGTACAAGTATTCCAAGCAAATCTGTACTAACCTTTCCATATAAAGGCTGACATGAATATTCAGATGTTTTATTTGTAATATAACACTGGATTTTTCTCGTAGATTTTACCATATATCATAGGAAGTTAACAGGCAAAAAGGATATGTGAATAGACATAGGAGAAACTGCACATGTAGAGATATCAAATCCATTTTTGTACACTGAAAAGGCAATGGTATATAGAGCTGTTGTGCTTAACTGTAGTGCACTCTGAGATAGCAAAGAAAAAGTAAAAAATGGTTACTGTGTAATAAAAAGGTAACTGTAAGATAAACTGTGTCCTATCTTTTATTTTATTATGTCCTATATTTTATTTTTCTACTCCACTAATAAATTTCAGTAATTTATACCTGTAACAGCAGAATTTGCTTTATCAAATACTTGAATACCTACAATTACTTGGGATATTATCAGTGATTTATCCATGCTGATCATTGTTTAGAGACAAACAGATAAAGCAGTCTTCAAAGGGTTAAGAGAAAAGCAACTATAGCTGTGTATGAGAAGGGATGTTGAGTGTATTTTTTTAAGAGCTAAAAGAGAATGATTTGAAGTCAATTTAATGTCACCTACTGTGTCAAGTTGCTTGGATGGTACATTAAGGCTTTGAACTTTTTCACTCTTCTAATCCTAGTCTTTCTGAACTGAGGGACACCTAAACTGAAAACAAACAGGCTTTTGCAGTATCTGAGGTCACAAGAGAAAAGAGATGCAGGTGAAAAGGCTACCAAGGCAGTTTTGGCCAAGGTATCATTCATAACCCCAGCAGTGCCAAAACCTTGCAAATTAAAGCCTCTGGCTCCTAACTCCTTATTTGTCTGGTGTAGGTGGCATGACTAGTACTTCATCTTATGGCGGCAAGTAATCATGAAGACAAAAACTGAGATTTCCATGACAAGAAACATTTGAATTTTAACCAAATTACCTACATTTATAAGATGATTTGAATGTTAAGTTGAACATGTTTGATTAGACAAGAAAATTTTATTTAGCTAATTGTTTTTATTTTTGTGAACACAGCACACTAGAGGACAGTAGAAAGTTTCCTCTGGGATCTGCACAATAACAGCTCTAGAGCTGTGAAATACGCATACTGCATTCTTTGCCCAAATGAATGACACAAAGATTGCCTGTCATAAGTGAAGTCAGTGAACATTATGTGGAAAAGACATCAGAACAAAGGAGATAATTTGCAGATGATGTTAGTTCTGTGAGAATAAGAGTGTTATTTTATCAGTGCAGAGTCAGAACAATAGAAATAATTTGCAGATAAAGTTTGAAAGAAAAGAAAGGGGAAAACCAGAATTTTTATCACAGATAAAGTCTAAAGTTTGTGATGACTACTCTCCTGAAAGATTAGGATGATTCACTGCGGAAAAAGGAAGCTAAATAAATAATTCGTCTTCACCCAAAAATGTGTCAGAGGAAATCCATGGGAGTTTGAAATACATTGTTTCATAAGCAGGGGCTACAAATGCATTTTCCTTTTGGGTGGTTGGTTGGTTGGTTGGTTGGTGGTTTTTTATGGTTGTTTGTTTTCAATTATGTTTTGACTCCTTACATACCTTTTTCTGTATTCTAGGTTCTCTGGGTGCACACAGTCCCTCATGTAGCAAATTCGGTTTTCTTCCATTCCTCTCTTACCTATATTTCCCTAAACTCATCCCAGTCTTCCTCACAGGCTTCTTAGTAGCTTCTGCCCAGCCATGTGCCAGTGCTGTGCACTGACTGGCCCATGGGCACACACCCATTGCTTATGCAGCTGACTTGGGAGCCGACTGAAGTTTTTCTGTCAGTTTGATTGAATTTGTGTCTCTCTCCCTATAGTTATAAAAATCTTCAGATCTTTGAGATCAGTGAGTTTACAAGAGTTTTGTTAAGAAGTTCAGTCCATTCTTCTGGGAGTTCCATCACTGGTGTTAGGGAGAGCATCCCAGTTCCTCCAAGCACTGAAGCCAGTCAGACACCATCACAGACACAACTTCAACAGATATGCTGTCCTGCCAGACTGAACTGATTGTGAGCAAGCTACCCAACAGGTATTCCCAAAAGCCCCAAGCAGATGACTTGTTTCACCTTATACTTCATTTCCTCCCCATTCCCAAGCTATTTGTGTTTACCATTCTCAACCCCTCCTAAATAAACTGCCCACTCTAATTTGCCCTTACCTCCCCGGCTCTGGTTTTGCTGACTTTATACCCTTACTTGGTGGCTCTCATACAGTTGTCCCGGTACTTCCTGCCTTGGCCCTCACTTCTGTGCAGCTGTTGGTTCCCTTCCTTTATCCATGGTGTCCTGCTGTCTCTCATGTGGCCAACTTATGAATGTCACCAAAGGACAGGACAGGTCATGTGCACTGCTCCCATTTGCTGTGAGCACTCTGCAGCTCTGCATGTCATTATCCTGTCTGATGTGCAATAGCTCAGGATCTACACACACAGAGCTTAACCTTTGAAGGGGAAGACTTACAGACATGCAAACTGACTGAACATGCATATTAAGCTCAAAACTTAGGAACAAAGGCACATTGCCCTGGTAAAATCAAACAGCCATGCAAAATCCATCTCAGTCCCAAGGGAAACGGAATTTCAAGAATCTCCATAAGAAGAGAGATAAGTGATAGTACCTGATGGGAAGCAGAAAGAGATTTTACTTGGGATATGAGTAGATGAATGAGGTTTTTCTACTACAGTAAAGTTAGTGGTTACAAGAAGCCCACTGCTACGTTGAAAACACAGATTTACTTATTATATGCAAATCTAAAAATTAGACATTGCAGCAAGGCTATGTGAGAAATAGTGAGAATAATAGACTTTTATCTGAATCTTATGGTAAATGTCAGATATTAGGATACTAGTAAGGAAAACATAAAAGCATCTATACACATCATAGATACCACAGAGACACAGTGAAAGTGCTTTTTAACAAACATATACAAGAAGGCGTGGAATTGTGTATACTATCTAGAAGACTTACTCTGAAATTCAGAAAGACCTACTAACTTACTGGGTATCTCAGGGTGGATCTAGCAAGAGAAAACAGCCAAAGAGTAGGAGGGGGGTTGGGGATTTTTTTTTAAATTTTTTTTTTTAGGACACATCATCAATTAAACCTTTAATGCAAAAGTTCAGTAAGTTTCAAGATGTGAAAAAAGCTACTGGGGAGAAGCTACTGTACATTTGTTTTTAACTTAAATTAACTGGCAGAGCAGAGCTAATATGGGGTAATTGTGAAACGATGAGGTTTACTATATAAAAAAAAAGGTTTGAAGTTCTTGATCTGACTTAGAAAGCAGACTAAAAGAGGAATAAAAAAACCCCACAGTAAGATCTCTCAATAAGATTATCTAAAGGATAAATGAGCACATGACAGCTACCACCTACTGAGAGAAACTACATTGAATACACAAAAGCAAACCCCTTTTGAAGTGTAGGTAGGAAAAATGAGAAGGGACCATTCTAACTGCATCAGTAGTGTTTTGAAATGATCTGAAAATGGAAAAAGAATCATTATAAAAGTGGAAACAAAAGCAGATAATTAATGATAAGCATAATGGAGAACTCTCATGCCCCATATGGATAAAAATCAAAAGACTGGGGTGCAAAACATCTTTCAGTTACCTAGAGAAAAAACACAGTGAGGACAAAGTCCATAAATACATTAAGCAGTCATGGGAAGACAAAAGAAAGGAAGAGATCACTATTTAATTGGACAGGAGACATAAATATGCATGATACACAGGGATGGTTAGTGTTCCACGCTACCTCAGATTTCATACATGGAAGAATTAATTACAAGCAGATACCAAACAAAATGCATTTTAAACTGTAGTCCAGGAAAAGAAAAGGAGCTGAAGAATATGCAGAAAAGGTGAACATCCAGGGCTTCAGAGAGTGAATTACTCTAGAGAACTTTTCTAACTAGCCAAGACAGTCTCAACAGAGAGATCCCCTGCAAGTATACAAGAAGGAAGTAGCAGAATACCAAACACACCTCCTCTATCTACTGGGATAAGGAAAGGCTGAGGAAATAGAAACATATTAATCTAGCTTTGAAAGTCAAAATATTGCAAAATATCAAAAAAAGAAAGCTATAAAAAGAATATAAGACAATATATAAGCAGACAATAAGAGTTTGCCAAGCATAGTAAAGCCAATGTAATTGCCTACCACCAGCAAATGTAAGAATTACTTTAATACAGTTAGTGATACTGCTGCAAATTTAATAAATGATCTTGTTAATGATAACCTGAAGTTATTACTACTATACTACTAGTTATTACTACTATACTACTATACTACTAGAAGTAATTACTACTATAGAGAACCATGACTTTGGGGAAAAAAAAATCACAACCATTCCTGCCATTATCAATTGTCAGTCATCAATTCTGGAGTCACCAAACTTGGAGAACATCTTCAGTGCTGTCCCAAATCTGGGACTAACATGTATTTTCAACAATAATTTACACAACTGCAGTGGTGATGCCATGATGATTTTTTGCTTTTGCTTTTATACCCTTTTATATACCTTTTTATAGCTTTAGTATTCTTAGTGGTTTTTAGCCTACACTCTTAGACTTAATTGTCAAGCTGGGAGACTAAACATCTTAGAAGCCTCGTAGTTAGGGATCCAAAAGCCCCAGACACCAAGGTCCTCTCCAGAGCACTTTTTGTAAACTGAGATAGGACCATCCAGAGAAAGGTTCCTTGGGAAGGTGGGCTTACTCGAGCCTCTAATTGGGGAATCTTTGATAGATATGCTAATTGGTAAGACCTATAATGTTATACCAGATCTATTGTGGGTGTGCATTGCGGTGTGCATGGAGGGGCATTCCACCTGGACGTGGTTCACCTAAGGATCCTTAAAATAAATACAGAGGTAAAACCCCTTATTCCCTTCTAACCATGTTTGATTCTTGATTTTAAGACCAGGAAAAGGCATCAGTGGAACTGCATTCATATCGCTCTACGGGTTAAAAGCATTTTGCCAGACAGCATCGGAATTCAAAATAATTTTGACAAAGTTCAGTGTGTTCAAAATTGAGAGGATAAAATTCAACAGAGACCAGGCAAAATACTGATATTAGAAAGGAGAGATCATGTGTACTAATACAAAAAGTGACTATACAATCAGGGAAGAACTGGCTGATAGGAAGCTAGGTGTTAACAGTAATCACATAGCAATCAGCAAGGCCAATGGCATTTCAGAAAAAGGGCATACTTCTTTCTGGGTTAAGTTAGTAGGAGATGCCTTGTGACAGGGTGTCAATCATTTAAGTTCCTGAGCTGGTAGAGCACTCCAGAGATTATTACACTTTCAAAAGCAGTTCCCTTTCAGAAAGCTATAAACTAGAGAAAGGAAAAAAAAAGACCAATAACCAAACCCAGCACATTCTAAGTGTTTTAACCAGGATGCAAGATTGAAAGAGTTGTCTTACTAGCAGTGCACTCATATTATATGGCATAGTGTTTCATGTAAACCTCTTATGGGTTACTGCACCATGGCATACTCTGTAAAAAATATCTGTAATCAGCACATAGATTTTCATAGCAACTCCCTTAACACAATACATTCTCTTTTCTTTCTGATACCCCATTAGGGTAATGACCTCAAACTGAAAAAAAGCTGCCCTAGTAGAAAAATGTAGCACCACTGAAACAAGGTACAAATTTGGCAAACAAACTAGAAAGTATATTACAATTTATTGTATCATTCTGTTTATTCTTTGAATGGTTATCAACATCTATATTTACTGGAGATACTAAGCAGGGCACGTGTATTGTAGGGGCTTTTTATCTCTCCAGGCCTCCTGGAGCTCTTAAAAAAAAGGCTTATTCTAAATGTTCATATGCTTCCTCTTCTTTCCATAATAAAACAAACATCATGCTTCCTCATCAGAACAAAATGTAAAAATATTAATGATCACTACTGACCATATGATAAAGTATTAAGGTCTAGACTGAGGTATTTGCAAAGGTGATGGACTTCCCTGTTATAACAGGAGTACAAGTTGGATCTTGGCAATGATGACACGAGCTGTGGTCAACCGCAGCTGAACAGAGTTTTATTAGAGTAACTGCTCAGAATATGGTCAGTATGGTCAGAATAAAGTCTACACTCCTTGTCCTTGGGAGGAAAAGCACAGAACAATAATAGGTATATTGGAAGAACAGACTCAGTGTAACAGTGAGGCCCCAGGGAATGAAGCACATGCTGCAAATGGTCATTTCCTGGCCACTAAAGGAGTGCAACTTGGAGAGCTCAGCAGAATTGCTTTTATAGCACAATAAAGAAAATAAAAAAACACACACCAAACACATAAATCTGGATACATATAATGAAAATTCAAAGGAGAAAACAGGAAAGAATGTAAGATCACAGCCCCTACAAGAATGAGTAAGAAGGAAAAGCATTGCTCCAGCAGTGTCTCCCCTGGTTAAGGATGCTGCAGCTGATTAATGTCCCACACTCCTTCAGCAGAGGAAAAGAAGTGCTATTTGGTTTGATGTTCATAATATTTTGCTTCTGCAATTTAGAAATCATATATGAAGTGTTATCTGTTACTATATACTCACAATGGCAGTTTTAAAGAGTGGCATGTGTATGTGTGTTTTATTTAGCAACACTCTCCTACACAGTAGCATGATCGATACTGCAGTACCAAATCAGAATAGACCCCAATGCAACAGTAGATCGTACTTAGACCTGAGCTACTTTAGCATAGATATGTTAAAAGACAAAATGGTTTTTTTTAATTCCTCTGTAGCATAATTAGTGCTGATAACAGGTATTCAGTTATCCTGCCATCCTTTCTACAATTTTAGAAGTTGCAAGATGCCCATTCAGTTCCACATATGATGTACTAAAATGGTCACATGCAGCAACAGCAGAACAAGCCTCCATGGGTTGATGTCACCAAATGTCAAGAAACTTTCACTCAAAGCAGCAAGAGTCAAGAGGATACAGTTCTACAGGGTGACAGATTCTCTTTCAGATTGCATGAGGACTAAATTTGTTCGCTATAAAAAACTATAAGCTATTTGATAAAGTTAAATTCACAGACTGGTACAAATTTTCCAAATAATCAGTCCTCTTTTACTTGAATGACTGAGGCAAAATAAAATGCTATTTATTTTCTCTAGGCTGCATATCACATCTGGAGTTTTCTCTGTAAGGTTTTTTTTTAAAGTCTGTAAGTATGCACCCACGCAGGAGAGAATGGAAGAACCCTGCAATTAGAGCCCTACGCAAACCAGCCAAATTTTAGGCCTGAGTGTAGACTATTTACCTAGCTGTATCTCCTTTGAAACAGGTAAGAAGAGGGAACCTAGGGAGGAATGGGGGCAAGATTGAAGTCTTTTTCCAGCCTTGTTGGCTAGAACAGCTGCGCCACTGCAGAGAGATACTAATTTCCAGAAGTAAATTACTATTCCCCCAGAGCAAGGAAGAAGCAGAAGAGAAAATGTGATTCAGAGGAAAATCTGAGTCACCATACTTCCCCAGGCTGGCATTACAATGATGCAGTTCACAAACCACCTCTTGCTGAAGGCTATGCCAATAGGCACAATCTCACCCTAAATAAAGAACAGGACAGTTGTATCAGCAACTTACAGTTTCCAAAAGTAAGCTTTATATGCTGATGTTTAAGGCTTAGGGGAAGATCAAGAATCTAGGAAGCTATGAGACAGAGCACTTGCTATGTTCTCATACTAAAATATCTGTGTCACATGCCTTGTGTCTTTTCATAGCACAGAAAGTCCCCTCTGTGGAATAAAAACCCAGATGGATCATTTTATAATGATTAGGCATCACTGTTTAAATGTAGACAACCATGAATCACTCTGCAACAGCTGCCAGCAATTTGCCTTGGAAATAAAAGCAATCATCTACCAAGTTGAAAGAGCTACTTATGGGAAAGGGATGGAAGCATGTGTTCAATAAAAACAGAAAGACACAAAAATCCAGAAAAGCAAAGTTACTCAGTTTTGACGAAGTATTCTGTAGTAGTTATAGACTATGATCATTTAGATGGCTCTGGAGTCATGTGGTCCAACCACAAGGCCAGTGCTGAATATTGATATTCATCATCTAAATGTGATTAACATCACTGATGTATCCATGTATTTTATTATCAGAAATAAAAGAAAGGTGCATTAGTATTAACTACTTGGGAATGAGATTGGCTTGGCTTTTAACAAGAAACACCCTATAGTTAAAAAGAAGTTTATTTTGTTTTGAGCCTAGATTTGTATGTGTAAAGAATTTTCCTGCTATATATGAGAAAATAAGAGTAATCTTACCTTACCAGATTTTCTGTTAGAAAAATGGAATAAGCATACAGGGCGAAATAAAACTGGTAGACAAAAATTGAAAAATCCTACTGTTTATATTGGTAACTGTTACATTAGCAGTGTTGTAAAACTATTATGGAAAGATTCAGCTCTTTCCGTTAAGAGCTCTTTTCACGCACATGCTTAAAACTGCTGCCATTTTGAGTTTCTAAAACAGTGTCTCATAACACACGTTCCCTTCAAAGGCTCAGAAGCAGAAGTACACATGCCCAGGAAGACATGATCAGAATCCATCTAAGACAGTAAAATCCCTTAACTCAGCAATGTGATCTCAGCATCAATGGCAACTGCCACTGATAGCACAAACTTGATGGTTAAGAAGTAAGGGAACTATTTTTATCATTTCTATACCAGCCTAGGGTTGCCTTTATCCAAGAAGCAGGAAAAAAGGTCTCTTTCAAAGTCTTCTTCAGCAGAAGATATTTTGCTATCACACCTCTCCTTTCCTGCGATTGTGATCCAGTTATTAGTTTAGAGCAAAGGCTGGAGTGTTAAGAATGAAAAACGTCACAGGGGTACATATCTAAAAGACAGGAAGAAATATAATTCTGCATCTCTGTTAGCTGGAAATTCAGTTGGGAATTTGGGGAATATAAATATACCATTTTTCTGCCCCTGTAGTGCCTTGTTTATGTATATTATCCTCTGATGAAAATGCAAACACTGCTGTGAGATTTGGATACTTCATCTTACCACACTACATTAAAGGAAAAAAGGAGGGACAATATCACGGGAGTCCACTGTCCAAGATCATACATACAGACTGAGCACTTGTGACTTGCATCAGTCACTGTAGAAACAGTGGTACTTGCTAAGCTATTTCACTGATCTCTGAAATATCCCAGTCTATTCCTAAAGTCATAACATGAAACATCAAGCTTACCTTTGTTCAAGGAAGTAGTAACTGTCTGAAAGTATTGACCTTCTAATAGGGCCCACCTACAGCATATAACTGTGCTAAGGCTGTGTTTATCTGACTTTTGATGAAGAGAAATCACATCCATTTTTAAAACCCTGCTGTGATAATTTGGGCTCAAAATATCTGGCCCCATTATGAATACGACATTTTTCTATGGCTATATATTTTTGTGGACATTTTTATTATCTGTGAATGTGATATTTAATGTAAAAATGAAAAAAAGGAGAGGAGCAATGTATTCTGCAAGACTAATGGACAGCTAAACATAATTCATTAGGTGAGACGGGCAGTGTACAGAATGAGAAGTTAAATCATGCAGCAATGACCTTGGACTGAGCAGCTTTTCTGAGCTAATGTACTGAATTTTGAATTTACTTTGTGAAGGGGTCCCTTTTTATAATGCAATAAACACTATAGAGGGGAATTCATATAATCAAATGCAGATGACTGCATTAAATTACACATAAGATAGTTGTCTCACAGTGAAGAGAGAAAAACAGCCACTTTAAGGGCACAATTGATTCACATACCTGAAAGAAGGCAGACCTAAACCCACCTATTTCTCAGTGTTCATTATAAAAGAAGAAAGAGATGATCAGTTCGATATGCAGATATCTCTATTATACCAGTATTGGATGAAATTAATTCCATCCAGAAGGACTAAGAAATTCTGGTCTTTATAGTCAGCTTCAGGCATCCAGTTTAAATCTCATCAGGGATTTAATTTTAGAACTGGGGATGAGGAACATATCGGATAAAATAACAAGGTTTACCTCCTACCTCCTTCTCTAAAAATACACAGTTTGTCTCCCATTTGCAATATACCTCAAAATGAGCCGACTACTGAATCATTTAAGGTAAATAGTTTTTCTAAGGAATTTCTTCATTTTGGGTTCTTTTCAATCACAAAGAACACTTTTATCCATCTTGCAAAATCTTCTTCAATAGAATTCAAGGAAAACCTGTGACTCTATATAATGTTGCAATTTTTTTCTTTTAAGAAAATACTAGAAAAATATTAGGGAATACTACTTTTTTCACTTTCTCTCTTAGAGCATTATTCTCAACTTCAGTCTTATTTAGCATCTGGCTAAATTTACTTGGCTGGCAGCACAAAGTGTGCCTAGGGAAGTAAACACAGTAATAGCATCAGGCCTGCCCTGATTGCGAATTGCACAGCATCTCTCCATACAGAGCCATAGTTTTCTAGCAGTGCTCACTTTGGTTTATATTTTAGAAACCAGCAAGACCTGAAGTAGCTGAATACTGTGTTAGTAAGCACAGGTGTTCAGCTGGGACCCTGTGTCGTGGGGTTGTGTTGTTGCTACAAAATGATGTAAAATGCATGAGGCATAGTTTTTAAACAGCAAATATCAAATAAGTTCTGAAACTATGAAAGTTTCAGAAAGATGAAGCTTTCAGAATGTAAGATATTATTCATCTGTCAAAAGCATAGAAGCAGCTTCATATCCATTCTTTTCTTCAAAGAAATTGTCATGCTACCCACAAAGTATAAGGCATAATGCAGTATTTGCTGTAGTTCAGCTGCAACAAAAGAAAAAAACTCTGAATAATTTGAATCAAAAGTACCTTTCTGTAAATGAAGAAGAAAAAGAGTAATTTTGGCATACTACTTTATGTCCTGTTCATAGTTGTTTTAATTAAGCTTATTGGCTCCTGTCTTTTCCAAGAAATATGTATTATTATTTATATTATTTTTTTAAATATTAATTTCATTCCAAGGACTGTTCTTATGCTACTCAATATACCAGCACCAAAATGGCTATGAAATGTCTGAGTCTGCTGAGAACTAGTGACAAAATGCAACACAAGCTTCAAGTCTTTGCCAAGACACAGTGGTATGAAAACAGAGTAGGCTGAGGACAAGACTACTGAGTTCCTGTGCCAGCATCCTTGCCGGTTTCCTCTTCAGTCTCCATCAAGCTAATATTTTCTTCCGACTTTTCTGTTTTGAAGCGTTGTGATAATAATGATTAGGTCATTAGGTCATCTTAATAAAGACCACTGAGATATACAGAAAGCAAATTAAGGAAATGCACGTCATTTTAACAAAACAGAAGGACATGCACATATCTAGAACAAGTTTCTTATTCATCATATCTGCTAAAAAAACTATAATGATAGGTAAAATTTCTGTAATGAATTTCACTGAAATATGAAAAGTAAGACTTTTGCTGTTATAAAATCACCAGCTTAGGGGCCATCCTGAAAATGTCTTCAATTTCTTTATTCACTTCAGAGCAATTAACAAAAGCAAATTCTCCTTATGCTTCTCCTTGTTCTTCTGCTTTTTTTTTCTTGCCTTTTTTTCGGTTTTTTGAGATTCACCGGCGCTACACATGAACCCGGGTCCAGCTGTCCAGCCTTTTGTTACAGATTGCTCCAATTCAGTCAGTGGGTTTAGCACAGGGAAATCTACAACCTCTGGGTCCTTAACATGGATTAAACCATGTTATTAAACTATGGTTATTAAACAATAGACTATAAGGGAAACAACTTGCTTGATTTCCAGTGCCTACTAATTAAAATCTTCTTAAGCATTCCAAATTTTTGTTTTCCTCATACTGTACAATTTCTTCTCTATGAAGGCACCACAACTAAAACTCCACAGCTTCACAGATAACCAGAGCACAATTAAAATTGCACATTCCCTGCAAACAAACATTTACAAAGGTATTTAGTCATAGTTCTAAAGTTAATATTTTACTGTCTCCATTAATTATAAAAAGCTGAAGTTTTGCTATAAATGTCTGTCTTAAGAAGATCTAAGGAAGACAAGTGTTGGATGTGTTATGTAAAAGCATGTAAGAGCAGTGTTACGTTATTAAAGGGAAAGCTGCCTTTAAAACTGAATTCATCAATATTCACCCTTTTAAGACATTTGACTAGTACGTAAGTGACCTTGAAATAGGTTATGCATCTTCAGTGTAGGATGCATAACAAGTCATGGTCAATTAATACACAACAGAGCCCATAATCATGGAGATTATTGCCTGATCTGGAGAAAACATAGTCAAGGGCATTACTGCCTAATTTAGCTTCACAGTCAAATTGATAACTTCAGGACCTCCACTACTCAGAGACCATAGAAATGAGCACTCTGGAAACACACACCGATCTCTAATAAACACTGATGCTCTATGACGTTTAAAGATGATCTGTAAAACTTTAATAAAATAAGTATCAGGGTCATAAACAGCACTTCATAACCTTGCTAACACAAAATTACATGGCCCAGAACTTTTCCCCTACTGCTATTTCTCAATAGAAAGCTGTCACCCAAGACAAAGAGCTTAACTCTGGGTTTCCGCAGGAGCACTGCCTAAGAAAGTGCCCAGGTCCTCACTGGAATGGGCCACTGCAGGCTCAGACCAGGCAACCATTAGAAATACTCCTACAGCTCTTCAGAGCTGCAGATTAAGCAAGCACCATGCATTGCATCACTCTTCAGTATCCCGCTTTGATCAACTCAACCAGAGAAAAGACAACAGGGGCCAGATAAAGAGGATAACCTTAAAATAGGAAGAAAGTATGAGGCTACATTTTTTCAAAATTTAGACTGTGTAAGAGTGCATTGGTTTGAATGTTTACACTTTGTTTCTGTAGAGGCCCTGAACATAATTAAAACTCTGCTCATTAATATCCACTGTAATTTTTGCGGATGGTTTTTCACAGCAAAGATGACCTAGCCCCCCCACCTCCCCAAAAAAAGTCAGATGAAAAACTTTGGTACCAATTGTAATTGATTTTTTTAAAGTTAGAAATGAGTTTTCCATATGTCCTGAAGCAGATGAAAATAACTGAAAAATAAATAAGAATGTTTTATACTTGCAGTACTTGGAGCCTTTAATCTGCGGATTTTAATAGGGCTCTGAAAAGTATTTCCTAATTAACCTTCACTTTACTATGAACAAGACAAATCCTTGTAACTTTCCTTTTAGCTCAGATGAAAAAAAAAGAGAAAAAAAGGAAGGAAATTGTGTGATATTTTTCTATTTTGTGCCCCCATGCTAGCTCATAATCAATAATGCAAAGCATTTCTTTAAGGTATAATGAACTCATTGTCATTCTTTGCACACGTAAGTCTCATAGTGAAGCAATGTTCTAAATTCTAGTTAACTGTCCTACCTGGAGGCAAGGGTCAAAGTTCAAATACTAGTGGTACTCCTGTTAGTAAAGCAGTGAGGAGCCAATATAAGTTGCGGGTAAACTGATTCTCCCTGTTGCACCTCAAGACTCTGAGCTAAAGAAATATGAAGAATGCCTCTTCAGACAACCATCCAGAAGAAAAGATGCTGAGGTCAGTATTTGCTTGTTCCCGAGGAAATCACCACTGCTGACATCACAGGACTGAGGAATCTGCATGGCTCAATGGCAGGTACATTAAGACACGTGTAAAGTGACCAGACCCTTTCAGGCTGAGGAGGAAATTCCCTGTCCTAAAAGGACAAGTGGGTAAATCAGATTGCTGGCACCATCATCCTCACCTTCCCCAGTGATACTAGGGGTGAAGCAAAGCAAAGACATCTGCCAGCAAATACATTCTACTCAAATTAGTTCCTTGTTTGGAATGCTGTGAAACTGCTTTTTCCAGCAAAAAGACTATTCCAGGAAAAAAAAACCAAACAAAACCCACCAAACAAAAAGCACCAAAAAACCCCAATACAAACAACCACCACCACCACTACCTCCATCCTTGCAGCCTGACTCAGCTATTCTGTGCTGTTAATCCCATCACTTTCCTGCACTGTTACTTTCCAGTGTAACTTCTCTCACTCAAAGCAGGCTGAATTGACAGAAATGAACTCAAATTCTGATGTCGCAGCATTCATGTCGGTCACATTCAATAGATATCGATTCCTCCCTCTCCCTTTTCCACAAACTGCTGAAGTAGGATAGGGGTTGAGGAAAGAATAAAGGAATTTTGGAGATTATCTGAGATAAAACTCTTCTTTGTCAGGGACAAGAAAGGGGAAAGTCATCTTGATCGCTGAAAATGCTGACTGAAAACTTCCATGTCAGGTCTCACACTGATGACAGTGAAAAGTAGGAAACAACATGGGTTGTCAAGCACCCTGTCATCACAGAGTAAATCATGAAGTTAAATGCTTGAGTTTCAAAAATTATTACAGGGAACAGTAAAGGGAATTTTGTAAAAACCAAGCATAACTTATATGAAAAACTTAAAAAACCTATAAGGTTTAATTCAAACAATCAAAACAGTAATCAGAACAACATGTGTCTATGTATTCAAAATGTACATGTACATGACACATACAATGATATATCTCTGACTCTAAACTAAAAATAAAATTTCATTGAAGAAGTAGTAATCATCCTATTTATTTAAAAATTGACTTAGATCACAATACTAACCTTATTAAAATTCTGTATTTGTTTATCAGAAATAGTTCTGTGTTGAATACTGAGAAATGAAGACTGACAAAACTAAAACCAGATATTATTATATCATTCCATGCATTACCCCACAAAACTCAAATATTTTCTGCAATTTATTTACTAATCTCTTGAATTTTTTTATTTGCTTTGAGTATTAGCTACCTGAAGAAAGGTCATCTTATTACAAGTTCAGAAATTACATCCAAGTGTTGTTTGTTTTTAAATCTGAAGCCTTAACAATTACCTACCTACAATATTTGTCCCTCAGTCATAATGTTCAACACTGTATTTGCCAGTACACACATGCTGGTTATCAAGTTTGGTGTTTCCACATAGAAAAGATTCTAACTGAGATACCCTTGCCTTCTAACACAGAATCCTAGAATCATTTATGTTGGAAAAGACC
This sequence comes from Lycocorax pyrrhopterus obiensis, assembly GCA_014706295.1. Lineage (NCBI taxonomy): Eukaryota > Metazoa > Chordata > Aves > Passeriformes > Paradisaeidae > Lycocorax > Lycocorax pyrrhopterus. Next base: position 90,874,651 of record JACSVZ010000004.1, read on the forward strand.
CTTAAGGCAATTGAGTCCAACCACAAACCTAACACTGCAATTTCCTAGCCATTTCCCTAAGTGCCACATATACACATCTTTTAAATATCTCCAGGGATGGTGACACAACCACTTCCCTGGGAAGCCTCTTCCAATGCTTGACCACCCTCTTGAAGAATTTTTTCCTAACATCCAATCTAAACCTCCCCTGGTGCAACTTGAGGCCATTTCCTCTTGTCCTATCACTTGCTGCTTGGAAGAAGAGATAGACCCCCACCAGGCTAACACCTCCCTTCAGGCAGTTGTAGAGAGTGATAAGGTTCTCCTTGAGCCTCCTCTTCTCCAGGCTAAAACAACCCAGCTACCTCAGTCACTCCTCATCAGACTTGTGTTCCAGGCCCTTCACCAGTTCCATTGCCCTTCTCTGGACTTGCTCCAGCACCTCAATGTCTTTCTTGTAGTGAGGGGCCCAAAACTGAACGCAGGATTCCAGGTTTAGCCTCAACACTGCCGAGTACTATCCCAGAACTGCTGGCCACACTATTGCTGATACAGGCCAGGATGCCATTGGCCTTCTTGGCCACCTGGACATACTCTGGCTCATGTTCAGCTGCTGTCAACCAGCACCCCCAGGTCCTTTCCCATGGGACAGCTTTCCAGCCACTTTGTCCCCAGCCTGTAGCACTACAGGGATTTTTTGTGACCAAAATGGAAGATCCAACACTTTGTGTTGTTGGACTTCATACAATTGGCCTCAGCCCATCTTGCATTCTTTGCACCTTCTCCTGCCAGTATGAGTGAGGTACTCTTCTGTTAACTTTAGCTGTGGCTCTTTAATGATTAGGGAACGGATTGTTACATAGAGTGATCACATAAACCCAGCCTGCTTTGGAAATAAGGCCACAAAAACAAGGCTACAAAACAAAACAGGTGAGGACAAACAGAACACATAGAGCTGAACATAATTCAAGGCAACTTGATTATCAATATAAATGTACTCTGAAGACAGATTCACAGCTAGCTACTATTGCACAGCATGACTACATCAAAGCAAGATATCATTAAGGCACCCTCATTAACAGTGCCTGCCAAGGACAGGTAGAGTGCAACTCATCAGAACTGTGACTCCTATCACCCAGACGCAGGAATGTAAGAGCTGGAATGGTTCACTGCATAAAAAGTATTTATCAGGCAACCAGTCAGGACAGAGATGACTTGGAATGTGTAGTGGAACAGGAGGATGGCTGACTGTCTAGTACCTGCAGTGGATGAGATTTATCTCATACTTATCTCTCAGCAACAGCAGAATTTGCACTGTCTTTTTGCTACAAGTGCCTCAACACCTGCTGTGACTCAGGAGCCCGTGCAGCCCAGGAGCACGCTGTTTCAAAAGCGTTTGGCACTTCACTGTGCTGCCTCTCACCTGATCTAGCTCAGCTTTGCTTGTGACTCATTTAGCCTGCTAATCTCAGGAGAGGCAAGGCTTCATCTGATGCATTTCTGTTACTCTGGTGCTAGTTAATTTATGATGGATTCTAGTATATTATGAGACATTGCTGATTGGATCAGATCAACTCATTTTCTTAGCCACCTTCATATGTCAATTTTGCAGAGACAAAGGTGTTTACGTTTCCATTATTCCACCTGTTCTACATCTTGAGTTGAAATAAGCCAGTCAACTTTGAACTGACTTTCCTCTTAGAACACTGGAAGTATGCAATTCAGCAGAGAGGGTTTAACCCCCCCTTTATACCTTTATCACCTCTGGATCATCTCTACTTTGTTAAGATGTTAATATAAAAAACATATATAATCTCATGGCATTGTCACAATTTTTTCCCCATACTACACTTTCGAATTGCAGTGTGCTGTAGTTTTATATTAGCTAGCCTGTCTGTTTTGATATCTGAGGCTACAATGAGGAAACCTTGGAACAAAAAGATTCAGAGTATAAGGCCTTCCATCAATACTGGATATGTTATCTATTGTCTCTTTCCTGTCTGTAAACTTTGCTAGTATTTCTGAAGTTCATGCTATTGGCACTTCTTTTTTCAGCATGATTCTCTATAAATATTTGCAATCCAGAATAGACTGTCACATTATCCTGAAGTAACAGTGACAAGCAGACATGTCGACTGGAGTAAGGTGTGATGCTACAAACCAATAAATACATTCTTCCATTCAGTGTGGATTATCAGGCGGTACACACTCACTAAAATCTGACCAGAATTACCTCACACATAAGGTTGGCTCATGATGTGTGGGGAGTAACCGTGACAGTGTCTGCTCCGATCTGTGTAAACCTTGCTTAACACTACACCTAAAACACTAAAAAAGTATGTAAAGCACACTTCCAAGTAACAGACTGGAAGAAACAAATATTTTCCTTTGTGTAGTACCTTTAGTGTCACAATTTCCAAAATTAAAAGCATTGTGCCTTGAATTGAAAATTACCATTTCAGTTTCTACTATATAATACTTTTGCTTTCTTTGCTAGAATTTACTTTCGAGAGTTATACTGCAGATAACAGTCAGGACAGACTACATAGTTCATTGTTACAACCAGTAATAACAGATGTTGCACAAGGTGATTTTCTTCTTACTCATCACTAACATCTGGAATGGTTAATATTTGAAGTACAAGGCAAAGGACAACCCTTTTCAAAACAAACAAAAAAACCAAACAAAAACAAAAAAACCCCAACCAACCAACCAAAAGAAGACCTGTCCTATTTGAAGAGGAGCTGTATCAAAATAGTGTGCTTTTACTCACAGATATATATTTGGAGTGTGCAAACAGAAACTGGATTATTCTTCTTCAGATATACTCTGTGGACTGCTCAGTTAAGTGCTACACAATTATACCTGTGCATGCCTTATACATGTGTATAAAAACACAAATGGTGTGATTTCAAGCTATTAATTTGTTCATACAGCTATATTATGGAATAAACTATCAGAATTATAAGAACACTTTAAAGAACAAGGAACAACTTTTATTGCCTCAGAGTTGATCACTTTCCCCTATATAGAACTCAGTTCAAATCAAGATATATTCATACAATATTTTAAATTTTATCTAAGGCTAACTTTCTTCAACAAGGAATAGCATAGATATTTCAGATCTAGAATATCATCTTTTCAAAATAATGCTGTGGCAAAACATACAGCCTTCTTCGAGATCATATTACGGAGTTCTGCCAGAATGGCATAGCTTTGGTTTTTTGTGCCATCCTTGAATATCAGTTCACAACAGAAATGAAAATTTCCAAGTGGTTGAAAATACTACTGTACATACGCATATTGTTTTATATGAGACATATAAATCTAAACCATCTTTTCTTTCTGACTTCCTTGTAAGTAGTTACAGAACACTTGTCAGAGAAAGAGCAACTAGAGCTTAAGCATTTTGAGATGTTTGCTTCCAAACTAATTACTAGCTTTCTACCTTAAAACATCAGATGCAAAATTTTAACCACCATATTAATAGCTAAATACTTTACCAGGTGAGATTGCAACTAAACATTTTCAGAATATGCTGCCACCTTTCTTCCATTGAAACAAACCATTTTGAAAGATACACTGCTCCCTAATCAATCAAATTCCTCTTGTTAATTAGAACTAAAGATTTAACAGATGTCCACATGTTCCTGGCAGGCACTTCTCAATCTATAGTTTAAAGCATTTCGCACAATTAATTAATTGTCTTTTTCATGTTTATAACACGGAATACAAGCTATAAGACCACAGGGAAATGATAATTAAATGGAGAGTACAATTATTAGTCTCTGTTGTATTGGCTATTTGCAAGAATGCAATCTCATCCTGACTGAGTTAGATGAAATCATAAAACACTTGTCTGCACCTTTAGCCTTGATGAGATTGTGATATTTATGTTCTCTTGTAACATAAACTTCTCTTAGCTGATCATGAACAACAAACTGAGAAAATATGTTTTGGATTTGCACGACAGATATTGAAGTAATATAGCAGAAGGTTGTGTTGAAAACAAAAGAAAGAGATCTTATTTATGATCTCTCTCATGGCTGGCCAACTTTCCTCTCTTATTGGAACACCTATTAGTATGTTTTCTCCAGAGGACACTTCTCTCAAATTACTCCTCTCTTAATATCTGTTTTCTCTGCTTCAAAATATCAAGTTTACACTATTTTTTTTTCCTTTTATGTCACATAAATTCATTCTTCAAAATAAAAAAAAAGAAAGGTGGTAACAGGAAAAAACTTTAAAATCGGATTTGTACTTCAGTTGAAAGCAGACACTTTGTGGACTCCTAGTGCATCTCTACACAATAGATGGGGAATATACAGTGGCCTAGAAAGCAAAGAAAATATTTGCCTTTGTTGACAGTGAAATAACAAGACCTGTCTTTTAGTTTGTGTGCTTCCAGATTCGGTCTCTCGCTTACAATGGCTCAGTCTATTCCTGATTTCCCAGATCCATCGACATCCACTGTACCATCCTGGCACCACAAAAGTTTTAAAATGAGGATGAACTTAAACTAGATTATTTTATATTGTTTAAGAATGGAAGTAAGAAGCTGAACCTTGATCTCCAGTGACAGCTCTTACACTCTTCACACATGGAGAGAGTAACAAGCAGCACACCTGAAATTTTGAAACATGCGTTAAACCGTTCTCAAGAGTAACAGCTGGTAAGAGTGCAACATGCCCAAAGTAAGCACCATCAGCTTTTGGTAAATATTTTATTATTCAAGCTGGATTTTTTTTGGTGTGCTTTCCCTCTACTAGTGTATCCAGTCTTACTAGCCACTTTTTTATTCAACTTCACTTCTTCTAAATGATCTGCCATCTCTGCTGCATATTTCCCAATTATTAAATCATTTCTTATATATCTTTCTGTCTTAGAGAGAACACTCACACTTTTAGAACGAATCAGTTTGAATCTCATCTTTGCAGTTTAAGAATAGTAGTTTGCTGCTATTTGAAATAAACGAGCAATGCATCAAATTTATTTTACAGTACAAATTTATTTTACAGTATTTTATTGGAAACATAGATTTGCTGCACAAAAGACTGGGAAAAGCCAAGTGCCATGCAAAAAGATTCTCGACACAATTTCTACCACACACAACAGATGGGGGTAGCCAATGCATAGGGTGGTTGGAGAGCACAGAAATGAACATTGCAGAAGTAATCACTCAGGTTAGAAGCACACGTTGGAAAGATATGTTAGTTTTCTCTTGTTTGGGTATTATTTCTAATTTAAATTAATAGATACATTTATGAAGCCTTTGTACAGATATTACTAAGCATAGTTAAGGATAAAAGACCTCAAATCTGATCTCGAGACTTGTTTTTTGCAGCACTTACAATACATAAAGATTAAGCCCAGGGTTTATAATTAATATAATAATTAATAATAATAATAATTTAAAAATATTAAAGAAACTACCTAAAAAATGCACTACCACAGAACACAAGTGTGAATAGCCAACCTACTAGTAGTGACAATTACAGACAACATAAAAATAATTTTTAGCATTATATAATGCTGAAGTGTTTACATTGTGTTGCACAGTATAAATATAATGCCGCAGTGACAAAATTTGCAACAGCCAGAACTGTTGCTGTGGTAAGTATTACCAAATGGTGAAGGACACTGAAGAGACTCATCATGTCTGAATTACAGTAGAAAGTACAGCCAGGAAATGCCTTAAATGACTTATCCAGTGTAAGGCTGGTCAAGAAGCTGGAAAACTTTTATGTGTGAGCCTAGATAATGTCTCTACACTCACTCTCCAAATGTGGTAAGTCCTTTCACACTTCCACTGACTTCCACATGAACAGGAGGCTCTCAGCCCCTGAGGAACTGCATTGCCATTGCCATGACTGAGCTCACGCATACAAATTAACATCAAGCATTTGGACTTGCCTAAAGCAGTTTAATTGGATTTAAGGGGACAACTCGTATGAACCTAGGGATTTGGGTCTAATTCAGTAAATAAGGATTCCTAAGCAAAATTATCATGCTAGAAGTAAGAAACCTGTCAAAGAAGAGGTTTACCTAAATCAATATGAGGCCCACAACAAAACAGCAGTTGACTATAAAGCACTAGGACAACTGGTTCCTGTTCTGAAACAGGAATGTAAGGCCGTTCCTTGGATAAAGCAATGCCTGCTCCTTTGTTTTTTTAACTGACAAAATAAAATATAGTAGTAAGGATTTAAAAATCACTTACATTGATTAAACAAGTGTGGCAATTCTGAGCTATTATTATTCATTTAGTTCATAAATTTCAGTACAGTTCTGTTGAGTCACACAAATGGAAAGCCTGGCCAACTGAGTGGATATATGACTCGATTAGTATACTGAGACAAAACATCCTGTTACGTTTCTGCAACATGGCTTAGCTTATTGATTTGAATACATGGATTGTGCAATTCAGATAGGAGAAACAAAGACAGCAGTATCACTTGGGACAGCACACAGGCATACAGGGGCAGTAGGTAAATGGCCTGAAAGACTAATTACAAAAGAGACATGCCCCAAACTATGTCTATGGAAAAGAACACTAATATCACCTACAGCAGTCTGAAAAACTAAAGTCTATCTTTAGTCATTTTATACCTATTCTACTTTTATTAGACATGCCTGTTTTTATGGGCAGTCTGGAACAGCAACAACATCAATACACAAATATATTCATCAATGAATTACATCCCACTTGGATACATAAAGGCATACATGGTGAACTTCATACACTCTTTATGCATATACACAACTAACAGACTTGTTATGCTGTATGATCACACAAAAGGGGAATCTTCATCATCACTGACCACGTACATGTGCAGATAAGAAATACTGCTTCTTTCTCTTTGATCAGCCTGTGAGATTTGTGGTAATTCCTTTAAAAGGAGTGACAGTCATCTCTAGGAAGTGGCAGAAACTGCACATTTCTTTGGGAAATGCAGCAGCCTCAGTTACTGCATGCCAAACACAGGGAAATGCACCCTCATTGTTCAGCTCAAAGAGAGACTGAATGATTGCTAAGAGCAGCAAAGGGCTATGAGCAGAACAACAGGAGATATTGCCAAGGACCAATAAGCACAGCAGTGAGGAGACGACTGAAAGCAAAGATCATCCTGCAAGGCCACAGGGAGAAGAAGGTCACTGATTTATAAACCTTGTATTTCCATTCTGCTTCATCTGGCCACTTGGAGTTTTCTAGTGCTTTTATTAATTATTCCAGTTCATAGCCTAAGAGAATCTGGCTTTTTGAACTTCAAAGCCATTTGGATCCCCTTTGCAAAGCTCTTTATAAGGAAGAGGTTCAGGTCCTACTGCCTCAAAGCTCTGGAAGTTTTGGGCTCTCTCACAGCTCTCAGTTCTCAATGAAAGCTTAATAGAAAGTACACTTTTCCACAAGGCAGATAATGTCTTTTACAAACTATAGAATAGAACCATTGGCAAGTACAACATAAAGGGTTCACTTGAGTATGTACTGTATCTCCTACAGATTTGATTTACCTAGCCATGTGATTCTCCATTCATGTAGCTACTCTCAAAAAGGAAAAAGGTGCAGTAGTATCGATGATACAAAAAGTCCAGGCAAAGAAAGTATAGCAAGTGTGTCAGCAGTAAACCAACTGTGAAGCACTGAAGCTGGAGTCCAAGCTGGGATACCTAATAACATGTTACCTTTAAATATAGATGCCTATAACTGTGCCAGCAATCTGTGAAGTTGCACAGCTAGAACTGTACTTTACTGCCTTAGATGCAGCTTTTTGATATGAATTTTCATTTGTAGTATTTGGCCTTTACCCTCACACGTTTCATTTGGAGGCAAGTCAAGCTGAAACCATTTGAAGTGTACCCAATAAAGGCTGCCATAGCTAGCATTAATCTCCAAACGAATACTTTTTTAAAAAAATCAAATTTCTAAAGAATATTTCTATGATCAAGGAGTTCAGGTTCCTCATCAGCTTTAGATGGTATGGATTATCACCATAAATCTTAAGTGAATTGTATTACGGTGATGCTTATTTGGCAACTCTTCTTACTATCTGCCAGTGTGAAATGTCCTGCAAATACAAAGCACTATCTAAGAATGCTGCACATGTGCAATTCTATGTTCTTGGAAGCTGTTAATTTAAGACTAACATACTGGAAAGGATAACAGAAAATAGAGAAGAAATATATCCTTTCAGAGACAAATTCTCTTGATCTCCGTAAAGAAAAGTTCCTGCCAGTTTAATGCTGTAGGCAACAGAAAATTTGGTCCACTGTTTTAAAGATTGTTTCTTTGAAAAAAGGGAAATAAAGACTTTTCCTAGTACTGGGGTTTGAGATTTTCAAAGCAGATACAGCTATACTTATTCTATAAAGGAATATGTGCAGACAAGTCCACCTGCCCAAACTTAAAAAAAGCAAATTATTTGACTGAAGAAAGATTCTCTATGAAAACTAAACAGGATATTTGTATAAATGAATATTAAAAACATTCAAACTGTATAATACTATGAATTGGTAACTGACATATTAGTAGAACAAATAAAATACTAGGCTGGATCAATAGTTTTCTGACTTTACTAATAAGAAACTTCTCATTTAAGTTCAAAACTTTGAAGAGTCTTTTCAAAAAAATAGTCATGGTTTATTCTTCTATGGTAGCTGTGCAATTTGGGAATGAAATTGATGAAAATTAACTTTTACAGATTTCTGGCATTTTCTCCAGAAGCTGATCAGGTATTTAAAAGTTTTATACTGGGAACGAACATGAATTTACTCTGCAGCTAATTGTAGTTTAAAGAGTCGTTTAGAGTAAGGAACACAGCAGCATTCAATTTTGTTCACCTACAAAAAGACAGATTCTTCACAGCTCTTGGTGCTACTGGTCAACAACAGGAGCAATGGTGGCAGCTATGACATCCTCAACCACATGTCAAAATTCAGGTCATTTCCATGAACAACCAGTATTCTATACTGTCACAAGATCATAAAGAGGCAGAAAGCTCCTGTGACTAATTTTTCTTTTTTTTTTTTTTTTACTTTTCTACTTTTTTTTTCCTTAAAGACTAAATATTGCTTCAACAGATGACAGAAAATATGGCAGAGTTTTCGTTTAGTGTTTGTGGTTCTGCTGGCTGTGAATGTCATCTGAATTGGTAGATTTGCAAAATGGATGGCAAGCTGTTTTCCTGAGTTGACAGTGGTTGTACAAAGCAATTTGTCTGTTAAAGCATAAAGCTAAATTAATGAAAGATTTGTGGACATTTCTTCCCACTTTTATGTAATAATCTGTATAGATTTCCTCATGCCAATCTACCCACACTACATCAACAACAATAAAGGTTTTGCCCGTACACATCTTTCAATTTGCAAATCTTGAAAAAGACCACATTTTATTAGGCAGAGAAACCATAAGGCAAAATGCCCTCTTTTCTCTGAATTTATAAGCTTTCAATAAACAGAGAACATATTCTGCTTGTTCATTACAAATTCTCTAAGCATTGGGACCAATGATGTGCATCAAGTATAAAGAATGGTGGATGTACGGTTCTTCAGAAGATATAGATGCACTTGTTTAGCAAACTTCTGAATGGAAAAGTTTAGGTATTTCTCTATAATTCGAGAGTGTTTTATTGAGAAATGCAAAGCCCTCAAGCAGATGCATAGATATTGATCGCTACTATAAGAAAACTATATTGTAATACCATACAGTTTTTACAAAGCCCCTTTAGCAGGTTAATATGTCAAAGTAAAGTATAACATAATTTAAAACAATTACAAATCCTTGAAGCATACCACGCAAGAAAAAATTAAATGATATTGTACTAAAGGAAGATTAGTTTTTGATGGGTATTGAATTCTTCAACTCTTCAGCAAAAATCTTTGATGCAGAATTGCAGGTTCAAAAATAATACAGTCCTTGACATCAGCAAATGTCTTTAGAAATTACAGGTAGTATTTACTTTCTATTTTGCATATACCAAGCACCTGCAACTGTATTATCTGGGTTCTTTTCAGTCCCATTTACAGCTAGAAGAAAATTATAGAGACTAAGTCCAGTATCACACAGAGCATGGCACTTAGTAGCAAACTCAGGACCTTGTATTCAAAAGCACCAGCACCTTGATAACCAAGTTCCTGATTCTCACAAGGGCCCTTGTGTTCAGTTCAAATCAGCTCCATTTACTGGTCTGAATTCTACAAACAACAGATGGCAAACCCATGTTTTGGCACAGAGCAGTAGATACTGGCTGAAGTCTTCTGGAGAATCACGTTTAGAGTGCAAATACAAAGGTGTCCAAAAATGTGTTATGGGTGGTTATGTCTTCTAGATAGAACGGACAGTCCTGGGTGGTAAGTGCTACTGCTCATGTTATGTGCCTGAAGTGTGTGGCTTTTTCTCATAAGGATAACTTAAAAGATTAATAGACACAGTGTGAACAACAGAAATCACAAGAAAACTTTGAAGGCAAAAGGGGATAATAAACAGTTTCATATTGATGTGCTTTTGCTTCACATCTTCTAAACTGCATATGCAATATTTTTGAAACTGCATCCTCACAGTAGGCTGTAGTTTACACCATAACTTAAAATGCTATGCAAATCCATGTCAACATATATACTAAAGTCTTGCTAGCAAAAAATATTCTGTATATCTAATACTGTCAGTTGTGCTTACCATACCATTTTCTGCCATTATGTTTTCAAATATTAAATACACTATGCAAAAAAAATATTTCTAATGGTATCTGGTTTTAAACATGTTTTCTGGTACTGAAGGTGATAGCAAGTAAATTCAATTCCATTAAAATGAGTGGAAAGGTGTGAATACTGGTCTAACAGCATTTGAAGCTTTTTTTACCTTTTTCGTACTTCTAAAACTATCAATGTAATCTTAAAAGCTTCTCTAGTTTCTAAAGCAATGATATATTCTTCATCACTACTGTAGCAAAGAAAAAAAATTCCAGAGGTGGAATTTCCTTTCCTGCTTGTTATGATGACATCCATACAATTGCACTTCCAGTCACCAAAAAAATTACCTTAAATCTATGTGTAGACTCCTCAGTCTCCACACAGGCAAAACTCAAAATAATTGATTATGTCTTCAATAAATTAGTTTTCACTTTAGTTTGGTTTTTTTTCCTCCCCAGAGTCAACACCTATTCAATGAAACTTTTTGAGCTTTTCTTCCTGTTTATGTTAATTATACATATATATAGATTTTTATAATGTTCTTGAAGAACTTGGTGGAAGTCACAGCTAGAACAAGACAAAACAGAAGCAATTTTCATCCCTGGAAATAGAGGTAGAAAGAGACAAAAGAGCCAGGAAAGAACAGTCAGTATAACCAAAGTTTGTAGATGAACAGTGCAAGCTGAGTGAAGAGCTTGTTTTATTGTATACCTGCTATGAAAAATAAGGGCGCAAAGGGAGAATTCTGACTGAACAAGAAGTGGCCAGACTGCTTTTCAAGTTGTTTATTTATGTCACTCATGGATAAACTCAAAACAACCTAAATCACTGTAAAGATTAGGATTTTAACTGAAAGGCTTCCCTATGTTAAAAGCTATAGAGCTGGTTATGTAGTAAAGAATTTTGGCATATCTAGGTGTGCCGGTTTGGCCAAAATCTAGTAATATATCCCCTGAGAGAAAACCAGGTTACAACCACCCTTGCCCCCACCAGGTTCGGGAAAAAAAGGGAAATTTTTCCTCGAAGGAAAGTGAAAGAAATAAAAACTATTTATTTTAACAAACACACAGGAAAAGGATAATGATGCTAAATGATGAAATGAAATCTCTCGCTATAGAGAGAAACCTGGGAAGATTTCAGAGTCCTTCTGTAGGTGTGGTCTCTCTCCTCCTCGGAGTTGGGTCGGCGAGGGGCCCAACCCCCAGGCCCCGGGAGGAAATTGTCCCGATGTGTTCTGATGCTGTTGAACAGTCCAGAAGAAAAGAAGGGAAAAACCAAAGTCCCAGGAAACAAAAGTTCAACTCTCCGTCTCACGCCGAGAGGGAAAAAGGGAAAAAAAACCCAGCTGGCTGAAGCAAAGTGAGCAGGGTGCTCCCTCTATGTTCCTGCAGCCAGAGAATGCAGGCGAGTGTATCTCTGTGTCCTTGAGAAACTGCTTTGAAAAGTTCGTTTGGTTTTTTCTTTCTCAAGCTCAGTTTAAGGGCACAGAAAAGGCACAAAATTACTTTTTGGGCATAGAGCATGATAGGGGATACACATGAAAGAGTCACCCCAAGACACTAGGTCTAAACAATAGTTATTGGAAGAGTTAAATGGACTCTTCCAGTTCATCAACAGCTACAGGTATTGTTGGCTACCCAAAGAGTGAGTAATAAATGGAAATATCCAAACAAATGTTTTCACTGTCTTGTACTCTTTTGTTTTACAATCTCCTTGATGGATTTGATGAACTCACGCCTTCCCCAAAAAACAAATAATGAAATTCTAGTAAAAATAATAAATTATAATAACACAAATAATGAATATTTTTTTCTCTTTACTGACTAAACAAAACATATTTTGAAACTCATTATCTAAATAAATTCTGGCAAAAAAAGCACAGACTTCTGAAGAACCAAACAAATTTTCTGAATTAAAATATGGAAGAAGGCTATATCACCACTCCAATTTTTAGATACTTTAAAACTCATGTTTTATTGGGCTCCAGAAATAAATGTTTTTCATGGCTTTAATGCATTATAATTATTGTTCCTATCTGGCAAGGTGCTGGAGGCTCATTCTGTTTCCAAAACTAATGCAATTGGTAGGCAAAATCACTCTGTCTGCATAAATGTGTAGGTAATGATCATAGCAATGCAGAAAGGAGCTCTATAAAGGTATTAGGGAAAGAACATTTTAAAATAAGTGCCTAAAGTTTCCTTAATAAATTATTGTGAATTCAGAATCTGAATGTATGGTATGCACATAGACCAAAACTGGAACCTACCTTTTTGAAAATTTTCAGGTACTGGAAAATCCATACCCAGAACAAAGCAAATCTGTGCAGTATGAATTTCTCTAGTAGCTGGTCAAACACATCAGTGGTTGGAGTCCTTTTTCTAGTTAGAACAATGAAAGTTCCAGCTACATGACACCTTAATAAAACAACACTATAAACCAGCAAGGAACAGGCTTTCACAAGGGAAAGATCAGGTTAGGTTTCCTCCTGTTTCAAAGAACTATAATTTGACAACTGAATTCTAATGATACCCTGGAAAAAATCCATGGAGGAGAACAAAATCAACATGGATGCAGGGATTTGCCTTTCATTGTTTCAGTGCAGGATAAAGGAAGGGTAGTTGGGAAAGTGGTCTGTGTGCTGTATATAACCTGAATAGAAGACTTGAGCAAAGAGCCCTGTCAGTCTGGCTTCCTCCAGGGGCACGACATTCATTTAAACAGAAGATAACTCCTGAGACTGCATAATGTGCTAACATGAATAAATTTTTTCCCTGCCAGTGGAAGATTTGACTGTAGTATTATTATCAACTAATCTTCTCCATTCATTTTACTGATTGCAAAGACAAGCACAAAGTGGATTTTTACAGTAAATAAAATATTTCACTGAAAAGTATTTTAACAATGCATTAATGTATATATTTCTTTACGTAAGCCAAACTTGTAAGAAACTTAATGAATTGCTTTTATGTCATCACCAACATAACTGTTGAGGTGCCTACACAGCATGGATCTTTAATAGAAAAAAAAATACCATCCCTGAAGACTGTACAAGTCTATGAAGCTGTTTCTCAATATATTCTAGAAAAAAATGCATCCAGTTCCAACAGTTTTCCACTGTCTAGGGGATACATGATATGGGTCTGAAAGCATATAGCTGACTCAAACAGAATTCATGATTGTATATGCTCAAATTTGTTAAATGTTGAGTAAGACTGTATGAAGTATACTTTTAAGCATTAGATGAAGAGTTGTTTTATCTTTCCTTTCCTCTATTTTTGCAGTATCTCTCAAATATAGTAAGACGTCAACTCAATGCAAGAAAAATAATCTCTGAGAAAAATTCCTCAGGTGGCATGCCACTTCTTAGCAACTGATAGATTTCTACTGGAATTATTTATCTCCTGAAATAATCAATACATAGAATCACAGAATCATTTAGGTTGGAATAGACCTTTAAGATCATTAAGTCTAACCATAAACCTGACACTGCAAGTCCACCACTAAACCATGGAGCCTAAGTCACTAGCTGTGATCCCCAAGTGCCACTTCTAGACATCTTTTAAATACCTCCAGGGATGTTGACTCAGCCACTTTCCTGGGCAGCCTGTTCCAATACTGGACAACCCTTTCCAGGAAGAAATTTTTCCTAAAATCTAAACCTCCTATGGTGCAACTGAGGCCATTTCCTCTTGTTCTATTGCTTGCTATTTATAGATACTGATACCTTCTTTAACAAAGAAAAAGGCTAACAGTCACGTTGCATTATTTTATGGAGCCTTTCAGCTGGAAACAGTGTCTATGCTTTAATGTCAGAATAAGTCTACAATGCTAAACTAACAAGTAAAGAGGATATGTGGCTAATTCAGGTTTGTCTTAATTGTGCTTCCTACATAATCTAAGTATACCTTGTTTCTGTGCACAAGACTAACTGTACTTCATCAGATCAAATTCCCATTGATTTAAGTGGGAAGGGAAAAAACATCTATAATCTGCTAAAGCTGCACCACTCTGTTTACCAGTAATGATTTTGTTTTCAGTTTAGGAGATAGAATGTCTATTTGTCTACTGAGAAAATTCTACAAGATAACAATATCCACTTTTTACCAAAATATTCATCAAGCTTCTAGTATCTAACTGTAGTCCCACAACATAATCAATGGATTATTTCCCAATGCTTCAAGCATGTAACAGCGTATCAAGATCTACAGCCCTCTAAAGACTTGCTTACTTTACTTTGAGATTCAACTCACCCATACCATGATAGATCCAGTTGCCATTGGAAATAAGAACATTTCTCTCACATTAAAAAAAAAAAATTCTATCTCTACAAACATGCCTTTTTCTCAGATTGTTTGGGAGAAGTCTTCAGTTTAATACTGTGCCTACTAACAAAATATGTCTTTTTTTTCATGGCCTGTTTCTTCCCTCCAAGATGAACAAGAATGCAAAAGTCTGGTTCTATTTCCAAGCTGCATGAGATCTGACTACCATTAACTGCTTTTCACTCTGCCATACAGTGTCTCTATTGGTGTAAACTGCCTTCACAGAGGGGTATGAAAGAGTATCTCTATCATTACTGTGGCTTTAAGCTTCTTTTCACTTTCCATTTTGTATTATTTTTTCTTATGCTTTAAAATTTGCTACTGTATATTTGTTAGTCTGGTAACAGTCTTGAAGATACACAACTAATAGACAGTTAGCATATATAACTTTATTTCTATATAATGCTTTTCATTCCAAAATGTCTCCTTAAGTTGAAAATCTACTGAAAAATGCAATTCAATTATTAAAATGCAATTATTCCTACGGCATAAAATCATGACTATAACATATCCCCTTTCCCCCCCTGCAATTTGGGGAAAAAAATTAAAATTAAGTTCTCCAAGCCTCTGAGACTTGTTTTTGAAGGTGTGATATTTACAGCATCAGAAAGTTAAGTTTCTTTAGCATTCTTGTTATTTTCTGATTGTTAACATTGGAAATTTTCTTCTGAATTTTAGACTCCTCTCTTTTACTCTCTGAAGTTTTCTATTTCCATTCTGTGCTTCTGTTGTTTAAGTACATAAGTGTGCTTTGCTTCCTAATGCTTTCCAATTAACAAAGCATTTACTGAGCTTTCACAGTCAATACTCTGTGATTATTGCTGGCAGAACCAGCTTCTGAAGATTTAAAAAGCTGAGACTACCACTATTCAAATAACTCATGAGAAAGGTTAAAATATATAATCACCAGCTAGCTTATCATTTTTTAATACATATTGAAAACAATTTTGTTGCAACTGGCAAGAGACCACTAAGTTAAGCTTAATTCCATTAAATCCAGCCACTATGACCGTATAATAGGAATGTCGTGCATAACTAAGTTGATAGAACTCTTTGAAGATAATGCTGCTGTGACAGATAAGAGAGTGACGTGGACAGTATGCATTTTTCAAGAAGCATTTGATAAGGCTACACATCAAAGTTAATTGGTTATTGTAAGGAAACCTTACACAGACAGATTTTAGAGAACTGGAAAGTGTAGAGTTCCATGAAGACACAAAATTTTTTGTCTTGATAACTGTAAACTATAAGACAAACATAAGTCTGTTCGTAGCGTGGACACCACACTGGACATATAAGAACACAAAAGCATCGACCCATGCAATTTAGTACAGTGAAATTCTACTACATCGAAAAATAAGGGTGTATATATTTCTATCCTAAAATTTTCATCAAGAAATGCATCCTTTTCTGGACCATTACTGTGAATAGAAAGGAATCAATCTGTTCAACTTTATGCCAGTGCTTCTATGAAAAATAGTGTACTTGGAGGTATTAACTATGAAGTTGTGTCTCCATTTTTTTTATTTGGAAATAAGAGATCACTTGTCGGCTTGATTTTTTCACTTGCTTTTTTGTTTGCTTTCCCCCTTTTGGAGAAGCTGAATTAAGATAATTAGGCAGCCCGACCTAGAACTGAGATTTATTTGATTTTAGAATAATCTCTAAAGAAAATCAGAAAAGTTTTTAAATGCTTTTGAGTAAATTGTATAAAGCATTATGAAAACGTACCAGGGTGACAATTCCTGCAGTGTAGTGAGAGAGATTAGATGCTTTGCATGTTCTCTGAGCTATGAATTATGATATTCAGAGTAGGTCTATCTCCTTTGAAATCAAGTACTCCTACTATCTGAAGATCTAGCACCAGCTGGCTCATATCTTCACATTCTCAGCATATACTTCCTCTAAAGCTGATGAGTCTTATCATTCTTTCAGAGCAAGTATATACAAACATGCAGGGTCAGTTCAGTATTCAGAAAGTGTCATCAACATTTGGTAATTATTACACTGCTGTTTAGGAATGATAACTAATAAAAATGTCATTTATTCATAAACATTAGAAAACCTAAACATAGCCCTTCTGCTTTTGATCAATATTGAAAAGTTAGTAGTTATTCTTCAATTAAATTCATATGACAAGTTTTTATATCTAACCTCTGAAATTGTTTCATAATAAGCTCTCAATAATGACAGACTCCAGTGATTTACTGTCTAGAATATCCATTGACTGACTGAACCCATGATGATGAAGCAATTGTATTCCCAGCAGCATCTATGCTTATACAGCATATGCATACATCTTTGGTTTGATTTTATTTAAAACCTTATTCTGAATTCTTTTGCCTACTTTCCATGTGTCTATATTTTTACAAGAAATCTGGAAGCATTAAATCTATGTGCTTATTTTATCTACTGATCCCATTAATCAGCCTTTGACTACATGCTAGCAATCTCTCGAATACACTTGGTTTATGTCTGTCATAGACATCACCTTTATTTGGAGTTGTTTTAAAGAATATTTTACAATGATGTTATTTTAAAGCTATGCCCTGATTATACTAATTGCTGTAGCCAAATGCTGATAAGGTTGGAATGACACACAACAAATCTCCAGATTAAAAGTCATTTACTAACCATTATGTTCCAGGGGTCTTCTACTTCCATTTTTGCACCAATACAGTAGAAAAATTTTAAAGAGTAGACCAGCAAGGACGTATTTAAACAGCTGGGAGAACATGAAAAGAATGAACTCTTCATCTTATGCTTATAAGTATACTTCATACAGTCTTGATAGCTTTGACAGCTTTTACTGTTCTTTCAAGTTTCTACCACATGACTGTTTTTGAAGCATTTGAAGCATCTGCTTTTTAGCAAAATATGCTAAAAAGCATTGGAAAACCTCCTCCATGTTCAAGCTTCCCACTCTTACAGATAACTCCTATTTTTTCATGGCTAGAATGAGCTCTTTTTTTTGTTGTTTCCATGGACATTTTTATCTTAAAAAATCCATTTATAAAGGAACCAATGGAAAATGTCCACCTGAAGAAAATCAGCTTTGCAGTTTAGGAAAAAACGAAAGCTACTGAGGGTGTGAAGAAGCAAAATTTTTCTATTACAGACTTCAAACATACTGCATAACAACTAAAAAAAAAACCCTGTCTGGTGGTGGCAACCATAACTAAAATGTCATATAAAGATACTCCTCAGAAAAAACACAAGACAATATGGTCTTGTTTGTTAGTCTATCGTCTCAACTACTCACCTCACCTACTTTGGTAAAGTTCAGAAGTTTCAGTAAGATGCAAGTTACCCCAATATGAACAAGAGAAATTATAGTCTAGGGAAATGAACCTTGTTGTGATATGGCAGTCCTTGCCATCCTGCCCTTGCATCCTCACCATGAAGTTTAGCATTTCCTTAGACCCAAGAACAACATTTAAACTCCAGGCCTTTAGTACTTAATTGCAATCCCAGTTGGAGTCAGTGCTTCCACATTGGCATGCAATAGCTTATAGGACAAAGCCATCATAAACTTTTGCTCAGTGATTCCATATGACAGACTCAAAACAAATGTGTTCTCATACAAAAACATTATATTCAAAGTTATATTTTACTAGATGTATTCACAGAATTCATTTCTGATAATTTGATCTAATTCAAACATTTTAGATGCTTGGCTTTGTAAAACAGGCCAAAATTTATTTTGCTGCCATTCCTGATTTCAGTCAGGAAACAAGCTTTTCAGAATGTTTGTGAATGAGTCAGAATACCTCTGACATTAATACATGCACACCTCCAAAGATAAACACACAAAAATATCAAAAACTTCCTTGTGATATCATTTATATTATCCAAGTAATTAATCAGTCAGACAAGACATACCTGAAAAGAACTTTGATTATAATCCCTGGCAGTGGCACAGTGACAGAAAAATTACATTCAGGAAAACAGGAAGAACACAACTGTGAAGCATAACTTGTGCAGTGAAGTGAAAGAGATAAATTCTACGTAAAAATATACTGATGTCACTAAAAATCAAGCTAAAACAACACTTGTAGTGGAAGAGAGTGCCTCAACTTTAAATCTTAAACCATTCTAGTTTCCAGAGATTTCTGTCTAATAATAGCCTTACATTTTTTTCCCGTCTAAATTGCTGTCAGAGAACAACACTCATTTTCCTTATACCTGAGATCAGGAGGGGATTAACATTCAATTGATTTTTTCTTCTTTTTTTTTAATTAACTCACACCTTACCTCCCCATTCAGAAAGTTTTGCAGAGTGCCATGAGTATTTAATGCAGTTATCAAGAATATTCATCACTTAGAGAGTTTCAGTTCTTTACACCTAACTTTGAATATTTCCATAAAATGGAAGCTGAAAATATTCCATCTCTCTACAGCCACTGGAGAGAGACAGAGGTAAATCTCTCTCAGAGACAGTAAAACTAGCTATTACCTCTGCCATCTTAAGCAAAACTCTGAAAGTTACCTGCAATAAATATTGGCCTATCTCTGTCTTCACCCCATTGTGTAAATAGGATCATCCTAAATTCTTATTCAAATAATAACAAAAAAAATATATTTATCTGTTGAATAAAGTAGTTTACAGACAGCAATCAAACCCACTCATGCAGTTTCATGCTCACAGATCCCTGGATTATGATATAATGGCTGAAAGCCATCCACACATGTGAAGTAATATTCAGCACTACTCTGATGAAAACATTGGCAACTGCTAAAATGCTCACAGAAATAAAAGAAATCATGCTGGATATTTATCCTTTGAACTATATATAGCCCTGTAGAATGACATGAGCCTGTGAATTACAGTAACAAAACCTGTTGGCTATTTTTCGTAACAGATGATGGAGAAAGAGGTTATTGTCATGATAATAGCTGTGATTCTGAATAGATTTCCACAGCAAAACATATAACAAGTGGGCACCAGAGGACAGCCAAAGTTTTCACTCATTTATAGACATTAAAATTGTGTAAATTATGTACTGTGGCTGCCTTAATGCTTTTCTCTAGTTATCATCCTGGTTCGTGATGGGGATAACTTCCTGGGTCATGAGCCACACCCAAAGACTTTTGCCCTAGATATTCATAGATATACATAGTTCCATATGTACTTCCAAGAGAGAATGAGCACTCCACCCCCTTGCAGCAAGATGTATTACTGATTAAGGAATGGTGATATCGTCAATTTCTAACAAAGCTGCTGCCACTATCTCACTTCTAAATTAGCCTGAAACAAAGGAGAAACACTGCCAAAATACAAAATTACACAGTGCTTAATTTCAGTCTTGTTAGTTTGTTGTTTTAGAATGGCATTGAATTCAGCTGAGTATGCTGGACCCATTGAACCTGTTCAGAGAGCACTCTGAAAGGGAAGAATTTGACGTCTCTTTTCAAAGGCATGGAGAGGTAAGCAAAACATCAAGTTCAGATTTTTCCTCCTACCTACTCTCTACTAATTCCACTCTGGTGTGGGGTTTTTTTAAGAGAGTATTGATCCAGATTTAAAGAATAGAGTAACCACAAAAATGATAATTTTATTTCTTAGCTGTTCCTCTCATTGTTTTATAAATAATACAATGTTCTGCAGTTTACAAATTAATTACTGTCCCTCTGTTATATTCTCCTCGGAATATCAACTGACAGGATAAGAGGCAATGGGCACAAACTGAAATAGAGGAAATTCCACTTAAAATTTTGAAAACATTTTTTTCACTGTGAAACTGATAAAACATTGGATTATTTTCCTAGAGGGTTTGTGCAGTCCCCATTCTTGGTGACACATAAAACCCAACTGACATGGACAGTGTCATGGGCAACCAGCTTTCAGCTGGTGGGCTCTGACTGGAAAATCTCCAGGGATGTCTTCCAAACTCAGCTATTTCTATGAAATAATTCCACCTTAAGGCATCTGCTGAACATGCACTTTCAGCATAAAAGCTCAAATCATGACTGTGGTCCCAGAAGAGAAATGAGCAACTAAGAGCTCAAAGACACCTTTGACACTGGAGGTGAGTACAGTATTTCTTGCCTGATAATCTCAGACTTTATTCTAGGCCAAAGTTGGTGTTACCATTGCATTCCCAGGACAAATGTTGGCATGAAAAAACTCCCATTTAGGCAATCTCTTTAAATAAATATAGTAATAATATAGCAATCTGATATCCAGAGCCTATTTTCTTTGCAAGATGGTTATTAACTGAAGATTCAGTTTCCCTCTTCTCTTGGCTAATCCTTCACTTACTGAATGTCGCCTGGAGTCAGGTAAATGGCCAGCGTTTCAAACAGCCCAGTTTGGTACATAGAGTTCAGAGGCCACTGCATGGTCAGAAAAGTGTTTCAGTACTGGTTTATTATTGCATTTATAGAATGCTAAACTAATAGTGAATAAGATGTTTTTCCATCAGAATATTTTTCTGATGCTGCACTACACAGTTTACCTCTGCAGATGCAGTTTGTGGTTTTGTCTAGCCTACCTGGGCATGACTAGACACACTGAAGCGGAAGGAAACTATCCCAAAAGACAACTCCTTCCTAATTCCAGGCAACAAATACTGCTTCATTGATTCAAACCAAGAGCAGATTCCTTCACCATACTTGATCACCTATGTTGTAAGAGAAATAAGAAGCAGAGCTTCTTCCAGATCCAGCCCTCCCTTGCCCATTAGTTCAGTTTACAGTGCCAATAACTTTCCTGACCATGTATAGCTTACAAGAGCCCATGAGAGCACCAGATGTGAGGAAAATTCCCTTTCCTTAAATCTTGAATGGCCATGAAAGTCGGGATTGATGTTTGTCATCAGGATAGATGTTTGTCATTTAATATTGATAGGTAAGTTAGACTGTCCAAAACACATAAAATATCCGTACTTTTCCCCAAATCTGGAAGTCATTGGCTAGCTAAATGCATAAACACTCTTGGATACATCAAAGTTCTAATTTAAAACACTTATTATTTCATTTGCTGAGAAATTTGTAAAAACTTGTCTCAAATGTTGTGCTAAAACAGGTTCTTCCTTGACTTCAGAAACAATTATTCTGTAAAAATAAAAAAAATTAATAAAATTTTAAGATGTAATAAACAGTTTTTAGTATTTCTTGCTTCCCCTTCTACTTTAAATTATTTCAAGGAAAAAGTCCCATAACCAGGAAGCAAAGAAGTCCCAACAGCGGAACCTGAAAAGCCCAAGAACTTCCAGACAGGAAATAATGCGTGAGATTCGTTTTGAACAATGCACAAGAACACAATCTGAATGCGCAAGAATGAGAAGAAAAATCTAGTGAGGGTTGGACACTTCTAATATACTTTGTTATACAGCAATATTTAAATAATATATCTGGAAATGAAAATGAATGTATTGAAGAGACCTGATTTTATTTACATGTATATGTGGCACTTATGGACATGGTTTAGAGGTAGACCTGGCTGTGTTAGCTTAATAGTTGGTCTCAATGAACTTAAAGGTCATTTACAACCTAAATGATTCTGATTCTCCTTTTGTCTGTGTTCATAGCAGTGATGAGAAGTAAGAGGATGAAGATACTGGAACTTTGTGCATTTCTAACAGTTGCTGTGACTACACGCAGAGTGTCCTTGATGAAAAAGATACTACTGGGGAGAGAGGAAGGCATTCCCTAGAGGGATATAAATAATTGTGGAAGATAGAGGAACTTTCTGGTTGGTTTTTTCGTCTGTTTGGGGTTTTTTTGCCTGGAGTACCTCAGATGTAGGAAAATAGTAAAAAATTATGCCTTTCTTTCTCCAATCTACTCAGCATTTAAACATTTCTACTTTAGGTAAAGTGTCATCTACTGTGCCTTCTGCATGGCAGACATGGGGAGCAACTACTGGGGCTGTCCTCTGCCAGCTTGGATCACTTTCTAAGAGGAAAAGCATTTGCCTTCAGTTCTTTTCCCCACTCTCATGCATATTTATCTATTTTCTAAACCTAGTGACAATGGAGGAATACACATGTTGCAGAAAGAGCAAAACTTAGGCATCGAGGGATGCTTAATCCAAGGGACACTCTTCTGGGGCACAACCTGAGAGAACAGAAAAGCACAGCATTTAGCCAAACCAGGTACTGTGCAATGATAAAGCCTTTAGTATTTCCAGTTTCCAGCAGAACTGTTGGCAAAAGTCAAGTCAGAGTCCTTAAATTGCTGACGCCATTTTGTTTCCATTCAATCTGATCCGGCTGCAGCTGGGTGAATACCGCAGTGAGCAAGTTGTTGAGGCACTACCAAGACTTTTTCCATTTAAGTCAGAGAGGTACTGCCTGTCTAGAGTGGTCAGTCTAAGAATATAGCAAAGCTCATGGTAGCACATGATAGAAGGCTGCCTTTGTTGTTTATTACCCCATCTTGCTATTAGTTGGCTAGATTCAACCTGTTTGCACACTTGAACAAATCCTCAAATCAGCAGTATCAAAGGCAGCTTTTCTTACTGAAGTGCTGCCATGCATAGCTTTATTAATGCCAGCCCGAATTTCTTCACGACACTCTATGTCTTACATCTGTTGTGAAGTGAAGCTGATGGAACACACCTGGTAAATGATGTACTAATGCCAACACATCAACTCCTATGGATTGCTGCTAGTTTCTAAGTAAATGGCTAATTTTTACATATGGCATTTTTAGCAATCCGGGTTGTTCCCCTACTTCTCTTCTGTTGCATTAGCAATAGCAAAGGCATCTGACTTTGAGAAAATGCCCAAACTCTATGCCCAAACTCTATTTTCTCTATTTCTATGTAGAATCTACTCTAAACATTTATTTTCCTTCTAGTCTCATACTAAACTAAACTGTATCAGCTTTAAAGGGTTCCCTTACTGTTCAAAGCATCCACAGAAGAGAAAGAACAAGAACACATGCCAGGTACTGGGAAGAATATAATTATGATTAATTCCCTGGTTGGATAATTTTGTCTGGTGATGGAGTTACGATTAAATAGCCATATTAATTATTTATTTAAGAATTTGTTTAAAATATAGGTCATGGTTTCCAAATGTCTGAGGAAAATACTTTCCATTAATCTACACAGAACAAAATAAAGACTGCTAGAGCCATCAGCTGTCCAGTTTGTTCTAAAGCATAATTTCTATCTTGCCCTTTCTTTCTGTTGAGACACTTCAAGGCTAAAAATTGCACAGGTGCCTTGGGATGCCAAATTCCCATTCACCCTTATAGATGGCCTAGGCCTTTTGGATGTTTGAAGAAATTCTGATATCAGAGTATCTGACTAATGTAAAAGCACCCCTGCCACTTTTGGGGGTCTGCAACTGCAGCTGCTGGCTGCCTGCCTGCTGGGCTGTGTTTTCATTCCCCTCGCTCTTCAGCTGCCAGCCAGCTCTCCCGGCCTACCCCTCACAGCTCTTGTTGCTCAGCCATCTCCATATTCTTGTTTGCCTCAATCCGACCATCACATCCACTAAACAACTGGGGTTTCTTCTTTCCCGAGTTTCCTTTCCTACAAAAGACTGCCCTTCTTAATATCTAGCTTCATGCACAATTCAGAACAATTCTGAAAGTGGTGTCAAGCTCTGTTCTCTAATAGGCAAAGCAGAGTCTGATCCTATGAAGTCTGGTAGGAGCTTCTGGTTTAATTCACTGGCTTTAGAGTCAGAGCAGAATTAGGCCATTTGATGCTAAATTCTCAGGATGTGTTTGAATAAAAATAGTACAAATACTGTGGCATTCAAGCTCTTCATCCATAATATATTCATCTTGAAGTGCACAGCTGCCATGCATATATTTATGTAACTACTATCTGTAGAAATATTTAAGCATTAGTTCAACTCTGAAAAAAAATATTTAGAAAAGTTAAGGAAGGCTAAATGGTGCGCACAAGCAAAAGGGATAGTCATTAGACATACATATCTTCAGAAGGCAGCAAATCACTAGCATTTTCACCTGAATCACTGAAGATGTATAACATAGCTAGAAAGTGTACAGAGAGGAACAAGGATGGCCAGACATATGGAGAAGTGAGGAATCTAAGCAGACCACAACTTTTCAGTTAATAAGTAGACAGCTTAAGGTGGCAATGATAAGCATTCACTTTTCACAGTCGAAACACTTGAGGCAATCCATAAAATCTTCAAACACAAGGCTTAAAACAAAGACAATGTAATTAATTTATAGAACCTATTTCCATAACGTTTTTGAAATCAATAGTGTAAACATGTTAAAAAACAAGACTAGATAAAATCATGAACAATCGAGACATCAGAAGCTTTTAAACACAGTATGACCTCCAGCCTGAGAGGACCAGACACAACAGAAGCTGGATATGGATCAGACAGGAATGTGGCAGCATTCCCCACAAACCCCATCTCCTGTATTGCTTTTCACCGTCACCTACTGAGAACTTTGGTCTCTCCCATTTTGGCAGCTGTCATGCACTTGCCCTACACTGTTCCCAACCTTCACAAATAGAAATGCTGCATGTAACCCAGTCAATGTATGCAGTAAGCGCTGAGGGCTACAGGAACATCTCTGCCTCCACACCCTGCCCAGCTGGTAGAGCTATGCAGAACCTGCCTCTACTTTTTCCAGATTTCCGCTCACTTCCTTTCTAACCTTAACTGTACAAAGTCTTTGATGCTGCAATACAAGCACAGTCATATTAATCACCAATATTTTTATTCTGTTGCATCTCTGGCAGGGTCTTGGCAGTATAGCAACAAACATCCCAGTAATAGATGAGCTTTAAAATGCAGCAAGCTTTACTATTCAGCAGCTGGCATGTGGTCTCTGATCGAAACTTAACTTATACAACCCCTGCATAGGCAACGCCAAATAGTAATAACAGCAACAACACTAATAAACAATGTAAGACACTGCTCTGACCTCGAGTTAAGAAAACAGGTCAACTATCTTCCTAACTATACCAAAATCTATTACTTCAGGAGCTCTTTTCCTAAGCTACCCTAACACACTACTGAATTGCAGCAAGGTAGGTATGTAGGAGCACAATGCCCATTAAATCTCCATAAACAATTAACTTTTGCCACTGAGCTCTACAACAAAACAACCTGTCTGCTGCCATGGGATGTTGTTTCACTTCATGTAGGTCATTGGTGAGGTAATAGACAGTTTTACCCAGCAACAGCAGAAAAGTAGCAAAATCCCAGCACAACACATCCTTTGATAGGCTTAATAAAAATATAGATCAAGTTTATAGCAGAAGAAATTGAAAAAAAAAAAAGCAATTACCTCACTTAAATGTATTTCAAATGTTTGTAAAGTATACAGAATTTCACTGCTAAAAATACCCCAACAAAACATACATTCAATGTAAAAAAATGCCTTAAACTTACCTCTTAGTTTACACTGATTTAATATATTTTTTCTTCTACTTTTCAACTTTCCTTGCATCTTGGGAATATAGTGGTTTTCTCCACCCGTTTCCTTCCTCTCACCTCCTCCCCCTCCAATCTGGCCTCCTTTCCTTCCTTGGAGGTTTTTAAGCTTTAATTTGAGAGTGTAAAGCTGAAAAATATTTGATACAATTTTTTTTTTTAATTAGAGAATTGAGCTCCTCACCATGGTTGAAGCATTTCTGGGAACAGCACCAAAAAGCTGGAAGCTACTGCACTGAGTAGCCACAGCATATCTCTTAAAATCATCACTCATTTATTTTTCCCAGACAACTAATGTTTCAGCATTTTACTTACAGACATGACTGCTGTTTAGGAAACTAGAAACGAGTCCGAGTCTCTTTGTTCAATTTTGGAACGTGAAAACTAGATTCTCAAATTCCAGCGTGGGCCCATCTCCAGCTGGAACAGGAACAAGACTCACCAAGTGGGATTTGACAATGTATGAGCTGAGGCTTAAGTTAGTCACATTTTAAATGAGCTCAGAAGGGTATTGATGATTATATGTTCCAACTGGAGGAGGTAGTTGTCAGTCTGCCTGCAGTGTGCATGTCACCACACCGGGGAAGGGGAAATATTTTAGCACTTGTGTGGGATTGGGCTTGCTGAATGGAGCACTTGGGAAGTCTCCTCTCTTATAATTTGGATATTGTTGGGGAAGGGAGGAAAAAAGGTATAGGTTAGATATAACCTTTAGGAACTCTGCAATATGCATTCACACTGAGGGGTGTTGGAGAGACTTGGCATTTCTATATGCAAGTGAGTGGAAGCCTACAGCCTGTTTTAGGTTTCCATTAATTGGCACTAGATTGTGCTTACGGCCTGCATGTATATATTTTTTTAATCTTGATTTAGTATGGCTAGAGGTTGCTTTCATCTAATAAAGAACATTTTTCTGATATGATATAAAATTTGTGGTAATGCTAAATAAGTCATATCTTCCCTAAATGCTTACACATTTCAGATATGAGGATAACAGTAGTCTTCCTCTCCATTCCTTTTTTGTTAATCCGTTAGATTTCAGTCTTTTCTCTTACATTACTGCTGCTTGAACAAAAGCAAATTGCTCCTACAATCCACTTATTTGTGTAAAACTCAGCAATTACATCTCTCCTTTTTTACACAATCTATCTGCACATTCTTTCAAAGACAGTATTTCCCTTTTAGATATTATACTGACTACAAACTGGACCCTTTACAACCAGGAAATAAAATGTTTTAGTGCAATTGAATGTGTATATTTCTGTGTATTTAATTAACATGCATTAGGCATATAAAATCAGTTCTGAACTAGTTTATCACAGATGCATTAGTTTCTCATTTTTCTCAATCAGAATATGATACATTGATAACTCCTCTTGCTCATGTTTCTCATCTCTAAGCATCGTTTATTTTCTGTTTCCTGCTGTTTACATCATCTGCTGACTTCATTAACATGCTGTTCACTTGCTTTAATACTATTAATGAAACTGTTAAATAAGGCTGAAACAGAAACCAATCATTATAGCAGCACATCGGACAACTGGAATGTGTCATCAGCCAAGGTTTCTGCAGCAAGGTCTAAAAGCCCATTCGTAAAAATCATTCCTTTTAATTGGTTTCACTAAGTTATTCTTTTTTCAATTGACTGATGTTTAATTGTGGCATTACCAGAAAGCCATTTGTGAAACCTTGGCATAGAAAATCTGCTTATGTATTTGCTCTTGTCTAAACCAAACCTACTGGAAAGTTCGGATTTGCTTCAGAATGGGTTTTGAACTACTTCCTACAGTTCTCCTTTCTACATACCTCTTCATTCTCACTATTTCATACCATAGTTTACCCTTATAGATTTGAGATCCTTGAATTAACTCCATGCAATTGATAAAACAATTAGGTTCCTTTAAGGCTGTACAGAAGGGTATGTGATAACAAACAAATAATATTAAGTAGAAGATAATATTATTTACCTAAATAGACACACATAGTGAGAATATATATGAATGCACCACAGACACAAACAATTCCAAATACATTTCCAGCATAACTAAGGGAAGCATGAGAGGTTGCTGTTAAACATCAAAAAACATAAACACAGGAGGGAAAGACCTATTTTACCTGCAAAATTACTGGTGACCTGCAAACACACTAACTGAGAATAAATTAGGCTAGAAATAAGAAGGTAAATAACAACCCTCAGGAATGTGAGCCTTCAGATAAGTCTTCCAGTACACGTAGCCAAGGCAACGAACCTTATGCCTTTAATACAAAGCTGGCTTGGTTCGCAGAAGGAGTTGTCAAGGGGTTCCTTGAAAAGGCAGCGTACCCATCCCTGATCTCAGATATGGTGGCCCTATCTGCCTTCCAGCTCTGGAGGCACGACAGCAAATACCAACAATTCTTCACCCCTAACTTTGTCTTTGAAATTACTGATTCACATTTTCTTCGTATTGAAAGTCTGGAATAAATACTGCTCAGTTTTGATGAACTTCAATTGCCTCATGAAATCTAAAAATAAAAAAAATGGAATTATTAATCTATTAATCTTCATTACTAAGAAGACACGAGCTGCTGAATTTTTAGTGTCAAAGTTCTGGCCTCTAAAAAATTAGTTATCAGTAAGTACACATGGGGGAAAGCTTCACAAGCAAGGGCACTCTTGAAGACAGTGGATTCTGGCACTGGCCAAGGTTTTTGTTGAAAAGCCCAAGTTCACTACTCCTGACATACGGCAACTACATCAGGGTCTGCTGCCTCCCCAGTTGTATCAACACAGACCTGGCAAAAATTGATATAATCTAGACCAAAAGAACATGCCCTTGTTCTCCTTTTGGGGCCAAAAAGCATGGAAATCTCTAATGGCTTAGAAAAGATGGAAAATATTTGAATTCAGGTCCCCAGAACTATTTTGAATCTGAGAAGTGACAGAGCTGATAGAAAAGGACAATTGGGCATTTTTGTACTCATAATATTTTGAGCATATAGGTCATTTCATTCTGAGGTTTCCATCTCAAAAAACACTTCTGGACATTCAAAAATTTCAGCATATCTTTTTATACAAAAAACCCAGTCTCAATTAAAAAGGTTATCAAATGATTTGCTCAAGGATATGTATGTGATTTCATGGAATGAAGCATTCTTGATCCTCCATGGAGCATTCTCCTCTAAGTTTTTAACCCTTATCAGTGGAAGAAGGAGCTTTGGTGAAAGTTATTTAACCTTTGCAGTGTATTATTTACATAGACTACTCAAAGAAAACTAACAGGGCTGTTACTCTAGGTACAATCTTTTTTATTTGGCTGAATAGTTCTTGGCCTTTTGAAAGCACACGATTCATTGTTTTCATCAGCCTATGATCATAATGATACAAAGAAAAGTCACAGTAATTATAGAGCAGTCTTCATAAGAGCTATATTTAATAAGCTATGTTCATCCCTGTTCCAACTCCACTAGCTTCTGTCAAAAGCAAGGATATATTTAACCGTTATGTGCTAGCTTGCATAGCTACAATTATTATCCTTGAGAAAGCAGTAATGCTTTGGCCCTTTCAGACGTTAAACCTTACTTTCTGTCTGTTAACAAAAATACTGAATAGTTGAAATAAATTGAGAGTGCTATAAAGGCTCATAGACTTCAAATAAAACATTCTTTCTGAAATCATGCCTATAAAAGGCTTAATTGTATTTTTATTTTTTTAGTTTGATAACAAAAATGGTGATGAAAGGCAAGCATACATATATCTGTATATATGTATGTATTAGCATAAATACAAACATATTGGCAAGAAAAATTAGACAGAAGTGTGTCGTCAAAACCTTTTATTTTTCATTAGATTACTAGTTGCTTAAGTAGAATTAAGGACTACTATTAATTTCAGAAGTCTGTAAGTAGTTAAAAAATGGAAGAAAAAAATACACTTTATCTAGAGGAGACCACAATGAACATATGAGACAGAAGGAGGATACAGTCTGCTGAGTAGCACAAAGAAAAAATGAGAAAAAAGTTGCTCAGGATACATCTTAGCACACAAACTGAGCATCAGATGTAATCTGTTGCCATCACCAGGTGGTTTACATAAACATTTATCTGTTATGAGGCCTCTGCAAATGCAATTTTGAATTGTTACTGGAAATTTATTTCAGCATAACATGAGCTAATAATAAAAAAAAAATCTCAGGGCAGCAGCACCAGCCTGGTTCTATTTTACCTGTTCAATTTAACCAGGGGAAAATAATTCAGACTACCTTGAACAAAAAATATGCTTATTATTGACTTCGAAGGGCTCACTAACAGCAGCATACAACTTCTGGCATCATTTCAGTCTCACTGGTTCTTGATAATTAAAAATACTGTTTACTTCATAGGAAATTTTTAATTAATAAACAAAATAATTTACATAGCTTCTTCCTTTGGCTGTTTGCTAGCACGTGTTCTGCCACACAATTGTTTACTTCCCGCTGCCCTGAAGAGGAATCCCTGTGTTCACAGGGGAGGAACAATATGGCTCAGACAATCAAATCTACAGAACCATCCTGCAATAGCTGATCATTCAGGGTGGGACGGATAAGGAGTGAAATTTCACATAAAAATTATGAGGGGGACCAAACAACGGGGCCAAACAAAAATATAAGATAATAGAATTCATTAATATCAGATAACATTAATAGAATTCAAAGAACCAAACAACATATTTTATGTCCATTCCAGAGCTCCCACACATCCTTCCTATCTTTAAAAAGCATGAGGTATCATAAAATCCTTCCATCTCATCTACTGCATACAAGATATCTATCTTCCCACACTGCCATCCAATACAGCTCAGAACTGTGGTCTTATAAGCCTCAATATAAAATGTGCTGTTCTCTAAATTAAAACTTCGAAAGCATACATTGTGTCTATAGGCTGGCTCACAGTCACAGGGATCATATGTGCCTGTGCATGTATATGTGAGTGCACGAGACAAGAGTACTGAACCTATTGATTAATTTCTAATTAAAAGAGAAGAGAGTGAAACACTGGGAAAATTCTGAAGCAACCTGGTATTGTGATATGCAGAAGAATGCAAGCTGCAGTTCATTGGTGTCTCCATAGAAACAAGACATATTGGAGGGTGTAAGACATTGTCAGAGGACTAAAAAATTTCAGCTTCAGCAGAAAACAGAAAAGCACCTGAGGGATTTTTTTTTTTTAACCAGGAAAACAAAATTAATTATTCATTTCCTATATGGGAAGCATCCATTTTTAGATGAGCTACTTAACATATATCAGGATTAATTTATGGAGTGGTTAATCCTATGATTTTCTAATCCATAAAATCTGTAGAAAATGCATCGTTACACTTCTAAGTATAACGCCAAAGAGGAATATAAGTAGGCTCTCAATGAATAATTGAAAGCTCTGTTCAATGTGCTGTTAATTCTTGGTACCATTTTCACACTTGCTTTAGACAGTGCTTATGCATTCATATGAATATTGGCTCATAAGCAGAACCCCTTTTTGGCCGGGGCAAAAGGTGTCCCCAGGAGAATTAAAGGCACTGGGGAGACATTGCTTCAAGACACTATGCTGTAAACCTGCTCAGCATCCCTCCTACTTCAGATGAACAGAGACTCAAAGTGTGCAGCTGCAGCAACTATTTTTAAGAAACTGAACCCACACACAGGATGGATTAAAAAAGGCTCATCTCCATATGCTAAACCTAAAGCTATAGGCAGAGATTTTTTCGTATGTGACCAAGAGACCTATGCCAGCTCGTAGCTTCATAGGCTGGGCTACTGTTCCCTGATTTAATGCCCTGAACTGGCTACTGAACCCTCAGGGACAGACTTCCTACATGAGAACCAACCCCAAGCCCCCTTAGCTCCTTTCCTAAAGATAGATATTCCTTATCCATGGAGCTCCCCATTACTGAAGGTACCTCTCATCTCCTTTTCTACTGAAACAAAAGTGCTGTGGAAATTATCAGTTTCCTCATCAAGGCATTTCTGCTCCATTTCCTCAAAAGAGCAGAAATCCTGTCATGCTGCCTCCACGGCCTGGCATATAGATGAGGTACTTGTGTTACACAAGGAAACTGAAGTTGAGAACTGCCATTAACTTTTGGCTGGAGGTCCCTGCAGTTTTAGGAGCCTCTCTTAAGGCTATATTAAGATAGTGCATGTTAAACATCAAAAGAGAAAAGATCCTTCAAGAATAACCAGGCCTTTTCCTGGTGACATAGTGTGCCATGATATCATGGTGATGGTCCAACCCTTCCACAACAACTAACCACTTCAAGGAAGATAAGGATTAAGGAAATGGATGAAAACTATGAGACTTCCCAGCTGCAAACAAGACTTAAGGGCTCTTAAAAGATGTATCAATGAGTGGGAAGGAAAGAGAATGTTTAAGTTAAAGTGAAAAGAGTAATTTTGGGTCTTTTTAGTATGCATGTCACACATAACCAAGTTCTTTACAGAGCACCCTTGTTAGTAAAAATTTCAGAGGACTCACTGAAGACTAAGTATTATACATATTTTTTATCAGGTATGATCTTCATAACAAATATGCAGGTACTAGAGCTCTGCCAGAGGATGCAGACTCATTCTCTAGCTCTCTACAGACTTGCATCAAGATGCATCTAAGATCAGAGACAATCCTTCAATTAACAAAGCATGGCATCTTCCAGACAATTGTCAAAATTGACACAAAATAGAAGAATGGCACTATGAGTGATTATGACATGTTCATGTCCAGCTGTGCCTTTTAGCATATGTGAAAAGATGGAAATTCAGAGAAATGTGAACTGATATGCACTCATTTACACTACAGGTTCTCCAATCTGTGCACCAGAGCTAAAAGCAGTGAACTTGCGCTTATCTTTCACAAATGCAAAGTGCTGCTTGCACAGAAAAAGTTAAAATTGATGGGTACACATGGAAAAAGAAATTATTTTAAAAGAGATACAGAAGATGATGAAAAATAGTTAACACTTCTACTGTTTTTCTAAGAAGGATAAGAATTAAAAAGATAGAATTGTTTTTGGTCTTCTGAGGACTGTAATGGACCTGTAATTGACTATTGGACTTTGGATAAACAGTAATACCATCCTATACCTTCGCTTATATGTGCCATTCTTGTCCACATCATCAGTCTTAGGTGATCTTAAGACCATTCCTCACACAAGTAAAATCTACTCTAGGAATAAGAGATACCAACAAAAGCATGTTTTTCTGAAGGACATAATAGTAGGTTGCTCTTTTAAGGATTTCTTAAACTCCTCTATGTTGCATCTATAAGGGAAAGACAAAAGAGTTATGTAATCTTGAGTAGTCTAGCTTCACATCCTTCACTGCAATCACAACTTCGTGCCTCCTCAATCCTTACAGACACTAACATAAAATGAGGAAAGGATACAATAGTTTGAAGTCTCTTTTCCCCTTTCCTGTACCCCCTATTCATTTCCCAAAGAAGGCAACAAGAAAGGGAGATGTGCACTATTGTGCTACTTATTAATAAAAGTCAGACTAAAGGGACATTGAGAAATAACACTCAGAAAGGAAGAGTGCACCACAACACCTGATACACAGGTGCTGATGTATACACCATGATCATGTATTACTGAAAGTCCAGATTAAATTAGATGGAATGGTGTTGACATATCTCAGGAGAAAATTAGCTATAGCTTACACAAAAAAGTCTTTGTTATATGTCAAGCATGCTTGACACTTATTTTTACATAATACTTTATAGGAGGCTGTGCAAGCACTGACTAAATGTTTTATTCTGTCATTGTTTATAGGTGGTATTAGATCTAAAGCACACACTTGCATTGCACAGTGATGAAACTTCAGCAAAATTTTGACATTAGTAATACATACTGAGTTTGCAGTAATGACTCTTACAAGTTGTTTGGTCACAGGAGTATGTTAGACATATGGCAGTGGGGTCGCAGATGAATGTTTCTAATTGCAGTTCCAGGAACAGCAAGATCAAAGATCTCTGCCAGATCTTCCGTCCCCACAGATGCACACAGACCCAAATTTTCCAGAGATTCGATTTATCTGGGTAGCCAAGGCTGTCTGAGTCAGCACAGAATATATGAAGTTTTAGGACAATTACAGAGAAAACACATTGGCCATGCTGGCCGTCATAGAATTTTGTCACACGCAGTTATCGGATGTGGAGAAAAAATCATGAATAACTGTTATGAAAGACTGAAGACTACTGCAGAGTGTCCATCATTCAGGTCAGTGGTTATGGCTGTAGTGCAAGACTGGTGAGTAATGTGTTTAATTTCATACTTTGCCAAAGGCTTCTTCGGGGACATGCAGGAACTGACAGAGCCCCTGCTTAATTCTCAAAATGAGGATAATGCTCTTTCCTCACTTCAGAGATGTGCTCGGGTGACTGAGGCAGGTTGCTATAGTGTGCAACAGGTTCACATTACTTCTATATGTATGTATAAACATATATGTGCATATATTTTCTTCAATGGATAACATCAAGGACACAGTGAATTTAGATAACCGTTGCAAGTCCACTCACTTTCCCAAAATTTGCAGGCAACACATCTTACTTAGAAGGAGAGATGATTTTGTAAATATAAAAGTTTTACAATATATTTCTTGAATCCATCCAGGATTCAACCCAGTGTAATATCCTTCCCCTAGTTATTTTACACTTTGGCATATACAATATCGATTGTGAGCATATTTAAATGAGTTTGTTTGGGGTTTTGAACATTACATATATGTAATGCAAGTTCCTTTGAACAACTTTACTACTTTCCATAATTAAAATAAAATAAAGCAGAAAAGGAACACATTAATTTTCCTGCCAGAGTTGCATTCATCCCTAAGCACTTTGAGCAAGGCACAGCGATGCACAATATGTTGCACAGTAATTCTGCCTGAGTAAAGCTCCTGATATTAAAGAATAACCATGCATCCAAGAGACAGTCAGCCTTAGGCACAGACAGATTGACACAGCGTGGTGCAACATTTTTGTCCAAAATCTGGAAATGCCTGCTTGTGAAACTTTGGCAAGAGTAAGTCTGCACCATATGCATCTCCTTGTAAGTTTAATTGTCTGAATACAAGCTATTAGTCTACCTTCAGGAGTTACTTTTCTTAACATCTTCCTCCTTCATTTGCAGTATTATGGCTAAATGGATATTATTAAGTCAAATACATAAAAGGCAGTCCATGGTAGTTTGCGGCTTTTGACCAAGCCTGAAGCCAGAGCTAATGAATAAGATCAATCAATCAATCGATCAATAAGTGTTTGGTTCTAAACCATATTGGCATTCCACAGGCAGAATTGCTTAAGGCAGAGGTGCCTTTAGTGTGCATCACAGCTCTCCAACATCTTGATCTCCTGCCATCACTGCACCATAGTGCAGACCTCCTTCACTTGTATTACTCATTGCTATCCCTTCACACTAGTACATATTGGATCTACGCTTGATGAAAAAGGGATATTTTAAAAAAAAATTACTAAAAAGTTGCACTAAAAAACAGTGGTCAGTCCCACTGAAACTGCAGAACAGATCTGCAGCAAAATCCAAGATTTCATAGAAGAATTTGAATGTTGCTTACCTAGTGAGTAGCAATAATCAAAAGAGCCTTATATAGATAAATCAAGATACCTACAAAGAAAAGGCATTTTCTGAAAACAGGCACAATGTATTTTACATTTTCACCTTGCATTTCAGTGCCACTGCATAAGGAATCACTGTGAATAGCATGGTGATGGCTTCTTTACAAGGCATATCTGTATGCCTGCTAAAAAGGATGAGCACTTCATACTGTGTCCTGTGTGAGTCTATGCAGATAATTTAACTTTATTACAAACTGCACAGACTATACATATCACTTGCATGTATTGTCTACATTATTGTAGTCAGGATAGTCCCAAGATAACAGAATTGCATTTTTTCTGGTGTCTAACTTCCTTTTGATATTATGCAGTTTTCTTGGATATTTACTTTGGGCTTAGTTTCATAAAAAACATCATTTAAATAAGCTCACTGTTCATTCGCACATATCCATGAGGCTACACAAAGCTACACGTAAACTTTGTGGACTTACACTGGTGTTACTGCCAGAAGACATCTGAAAAACACACAACTGCATAGTTCTACCACTGCTGTGGGACGTCTTTGAAGATGCGAGCCAATATGTTCTCTGTATATGCACTGTACAGGAAGGAATTTGGCATTGCTATCAAGTTGAAGTCAAAGTAACGTGAAAGGAATGTAATCTACACCAATATGTAGAGGAGCAATCCACATTCAAGGACATGGTCAAACCTCTGCTTGCAAAGGAGCCGTGATGCCTGGTGCTCCCTTCCAAGGGGACCTCCCGGAGGACAAGATGCCATGCAGTGCCATGCAAGCAGTCGCACCAGCTGTCTGCCAGTGAGGCATTTCTCCTCAGCCTGAAAGGTGCTCTCTGTGAGCAACAGGGGCTGGTCCCCTCACTTAGCACTAAGGGAAGATTCCCTCTTGGTGGGCTGAGATGAGGGCACAGGGACACACAGCCTGCTCTGCTGCCCATTTGCCCTGATTTCTGCTGTGCTGGGTGCTGTACAACCTCTCGTGGGGTGGACCATATCAAAGATGGACAAAAAGAAGGCATGAATGTTATTGCTCCTACAGATATATCTTTCTCCACATTTAAATGTTTTTGAAGTAGTTGATCCACACTGTCAAACTTGACAACTTTTCTCTACAGTAATACTTTAAAAAGCATTTACATTAACTGAAACACTTTGAAATTTATCAAAATATAGATATTTTTGAATACTTCACAAGAAACTGCATTTCTTCCCCTGTAAATTTTCATTGACACTTTTAAAAATAAGTGTCATACAGTCTCCAAAAGACACGGAATAAAGTAGATTAGGTTTTAAACAGAAGAAATTTGGCACAACTTTGAAATTTCAGATCAAGGTGTCATTTTTTAGGCAGGTCTGCCCTACACTCCATCCCTCTCATGAGAAAAGGCAGGATGCCACTGTCCAAGAGCTTACATGATTTAATTTTCTTGTGGTTCCCCTACACATCATATCTGCACCCCATCCATATGACCCGGGGCTTTGTAAACTGCTGCTCCATACATAATCAGATAAATTACAAACTTTCTGTTTTAAACATTCTAAGGAAAAAAGCACTGTACAGGGTGTGAGTGCCCAGGCCCCAGCAGCAGCCGGGCTCCATGAGGGGAGGCCGGGCTGCCCCAGCCGGACACAGCCGGTTCCAGCCGGATCCAACCACCCACCGCAGGGCGCACCTCAGGGACAGCGTGCGTAAGGAAGGACAAAAACGCTGCACAGAAGGTGGTGAGGAGAAAATTGGTGAGATAAACCTTCAAAAAACCCCCAAACCAACGCTGTGGGCATGAAGGTGAGAGCAGAGAGGAGGAGGTGCTCCAGGCAGCAAAGCAGAAATTCCCCAGCAGCCCATGGAGAGGACCGTGGTGGAGCAGCCACACTGCAGCCTGTGAAGACCCCACGCACAGACAAGTTGGTCATGAAGGGCTACAGCCCACGGAAGGACACATCAGGGAAGGCGTGTGTTGGGGAGCGGCAGAGAGGAGCTTTTATAGATGGGCCCCAACCCCTGTTCCCCATCGCCTGCGGTGGCAGAGGCCAAGGAGTCGGGTATAAAGGAGTAAAGTTGAGCCTGGGAAAAAGGAGAGGGCAGGGGAAAGGAGTTGTTTTCATTTTCTTTGTTTCTCAAACCTATTTTAAATAGGCAATAAATTAAGTTAATTTCCCCAGGCTGAATCTGTTTTTCCCATGATGGCAATTGGTAAGTGACCTCCCTGTTTTCGTCTCATTCCATAAACCATTTCACCTTAATTCTTACCCCATCCTGCTGAAGCAAGGGAATGAGAGAGTGGCTGGGTGGGCATCTGGCAGCTGACCAAGGTCAGTCAACCCAGCACAAGGACTCAGAATCAGAAATACACACTCTTCTGGAAATTAAATCATCACATCAGATATTTTGTTAATGACATAAAAAGCACTGCTTTAAGTCAGTACAGAAATAAATCACAGTTGTAAAGGTTTGTATTTATGGCTAACATTAGAGGTTAACAGATGAATGTTTAGCAGTTTCTTCTAACAACAATATTAAAAAAAATTTTTAAATAGTTCAGTGCTGCTCCTTCTTCTTTCTGCAGGCTGAAAACAGGGAAAGCCTTCATCTGCTTGAGGTCATCTAGAAAAATTTTGATTCCACATAGAGAAATTAATTCCAACGCTTTGCCTAGACAACTTATTTCAGTATTGGAAGAGGCACATTTAACCCCTACAGTACATCAGTGGCAAGTGAAAGAGCTCCATGAGCAGAGTACGTGGCAAACAGGCCATTTTATACGAATAAGCAATCTAGTCCAAGCTAACTTAGGGAAATCAAATCAACTCTCCAGACTGTGGTTTAGTTGCAGAGATGTAAACTTGGAATAATTTAAACTAGTGCCTTAGCAGTTCAAAAGATAATCTGCTTCGTATAAATGCTAAATCACTAACTCCTTCAACAGACTAGATCTCATATTTTACGAGAAGATGATATATAAACATGTTCTTATTAATCTACATGAATGAAAATAAGGATCTTTCAACTCTCAGTTCAGATTTATGCTAAGTTCTTGGGCAAGGAGCTTACTTTTCTTTCCTTCCTCAAAAGCTTATGCTGTTTATATTTTACTACCACAATAGACCTGTCCAGTATCTTTTATTCTTTTCATATACTAGGCTCTTCATTTAATGTTGCCATTACCAGTGAAAGACCACTTTTTGGTTTATTCTTGTTTTAACTTTATAAAAAAATCCTCAGAAAAAGTCTCCAGCTGATGCAAGATTGCTATAATTCTGATTTGTCCAGGTCTCCTTTGATGCATAAAATATGTGAGGAAAACAATTCAATTTTGGAGCATGTATTTTAAAACTTTTATTGAGCATTCTCATTAATGTCATGTGTAGCCTGGTTTTGAACTTTTGAAAAAAAGCTAACAGGTTCTCTTGGCATCTTAGTTTACCCCATAACCTCATGAATAGAATTTTTAATGGATACTTTTCACAAGTCAGTAGGAGCCAAGGCTTTAGTATTAAATGGTAATGGGTTGAGCAGAAAGAACCATGTTTATGTCTTCTAGGTGGACATCTGGGTAATTTTACATCCAGTTTTGTCTACTAGTAAGTATCACATTGATTTGACTAAGAGGACCTATATACTTTTGCTAAAAACAAATGAAAATCACACAAACTTAATTTTGAAACCAACCTGTGCAATACCAGTTGGATGTCTGAGTCTATTGATTTTGCAGGTTTAGGAAAGGTTTGGTAGATCCCTACTTTCCTTTACTTGGGCACATTTTTATTCTATTCCCCTCTTATCATATACAACTTCTCTGTAAAAGTGTCCTTCATTTAAAGGGAACAGCTGCTAGCACAGTAATCACAGTGTCCCCTTCTGTGTTGGAAACTGTAGCTCAGAATCCTGTTCTCAATTCTTACTTTTCTGTTCATGACACATCACAGCTGTGTGAATAAGACCACTTAAATTTAAGGATAAAAACATTAATTTAATTTTTTTTGAGGAATCTCTATTATTCAATATCCAATATGGTCTTGATCTGTTCACAGATTTCAATGTCTCTGAAAAAATTTCAACCACATCATCTCTGTCTGAATTCCCATGGAGCAGGGGCGCAGGTGCCATACACACGTGACCAAAAACTGTACAGTCCTCCAGCCTGAAATTCCACGAAAATCTCTTTTTTTCATAACCAGCTGACTACCCCTAATTGGATTCTTAATGGCACACTACCTGGAAATTCAAATGTGGCCTCTTTTGATTTCAGAGTAACCCGTCTGAACACAGACAGTTAAACTGACTTGTAATGACCATTTAACATGAGTGAATACTCTAAAAAGCAAAAAATTGTATTACTTCACCCTTAGGGGGTAGGGAGAAAAATATTCATATTGTATTCAGAAAATTGGCACTGCTAAAGGAAAAAAAAACAGAGCAGCTGATCGCCTCATCTCTCTCTAACTGTTAATAGAATTTGGAACTGAAATCGGTAAAATAGAAATTGTGCCATTAAACTAGCTTTAAAACAATAGTCTTTTGAAATACAGTTTTAGACATTTGAGTTAATTTTCAGGCCTGTGTGCTACCTGTGCATAGGATTTCTCTTCTTTTCTTCTGATGCAAATGTAGTAGGGCACATGCAGCACCTTTCAGGCTAGCTGGCTTTCTCAGTGCTTCAAAACTAAAATGAAATTAAGTGTAGAACGTGTTAAAGAGTTGCGCTTTCAAGAACTTCTTTACAATTGCCTTAAGCCGAATCCCACCAGTTGCAGTGTCTTCAATATATTTTCAGTTTCAAAACCTTAATTTTTGGAAGCTGATGCAAATCTGCATTCTTAATTAGGTCTTTAAGTCTGCCCACACTTGACTACTGCTGTAAGTTTATGTTTTAAATCTGAAAAAATGAAAAATACACTTGAATGAAAGATTTGAAAGTGAGCATATTAGTGGCCAGGTTCCCTAAGTGCCTTCTCTGATTTCTGTATACAGTCATTTTCACTGGACTTCTTCAGAGTCTCAGCAAATTGACAGAACAGAATCAGTGGAAATGTCTGCCCTTCTGTGAGGATAATTTCCCCTTCCTCAGCATACAAAGAAACATGTATGAACACCATCAGATGTAATTTCTATCAATTTATGTCAGTAGTGCTTTCCAAATATATCAAAGGGGCAACTTCTGCACTTTTATCTCAAAGAACACAGCCTTCTGCTACCTGGCAAAGTATTGCCATCCATTTTATACAGAGGAATGACTTATAAGGAAACTGTATGACCTATTAACAACCAAAAAAGTTTTAAGCGTAATCACATCTTCATCCTTCACTGAGGTGCCTGAAACACTTATCCTGCTCTTTTTTCCCCAAATAGCTGTGTAATTTATCATTTTATTATCAATGCTAATAGCACGATCACAAAAGTGAAATAAAAATACCTGAATCAAAGGGATTCATCTGGCAAAAAGCCAAAATTACTGTTTTGCTACTTTTCTGAAAAACCATGTATTGGTCCCACAGGGACTGGCTTGCAAAGCAGTGGCATTGCATGAAACAGTAAAGACTGAAGTATTTATGAGCCAGCTAAATTGCAGCTATGTGTGAGAGTTAGGGAGATGCTGTTAATTATTCATCTATAAATTAAGAGTGGAAATTTTAGAATTACTAGTTAACAGTTTTATTCACTTCAGAATCCCATCACTATACAATCGTTATTAGTCAAAAATCCATATTTCACTGATTTTTTTATTTAAAATGTAATCAGTCATTGAAAAGGCTTAACTGAGAATTGTGTACCCACGTTTAAATGTGTTAGAACCAGAATTTGGACCAGAATAGGTCTGTCACTAGAGCTCCAGGCTTGGGCACTGATTGTACTGCGTGTGTGGCCATGGAGCAGGACAATGAGCTGAGTGAGGAAAGGCATCAGGAGGTCTTTAGGGTGCTCCCTGGCTTTTGTGGCCTGTGCTATCTGGCAGCACCTCAGGGGGCACACATTGCTCTTTCTGGCTCTCTTCTGAAAGAGCGTGTGTGTGCCTCTGTGTATGTGTGTGTATATGTCTGCGTGCATATGGACAAATGCCTGCCCCTGCTCACACGGTACAGCATTCCTGGGTGAGAACAGGAGCAGGAGACATGAGATCCTAGGAGAACAAGAGAAATCAGAAGCAAATCTCAAGATTACATTGTTATAAATATATACCTGTTCTTGTTTACTGAAACATAGATGTATCCATAAAGCCCCATGCTCAGATCAGACACAAGGGATTTAATTCAAAGCAGGAAGTGTCTAGATGGGAAATCTAGGGAATTCTGCCTAGGAT
Organism: Lycocorax pyrrhopterus obiensis; assembly: GCA_014706295.1. Classification (NCBI taxonomy): domain Eukaryota; kingdom Metazoa; phylum Chordata; class Aves; order Passeriformes; family Paradisaeidae; genus Lycocorax; species Lycocorax pyrrhopterus. The sequence continues at coordinate 90,916,915 of JACSVZ010000004.1, forward strand.
GCATGGGAATGATAAGAAGCAGGCACTCACTGCACAACAGGCACATAAGGGATCCATCGAAGTAGTACCACAGCTAGCTTCAAGGGACACCAAACACCAAAGGCTGTGCTGCCGTGCACAGTCCCAGGAAGGTCTTAGGTTAGAAAGCAGTTCAAGTTCATACATGTTTTCATCTAGAATGGACCTAACATTTAGATCAGGAAAACTTACCAAGCTTGTTAGTATTTCTTTGGATGTAGATCTGATTTAAGAGGTTCTTGTTGGAAGTTAGTCTTACTCCTAGTTCCAGATTTTTTTCCTAGATCAACCTAGCTATCACCTGGTGTGCTTTAAAATGGAACTGTGAAACAGAACATGCAAATAAAATGGAACTACACACACACAGAAAAAAAAGAATATAATTTATAAAAAGGCCTGTTCAGCATGTCTCTGCATGTTTTTGAAAAAAGAATGTCTTGTCAAAGCCATGGTTTGGAGTGTGGCCACCGAAAAAGCCAAGTCAGCGCAAACAGGCGTACTTTGGGCACAGAGTGGGAAGGAACAAGTGTCTGTGGCAGGATGTGAACCTCTTCAGATGAATCAGCTAAAGGAATAATGAAATGGTACTACAACTTCAATATGTGGCAGTATGGTTAAAATATGGAGAGATAAATGCTTAGACGGCAGTTCAGAGCAATAGCCCAAATTAATTGTCTAATTGTAAGGTGTAATTTAAGCTTTAACTAAGTCTATGAAAGTGTACGGAGACTACATATTTATGAGAAAGATTCCATTGGCTTCATATAATCAATAAAATCAAGATTCCCTATGAGATTCAGCTATTTAGCCTGTCACTCTTTATGACACTATAGTATTATTCCTCTTGGTTTAAGATGTTTTCTCCTTTCAGCTTCTATTATGGCTGCACAAATGGGAAGAAGCCAAATGATTGCACTGAGGAAACAGTGAGGCTGAATAGATACAAAATTCTGTCAAACACACAGGGTGAACAGAAAAAATATGTTTTTAATTTCTTTTAGTTCTTGCCTGTTACTTCTACCAGAAGTTGGACAGAGGGAAGGGAAATAAATTAGATGCAAGAATAATTGTCCAGATGACAATATCCCACTTAAAGAGTCACTGATAAAATTTATAGGGCCAAGAATGCATGAAAAAATGGGATTAAAAATTCATTTCTGCAGAAATGTATAAAATACCTCCTGAGTTCTAGCTATGCTGGTGATATGAATGGTGAGGGATGTGAGGTTTTGGGGCAGTTTAACCCAGGCCTTTTCTCTAGGAGAGCCAGCACAAAGACAAGCCTTCTAAGAATAAATACCTCCTAGGTGCCTGATTCCATTAAAAACAAGAACATCTGAACTGGGCCCACTCCTCAAAGCAATGCCGAACTCACTTCCCCCTCCAACCCCGCAGCAAAATTTCTGTAGGAGATGAACTACCTCCATTTGGGTTTCCTTGTCATCACATAGAGAGGAGCAGCCACAGTGAGGGAGTGTGACTGTGACTGTGTGCTGAAGTAACATCTGATCACCAACACCTGCTTTCCTTTTAGATCCTGGCATCTGAAGTGCAGGACCCCAGTGGGGTCCTGGCAGCAGGTGCTACATGGTGCTACATGCAAGCAGGCTTCTCCCTGGCAGCACAGCCCGGGCAGCACAGCACCTGGCTGCCCTAAGCCACACGCTCACCAGCCATGCCGCTATCATTTGTGCCGTGCTGCTGGAATATTTTATCTTGACATGCCTGGCCTGCCCTTATCCCTCCTCTCTCTGTGGATAAAGTACACAAGGTCTGGAAGTCCTGTTCCTCTTCGTGAACTGCTGTGAGATTTCTGCCCGCAGGAGTAGCACCTGGATCTGACAAGCAAAAAGCAGCCTGATATTTTCTGGCCTCTGTTATTAAATGGTGTGTTGCCCTTATCATGATCCAAGTTAAGCCAGTAAGTGTTTTGCCATCAGCTTCAGCAGAAACATGTTCAAGCCCTAGAAACCAAGGATTTGATGATGGTAGGTCATCTAGAAAATTAACTGAAAATTTTAAAGGATGTTGTTGCTCTTGTATCAAATGTCAGATAGGGTGCTTAGAACTGAGAGGACAGACAACAGATTATTATACAGATCAGCTAAAACTTGAACCTAGTGACAAAGAATACATTTTCTCAGAGATCATGGAAACATACCATCCCTAACTGATTTTTCTGCTTTGGATCTCTTTCTCTCTTTCATTTGATGGGCAATGGTCACCTTTAAATCTTTGACTCTTATACTGCAAGTAATTATTGCTACCACAAATGCTGCAGTAGCATTTATTATTTGCCTGCCATTTCTCTGAAGATGTTAATGGCAACTAAGATGCAGTTTCACTTTCCTTCAGTAAACGAAATCTATGAATTACTATGTGGTTTTCTCTGTATATCACTGAATGCTCTACTGTGCGGGTTGCCTGACAGTAACAGACTTGTTACCCTATTTGTACCTTGGTAATGTACTGCTAAAAGGAATTAATAGCTTGCTGAGCAGAACTACTTTGCTGCTTTCTGTATGCTTTGCTGGCATTCATACTGTCCTGTACAATTTTCAGGCTTTAATATCAATTTTGCAAGTGTATCTGTCAAAAACAAATTCTACAACAGATATAATTTGTATTGCACCAATCTATGCAAATCTTTCATTGTTGCAGGTATGAATATTTTAAATTACGCAATGAGAAACGAAAAGGAATTCAATTTAATTTAGCCATGGGATCTCCAGTCAAGGATGTGTGGTTTTGTATGTACTCCAGCCCTTTTCACTGTTCTTGAGCAGAATTCTTAAAGTAGATATAAAAAGAAAAAATGTAATGCCTGTTGTATTCAAAGAAAATGAAGCTGGCACTTATGGACCCTGTGCTGTAGTAAACGCTTATCAGTGAACAGAACTTTTTTCTTTTAAATGAGTGAAAAATCCAGCTAATTTCCCTTACTACTCTAGAATAATTTATTAGGATTTTATTTTTGATAGCAATGTGGATCCCATAGTCTTTCCTTTGTGTTCAGACTTAGGTCCCTTTATATTCACATCAGAGACATCTATCTGGTCTCATTTGTACTACACTCATGAAACTTGAATGTACAGAAGTCCAGTTATTTGTGATTTTCCTAGATGAACTCCAGCACAAATACAAGCTTTTCTCCTTGAAACTAGAACCAAATTATTAACTACATAAATTTATTGCAATGACAAAAGCACAAAAATTAAATATCTAAAATGAAAAATCCCAAGTATATAGATCAAAAAGTTGTCAGAAAAATACGGCTGAGATTCCTAACGTGTTTGCAATAATAGAATACCAGAAATAATAAGCAAAATTTATGGAGCATAACTAACATGACGTAATCTATGCTACAGAGTTCTGTGACTCCTCCATATATAATTTAAAAACTTATTAGATAAAGCACAAGTGAAACATTGTATGCTCTGTGCTATGGTCGTTTCTCCTTCAGTATATTTTTTTTTATTTTAAGAACTGTATATACTGTTTTAAACATAATGCATGGGTTGCTTTTATTTATATGCCCTTCAGTGTGCTTATTGCTCCAACTATGTTGATTATCTTTTATATTATTTTTAAATTATTTTATTATTTATGACAAGCAGCTGCCAAATCTGCTTTCCTTTAGTGGGAAATTATAATAGATGTAAAACTGTAGAAAATTATTAATGCAATTTTTTTTTTTTTTTGGAAAATAAAATTTCAAAATAGCAGGTGGGCTAGTAAAAGCAGTGACTACATAATTATTTTTTTTATTTTTGTTCCCCAAAAGATGCACCCTACAAACCACTCGATACTTGAGATTTGATCAGCTAAGCTACCTAACAGTTGTATGTCTGAAGTACAGAGCATTCAATTTGGCCTCTACTCAGTATCTGCCACTTTCCTTTAGCTTTCACTTAATATGCATAAAGGAAATCTATGAAAATGTTTTCATTTTTCTAGATCACTTTAAGAAGCCTCTACAGTAAAAAAGCTTCCATGAAACATATTAAGTAAATCTCATTATGTAACTATTTGAGCAAAATAGCCTTTATTCTGTGTTTTTTCTTGGAAAAGCAAACAATAATACCAGGCACAGTACTGCTGTTTAATCTCCTCATGTGTTGAAGTACCTTCACCTGCCTGCTAGTATTTTAAAATAACGTATTTTGTTCAAAAAATTATGCCAGTAGTCACCAACTTTGCTAAACACACAGATGTTGTATACCTAGCAAAAATATTGTTTGACTGTTTTCAAATTTCAGAAGATACCTTTTAAAGTGTACTGTACTGGGCACTACACAATCATGTTGGTCACTTGTTGCTAAATAGAAAGGATGTAATCTGTCTCAAATGACAGGGAAACATGACAGATATGGATCCATGAACTAATATGATCAAATGCAAGAACTGATATTAATGCATGCCTGTAAGATAATCATGTTGATACTACAGGAATAAAACCTTCGAACTTCTCCACAGCAGTGAAAAAGCAACAGGAATAACAACTTGTGAATTGATGACAGCCTGAACCTTTGTTCTTATTTTATACAGAGCTTGCTTTTTTTTTTCCTTTGTGGCTTTGTTCCTGCATAAACTTTTAAAGAGCAAGCTATTTTACCTGCACATCAGAAATCCATACTGGCAAATAGAAATTTATTGGGTTTTTGGGTAGGCATATCCAAAACTAGAAGGGCTAATACTCGTGGAAAAAAGAACACCTCAAACCCCTACTGTTGAAAAGTTTAGAACATGAGAGGGAGAAAAATACACACAGAGAATACTTCCCATATCGAAACATTTCAAGGCATTTGAACACTATTCACTTGCTGCAGAGTTGCCCGTTCTAAAACCAGGATTGAATGAATTTTACTGAAGAAGACCCAGTAACCCAGTGATCCTCCAGACCTCTGCTTAAAGGTAGGTTTCTCAAAAAAAAATTCTTGTATCAAATCTTAACCCTTACTGTACAATTAATGTTAGGTATCGAAAAGGGTGCATACTGTGTGTGTGATCACAGCACTTTTTTTAAAGCTCATTAAAGAATATTTCTGTTTGATAGCATTTTTTGCTAGCAATATTTTTATAATGTAAAGGCTCCCATCACCGTGCAGCAAATTTGTGGGGTTTTTTGCTCTTATCTCATGTAGTGCACTTGATAAGGAGTACTACTGAATCTTCTGCATGCTGCATTACAAAGAAAACTGTCTTTCTCTAAGGCATTTTCTCTCCACTGCTTTCACATGAAATAAGGGCTCTTGTAGCTGAACGTATCTGACTGTATTAATACTCAAATAAAAACTGAAACCCTTCTACTTTACCTGAAGTAAAAATCCCTGAAAAGATTCTTGCCTTTCCAATTGTGTTCACTGAAATAAAGGTTAATATTGAACTGAACTTATCGTATTCTAGCATCACATGTTAAGTTCCAAATCTCTGCATGTGATCTATTTTCTTTTTTATTGTTGAAATTAGAGAATAGATAAAACGATGGCAATATTATGAAAAATATCACAGCAAAAGCATTTTACTTAAAGACAGTTAAACCTATTGCTTTCATGAGTAGGAAAAAAAACATGGTGCAAAGTGCTCGAGAGAGGGAAGGGACTAGCATCTGTTGAAAATTAACTACTTCAACATTAATTAACACATAATTTTCTACCTGATGAGATGGTGTTGTAAAAAGTATAAATTGAAGGCACAAGAGTAAGAAATGAGTCATCTTTGACTTACCGTATCAAAGACTATTGCTGTATTGCAGTCAGCATCCAAACACAGAGCATGAAGCTTCTCACAAATCAGAAAAAATATACAATCAATGAACAAATGAAATTCATTGTAAAAATAAAGGCCAGAGATTAGAGTATGTATCCAAGGGTCTGGTTAGTCACAGCTTTGACTAGCCTGCTACAGAGCTCTGCAAAACAAGTATACTGCAGCAGTGTGGCAAGCATAGGATTGCAATGCATGTCCCATATATTCAAGCATAATAGAAAACATGGTCTGGAGCTTATTCCATGTGGAAGTGGGGTTTGTTTTATGCAGGCAGAAAAAAGAAAGGTTCTTTTCCCACATAATAGAATTAGAAATGAAGATTTTTCTTGATTATTGTACACAATAATTCCCCAGGATATCAATTACATAAAGCAGGTGCCTCTGTCTCCTGTTTCCCAGATAAATGCCTGTAATCTCATTTCACAAATGATCCTATTTAGACAGGAGCCACCTATTGTGATGATATCATTTGCTCTAGTATCCATAAATGGGCAACTTCCTACAAAACGTCATGACTACTGACGACACAAATTTTTATAATATTGAGTGGGCAGGGTGGTTGATGGGGTCCCATCAATCTACAGCAGCTTCTTCTGATGTGATACCATGAATCCTGCATAATCACCTAAAAGACTGTAAGCGAAGAGAAGCATTAAACCTGTCTAGTGGAGCTCATTAAAAAAAAAACAAACAAAAACCCTACACCTAAAACTGGGAAAAAAAACCCCTAGAGAGGTAGTAAAGGCAGATAAAACATAATAACAGAGCAGTGGCACCTTTTCAAATGCCTTCGGCAATCTCAAGGATACTGGTAGATATGAACAAAATCACTCTCAGTTAAGAAGTGTAGCTGTCAGTTTCTTTTTAACAAACAATAAAAGACTGAATATCCTCTTTCCTTGCAAATGTAAAATATGCATTGACAGCAAAAAGGGCCAGTGCTTCAGTGATACACAAATTAGCCCACTCTTAGTGAATATGTTTTAGAATTAGCAGCTGCTTGTCACAGGAGCTTGGAATATGAACACTGTATCAAATTACCCTTAGACTGTTTGAAATCCAGGCTGCTAGACAGGCTTGCTTCATGCACTAGCTACATGGATTTAATTTCTTACATCAGTGTTTTCCTAAGAAAAATAATTCTGTTAAATATACGTATTTGGGAAATGTTATGATACTCACAGATAGCTGAAATTAGTTTCCATCTGCCTGGTTTAACGCAGAGATGTGAGGAGAGTTAAAGGTGATACACTGTTCACTTGCCTACCCACCCTTTCCCCAAGGGACTCAGTTGTGCCTAGAGGCTAAAGCAAATTGCTTAAGAACTTGTATTTAATATTTTTCCTAGCAGAAGTTGGTAAGAACTTCAGAAGAAGGTCCCCTGATTAAAAAAAATTACCTGAGGGCATTTTTCAATAGGATCTCCACAAATCTTGGTTTACTTACTCCTGCTTTGAACAGACTGAGCTGCATCTAAACAACATCTTAATACACGGGAAGAAACGCGTAACATTAGGATCCATCTGCATTAATGTTTGGAGAATGCTCACCAGAACACCAGTCAAGCTGGGGTTTCAGGGTGGCAAACTTTAAAGCTTAAAAGCAAAAACCCCGAGAGGACTTTATATACATTTCTACTGAAGTAGTTCTAGCAAAACAGAGTCTCCTTCTCGAAATCCAGCCCCTCTACTGTACATTTTAACACTTTGCCTTTATTTTATAGTTTCTTTGAACCAGAGACCACCCTCTTCTAAATTTCTGTATTACACATAGAGAGGGTCTCAAAGGCAAGGCAGTGCAAGTTTTAATAACAGTAGCAACTCTTTCAGAGTCAACTGCTACCAAAGTGACTCACTTCAGGTCTGGATAGGTTGAAAGCAAAATCTGAACGCAGCATCCATAGCTACAAGACACAGCACGCTGTCAAAGCAGAGAATTCAATGGGTTTTTTACAGGCACACTAAAGAGAAGAACTCCTTCCTCAGAGATTGAAAACGTTGAAGAAAACAACTTCACAGCACTGAACAACCATTTAGATATGAGGAGGTTCTTTCCTTCTCCCTCCCTCTCTCCCACCTGTGCTTGTCTTCAAGATAACACTAGCTGATCTCCCTAAATATGCTGTTTAGAAAAAGACAAAAGCACAGCTTTAACTCTGGATATCATAACCCCTTCATTTCAGTACTGGGTGGAAATAGAAAAGCATATACTCTGTGTGTCCAGATGGCATAAATATTTTCCTTGTGTTTCCATGACAAAAGATAAAGATAACACAAGAAACAGTTAGAAAGTAGAAGTGTGTGTGAGTGTAACTGAGATTGATGGTCCAGAAGTTTCTCTCTTGGCTAGATAAAAGCTGATGAAATGGAAATGAGGGGAAGAAAAAAAGACAGAAAATAGTTAAAAAGAAAATTAATCACTGCTTCATCAAATTCAGTCCTGCCTTGGGAAACACCAAATGTCAGATTTCCTTGTTAATGTACAAAGACTTTCAAGGCTGTTCTCAGGACGTAGTAGGAAAGTGTGTGCTTTCTTAAAACAATGTATTTTCCAGCATCGGACCCAAAGGATATTGCCACTCTTCCTTAACCTAGTTTTGAGCTTACCATGCACAGTGATGAACTTAGAGCTCATTCCCATGCAGAGGAGAATGTTAAACATAGTCCATGGAAGATGCCTCAATAGTTCTGATCTGTGCTTAAAGGCTTCTAAGCTTTATAAAACATAGTGCTAAAGAGAATGGATTATCATTTCCAACACTTCCTATTTGTTTAGGGAGATACTGTAAGAAAACACTCCAAGCATATTGCTGTCTGAGGAAGGGCCTGAAGGATTATACTGAAAGGATGAGTCACTCCAGTGAAAGCAAAGCCGTCGTACTTGGTCATGGGGAGATTGTCATAAGCCACAACATCTAATACTAAGCAAGTACAGTGGACATCTGATAAAACTGCAGACCACACAACAGAATATTCTACCCCTCTGAAGGTCTTTCCTTTATATTTGGGATCTTTGAAATACCCTGATATCCTAAAAAATAAGTCTAAATGTCCTTAAACCACCCTTGAAACTCTTAATGGTCTTCCTTTTGATTGGCTTGTTCTTTCTAGCATAACTGGAAACAAAATCTCTCCAGACATTATAGACAGCTGATAAATCTGCACGTATCTGGGCAGAGAATAAGCAGACTGGAGTTGAAACCTAAATTATAGAATACCAGTGAATTACTGAAACTCCATTCTGAAAGATAGGAGACAGAAGGATGCTACCTTCTAAAACACATACTGGTATTTTAATAGATAGTCTCTAAAGTAGAGACAAAACAAATTGCTTCAGTTAAATGAGTTTGTCTGCTGGTTTGTGTAGCAAGAAGCCCTGCCATCTCCAGTAAGTGTCATTGTAACTTACATTAATTAGTGGGGAAATACCAAACCAACAAAAAATTATGCTAAAAAAATTGTACAATGCTGTCCTTTTAAACTGCAAACACCTAACCAACAGTACAAAGGAGAAGTGAATTCTTACATGTTGTCTTTTCCTAGAAGTAGAGTAGGAAAACAGCTACTGCACATTGTCTGATGCTTCCTTTAATTGTATTACTTAGGCCACCCCATGTGCATATCGATTAACAAGATCACACTCACTAAGACAAGAAAAAGCCTTCTAAGAACTTGCACTTCCACTTGTTTCTATGGAAAACAAATAGGAAAATTAAGCAAGAGTCTTGGACAAGGAAATTTTTGTCTGCTATCCTTTGTAATGTTTGCAGCCAAGATCAAAAATGCTAAGGGCTAAAAGGTGTATCCTCATTCTTTTAGCCAGATGTACTTTTGTGTAAATCTCTTGAGGAGCTCAACTGAACTGATGGGATCCATTGGACAGACATGACTACAATAGGCATCACATTTCTGTACCTAAGAAAAGATTCTTCCTTAAACCCCTCTGAGATTCACCACTGTTGCTTTTCAACAGCACTATGGAAAACTCAAAGAGGGGGTTCAGCCTCATAAGGCCAAATGTAATTTGTCATAATAGAGCAATGTTGATGAAGAATAATGTGCAGTTTTTAATTACTCATCAAAATCCTATTTCGCAACAAAAAGCTAGAAATATCAATTGCAGGTATCACACCTAAGTAAATTCTTAATAATAATAATCACAATAAATTATTACTTAATGTGTAGAAGTCCTGTTCCCAAGCTCAATTTTATACCACTGGCTGCAATGCTGGTGTCCCAAAGAAAATACGAGTGTTCATTTGAATTTCACACTTCATTAGCAATACAGGAGTAAAAAAATCTACCAAATAAAAAATTACATGTTCTGATAGAAAACCACATAATTTTCATTTCCATATGAGTACAAAAATAACTGAGAGCAGAATTGTTTTTTTTAAAGTTAAGAAGGGCTTTGCTTTGCTTTTCAAAACCTGGTTGGCACAATTGTTGATTGATAAGGGTCAGCCGTGGTTTGCATCTAGTGACTCTTCTAAATAAAACAGAATTGTTTGGGAAATTGAAAGAAAAGGATAAAAAGTTCTGCCTGATTTCTTTCTGTCTGTGAAACTGCATTTTACTAAGTCATTTCCTTTTCAATGGAACTTCCCACTTCTTTGAAAGGCAGCTGCATTGAAACATTTATGGCCCTAAAGTCTGTACAAAATACTGTTTAATATAAGCAGGAACTAAATACTCTCCTCTACCATAGACCTTGATACTGTAGGATGCCTGGTAGATTTTCCAGAGGTCAGATGGTTGGTAGGGTTCATCCTCGTAGTCTAAAAACCTAATTCTTAGAGCATTTCAGATCAGGCAGAAGGAGATCTATAGAGAGAGTTTTCTTCATTGAAGATCAAAGTTATAAAATAGTACTAACATTGACCAGCCAAGCTATGGTATGGTCATAAAACTTTGACACAAAAAGAAGACGGTTCTTGCAGGTTAGGATGTCAGAAATTCTTCATATTTTGATAATATCAAAGTGTAAGATGCATCTGTGAGCAGGACAGCTTTGTGAACAATGATCCCTCACTCATTTGGAGGCAAGACTGCAAAAACATCTGGCTGCCTTTTAACGCAAGTGTTGAAGAACAGCTATAATGACAACAAAGAGGAAGACAATCCTGAAAGACCATATACAAATAGTAATACCAAAAAATATAGCACTAATGCCTTCTTTTAAAGACAATGAGTTTGCTTCAAAAATTGCACTTTTTTCTTCTTAACAACATCTCCAGAGAGCTTAAGTTAAAGGCTTTTAATATCCTCTCCTTTCTTTCTTTCTTTCTTTGTTTTCAGAGCTTCCAGCCATTTCTTTGCAGTAGCATTTTCAGAATGTACTCAAGAACTTGGTATTTCAAAATTATTATTGGAAATGAAAAAGAAACAGTAAACACCTGGTCTCCCTGTAGATGTGTGTAAGCTTAGAGCAGTTAAGAAGTTTCTCAACTTTGCCCTGTTTCATTTTAACAAACTTTAAAAAAGGGCCATCATTTTTACCAATTTTTCTCAAGTAACACTGCTTCAGAAATCACTGATCTGAGAATGTTAGTGTAGGCTTTCTGACCTTTTTTTTTAAGCAAAAATAGTTACCAGTGATCTGTGATAAATGACAGGCTTTAATTTTTCTATCTTTTTGTTTTCTGATCTATGTCCTGTGTCAAACACAATTCCTTCACTTGCAGTTCTATGTTTCTTGCCTTCACTTCCCCTTTTCCTCCTTCCCAATTTTCTAAGTTCAAATAGACAAAAAAGTGCTGTGAAAATAGACAAAAAAGTGATCATTTCCTATCTGTTTTTTTTATTTTACACATATCTGATGTCTTTGAAAGATGACACGTAGACTTTATGATAAAACTGAAAATGCTGTTCTAAAAAATCGTTCTAGAAACTACAGAAAAAGTAAAGAGGAAGGACTTGAAGATGACCGGAGTATAATCAGATTAAATATCATATCAAATCACCTGTTCTCCCTTGACAAACATTTGGGAAAGGGGGAGAGAGACATGTGACAGCAGCTGCAGATAGTTCAAAGGCTTTCAAAGGGTTTGGTGAGCCCAAAGGAGGCACCTCACACAGTGAGGCTCCAAGTCGAAGCACTGTCTGCAAGTCACAGCCATGAGAAAGAGCCTACAAGGTCTCAGTAGTATTTCTTGATTATTTGCTAAATATAGCAACACAGTCTAGATCCTCTGGTGCGTAAATAAAATTCTGCTTCTCCTATTCTGTGCTTTGTTCCTCCAGTATGCCAATATGGCTACTATGTAACCCCAATATTAACTGTGTCTTGTGCTGCAACAACTGAAGTACCAGAGTTTGGACCTTTTCAAGTTGAAACGTGGGTTTGACACCATGTTCAGGTTCTTGTGGCTGATACACAGTGATCAGAGAGGACAAGCTTTGTTCTGAAGGTGAAACAAAGTCAGATTCTGTAACCTCACATGTTGCCAAGAGACAGAACAGTCGTCTTCTGGCCATATCTCATCAGAGGCACTGGCACTAATCCATTTCCAGGCATCACAGCTCATAAACTCAGAACTATTATGGACTCGATAAAGTCAATCAATACATTAGTTAAGTGAGATGGAATGATTTAGCTCTTAAGGAAAAAAAAAATACAGGGCCCAGTGTTATTCAATGCTGGTTTTGAACATCCTGGAATAATGAATCCCAAGAAAACCATTTAGACAGACACACCTGTCTTGGCAAATTCACTTGAAATACGATCAGGAAAACAAAGTCTTTTTGTTTTGTTTAAATTGAGAGGACCTCAAAGCAAGGACTGCTTCTTTCTGTTTTACAACAGCTTCTTGAAGGGCTTTTTCCTGAGACCCTACTTCATACTGAGTATGTGTAAAAGCTCGACAAGAACCTGCATTTGTCCCTTACAAATTTGAAAAGTCAAACTCTAAAGTATCAATGTAGGACTGGCAAGTTTTTCAAAGGTGGAAAAACCTATAGCACTTAAATGACTTTTCCCCAGTGACAAATCTGAGCTAGATATAAAAACATACTATAGAGACAATGGGAGGAAATGGGATATACTGAATGCCACAATATGCATTAAGAACACATTTTGACACACATTCTCTTCAATCTTACATGCTAACATAAAGTAATAAAGGTAAACAGATGCATGTACACACATCCAAATAAACAATATTGTATGTTGACTTACCACAGTCTTTATGAGGCCTATTTTAGAAACTAATTGAATCTGTCTTTTATTTTAGAAACTAAATAAATTTTATTTAATGCTTCCTTTTTGAAGAAAAAATATCCACAACATGGGTTAGGGAAACTGCATCTTTGTAATAAAAAAAACCACCAAACCCTGAATACTTTAATGAAATTATATACAATACTCAATATTGCAATTAGAGCAGTTTTCAATACTCAAATATATAATAATTTCATGTAATAGGAGTTAGATCTTCTCCCTCCTCTATCAGCCTACATTTTCATTTCAGAGAACCTCGCTCATATCCCAGAGGAAAGTTCCCAAGCTGACATGTACTACAAATTCTAATTTTAATTTTTTTTAGCTTGAATAGATCCAGAGGATTCTAGCATAAGCTATGGCAGTGAAAATGTGCAGTGAAATTACTGGTTAGCCTGACTACTAAAAATAGTTATTTCAGCCATAGCAAACAACATAGTAGAAATATTCTTTCAGTAGATTATGTCTATTAAGTTTTATGTTTCTTGCAGAAAGACGATGTGAGCAAGACTACTCATTAACACTGGAATGCAGGAAGAAGTAAAATCCTCTAGCAACAGTTCGAGAAAGCATATTACAGTACATCTGTGAACCTGGTTTTCTCTGGGTGACTGAGGCAAGAAAATGACATGACAAAGATGCACATATCCCCGATAGATTACTTAACCCTCGCAGTGTGCAAAGGAAAAACATCAGCAATAACAGGAATATTCGCAGTGGCACCCTTCGATGCTTTCATCATTTAGATTTGACCTCAGTGAGAAACTTGGCAAATGACTTTTGTTCCCATGTTTCTAGTCTTTGATGAAAGGACAGTAACACCCCTGCATCAACCCTTCATTGTGATTGCCCAGTGCGCACCCACAAATGTTTGATATCCAGGATTTTGCAGTCTAGAACTGAAGCACACTGGAAAAGCTGATATGTGTAGAAGTCACTATGGTTACTGCCTACACTTTCTTTGCCTCCAATAAGATCTTTCATTTCCATAAGCATTAAAATTCACCAAATGCACCAAAATTATTCAGACAAAAAAAAGTAATCTCTTTGGTTTATAAGCCTTTTAGCTCTGTTGCTTTTATCTTTCTTAGTATAGACTCTGAGCTGAGGCATATTATTCCACATCTGAACATAAGAAAAAGTATTGCAGGAGAAACCTTGTGGTGGAAGTGCTTTGCAGACCCCCACCTTCAGCAGTGTGTGTGGAACAGCTGTCTGCTCTTGGCCACTGCAAAGCCAAAACCCAGAAAATGCTGTACAGGATGCCAGACAAAAGGCACTAGCTGGAGATTTAGCAAGCCAAATTCAGATGATTATGCTTAGTATTACTGTAAATCTTTCCAATACTAAGAAAATTAAAAGTTCATCTTCTGTGGTTAGATTCCCTATCTATTGTAATAAGAAAAAGCTCTATGTAAAACTATTTTTTTGTTGTTTTTCTTTATCTTACAGTAATCAGCATGATTCTTTCTTTCAGAATTCTTATATAAATGTCAGTCTGGCTAGAGCCTGTAATATTTCCTGATCTCACTGTCATTCAGTATACCAAGTTCTTTAAAATTGTATCTGGTGGCTGTGTCCTCAACAGTCATTTAAAACATTTCTTAGTTTTATCCTTTTACTTCAGGTAGCTTTTTACTTAATTTCCTTCCAGCACACTGGACGATTTTGCTCCCTGCTATTGCCTGTTATTTTGAAAACCTGCCTGAGCCACCATAGTCAGTTCTCCTACATACAAGTAGCCTTTTTTTTGTCTTTTCACTTCTATGCCTCCTTATAGCTAGTTGCTTTTAGTGTGACATATTTGACAGATCAATATATTCTTTAACAGTTCAGTTACTTCCCTTTATTTTACCTATATGTGATTTTGCTGATGTTCCCTTTAGGTGACAGTTCTTAATATTACTCTTCAATACACTCAGTGAGGTCCTTTCACTGACAACCTTTTTTCCCTTTTAAAGAAAGAGCAGAGTGCTCACTGCATACAGGACATGCAGGTAAAATACTTGACATCTTCAGCAGGAATTACACCAAATTGAGCTGTGGTTTGTAGAGAAGCTGCACCATCAGAGGCTCGTTCCTGCTGCTGAGGTAGCATATATTGTCCCCTTGACACCCAAACCTACATAATCTCTTCTAGCATTGCCAGCCCCAAGGACTCAAACAACACCCCCAATACTCACAGATGGAGCTTTCCCAAAATCATAAACACTTTCTTGAAAGATAGATATGCAAATTGCCCTTGACACTTCAGACCAGATGTCCAACCTGTAAGAACTCAGAATACTGCCTATCACAACATTAGTTTCTTAAACCAGACTGAAAAATAAAGCTTTTCCCTGTAAAAGCTTTTCCCTCACTTTCATAACAAATTCTTGCTAATGTATTAAATGTCACACAAAACAACAAATCAGCAGTGGTCACTTTTTCATGTATCATTTCCATGTATGGCACCTAGATACACTAAAAGAGGAGAAAAGTACTTCCTAGAAGTTCAAAGGATTCAGCTGTTGGCTTAAAATAGTCAGCAATTTCTATGTAAGTCATAGAAAATATTGAACAATTCTCTGCTCAAAATTTTTTCAGTGTAAATGATAAGGTTATGAAGGCTTTCCTTCTGATGATGTCTTAGTTAATGCACATGCATCCAGGTTTTGACAAAAATAGAAGCAGTTTAGTGGGAGCTTATAAAACTTGTGTAACTGTGGAAGGAAAGTACACCAAAAGGCTGATATTTATTGGTAGAGTGCTACTCTGAATTTTAAGCTGTTTTCTGTTATGCTTGCCTACTTACTTGTGTTCCTGTCTTATTTCCTGGGAGAAATGCCAAAAAAATTAAGTGACCTCCGTATACTAACTATTAAGTATGTCACATCATGGTACTTAAAATATGTTACAACCTGGTTGGCACAGGAACATATTTTGTTCTGTTTGGGAACACATATACCCAGTACAATGAAAATTCACAGCCCCAGCTTCTTGGGAACAAAGAAGTCAGTTCTAAATATGGCTTTAGATAGGGGTTCAGCTGCAGCATTACAAGCTATGGCAGAGTATCTTAACCCACAAACAAGATAACTGATAATGAGACAATATTTAAAACAAGCACAGATCTTGCTCAGATTAAATTAATCCAAGTTGGGGATCAAATGACCTGTAAAGCTACAAATTATTCTTTAGAAATCATTCCAAGCTGCAAACACATTGAAGACATGCCCTGACTTTACCTAAAGCACAAACAAATACAGTGCGAATTCACAATCACAGTGACTGAGTACACAGTATAAAGAAAACACAGCTATAAAAAAGTCACTATTTCACAGAACGTAGCTGGCAAATAGATTTAAGGAGAAAATGAAGATGCTGAGGAACAAGTGACTTCTGTAGGCCTGGAAGATGCCAAGACACAAAGTGAGCTGCAAGGGGTGAACAGGAAGAGGGACCAGAGAAAGCCTGCAAGAAAATAGCTAGGGATGGGAGCAGGGATAAAAGTCTGTGCTGTAAATAGGGAGGTCTGCCCTGCAGCCTATTCTGCCATCCCCACGTCTGCAAGACAGGCAGAGGAGGGTTTGTCATTGCCACACACAGCCAAGCTTGAGCCGGGCACTTGCTTGGCTGCAGGGCTCTGCCGAGCAGCCTTCCAGGAGCAGCACTGCACCTTTGAGACGCTGCTTTAGCCAGCGCCACTGTAACGCAAGTGGACGGCTCCATCTAGAGGCAAATATCCCCTGAGCTGCTGAAATGGTATCATTGCGACTGAAATATCTCTTTCTCCTCAAGTTAGAATCTACTCAAAATAGCGCTCCGAGCTGCTGTCCTCTTGGCAGGGGTGTCCAGCAGGAAGGAGCAAGCTCCATCCACCTCACCTTCTGCAAAGGCTGAGCAGCTGAAAATAAAGCCAAGCTTTCCCTCAAATCCACCTCTCAGTTTGAATGGTCTCCCACACCAAGCCTGCCAGATCGATTCTGTGGCATCCATCAAATGACACAGATTGAAGGCTTACTCTCATTCTGAGGGCAAGAATGGGTCCCACAGGCAAAGGGTTCCTGCATTCCTTTATTACTTGTGTCTCATAAGAAATACAGTGTTTCCCACTAATATCTTGATAAGCACATCTATATTCAGTATAAAACAGAGCACCAGCAGTTAATATGAAGTTAAAGAAATGTCTCGAAAAATAATGAGATTATCAAAGAGAATGTTTATAATCCTTTATGTTGCAAAAGCCTTCTCTATTGAACAAAGATCAAGCTATTCTTTTCTGTCCATCAATTAACAAATATCTCCAACCTCATACTGATAAGGAGCCCAGGAGCACCAAATCACACACTTTAAAAATACAAGCAAGTCTAACTTCATCCTCCCCATTGCTGGGGTATGGACTCTGTGCCAAGCTATTCTCACTGAAGAGCTCCTCTTCTGCACTAATCAAGAAAAAAAAAAAAAAAAGCCCTTGAGTAGATGTCTCTGAAAGCCCTTTTCTCCCAGTCACAAGCCAAAACATGTATTGTACTGTAATTTTGAAAGTTTAATTTCACTGTAGCTTACTGTACTCCTAAAAGGGCTTTTTCAAATAGGCAGCAACCAGTTATATGAATATAATTTTTCCTGTTCACTGTTTTCAGGCTTGTGGGGTATGTATCACCAAATATGCACTTTTTATAAATCAGTATGTTTAGATTCAGACAAGCTGTGTATCTGAGCAACCGCACAGCAAGGAGCGACTGCTGTCTATGCATTACATTTTCTCAGATTACTCATTTATTATACAATAGTGTCCTAAATTTTACCCATCACTTTATTCTGGTGTTAGTGAGGAAGAAAATTTGGATTCAAACTAGTTTACCTTATCCATAATGATGCAAGTTAGGTATAAGTAGTTAAGATTAAAACTGGTGAGCTGATTATTGCAAGCAAGACACATGGGGGAGTGAGGGGAGAGAAAAACATAATGTTCCTTTTCCTATAAAAATTAATTGCACAAATGTCTGCTCATTTATTAACCTATTATTTTTCTGTGTTTTACTCATTTTAGATGTATTTTTGCAATAAGAATAAAAATATAAATTAACAAATGCAGAGGCAATATATTTTACAGATCTAAATTAGGTTTTGAGTTTCTTTTAAGGGTATGTATTTCATGAAGCATTGTTTATTTTACAGGATTCATTGCTGAAAACAAAACTAGCAAACTACACAGTCATTTCTTCCCTGACTTCTTCCTACTTCAGGAATTCAGATCCAGTTTGCTGTTACTCAAAACGAAATTACTTGCAGCAATGACTCATATTTTTGTGGTAGCAAAGAATATAAGATGTATGCCTATTTATGTAGCGTATGCATAATAGCACATTGGAAGTTTTTTAAGGTCTCTTCTAAGAGAAGTGCAAGAGCATGGATGGAGAAAAAGCTCATTGGAGTCAAAGGAGGACCCCACTGGACTCTCACATATGTTTGCAAATACATACATGTACAATGACACTGAATATGAGCAAACATCTATGGGAAGAGTTGAATATCAATCAAATGAAAACATCAGAGCTAACCTCCAAGAGGCTCTAGTGATTAGCAATCACATGCTCAAAGACATTCCCACCTTGCAAGCTCAGCTTCGTCCCTTGGCTTCAGACCCAGAACAGACCAGTCCTCAAGCGAGTCCTGCCTCTTTGCGGTGTTTGGCTTTGCAGTGTCCAGCACTGATTTAAATCAATGTCTCAAAAAACAGTGTCCTAGGTGGTCACAGAAACTGCACAATTAGTGTACCTCTGAAACACATGCCACAGCCCCAGGCTTTACCTGGGTGGTCCAAAACAGAAGAAAATACAGGTGAGAGATGGACCTCAGACTTCCATTATTGCAATAAGATTTTGGAGGCAGTCTTTTTATGAAAACATGAATTAATCTAAATGGATAAAAGAGAAGAACACCTTAGGTCAAGATACAATGCTCAGAAAGGTGAATAAAATATGGAGGGCAAAGTAGCATGCTGAGAAAGATGGAGAAGAGGGCCTGTTATGGTATAGGTTAAAGAAGTGCATAGGGCAGAGATTGTTGACAAAAATTTAACATAGCCCTCTCTGTGTGTCGGCAACCCATATGACACACAAAATCCTAACAATTTTTTGTATTTGGAATGGCTTAACCCTCTCTTGCTCTACCTGAAAATGGTGCAATATACGAGCAGTGACTTCCGGAGACTGAACTACAGAAGTATCCATGAGTGTGATGCCAAAACTTCAAATGTCGAAATCAGAACAAGACTGAGACTATTTCAGTCATTGTAGATCAATGTTCCTGGTCTAAATTAGTCAGCTGCCTGTTATGCAAGATCATCCTCCCTGCTAGTCATTCTCACAGGGTATTTACAGAACACTACATGGGAATGGTGAGAATCTGAGTGAAGGTACTACCAGGAGGAGGCTACTTAAAAAAGAATATACCGCATACATTTTCAGGCAGACATTTAAGTAGACATTTCTATAAAGCATTTGCTTTTCCCCTTTGCATTATATATGCACACATACGTACATACATGTATGCACACATGCATACACCATGTTTTCATGTCATTGCAGGTAATGTGGGAAGGAAGGCATACATAAATACGTTTAAAAAAATTCTTCTAGAGCATGAAATACTTCTGCTACTTCTGGATAGCACAGGCTTGTTTGGAAATAGCTTTCAAAATGCAGCCTTTGGAGAAAAGTATTTCACAAATCAAAGTGATTCTCTCAAAGCTTGTTTTGCCATGATAGCATTTACTGGAGTAGGAGGAACAGGAAAATTTTGTTTTATATCATCCCAGTGGATTCGAATCTTCCCTTTTCCGGATGTTTGATTCAGTGTCCTGAATTAGTTGTAAAACATCTTGTTAAAAAGTACAATGCACACAAGATATTTCAGCACAATGATCAGCTGCTCTTCTCCTTCCTTTCTATCTTATGCTCTCATTTCCTTACCCTCACTGGTTGGGGTTGCAATATAGTTTCATCTGTATGAGATAATTTCTGCCTGTTTAACTAATGCTAAAAGACTCCTTTTTGGAAAAATACAGAAAAGTGAAGTGATCATAAGGTGGACTAGCTAAAAAAAATCTCACTGAATAGCCTTTTGCTGTTTGTATCATATGACAGGATTGCTCTGTGTGCAGTTATCTCAGTTGCTATTCTATGAATACGGTCAAAAAGAAGGCGGGGGAAAAAGTCAAGTAATGTTCCAATTTTTGACTATTATTTTTACTGTATGTTTTCATTTTTGTTTCTTAAGAGGTATAGCACATGAATTAAAAGAAGCCTGATTCATTTTGTTAACACAGAATACAACCCAATCTGCACAGATTCAGGGTCCATCTTATTTGCTGAAGCTGGGGATAGAGACCCAGAATTGTTGAACCAAGCCAAGAGTTAGGCTACTTTTGTTCGATAAATAGCATTTTTTCAATAGCACTTGACCAAAAATGCAGGAGCTTCAGCAAAGCCCGCCAAACTCCAAATGGACTGTCTGATGATTTGGCACAACTTGAGATAGTGCTGAAAGCAAGTACAGCCAAATTAGTACTTGCATTCAGTTAAAATGAAATGGACTATAATATAAATAGATCAAAATTGGGCCCAGATCCTGCAATTCACTATGCAGGCAGACTGTCAAGTGCAGAATCAGCACTTTGGTGAGCAGAAATCTAATGAGGAAAAGCTCTAAAATGCCGGAAAGAATTATTAGAAGAAAAACTATTTAAATCCTCCACATAACTAGAAACACTTGCTAAATACCACAGATTTTAAGAAACTAGTTAAGATCAATACTTTGAACCTGTAAATGATTCTTTAAATGTAGTGAAAAGAATTTCATGCAACAATGTGTCAAGCCGGTTTGGAAAAAGCGCTAAAAAAACCTTGATGACTGTGTTTACCCACAGCAGAGCAAGTGCATAATCAGTTTAACCAGTCCTGAGCACACCACAAGCGACACAGATTTTGGAAGAAGATTAAGATGAGAGAGAAGGAGTGAAAGGTTAAACATACAAATCCCAAAAAGAAAGGACTCTTTAAATGCTGGGCTTTTATGAGAATTGCAGCCTACAGTGCAGTTCCTCTGCTTCATGTTTGCTCTGAATTAGAAATAAATAAATAAATAAAGAGAAGCAGTTTAGTATTCCTAAAGAACCAGTTTTATAGAGAATTCTATTTACATTAGCATGATAGATTGCATCACGTTATATAAATAAAACCTTATGCTGTGACACAAGGATCTGCTAGGAAAGTCAGAAATTCGATAGACAGAAAGGCTGTGAAAAATCTGCAAACCTGAACACCGAGGAGAAAAATGAAACAAAGGAAACAGAACATGTTTCTAGACACTTTATGGATAAAAATAAGTACAAATAATAAAGGAACAACAACAACAACAACAGAAAGCCTTACCATGATGTTTGCACAACTGTGTGTCTGTAGCCCATGCTATAAATGTGGATACCTTCTATTTCCATCAACTCAGCCCCTCTAGTGGTCAGTACCTGAAGATCTTGCCTTCATGAGGGACAGGATCTATCCGTATGTACCATTTGCTGTTGCTCCTGTATCTTGACAGATATTTTTTTCTTAATTGTGTAATTTTTTTTTGGAGCTATAACTTGTCACTTTTTATTAGCATTTTTGTCAGTGCTGCTGCTACGTGCATACATTTAATTGCTAAGCAACAAAGGGTAAGCTCTGCACAGCACATTCTATTACTGCATTCCCTGTGCCATGCATTGTTACTAATGCACTTATATAACAGGAAATGCAAGAAAAAAAAAAAAAAAAAAGGGTAAAAATATTTATTTCTGTTTCCATAGCATCTGGAAACCACAATCTGAAATCATGCTCCATCGTGTTAGCCACCAGGAAGAGAGCTAACAGCTGAAGATGAGGGCAAGTGGACTGATGGAAAGTGGACAAAATGTAAAAGCAGAGATGAGTTCAGTGTTTCCAAAGAAGAATAAGCTAAGTCTAAAGCTCAGAGGTGACTACCCACCTACAGCTAATCATGATTCTCAGACATTAGGGAACTATCACTGTGGCTAAAATACTCGAGGCTTTTGCAAGTGTGGTGGCCTCAACGCGGCAAGCATTACCAGTTTTCAAAAGTTTATCAGTTTGAAAGAGATACATCTACATCGAATCAAGAAATACTCTCTCTTTCTCATTCTCTTTAAGTTGTAGAAAAAACAGGGCAGGCAGTATTTTCTCACCAAATGTTACAGTTCACTGTCTGCTCTTCATATCGAAATGTGTATTTGCTCCTGTCATTGAAGGCTGCTGTCTCCAAAATCTGAGTTCAGCATTAACAAGGACTACTTGAGTCTATCACACAGGGACTGCAACTCTATCTTTCCTTTGTTGAAGTGCAGGTGTGTTTACCAGAGTTGTCTTTATGCCTGAGATGTACAAGGACAGTGGTCCTTCCTTGCTCTTGGTGTGATTACCAGACACTTTGCAGTCAGCACTGCATTTCTAGGTAGTGCCATTTCTGCACTGTTCATCGAGAAGAGCTGCTTGGAAAACGAAGCCATGATTGTGTAGGTGTACAAACTTCACAACCACATACAACTATTTTTATTTCTGCAGTTAGATTCAGGTATTGGCCCTGACTCTCTCTGTGTCTCTTTGGCATTTCCAAAGTAGCCCAAATGGAGCAAAGAACTAGATGGGGAGACCTGGTAAAATCCTCCCAAACTTTACTTCAGGATACTATATACCAGGAATTATAGCAGGTATACTTTAAGACAGGCTTCTAGACTATTAGCCTCAGAGATCAAGAGGAGTGCTAGGAAAAGAGATAGTTACTTTTGAATTATGAACAGTCATGTGCACAGTCCTGCCCAATAGCATTAGTAGTTCCTCTGGGTTCCAATATTTTTACAAAGAAACTGAAATTCCCTAATAGCTAATGTGTCCTGTCTCTTTTGGTGGGACTGAAACAAGGGCTGTGGTTATGTTCTGGGCACAACATCCTTTATACTCCTATGGGAAGGCCAAGCAGAATTGTTCGGAATGAACCACAGCAGGAGACCACAAAGAACATTATCAAATTCCTAAACTAATTAAGTACATCAGTACTTAATCATACAAAGTGCTTCTGCATTAAGCTACTCAACACATTAATTACTTAACCCCTGAAATATCATTGTGAAGATATGCTTTTTATTGCTCTTTCATAGGAGAGGAGTTGGAAGCTTGGAGAGGCTATATATTTCCAAGAACTACAGTCAAATCCTTCCACATATAGACCTTGCTGGAAACCCTAGGTAAGGACAGCTGTGACAAGTCCTGCTCCAGCAGAGCATTCCTAGCTCAGAATCACAGACTATTCTCATTTGGAAGGGACCCACAAGGACCATCGAGTCCAACTCTTAAGTGAATGGCCCATACAGGGATTGAACCCACAGCCTTGGAGTTATTAGCACCGGGCTCTAACCAACTGAGCTAATCCCAGTTCACATTCTGTAGTGTCTTGAACCAGAACAGATGCCAGGGAACCACCTGCCAACTGGGAGACCCTGTTCTTGCCTCCTGGGTGACTTTGTGAGATAAATACAGAAGAAGATTATAGACCTTCTAGCCACTAGAAAGAGCTCAGTGATTTCCTTAGGACCCAGAGTCCTACAACATCTCAGCTAAGGATTCAACAGAAGGTAGCACAGAAAACAAGTCTCACATCACTGGCTTCTAAGATAGAAATTTTAAAAGCCCATCAAATGAGGTAAATTAATGGCATATTACATTATACTTGTATGTTAATAAGAGTAAGAATTTAATCTTTTTCCTACCATATAACTTTCTAGCATTCAAAAACTCCTAAATGAATAGGTGTGCTTCTACATTTCTTAACACATAGCTCATTTCTGGATCCTCGCATTGAACATTAATATTTTCTTCTGCTTAGCTCAGGACAGCAGAATGACCTTTTTTGACGGGATTTTCCCTAAACATCAGTCTGAATACCAAACACATCTGGGCCTAGCATAGCCTTCTTGAAGTCATTTACACAAACTCATAAAACTTTCTGGGTTCAACTCTTAGTGATGACTCCAGTGTGACTGTGAAGCATTAGATACACAACACAGTCTCTGAACGTGAGCTGCAATGACAACATGTGCAATACAGCCAGTAGGGAGGGAAAAGAAAGGCTACATATTACCATCTTAATGGTCACACATTTTACAGAACAATTTTTATAATTGCCCTTTCATGCCTCCAAAGAAGAATTGCAGGCATAATCTGTTTGGCTTCAAGGAGGAAAGTATACAGGCTATGTGCAAAGTATACAGGTTCTTAGTTACAAGCTTGTGTTTAATAACTCCTTTAACTTTTGGTCAGCTCTGTATTGGTCACACAGTTGGACTAGGTGATCATTGTAGGTCCCTTTCAATTAAAATAATCTATTCTTCTGTTCCATTCCATTCCATTCCACTCCAGTCCATTCCACAGTGTTGGTCACAGCAGCCACAGACCCCAGGGCAGGCAGGGTGGTGCCCAGTCCAGCTGGGGGCTTGACATCTGCAGCAGCTGGGGACTAATGGCATTCGAAAAAGGAAATTTTTTTCCCTACACAGCCCCATTAAAGAGTACATCTACTTATAATAAAAATGAAAGGGGTAGTAAGCCTGCACTTTGCAGACTCTTAGCACTCTTTTATCAAAAAAAGCACTCACAGCAGCAGTAGTCTCTGTTCATGCTTCCCAGATCATGAGGGTTAATGGGGTCACCCTTCTAAACGAGGTGGCAAGACAAGCCTTACTGGACTCAGAAAACAATCTTTTCCTGAAAATAATAAAACTGGATAGATTTCTCTCTTTTAGAAAGGTATTTTTCATGGACTGGATCCATCTTGCATAGACCACCAGAAACAGGATAATCTTCAGCCCATACTAAGCTAAATATATATGTGTTCCTAACTCAAAACAACTTTAAAGATGTGTCACAGAAGACTGAGTCCAAGCCAAAATAGAACTGTGGATTAAAAAGATATTTTCAAAAGGTGTGTGTGTAAAAGGCTCAAAGATACTTCTCAGTTCAGGAAACAAAGCTTGCATTCTGGTTGCTTTTTTCCTTTGCAGAGAGATCATTCAACACAAGCCAAAACTAAACATTCACTGAGAACATAAGGAGCACCCAATGGGGTCCTTCCTCAATTGCAGTGCTTTAGGCATATTTAATATCAACAGTTTCCAGGTTTTTTTCTGACCTATTATTTTCACTTCTTCTATATCCACCATTTTTGTGAGGTTTGTCTTTAACCCAATCTGCTAACACTTGTAATTAGTATGCCCACCACTGTGGAGACACAATTTTATCCAGCAGCCAAATAAGGAGCTGAGTAGTAGCTGTGAACTTTATTGTTGCAATATTAATAATTTAAACCTTCTATAAAACAGTTTGTTAGGGATGGGCACGAGGAAGTGAAACATTATAGGGCTTTCCGTAATTTAGTACCTCAGAGAGATGAACAGTAGGGCACATCTTCAAGCACTTGTCTCCAAATCAATGCTTCCTTGCTTGTAAGGCAGAGGCAGGAAATTTTTTATTCACAAGATTTCAAAAATGGCCAAATGCAGCTCAAATGACAAAACTTTTAGAATATGTACTGTACTTAAGCTTTGAACCTGATAGAATGTGTTAAGATTTACACATCAGAAAAAAAGGGATCTTCAGCTTCTAAAGTAGTGAGGTGCAGTCAATCTCTACTGTATTCTAAATTTTGCTCTCATTATAGTAACTGAAAAATTCTTCTCAATACCAAACATTTCCATCAGTTCAAAGTGGGGTGGAAGTGGGGGACATCCCACAAAATCTGCATCAATAATCTGGGGGTGAGGGGACAAGAGTAAAATTCTAGGAATGATTCAAATCTTAGACTAATATCTCTCTGCATGGATGCAACAAATATGTGATATAATTTTATCATTCTGTAGAAAGAGCTTTTTGACATATGTCAGTGAAAGAGGTCTTTGTCTGCTGGTTTCATTTGCTCATGCCAACAAGAACAAAACACCAAAACAGAAAAATACTGATTTTCAGTGGTCTTTATTAAGATAGCTGTATTTGCACATCCAGGACCAAACTGAAAGGTTCTCATCTACATTTTCCAAAGGAAAAAAGATGGGAAGATGTAAGTGTTAAGACTGTTTTGAATGTAGAACTCTATTGTCTGTAGCTGTTGCCATCTACCAGCTCTTATGTTCATGCCAGACATTTGGTAAATTTGTTTATGTCTTTGTTTAGTCCAAATTAGTTCTGCAGGGGATAAAAGACAGGAGATCTTTTGGAGAAAAAGTAATAATTTGAAACTTTCAGATATTGAAAACCAGACTGATTT
The DNA here is from genome assembly GCA_014706295.1 of Lycocorax pyrrhopterus obiensis. Taxonomy (NCBI): domain Eukaryota; kingdom Metazoa; phylum Chordata; class Aves; order Passeriformes; family Paradisaeidae; genus Lycocorax; species Lycocorax pyrrhopterus. The sequence goes on from JACSVZ010000004.1 coordinate 90,943,276, forward strand.
TCTTCAGAAAGAATACTCACTAGGCTGAAGAAGGCCATCACTCATTTTCTAAAATAATGAAGGCATGGGATGAGGTGTACTTTGATTTCCTGATTATAATAAAAGTGGGAATAGTATTTTACTGTATGTAATGTGAAGAAGAAAACAGTGATGTTCTACTGGCATGCAAAGAAAGTGTATCTGAAATAGCACTGTATTATGTACAACAGAAAATTAAGTATAGCAGGATTATGCAATATGCTGCCCCTCACCAACACTGGTAAACATCAAATGTTTTCATAAATGGAACAATAGCATCCATTATGTTGTCTCAGAATATATATGCTTCATAATTAACATTATTAGAAGAGGAAACGTCTGTTCTGTAAAAGCAGAGCAGTTAAGTGATGCTCATAATCCCTACCATGCAGTCCATTAACCTCAGAAATTTTAAGTAGCTTCGTAGTCATCCATGGCATTTCAGATTTCTCACAGCTTCAAATCTGTGGGCAGCTTCACAAGCTTTTTGTAAAGTTTCTCATGACTAGGACATCTGTAAAATTCCCTCCAGACCTTTCTTCAATTCATCTTGTTTTAAGCAGTCAGTACTTGACATAACTGAATAAGGATAAAGGTACATCCCTAAAAACACGTTCTACTGAACGCAGTATCTTTTTTTAAAAGACTTATTGGTAATTTTACGTGCTATAAGATATTAAAAGCATTCTGTTTCTTAATCTTACCTTTTTCTTCTCATTTCAATGAGAGTTTTTGACAAGCAGCATTCCCAGATGAGACTCATAGTAAGGAGTCAAAATAATCAGATATCAATCTTCTGCCTTTTACGAACTAATCCACCATTCAACACAGGTGTCCTCACTATGTACGTGAAACAAATCATTTATTTTAGTCAGATGAAAAATTGCAACACTGCCTAACGTTGCTTAGAGACAACTGACAAATTTTCTTCCTAGATGTGTGCTTGAGAAATACAAAAGGGTAGAACTGGGATGTGAAATTTTGGCATAGTGTTTTTTTGTTAATTCCTTTAGTCCACAGAGGGAAGAAATTGGTTCACCTTTGTTAATTCTGATCTCATTAAACTGGCCTTCTTTTTCTACAAGGAATTGATTCAGCACTCAAGGCAATAATAACAACACCTTTAAGCTACCCCTCACAAACGTTCTTGTAGTCCTGACTCCTTGACAAAAATACTTCTGTACTTCTGATATATGAGATGGGCCTAGCTGAAGAAACATATGAGGATTATGTTAGAGAAATTCAGAGATCTGCCTGCAGAGAAGAGAATGTCATCTCTTCTCTGGCTGGCAGAACTAAATAATGTTGCACTTCGTAATGTAAGATAGTATGAAAAAGATATTTAGATATTCAGAGCATGCTAATGTCTGAAAAAAACAGATACACAATACACTGGATATTATATTTCAGGGCATCCATTCAATTGTTTCAGTGCTAGAGGAGAAGAAGCGATATACGCACCCTCTCAGAAGTCAAATCCTACCTATCTAACTTGCAATTCACCTTGTGTGATGAAGAATCTAGATGTAGAGCTTCCAAATGGCACATGGATGGAAAACTTTAGCTGCTCAGGATTATCCATAAAAAGACCCATGTCTGAGCTGCTGAGTTGGTTTGGGGGTTTGAATCTAAGGCTTCAAATTACAGAAGTTTTAAGGAGTACATGTATTTGCAGTCTTACGAGCAGGGAGGAAAAAAAATCAACCAGATTTGTGATCTGAATACAAGGAAAAGATAGTTGCTTTAGATCTTGTGTTGTACTGCACAACCAAATTTGCTAAACTCAAACTAAATTTTCACTGTCTCATTGGTATCAGGGCAGTTCTGATTTCCCAGCTCCTGGTTGACCTGGTGACCACAGGCAGCAATCATACTGAATGGCTTGTGTGCTTCAATACTGCCATGCCAAGCCCTGCTATGCCAGCATGAAACTCCTTTTGGCCTCACAGATTTCCTACTCTATGTATTGGCCCAAGTTTAAGCCCACTTTTTGGCAGAGCAGTACCCTAAGTCTCCAGGGATTTCCAGAAAAGGACTCTCTGGAAGCTGATCAAGCTGCTGTGTCCCCGGCAGCGCGGCAGAGCCCATGGAGCCCCCAGAAGGCCAGGAGAAGGCTGCAGCACCCCCTCCGCTTCCTGCAGCTCCCACAGGCGCCTCAGCTCCGCTCCACAGCCCACGGGGACGCTCTGAGTCACAGCTCACAACGTAAAAGCTCCATCTGCAAGAAGGTTCCTTCTCTGCAAGCAATGGGAGTTGATACTCTGACTAGGGGAATAAAAAGACAGAATGTGGCATTCATCTGAAGAATGATGCTGTACCAATGTCCCACATCCTCAGTCAACTCGACGGTTGATTTAAACTTGTCCAAATGGGGGGTGGAAATTTGTATTTGCTTGACATGCAAGAGAAAACACTTCAATTTAAAGATAAATAACATAGATAAAAACTTCTTTCTTTTTTTTTCTTTTTTTTTTTTTATGTATACCAGTGCTCTCTATGAGTCACTTTTTTTTTTCCCCAAAGAGAACTGTAAACTAACTAAACACTAAGTATACGTTTGGTAAAACAGAATATCCAAATTTGTTAGATACACATTCTAAAGGTCATGTTCTGTAATATCACACTGATCACCACCTGATTAAATTGCCTACTGCTCCAAATTTAATGAGAGACTGAAAAGTCTCAGTGGTAATTGGGATAGACGATCCTTTAAAGAGAGAAAGTGAGTGGGTAGTTAGTTGAAGCACAGAAGAATGCTTATTAATGTGGAGGTGGAAGAAGTCCTTTCTGAGAAAAAACAATTGAAGACTATTTTATTTGGAAAACATTGAATTTTTATTTGTGTTGCTTCATTGAAGTCCTGGATACAGTATCAGTTCTCTAACATGTGGTGGAAAAAAACGAACAAAAAAGTCCAACAACCAATAATCCAGCAGTCTTTCTTCTGTCTACAATTGCATACTGTATGGTAAATTTAATGTTTCCAGATTTTTCAGTATAAAATTTGCCATTATTTTCAGGAACTCTCTAAGTGATTCATTTCTTGCTCTGTTTTTCTTACAAGTTTTTTACGCCAAACAAAGCCATTGTTAGGAAATCCAAGTACACAGAAAGATAGACAAAGACAATAACAACTATCTGACTGAAAATTACAGAATTACTACATTAGGAACTAAGGAATAATTTAATCTTAATTAATATAAATTCCCTTAAAGACACTAAGTATTCTTTATGTTCTTGCAGTAAGATTATCAAAAAGTTTTACTGGGGGTTCGAAATGGCACTAAAGTAAATTGCTGTTAAATATGTCACTCAGATGCTCATCAGGAACAGTGATAAAGGGGCAGTTCTTATAAAAATGACTCTATTTTTAAAATCATAATCAGATCTTTTTCTGCCTAAAAGATAGAGTCCATTTCAAATAAGTATTATTTAAAGGAAATCACATGAACTGTGTTATGTAAAAGATCAAGCAAGGCAATTGCAATAGATATTCTGGGTTCATAATCAACAGAATTACTGATATTTTTATGACTTTAAGCCTGCAATTCTACTCCTATTTTACTCCGACTGCAAAATGCATATCAGAATTCCAGACTGACTTTTTTGAAGTTAAAATGTGCCATGAAAGCAATGTTTAAATATATATATACATATACATATATATTTTTTTTTAAAAAAGGAAGCACTTAAGCCACTGTTTTAAAATATCATTGAAAAGTGGTAATTCAGTGGTTTTGAGTTAAAAGGAAAAAATAAGAAGAAAAATCTTTTAACTCTGCTTTAGTTCTGTGAAATGACTAGTCCAGCTGTCAGGAGCTATGACAATGACAAGTTTGGGATCCTCAGGTCCCAGACAGGAGGATTGCACAAGTGCTCCAGCATAAAACTCCTTCAGAAGCCATATTTGATGTTCCTTGTCCATTCTGTGCCAGGAGCATGTCAAAATACAGATGAATTGTGGTTCAACACTGGGGTTAAAATCTGTCCTCAAGCATATGACTGCAGTTTGTTGCTCACTTGAAAGGTTGACTTGTTTTCTAGTTCCCAATTTTCTTTGCTTTCAGAGCAGATATTTTATTTAGAGTCATATCTGGCTGGGTGCAAAGGACAGACATCAACTACTTGGTATAAAATGCCTGACAAGGTACTTGGGAGAGTAGCAAAATGTACAAAACAACAGCAAACTCAAGCTATAAGCAGGAGAAGAGATTGAAGCAAGAGCAACCACCAGCATGAGCAACCTGGCCTCCTCCCAAGCTGCCAGGAGAAATGAACTTCAGTAAAAAGTTTTTTCCCTTTTTAAGAGAAAGCAACTGTTGGTTCAGGCAATTCCCACCAGGTCTATTATTATTTACAATGGAGGCAGACATCACTCTTGGCTCTAGCTCAAGGATAATAGGGAGAGGAGGAGAGCTCCAACAACTTTCAGAAGAGAAGAGGCGTAACTCTTCACAGCACTTTCTTGGGTGCAATGAGAAGGGACTTCATTGCTAATTATGGCTTATTAGTGCTATTGCATTTTAAGTTATCACAGAAGGGGTTTGGGTTAGAAAGTACATTATTATTTTGAAAATCTTCTGACTTACCTTTCCCTGAAGAGACTGAAGTCCTTTTGCCGTGAAACAAAATTACCTTTCTCTGGCCTATCTCCACAGGCTTAGATAAGTTACCCCAGTCCCTGATAAGAGGTCTGCTCTACCCTCAGACTGAGAAATTTCACGCAGAAAGGCTATTTTCACACCACTTGTGATAGGTACAAGAGACGCAGCAGAACAAGATCTGCGCAGGTGAGAGGTTCACAGAGTTGGCATAACCTGCATGGGAACTGCATCCATCAATAATTCAAGTCAACCCTTCAGCTCTTCTAACTTCAGGAAGGCTCACGTAGCACCTGCTCCCGGGTCACACCTGGAGGCAAGGTTGTGAGATGGCACCAGCTGGGGGCTTCTGCTGATGCTTGGAACATATCATGGCCTCCCTCCAACAAAAAGGAAGCACAATATGTTAAATATCCCTTTACCTCACCATATGCTCTTGCCAGGTGGGGGGTTTCAGACCTGTTTGAATGTGGTCATGTAATTATGACTGAACTCTATTCTGAGGTAGAGGAAGTTTGGAGAGGTGCCTCCTCCCTCTCCCTTAAGCATGGGACGGTGAGGAGCACCCATGGCTGAGGCAGCTTTTTGTCTTTAAGTCTCTCCTCATTTTACAGACTTCGAGGAAAAATAAGAGTCTACCGATGTTTCTTCTGTAATTGAATTTTTAAGCCTATGTTTACCAGATGGTTTTCAATTATGGGAGGAGAAGGGAAGGAAAAAAAAAGAAAGGATAACTAAAAAGAGAGAAAGAAGAGAGATTATAAAAGCTAGCTTAAATGCTTGAGTCATAATATTTTTAGGACTGTTTCCATTGCCCAGATTCCAGTGGCATTATAAGATCACCATTTAGTAATCAAGTCTGCAAATCACTGTCTTGAAGACAATCCTGGACAGAATAGAGAGAGAGGAGAAGCAGGTAAGAGCAACACAGTTACAATTACTAAACTAGATAGTGGTTATTCATTTCATCTCTAAAGAGAAAGCATATTTTATTATTCACTCTGTCTAAACTCTGTTGTGCAAGCCTGGTCCTTTTATACACTGAAGACTGCATTTCTGAGGTACGAAATGAATACAAATAACATTTACATTCAACTAATAATTCCTAAGTCACAAGGCTTAAGAATGCCAAGTAGATAAATCCAAACAAACCTAATTTCACATTTAATGATAGAGAGATTCAGGAATAATAAAGCATGACAATATAATAGTGGAAAGGAAAAAAAAAAGAAATCCCTGCATCATGTTGGGTTTCATTTTATTTTCTGAGAGGTACCCATTGCAATTCATTGTGCAGGCTAAATACTAAACATGAACACTTAGTCATGGAAATCACTGTCAGTTAATTGATTACTGTCAAGAACCTTCTCATCACAGAACTTTTTTCTTCTTGATCCACTTTAACAAAACTGAATATTAATGCACAACAAAAATAGTAGTCTTTGCATGCAAAACTTATGTGTTTCACTGCAGACACCCCCACTTCCTCCTACCAAACAGCTGTGTACAATACTATATTCCAAAAAATTTTCTTTAATGCTAGAACACCAAAGAATAGCTGAGGTAAAAGGAAGTCTTTTTGTCAAATGCCTTGTTTAGTAAAGACACTTGCATGTATTTTTATTTTATTTACAAATTTAAAAACTGGTATCATATTGCATAACTTCTTCCAGGCCAGAATTATTTTACAATTAAGCTATCATCTGAATGAGTCTTTAAAGAATTATTGGCGCTTTATACTCCATCTATTGGTGAAATACATAGAAGCAACAGAAGAGGTCTGACTAGGAAAGTATGCATTATGGATAGACATACAAACCTGTTATTAATCAACTATTCATGAGTACAGACAGAGCAGAGACACATTGAGAAGTGCACTTTCAGTCCAAATAGGAATAGTAATCTCCAAATGGATATATAAGCTAAGAACAATATCTAAAAGCAATTATCTTATTGGTAGTTTGTGCACTAAATAAAGTATGTAGTATCTTGCTATATCCAAAGACATGGTCTGAAATGCAAGGCTTCTGATAGTTCCGTTATGGAGAAAACTTACATGATGGTGATATATCTCTTGTCTCAATGTCCTAAATTCAAGCCCAGAAACTCATGCTAATGTCTTCATCCATTTCAGCCTGTAGGGAATTTGTACAAGATGGCATTCACCAAATCAGGGTAATCTGAGTGCTACAACAGGTGGTTCTGGGATGATTTATTTCAGGACAGGTTTTTCATACAGCGCAAACTGCAACTGCTTCGTGGCGTACTGAAGAGCCTCCTGCCTGGAAGCACATGCAATGACCAGGCATGTAGAACAAGCACCAGTTTTCTTTCATACTATAGGAAGTCAATACATGATGACCAAGTAGTATTCTCACAAGTTTGACCCATTTTTACTAATAAAGTATTCTTGGTGATCAACAGCTTCCTTTAGATTGTGCCCTGGGCCTTCTCTTTGCTTATTTGCCTGTTTGTTATGCAGTGTCCTGAGTGTGTACATACTGCTTACCCATCTAGCACTAACTTTAAATCAGCTTTCTCAGGAAGCTGCAGAAGCCATTTCCTTACTGCAGGACAGTGGAGCTGTGGCTAACACCCCTGAATGAAATGGCATTGCACTGGAACTTTAGATACAAGATAATCATCGTTTGTCTGTACAGAACTAAAGAAAACAAATAGGATTTTCCAATTTTTGATTTTAAAAAGTATTTGGTCCCAAAGCTTTGCTTCAAGAAAAAGGTGGCTGAAAGCAGTACGGTGATTGCTAAAGCCCTTGCATCATTGAGCAGTGGCAGAATTGAGTAACTTCCCCTTGGACCACTACAATGAACTCATCATACTTCAGCAAGGGGTTCACAATGACCCAGACTTCTCCATTCAATGCAGACAGCAGTTAAGCTCTCCTGGCAAGCACTGTCCAAGATGACACAGAAGGTAGGTCAGGTTGGGGCTTGCACCTGACTTTAACATACAGCAGAGGGAAGAGGCAGAAATGAGAAAAGAATAGGGTAGAGGGAACCTGTCGCATTTTTTAAAGAAAAGAGTCAATATGTTTCCAATGGACTGGGCATAAATGGAACAGTGTGCTCTGTTGTTAGCCAGGAAACAGATAAAGTTGCATGGAATGCAAGAAAGAAGAGCCTGTTGGAGATATTTGTTCATCTTGACAATTGCACAGACAAGTGAAAAACCTCATATGAGAACTACTCCTAAAAGGAAGTTGTGGGTTTCTCCACACAGACTTCCCACATACTGGTGGTTTCCCAGGGCTCAGTGTTGGGGCCAGCCCTGTTTAACATCTTTATCAATGAACTGGACAAGGGGATTGATGCTTCCTCACACAGTTTGCAAATCACACCAAGTTCGGCGGGCTTGTTGATCTGCTGGAGAGTAAGAAGGCTCTGCTGAGGGATCTGGACAGGCTGGATCGACGGGCTGAGGCCAATTCTATGAGGTTCAACAAGACCAAGTGCCAGGTCCTGCCCTTGGGTCACAACAACCCCCTGCAGGGCTGCAGGCTGGGAGCAGAGAGGCTGGAAAGCTGCCCTGTGGAAAAGGACCTGGGGGTGCTGGGTGACCACAGCTGAACATGAGCCAGTGTGTGCCCAGGTGGCCAAGGAAGGCAATGGCATCCTGGCCTGGATCAGCAATAGTGTGGCCAGAAGGACCAAGGCAGTGATTGTTCCCCCTGTACTCAGCACTGGTGAGGCTGCTCCTCAAGTGCTGTGTCCAGTTCTGGGCCCCTCACTACAAGAAAAACATTGAGGGATCAAAGTATGTCCAGAGAAGGGCAACGGAGCTGGTGAAGGGTCTGCAGCACAAGTCCTGTGAGGAGCAGCTGAGGGAGATGGGATCATTTAATCTGGTGAACAGGAGGTTCAAAGGAGACCTCATCGCTCTCTACAACTGCCTGAAAGGAGGGTGTAGAGAGGTGGGGGTCAATCTCTTCTCCCAAGTAACAAGCAGGAGGATGAGAGGAAATGGCTTCAAGTTGCACCAGGGAAGGTTTATATTGGAGATTAGGAAAAATTTCGTCACCAAAAGGGTTGTCAAACACTGAAACAGGCTGCTCAGAGAAGTGGTGGAGTCACCATCCCTAAAGATACTTAATAGATGTGTAGATATGGTGCATAGGGTCATGGTTTAGTGGTGGACTTGGCAGCTCTGGGCTGAGGATGGGTCTTGATGAAGTTAGACGTCTTTTCCAACTGAAATGTTGGAAAAGTGATTGCTGAAATGTGATTCTTTTTTATACGGGAATCACTGTTTGAACTAGTAGGCACGAAAAACAATTTCTCCTTATTTTAGAACTAAGGTTTCCAAACATGCTCATCAAATATCATTAAAGGACACCTTTTTGCTTTCAGGAACAAGAGTCAGAATAGATGTTTTTAGGCAAAATATTTACATAACTGGCCTCTGGTGGGAGTGGTGGGAGAAACTGAACTACAGCTAAACATCAAATTCCCAGTCACTAAAGTTCATTTAACAACCTGATTTTCAAGGTGCTGAGTTCAGTCAGTTATATATAGTTTTCTGATGCTGGATGTTCACTTTAACTGAGTATAGCTATGCTAATTGTAACATCACTGTACCTTTGCTCTCCATGGGGCTCCTACTTTGCAATAGTCCACACTTTAATTAAAGGAGAACATTTTCTTCTGCACCACTGATACCCATCCAGACCTCCTTGCAGAGGTTTCCTCCAGTCCAGCTGTGTACAAATAGGTGCAAAGGGGTAAAGTAGCTACAGATCTAATATGACTGAAAGTAAAACTTCAGCCTCTCTTGCTCACAGGCTGCCCCCTTTTTTTTACTTCAACATTCAGAGCATTGTGAACACTGGAATTAATGACGTTTGCTGCCTCTGCTCTTTTCCTTTTTTATAAAACCATGCTGTAATAAAATTGAGACTTCCCCAGAAGTCTCCACAAAAATCAGATGATGAGAGATGCTTACATTAATTGAAAATACTGAAGTAAGAATATTAAAATGCCTTTTTCCTCAGTCTTCAAGTTTTCACTGAAAGAAATTTGCATTTGCTATTTTCCTTACATGGATTGGGCTTTTAGTCATATATCCAACAGGACAGATTAAAATTTAATTATTTCCATTCCCCTTGCAATGTTCAAAATTAAGGTGCTGTCATGAAGAATGTGTATGGAATCTTAATTGAAATAACAATAATAAGATAATCAAAAATCTTTTTCTTCTATTCCCAAGTAGCAGAAAATTAATACTACAGACAACAAGAAAAAGTTTCTTTCTAACATTCAATTGGAAGATTTTATACATTTGACAGAAATTTGAGAAAAGTATTTCTTGTTTGTATCTTAATTCAAAATAATAACCTAGTTTAATTTCTGTGAATTGTAATCTACATTTATGTAAATTGCAATCAGGGGGAACAGTTCATACACTAAAAAGCTAAAATGCTGTATGTGAATCCTTTCTGCACACAAAAGTATCTTACTGTAACTCTATAGTTTCGTATTTGAGGTCAAAAATACTGGTGGTATTCTACACTGTCCTCATGTCAAAAAAAATCTGCACTGAGCTGCTGAATGAGCACACAAAACCAGTTCAGCTAACCCAAATGTCACTGGTCTAGGTGACATGGTTATAATCTTCCCTCCTACAGCAACAAATCTATGAGTGGAAAAATGCCTTCTCAGTTCCTCCAAAATTTCTGTTTATATGCAATTTTGCCATTTTCCTTAAAGCACAGAGGTAGCTACATATAGCCCCACTATAAAATGTGTGTTCCTCTTTTAGCTAGGTTCATTTGGCAAAAGCTGAGACCAAGCTGGCAAAATTTGGCCTCTCTGGAGCACACCCAACAGCAACCCCTCAGGCATGGGACACCCCTGCCTTGGCAGGACAGTGGCAGGATCTAACCTGGCCTGTTCCCAGTACTGCTAGTTCATCCTCAGCTATTCTCATGGATGCTGCCAGTGCATTACTACTGTGCCTTATTAACATTTAAGTAAAATTTTCCTGGGAGCAACTTGTAAGACACTGTACATATTTTTCACCAGAATACAAGATGTGCATGATTCAGTACCAGTGCCCTTTTCAAATCCCAAGTTCCCACCAGTCCCAGCAGAGGCACTATCACTGTGCCAAGATGCAAAGAACACAAAAAGTGGTTGACTGAAGAAAATGGCCAAAGATCAGTACAGAAAATATGGCTTAAAAAAAGTTACCAATTGAAAAAAACTTTTACAGCCTCTGGTCTCCTACAGAGTAGATCACTGTCAGCTTCGTTTGCCTTTTTAAACATGAAGCACAAAGAGTGCTTTGTAAACATGAAGACATCAGATGTGTGTGAGACCACTGAGAAGGAAAAAGAATTCAGGGCATATGAGCTTCTTGGTCGTATATTAAGAATTTTCTTGAGAGACTTGACTGCCCATATATGAGCAATGCCTATTATTATTATTATTATTATTATTATTATTATTATTATTATTATTATTATTGAGGTGTGTATAAGATTACCAAGAGTTTGTGACCTATTCTTCCAGGCACTAAGTTTTCTACACAGATACATAACTTCTCAAACAGCCTTTCTAGTGCAAAGTGAGCACGAAAGAAAGAATATACATAATTTACTGCCTTGACCCAAACATTTGAAGCCTTACCTTGCTTTGGTTGGCTCAGATGGCAACTTAGAAGTGCTTCTCAAAAAAAAAAAAAAGTGTCCTGTCAGTAAGAATAGCCAAGCTAAGAAACTGGGTTCAAAGTAAGTCTTGTTTCCAGGGAACACCAGTATTGACTGCAACGGGAAGTTCAGAGGTAGAGACTCAAACTTCCTCAGCAAGGAGTGAACCAGGAGTGGGGAGCCTGAGGAGTAGGGGCAGAGGAGGAAGGAAATAGCACCAAAATGGAGAACCAGAGCTGTGACAGGTTGGAAATGAGACAGAAGGGATAAACCTGATCATCATCAGGATTTAGGATACTCAGCATTATTCTTGTAATTCCACAGCAAGAACCTCTGGATCCAGCTCATAGACAGGCGTGTTGTTACTCAGCCCAGGGCCACAGGCCATTCACAACCTTCCCCAATATCCCTTTTCTGTACACACAGGCCTGTGCCACCAGTAAACAAAATTCCCCAGGCAACGTTTGCTTACTGTGAGGGCAACATGTGCAACCCGTCCACGCGATTCTCTGGACAACTCTCTTTCCTCTAAAATAAGAGGGGCTGCATCCAAGAAGTTGTTGGTGGGTTCTGTCCTTAGCCTCAGCTACCACTTGTCCTTGTCTAGGAATTGCCTGAGACACAGATAGTTTTGGCCCCAGGCAAAAACTGCAGTGGAAAAAACTCTCTATGTTATCATTTCAACAACATGGAAAATATTAAAATCTGTGAATTGGAAAATAACAATATCTCTGGGTCTGTGGATGATATTAGGATGTTTACACTGCATGTTTTTGTTTGCTAGCACAGAAGTAGCCTAAGTCCTACAGCCTGATTGGAAACATATCTGTAATTTTTAATTTAAAAGGGGGAAAAAAGGAAAGGAGAATGGAAAAAGAAATAGGAAAGTAAGAAAAAGGAAGGTGAAAAGAAGAGCTCAGAGAAGCAACCTGAAAAACAAATCAACACAAAATCTGTGTAAAAAATGCACTAGGAAGTGGAATGCGTGCATACTCAGATGAAGACGAGCTCATCTCAAACTACTGTGAGGGACAAAAATATCTGGCTACAGACCCTGTAAAAACAAACATCTAGAAGTTTTGCAATTCTGGGTCAAACAAAATACTTCTTTCAATGTAAACCACATTGTTATTTGGACTTAAATCTGAGAGACATGACATGAAGAGATAAACCAGCTTTGGATCTAGTGAGTAATTGCTGAAAAAAAAAAAGTTAACTCTTTACTTTGAATAATCTCTGTCAATAAATACCTAACACGGCAGATCTCCGAGTGCTGGAAGCTGGAACCTCACGCAGTATTGCTGAGAGGCAGCTCTGCACCCCAACATTTGACCACTTGGTTCTTGTGGCTTTACAGTGGGACTTGTAGCTGCACAACTGGGATTAATACACATTAAAAGTGAGTTTTATTCTGGATTGGTTCTTTGCTCCCCTCTTCTATGTGCTTGCACAGATGTTTCCATGGGGGAATACAGAATCATCAGCCCAGCTCAGGACTGTCTTTTCCCGTGTCGGCATCGACATAAATCACTTTGGGAGCACATGGACAGGCAGCCAGTCCCCTCTCAACAGTGCCCTTGTGGACGCAGCTCTGGCAGTGTTAGCCCACGTTTGTGGTGCTGTCACCGGTACATTTGTAACAACATTAATAAGAGTAACTAGAAGTTCCATAAGACCTTTGGGAGATACCACAGTACAAAGAAAAACAATACTTCAATCTCTCTCTTGCCTAATTGCTCACTTTTGGATTCTAATACCACTGCTGAAACAGGATATTATCACAGGCCAGAATTAGTACTATGGGGGATTAGGTTATGACTGAACACGAGTAATTCAAGACACATCCTTTCAGATTCCCTCCCCAAAAAGGGGACTGCAGCCCCGAATTGCCTTCTTCTTGCCCCACTCACAGCATACATACAGAGATACCTCAGTTTTGGCAAGGTCTGGCCCTATTCTTCAAAAGGGCAGTTTCTTACAGCTTGTAGTGCTTCTGCAGCACAGCTCACAGCTAATTACTGCATCATCAGTTTTCCAAAATGTTCCCTATCCATCTTACCCATTCTTTTCACCAGCTATTGTTAGGCGCTTTACATATTTGAGAGCATAATCTTCCTTTGCTTACTATTTGTTTTTATTATTACTGTACCATTATAATCTCATTATAGCCTTTTCCAGTTTCAATTATTGTATTTATTTTTTTCTGAGTCACTGTAATTGCTTTTAGTTTTTAATAATGTTTAAAATTTTCACTCTCCAAAGCACACGTTATTATTCCCATTATAAAATTCAGTTAAAAGGTTGTCAATAGTCTTGGTTTGCATGAGTCTTGGATTGATCGTTTTGCCATGCATGATACAACAACCCTGCCTTGCCAATGCCTCCAGCCTACAAAGGTAGATTCACTTTTAAGCAACAGGCTCATCAGAATATTAGAACTCATAGGAAAACTGGTCTTCATATTTGTGTGGAAGAGAAATGTTTTACAAAATCCTTAAGGCCTAGGAACCTTAAAAAGTTATTCTCCAATCCATCCAACTGTGGGAATTACTGGTTTTCTACTCTGGGTGTGATTTGTAAAACTACAGTTTTTTGACAAGACTGAACTTTTGTGACAGAATGACTATTAAGCTTACAAAACATAATCACTTCAATGAAGTGTAATAAAATAATCCACCTCTGACAGAAAACAAGAAGACATTCTCCTAATTTCCCAATTATTTCTCTCAAATGTGAGATTAAGTGTATATCCACCAATCATGCACACATGTCCAAAAAAATTAAGAAAATAAGTTCTGAAAATCAATCCTGAAATGTTTTCCTGCACAGAAATCCTGTAATCTCTCAGGAGCCCACTTAAAACCAGTACAGCTTTATTTGGTTGCATGACTTGTCCATGAGAAGTGTTTGCAGAAGTGTTGATTCAAATTTGAGTGATTCAGTTTGTAAGTTACTAGAGATATCTTTTTATCATATCACATTAAATTAATTTACATGTTACTGATTTAACCAGGATGGATGTTTTCCTAGAAATAGAACTAAATGCAAAGATACTGTAATACTTTTAAGAAATGAGTACTTGCCTTTTTCAAATAGCTTTGGACCTGAATCTATCAACAACTTGGCAACGACCTGAGCCCTTTATCTACAAACATTATTTAAATATGTGCACAAGACCCACTGTAACAATGACAGAATTGTCATCTGCAACAGGAAAAATGCTGTGCTCTGCTCAGGAAAGACTTTTCACTGCTTTTGAGAAACATGTCTCAGCATTTAATCCCATGCAAATCACATTCATCATACATACATCATAAACATGTAATATTTGCATAATTCTAAAATTTGACTGAATTCAGCAGTTAGGACACAGTACATGCATTTACTTGTGTGCAAAACTAGATTAGAAAATGTTTTGAATATTTTGTGATAACAGGTCACTGGAAGTAGGCAAAGATGTATCTAGTGTAGGGGTGTACTTCTCAGCAAGGCACAGCTTGACAATCCTGTTAATCCTCATTGCACTTCTGATTCATTCAGAATTGCTGCTACGAAATTGCTCTTCATCTTGTTCATCTGCATAACAAGTGATCTCTGATCACTTCAGAGCCAGAAGGATCCATCCATGATAACATCAAAACAAAAGTTAAAAGCTCTGATGTTACAGACAGCTGGGAATAAGATAGCAATTTAAGTGTAATTTTCAGGAGAATATGCAAGCTACATTGTACAGGTAACAGGATGTGATGAAAAAACCATTTCAGCCTGCTCCTGAAGCCCTTAATTACCAGAAAAGCAACTTACATACAGTTCATTGTTTCCCAAACACCTAGAAAAGATCATGAAATCTTCTAGTTTAGTCACCATTTCTGCACAGACATCTACATTTTACACAAAAACTCCAGCCAACTCGGTTGTCTCAATCATGACCTTTTAAAGAGGCACACTTTGGGTGTATGTTGTGGTCGTATTGGCAGCAGCCTCTGCACCTTGGCCACTGAAACACCTATGCCCAGAAAAAAATTTACACAATAAGAATGAAAAAAAATCTGTAGACAAAATAAAGAGAGGGAAAAGGGAATTTGGATTTTTTTTTTAATTTAGTGCTACAGCTAATATCTAGTTATACATTTAGCAAAATTGGCAAACAGTAATTACAGTCTTAAAGGTCATCAGTACATGCCCCCTGCTATGCAAGTAAATAAGCAAAGTGGCGCAGATGAAGGCCTTTACATCTATCTGAAGTGCATTAGCAAGGTATTCTAATGACAAGTGCCCTGCAAATTCCCATAAAACAAAGTCAGAAAGTCTGAGAAGCCTGGTGTTCCAAAGGGTCATCATTTGGCTAGGTATTGTAGTGCATGTCTCATGCATATTCTAGAAATACATCTCTGACTCAGCAGGCCTGGGCTCTTGAGCTGGAAGGGTCAACGCAAAACTCCTCAGGTATGACAGGTGTCAGACAAAAGAGATATGAGTGGGAGCTGGTCAGAGATGAAGAATCTGCCACGGGAAATAGGTTTCACCAGCCATTTCTATCTCCATTTTCAGCATAGCAAAAAATTGCCTTATTTGTAGTTGTCTTGTTCTACTTTTCTTTGACAACTTGAAGAACTTTGTATTTGATAATGCTTTCTCTCTGGACTGATGCTTATCTGGTTCAGCTGAAATACACCTCTGTTTCTGAAAAGCCAAGGATCAAACTGAGTCTGACTGTAAGGCATTTTACCCAGACCTTAAGGGGTCTTTTTCTTCTTTTTTGCATGCCTATGTGTTCTTCCAAGGTCACTTAATAAAGACAAGCAAGAAAACTGTCATGTACTAACATCAAGAACACCACTGTAATGCTGAAGCCCTCTCCCTGTTTCCTAGTCCTGTTTAAATACCAAATCAGTAACTGAGCCCTTCAACTCCCAGCATAAGCCTAAAACAGTGTTGCATCCCATGTCTAGCACCACAGAATAGAAAAAGTTGAAATTTCCAAGAATATATTCTTTGCTATTCTAGTTTTGTGACCTCCTTTTCTTGGTCTCAACTGGCCATCTAATTTTTCCCTAAACCAGGTGTCCAGCTTCATGGACACAAATGAGGTTAATTTATATGTACATGCTACTCATAGTGTTCTAATTGTTTGTTTCAGATACAAGTTTTAGAAGTTTTTTTCTTTTTTTATATTTACTTCCAGTTGAGTGCTGAATTAGGCTGAACCTGGTTCCAATTGTTGCACAGCCATTCTGAAAACAACCCCTTTTCACTGCCATCCCAGCAACCTTTTGAGATGTCTTTCAACCAGTATCTAGCCCATAACTTATATAATGGAGCGATGTTTTTAAAATCATCTGCATCAAGTCAGGCAGCTTGCAGCACTCTATATACATTTGGCTGAAATTAACTGAAACCTTGAAGAAAACTTCTTCATCCATAGAAATATTCAAGGCCAGGCTGGATGGAGCTTGGAGCAACCTGGTCTAGTGGAAGGCGTCTCTGCCCATGGCAGGGGGGTTGGAGCTACAGGACCTTTAAGGACCCTTCCAACCCAAGCCATTCTGTGATTCTACGACAAGACCTACTGTCATTAAAAATGTGAAAACCCATTACAGAGTCTAAACCTGTACTACTATGTGTAATCTATTGTATTACTAACCAAAAAGATTGGACAGAATTCAGGCTTTATATCAAATTAATCAAATTAATTGCTACTGGAGCAATCCTGATTGCTACTTTGAATACTTGTATAATACTGACACACTTAGGGAGTTTTCATAGAATCATAGAATGTTTTGAGTTGGAAGGAGCCTTTAAAGACCATCTAGTTCCACCTGCCCTGCCACGGGT
The DNA here is from genome assembly GCA_014706295.1 of Lycocorax pyrrhopterus obiensis. NCBI lineage: Eukaryota > Metazoa > Chordata > Aves > Passeriformes > Paradisaeidae > Lycocorax > Lycocorax pyrrhopterus. The sequence continues at coordinate 90,960,394 of JACSVZ010000004.1, forward strand.
AGCAAAGTTTTCTCAGCTGTCCTTGAATTATTCTAGTATTAACAATGAACCAGAAAACTTTCTAAACCAGCTGTTTCACACACTTGGATGTAAATGACCTGACTCTACAGATACTAATGTTATTTGTAGATACCACTGTCACAGAAAAACTACTGAGTTGCATAATACAAGGCCTTACACCTGAAACATAGAATATGGAATGGAAATATTTATTGAAATCCTCTAATTTCTTTTATCATCAGTACTATAACTTTCCTCAATCACAAGGGGTTTACACCTCTGCTATAATTTTTTTTGTTTCTAAATTGTCTAAAATCATCCAATAAACTTTGTTCCACCAATTTTCACTACATTTTTCACTAATGTCTTTGAGGAAACACACTTTTAAGTGCTTTGCTGTATCAGGTCCTCATAAAGGAAGGAGTCAGACCTACAGAAGCTTTCCTATCTCTCACAACAGCAAGCCCAGGAGCCAGTTCTGTATCATTTTAATGTACGCAGCCATATTTGGAAATCATCTTTGCATTTTTTAGCCAGCTTAAGGTGATCCGTAACAAAGACAAACTCATTGAACTCTAAAACATTACATTAATAGATTCCCTGGAACCAGTAGTGAACATCCCAGGCAGAAGATAAAGGTACTTTGGAATTGCAAACAAATAGTCAGTCATAAAATAAAAGGAAAAGAAAAAAAAAAAAAAGAGAGCAAATGCTTCCAAAGGCCTCAGGAAGGTAGAGTTCAGTTATAGTTTCTCCAGACAGCTTCACTTCAAAAAACCTAACCAGCACACACAGGTTGAAAAAAAAGGTTTATTATGTTTTAATATTAAGAAATCGGAAGGAGAAAAAATACCTAGATGGAATGCAAGTATGCAGCCTTTGCTAGATGCATACATGCCCTTTAATTCATTTGAATAAAATACTTGATGTTGAAAATCATCATTGCATCAATATGTCTAACCTGATTTCTTTATTTTGCATAACATAAGAAAACAGGCACTTAATTCCCACAGATTTATTTCCCAGTGTGTAATAGGAATGTGAGCGTATTAAGTGAAAAACACTTAAGGATTGAAAATAAGGATTGTCACTGGGATGGCAGTTGTTTCATAAATATATGCCAATATAAAATGCAGAGATGGTCAAGGGTCACTGATGACAGTTAACTCATATTTTAGTGTGATTTACTTATTGACTGTTCAACTTTAAATATTACAAGTGCATCCCAAAGTCAATATCTGTGACATCAATTAAGCTATCCTGTTAATAATTTCAAGGCTGAAATTAATGAAAATAGGCTAAATTATTTTCTTGACTTTCTGCAAAGATCACTTCTAAATTAATCAATAGAATGAACTAGGTACTACAGTTAAGGAGATATACAGAAATAAGAATATTTTTAAAGTGCTCATTTTACCACAGATGGAAGGATGGGGGAAGGAAAGAAAGGAGGACAAAAATATATTTGAGAATTAAGAAGTTATCATGCCTTAATTCCTGTTTAACTGGAAGACAATCCGCAGCTGGATATATTAATTGACTTTTTAAAACTGAGCTTTTAAACTATGACTTTCCTCTTATGCTTCCAATTCAAACAGATTAAGCAGGATTATTTCACCATGGTGGCTGTGTTGGCCTACATCATTTGCTTTTCAACTAATATCAGAAATAGAGGCAAAATGTTATTTTTTTTTTTAAATTTTTAATTTGGGTTTAAAAAATAACTACAGGACAAACATTCTTGTTATCTAGGAACAGCGATCACGTTTTCTTACCTCTGTAAGAAGAAATTTCAATGCAATCCCACCACACTTTAAGAAAAAAAGAGTACAATGCCAGATTCACTTTTTCCACAAGAGGCTTAGAAAAAAAATGGTTAAAAGGCAAGAAACTACTTTAACATCTTCTCTTGGAAAAGAGAAGGCTCAAATCAAGGGCACTACTTTCCAGGTACATAGAATACTATTGCAAAAACAAGTAAAAATCAAATATTCTCTTTGTCCATGGTGGACAGACCAATAATAAGTTTAAAGTTGCAACAGGGTATATTCTGTTTAAAATATTTTGCACAGTATCTAATAGTAAGACTAATCAAATACAGACTTACTTTGCTTCAGAAAGTTGTGGAACCTGTCACAGGCTGCACAACCATGAGGATTTACCTCCAAAAAGGCACAAATAGAGCTTTCCTTGGACCAGGGGAAGAGACTGTCCAAATTTCAAATAATCTTCCAGACCTAGAGGTCTTCTCCAATTATCTGAATGATTTAAAAAACTTGTGGCCATCACATCAAATAGATACAATTTAAATGAAAAATGCAGTTTTTTAAAATTAAATTAGATTAAATAATATGCCTTCAGCCAGAATTCTTGTATATATCACATTCTCCAAAAAGTCAAAATTATTGCAGTATTATTTCATTAAACTGCATGCAAAATTAGTTATTAATTCCATAAGAAGTTGTGTGTATAGGCAGATTGTATTATAAGTTAAAAGTTACCATCCATTAGGAAGTTATTAAATGTGACAATGTAAAACAAGCTTATGAAGAGACAGAGACACTACTCAACTGTACCAGAGACCCTAAATTATGGACAACCCTTATCATCATCTATAAATTTAGGTAATACCAATTCAGGATACCTGGAATGGAAAAATGTTTCTGAAAAACAGATCCCTGGCAACAGCAATCAATTGTGTTAGAGAAGACATGCTGTTTGTGGGAGTCTGGAAACTCAGTGTAAAGAGCAACACTATGCTATGACTGCCCTGCCTTCACCTTGCTGGCAACAGTGCAAGTAGAAAACACAGTGAAGTTAAAAGAATGGAATGCAAATTCCATCTTTATTGCCTATCCAGAAAAGAAAAGAAAAAAAAAAACCCTCATAACAATATACAACAACAACGACAACAAAAAAGGAGAACGCATATCTTCATTTCTGCTGAAAAATTAGCTCACTCTTGGCACTTCCATACCATCCTATTCACATGGATTGCGACAAAATTCAAAAATGAATGTGCTGTGCACACATGCCCCATACCAGGAGAAAGAAGAGGGGAACGAAACACCAAAATATTTTTACTGCAAACTAAACCTCCCAGGTTCTCCTAGAATGCTCAGTGTTAAGCCAACATCAGATTTCTTGAATGAGGAAAGAAATATTTATGGTGCAGTATTTATACCTTAGTCAAGAGCTCCAACAGGAAGGCAACGAAATTCAAGTTAAATAACGACACAGTTTTGTAGGAAGCCATATGTCTTCTATAATGCCAAACAAAGATGCCAGTAACAGTTAAAGATGCTCTGAGTTTTACAGCCAAGCATTACACAACATCAAAAAGCTAAGAATCTGGTAGCCCTAAAGATTACTTTAATCAAGAGGAAGTATAGTGAATAGCAACCTAGGAAGTGTTTCTTATATAATTAAAAAAAAAAAAAAGAAAAAAATTCAGGTAAGTTATAAAGAACAAAATTAAAAGATCAAAAAGAAATCCAGCAAAACTAGTGAGGTAATAATTAAAAAATCCTATGGGGAACTGCAAAACAGTAGGCATGAGAATCAGCAAAATATCTAATAAAGTGATAAAGCTGTCAAATTTTTAAAAAAGGATGAAAATAACTACCCACAATGAAGAAGATTTGAGTTATTGGCTATGCTGAGTTATGAAAGGTCCTAAGGAAAAGGAAAACATAGAAAATCAGTGAATATATCTGTGATCTGTGATGCTCTTGAATGACAGTTCAAAAAAACCAAAATGATGAAATGGCATAGGATGTCTCCCACAAGGGCTTAAACAATGGAGACTCAAAAGAAGAAAGATGACCACAGCCTCCCCACATAAATTACTGGAGTAAAGAAGTTGGAGACCAGATCTAGCAGAAAACAGTGAAAGCAGCCCAGCAACTATCACTTACAATGATTTCCAACAGAGTAATATCTTAATGCCTACAAGGCTGATATTTTGAAGATGCCAACCTTAAGGCCAAAATCTGCCTTCCAATATGAAGGTCAATCTCATGACAATTGAAAGGACAAGCAATCAAATCTATCTCAGAGTTTACCCCTTCTTCAATTTTAATTCAAATAACGGGTACAACCAAAATCAAAAACACCACAGACTCATCTTCAAAAATCATCTAGTCTAAACCCCCCTGCCATGGGCAGGAACATCTTTCACTAGATCAGATTGTTCAAAGTCCTATCCAGCCTAATTTTGAACACTTCTGATGTGTTCAAAATGTCATCTACCACTTTCATTGTAAACAAATTCTTCCTTATGTTCAATCCAAAACTACCCTCTTTCAGTTTAAAACCAATGCTCAGTGCTCACTACAGGCCTTGGTAAAAAGTGTTTCTCCGCCTTTTTTATAAGCCCCCTTTATATGTTCAATGATGTATGCTGCAATCTATCTCTTTTCAAGTAAACACAAGAAACGGAAAGACAATCATAATGAAGGTTTATGGACTGCCCCTCATGGAAAACAAAAAAAGGCAAAATAAAATACTATTACTCTTTCAAAAACATCTCTGTCTACGCAGGCTGATGTGCCTTCATTTGCATCTTCCGTTAATAGTTATGAAAAAGCACGAGGGGCTCCCTCATGGAGCCTGTCTCCCTGAAGCAGTAAAAAGTGTCTCAAGGGCCCCTGTCAAACCTGATGCCCTACCTAAATTGGCTTTCTTTTGGGTGATACCAAGACACTTGTGTTTGCACACAAAGAAGTAGATACCTTAAGCACCATCCAACAGCCTACTTCTTATTGAACCTCAAAGTCTTTGAGGGACACCATTTGTCACCATTGTATCTAACATCCAAAATCCAGATAGATTATCTCAGTCCCTGTTGCAGTAACAATATTCATAATACAGCTAAAGAATCAGAAAATAAAAACCTACAAATTGGGGTTTTGCTGTCTACCATAACCATGAGTACATCAAGGCTTTGAGTGATGATTTGTCATTCTCTAGATCAGCAACTTTCCTTCATTAGCACACCCATTCCCACCAGTTTCTCTAAAGCCTTTTTAAATTGACTACCATGAAGTAAAGTTATCAACTGATTTAGTTAGATACTTAACACAGCAGGTGTTCAATGAAATAAGCATCATAAACTTTTTATAGCAAAGGAAAAGTATTTTTCTTACGCTATGGCAGTTCTTTAGGTTGCTAAAGTGTATTTAATGTTACAAACCAGATCAAAGGTGAATACCTCATTGCCATCCTGCAGCCTAGGGGAAGAGTTCAGAGTAAATTCCTAGTAACCTGAGTGCCAGCAATCTTTTCAGAACATGAAAATCAAACAGGCTTCTCCATTCCTAACCTTCGCTATTTGAGCTTTGACTTTTCACTCCCCATAAACCATTCAAGAAGTACAGCATACAAATAGCATTTATTGACTCATTTGAACAATTTATTCAGTTTTAATCTTTGAAAATTTCCTTACCCTTTTCAGCATAGTTAGTCACCTTGAAACTGGTTTCACAGAATGAAGGTTTTAAAACAGAAGGCAAGATCAGCAATCATGCAGGAATTTTGTTGTATTGTCAGTGAGTATGAAGTTTGCCACCTCAACTCAAGTACCCTGGGTTGGCACATGACTGCAAGACACACGGTCCTCAGCGCTGCAGGGGGTGCACTGCCTGCTTCTGCCTGCAACCTGCCAGTCCTCCCAGCCAGAGCAGGGGGGGAAGAGGTCAGTGTTTGGCACTCTAGAATGTACAGAACACGTTGCTGAGTAAATACTTCAAGACCGCAATTGTGCATGGCTCGGGAAGATGACACTCCACTTTTTGAGGTGTAATTTGTTCCACAAAAGGCTGTCTAATTCTTAGACAGCAGTCTGTACCTTTCCAGCTATGCCCCAAAAGACCATGCAACATAAGCACGTTCAAAAGAATCACAGGCAAAAGAAGCTATTATTTTCTGCATTAGCTAGCAACAAGTATACTTCTACACTTTAAGATTTTCCTAGTTCTGAAGCACTTCATAAAAGCACTCACTACTCTCCTCTGAGCCAAGCAAATATTACTAGCAGCAAGCACTGGCACATACCAACTCACCACTGGGTTAGAAAAATGATTTAAGAGCAAGTAAAAGCCCTCAAAGCTAGAAGATAAGTCTTCAGTGAAAATTAAATAGATACTTTACTGTTTGAATGGTTGAATGAACAATATCTGTCACCAGACAAATTTGGACAGATAATAATAAAATAAATGTCCTCCTAACGGGGAGGCTTATAATACAGTGCATTTGTTTACTGTGTCTTATCAGTATTACAGTTTCCATAGAAACGGGAGAGAGAAAATTTTAGCACTGGGCAACAAATTCTAATGATCTTTGGTAAAGAATCATTATATATATTTAGTGCAAATACAATACATTAGAAAGATTTGTACTCAGGTATATGAAGCATTGATCACTAGTCCTAATGGACAGATGCTCATAGCTGTAGATGATTTCCAAATCTTTATGGTAAGGAAAGAAAGGACACATCCTTTAACACATGGTATTAGCAGTCCACACCATCCCGATCCTTCCTCTTCAGCTTTTCAATTTTGTATTGCTTTCTCCAACTGCCCTCCAAATTAGAAGGGGAGCAAAAAGTACTGAAGCATTTTCAATATATACATGCCTTTCCCTGAGGCTTATCTTATCCCTTACATTTATAATCACCTGCAGCTTAACCATGATGTAATTTCTTATGCCTTGTGGGCTGATTTCTGTGACTCACAATTTCCAAATATATTTGTGAAGGTGGCTCATGAATTAAACTTCTGTCAGCTGAAGCCTCCAGCATTGTTCTGCCCATGTTCAGTATGGAGGCTCATGGCTCACAAGGTTTAATGGTACAGTACAGAGGATCAGTCCTTGGTTTATAAAGGACATTCAAGGAGCCATTACATAAGGTAAGAAAAACTGCAAGTGCCCCCATGGCTTTTTGTCATCCCATCGCTATTCTTTGGTAAGTTTAGGTTTCCTATATATACCACTGAAAATCTGCAGATGATTCATCCCCAGGGTTTGCTGTCAAATGAGCGCAGTTGTGAGTTATGCTTCTCATAGTTTCCGTGGTACTGTAGTCTTACCCTCACTTCTTCCCTGTTTTTAAGCTGTGTCCAGATAAGACCTGGGGAACTCTGGGACAGCAGCTTTGGCCAACTACATATTCAAACTCCTTCACTTAAGCATTTAACTACCTAAGTCTAGCAAACCAACATATTTTAATAAAATTAATACAACCTACAAGTGACAACATGCATCTAATCTTGTACAATGACTTTCATAGAGAAATACTGAAATATCATCCTCCTTTATGGTGAAACACCTTCACTTTCTCTGCTCCTTTCCTGCCCCAATGATCTTTTTGTCAAGAAGGATAAGTTAATGTGTCAGGTTTTGCTGTTCCCAGGCTCTTCGCTTGCTTTTCCCTGCTTAACAGCATCGCTCCTCTTGGCTGGCAGGTTGGGAGAGATTCTCTGGAGATACAGCTGGTGTCTTACCCAATGCACAGTCACACTGAGACAACTGAACCACATGCATGGAAACATTTGCTACCGTTTAATCTCAAGTGCAGAGGGTGCAGCACTGCCTCTGGTAATATACTTCTACAATAAGCACCACTAACGGCTTTGGGGATCATATGCATAATTGATGCAGAAATGTTTGATATTTCCCATTGTGACAGAAAGGAGACAAGTGGTTAAATTGCTTCCTGTTGTGTATGACTGTAGACATTAGCAGCTGTTATTTATAGCTCCTATAGTATCCCAAAAGGCAGGAGAACCACGTCATACAGCATTACTACAAATAAAATCATTCTAGCAAAGTAAACCATTTTAAACATAGATACTATGGCTGTAGAATGGAAAGCATGAACAGCTCAGATGTTTTGATAACAAAATATATGTTTTAGTACTTCCATCCAACCAGCTAATACAAGAAGATATAGGAAGGACAGGAAAACTGTACATTAATAAAGTCAGCTGAAAGAAAAAAGGTACATCTGGAAAAAGTCTCCACCAGTACATCAGTGGAAGAGGGATGTCTTTTTCTGGAAAATGCACAACTAGAATGAAAGAGAACTCTGATGGTTTTAATCATGGAGATGCTTGCATGCTAAATCTTTTTTAAACTGTTATTCTATCCTAGGGAGTTAAATACTAGTTCAAAACATGAGGCAGACTATTCCAAATTAAGAAGCATGCCTTACAGCAGGCAAAGATTGTTCAGGCATCTTATGAAAATAAAAGTTATCTAATACTGTGGGCATCTTAGATACAGAACCCAATTCCCCATATTCTCCCACTCTTCTAGTAAAAAGGGGTGGTGGAGGAGTGGGGGGTGGGTGAAGAAGGACAAAATAAAGCAAACAAGAGTTCATAAAATAGATTTCTTTTAAGAAGTTAGCAATGTGAACTCTAGTCCTTATTTTTTCTAACTTACATTCTTTTTTTAAGAAAACTTTTATGACAAATCCCATTATTCCCACAAACCTGAAAAAAAAATGTTTTACTTTTCAAAACCTTGAAGAGCATCCATCAGTTTGGAGGATTGCGATACAAATGATGTGAATCTGAAATAAAAGACTGGTGGTCACTTCCAATGCTGTTTCGATTGCTTACTCCTCTGGGTGTCTTCAAAGCTCATGAACAGATATCTCTTTAGGATAACAATCTACTTAAACAGTTAATTTACAATTTAAGGTAAAAAGTAATATAATTAAATGTTTAAAAAATGGTACCAGATAAAACATATCCATTACTTCTATACTTTGCACAACTGACTTATGTATGATTAATGCATACCAGCCAAGAGGTCTGATCTTGCTTTAGAGGTGCCTCAACATAGCAGGAGAGGCAGGATGCTACTGAAGCGAGGAATGCAGATACTTTTGTGTAGGCACCCCTGAGAGCTTTAAAAGGTAAGGGAATAATTTATTTTGGCCCACAGTCAAATTTCTCTAAGGGTAATGAAATATCAGTGTGGTCTACTGAACCCACGTAAAACTAATTAATTCAGGAGCCCTCCAGCATTATAGCTATATTCCTCTGCGACCTATAAGAATTCCCTGTGCTCCTCGCCATTGGCTTACAGTTGTTCTAGAAAAACATACTAACATTTTTCCTTACTCACTGTATGGGTAGAAATGTCTGTCTTTTGATTTCTCTGCTCAGTTACACACTCTTTACCTCTACCCACACACTGCACTGTGTTGGCCAAAACATACCTTTTGGCAGTGAACTTCAAAACCATGTTCCTCCGCAAGAGAGTGCCCGTGTACAGTACACTCACACACACGGAGCCCCTCAGTCCACGTGATTTACATACTGCCTGGGCAACCGTTTCACAAATAGATGAAAGCACAATAAAATAAAAATCCCAAACTGCAGCATACAGAAATCAGCCATTCTACTTACAGCTTTCATTTATCAAGGCTTACTCATATTATTAACATGGCCAGTTATCAGAGCTGCCGGCAGTTTCTGCGGCTGACGATGCACAGTTCTCTCTTCCTTCAGCAGCTGAGCTGTACACATTGGAATGCTTTACAAAACATTTCAGAAATAAAGGTCAAGTAAGCTTTCTTGAAAGGGATGCTGTTTTCTGGAGAGAATTTCCTTCCTACACACCTTTAGCTACCAGGACTCTTATGATGTTAGGCAAAGAGACTGCAAACACACATGCTCACATCTGCCTCTAGAATTAAGCTTCACCAAGCCAGAATTCTTTCTTCAGTCCCTGTTCCCCCCCCACATACGAGGGTAAGACTTTTGAGAAAGTGCTGTTTTACAGCTAATGGTTTACATCCAGTCCCGAGAGCACAGGGGTTAGGCAACACTTGCCTTTCAGGGAAGTGTATTTCATCAGTCTTGAAACATTTAACGTGACATCTAAACATTAGTGAAGTCTTTTGTTCAGTGTTTTGGTTTTAAGACTACATAGTTTTGGGTGAAGTACAACTGTGACTTCTCATAACAGTAATAAAAGGGGAAAAACACCTCCCTGGATGAGCTAGTTGTAGTAGAGGACCTGGAACTCCAAGAAAGTCTTTGTATTATGCTCGCAACCAACTAGGACACCATGCAAAGACTGAAGCACCAGCACTGTGTGCTTTGAGCATGCTTCTTACACAGCAAGCAGAATGGCACAGAGATCTGTGCCAGCTGGAGCCTTAAAACATTTTTATGCTCACACATATCCAGTCTTCTAGCCTGTCCAATTATTTTAAGTGGACTAATATGTGTTGATTATTTTATAGCTAAAAGTCTGGATACTGAAGTCTGAGGTCCTATTGGTCTTGAGATAATAGACCGAACCCCTGTGAAGTATGAGTCTACCCCAAACTGCCTATATTTTTGCACACACAGAGACCAGATTTTAGTGGATCAAGATGAACAATCTTAGGTACATGCAGATCCAATAAGACAAGGCAGTCTTCTGGCTAGTTTGAGATTGAAAGTTCCTTATTCTAGATAGACATCTAGCAGTACTAACTCTAAAATGGCCACTGGGTATTGCCAAACATCCTTTCAGCAGTTTATTCTTTCACAGTCCAGTTCAATTCTTCCTTCTTCATCCTCTTCTGGTGATCCCAAACACCTCTACAGAGTCGTGGTAACAGGTATTGCTTGTAACAGCTCCAATAATGAGTTTTATTTATTTTTGAATTTGCAGAAGTTGGCATCATATGCCTATCCAACTAAAAGCAAAACAACCTTGATGCCAAGGTAAGAGAACTTCCGGATTAACTAGAAGATTAAGAAAATAGTTATTCTTCCTTTATTTTCACCCCTCTAATTCCCATTTCCATGGAAACTGGGCTGGAAAGTACCAGCAGGCAGCCTGCAGCTGAACATCTGAATGAGAATGCTCATGTTTAACTCAGCAAGCAGACAGCAGGTGAAATCTGCAGGAACTGTCTAAAATCTATAGCTACATCTTGAAAGCAAAAGGACAACCTCCGTTTCAGCAAAGAACTTCTAAAGAGGATGATATATCACCCTAGTGAATATTCTTGTGTGGCAGTAGTTGATAATCTGACTTCCTCTTTGATAAAAGAGGATATGATAGGAAAAAATTTCTTTATCACAATGGCACAAGACAAAAATTCATCACAATTAATTTAATACTTCAAAATGTTCAGATGGAAGATAATATGCTAGTGAATATGGTAAAGATATTTTTGTAACAGGACTTTGGCTTCTGAACACTATGCTGTAACTCCTTCTGTGAAATCAAACTGGCTGCTGTACAGTTCATACATACACATTGTCAGCCCAGTCATCTGGATGGCTCTTCTTACAAACATCCATTGCATTTCAATAAATACATATACACATATTTATAAAAATTAAGGTAGCAGGTAGCAACGTATTTGCTAGTTATAAAAAGCATTGGTTTTGAGCACCAATTCGCACTCCTTGTATTTTAAAAGCTAATAAGGCAACACAGTTGTAGTTAAAGAAAAAAAGAGCTATGTTAACTTCTTTATCCAATTTAGTAAAGTTTAGTGCAGGAATTCTATTTAATACCATCTTAGATTTTTCTACTGTTCAATATTTGCTCTTCAAGAAACAGGAAGAAAAGCAAACAAGCAAAGGATGAAACATTCCTGTCTTGGGCTGTACTTTACCCAATGAAGAGATTTGTTATTATTAAATTCCTGCTTTTGTATATAAAGCAATTACCACTCTCTCAAGAAGATATTACTCATTCTTTGCAGAAAGCAGAACATTGGTCACACTTTCTTTCAGTGTAATTTTAGGCAATGCAGTGGACAAAAGAGGATGATTATAATGAAGGATTTAACATCTTGCTCAAGTTCAATATCAGCACACAAGAGATAACCCAAAAATGGGTTACGAAGAAACTTGAGACAGCATCAATATTTTTTACTTTTTTTTTTTTTAAGAGTGTTGCTCAAAGTTTAAGACCGCTATTTATCAGAATCAAATCAGCAAGATAGCTGCAGATGCTCTTTATTGTACCTGTGTTCTCCTTCACAATGAGAGGGGAAATTCAAGATTAAAGCGTCAAAGAATGAATCAGCCCAAGAAGCTGCTAGTGACTATTGATTCATTCCTTCCTTTGGGATCTTCAGTGGAAAAGATGAGTCCAAATTTGCAGTCCATCACATATCAAACTCACGGCTACAATGGAAAAGAATAGCATAGAAGCTGTTTGTGCAATTTCCTCACACGACAGAAAACTAATAATTGTGTATCAAAAGCACAACAGAGACAGACAAAACACACAGCTATCAACATCCCCGCAGTGCAAGAATGTCCATTTAACAGCTGCAGCAATGTAAAAATCACACCAAGCGCCTTCTATTAATGAGTCCCATAATGTTTTACTGCACCAAGTATATTTGTGCTCACCTTGAGGATCATTTATTGTGCCAGATCACGATACAGGGAGCCCTGGGATAAGCAAAAATCAAACTCCAAATAATTCACTTATCTGCTCTAAGACTGCTTAAACACAGCATACACAAAAGCATAAGCTTTCAGATACATTTCCTCTTTTCATTTGCATGAAATTTTCTATGGCTAAACAACCCACATGTACTGCCTGAAGAGTTCTACTTCAAGCAAGACTGGAAATAAAAATAAATTTTAAAAATACATACATTTAAATAAAAAGCAACACACAGCATGGTACATTGACTTCTCTGTTTCAAATCTGCATTCCTATCCCTCAATTTTTTGTTTCATTTAGGAATGCCAAAACATATTGCATTTAATGGCTATCTTCATTTTGAGGGTAGAAACCAAGGGCACTGCTCATACTGCATGAACAGCTCTCTTATCCATTACCATAACGAAAAACCTTACTAAGGGAAGGAGGAAGGAGGAAGGACAGCCTTAGTATATGTCTAAGGTTTACAGAAGTGATCCTCCAGTAATGGGAAGGACTTCTGAATTGGCTCAAGATTTCCTAGTAATGGGATGGATCATTGCTGGAAAATATTTATAAAGGGAATATGAGGGTGGTGGATGCCCATCAAAATGGGTGGGTTATTTCTCCCAGCTGGAGCTGGAGAGAGAAAGGGTTATAATTCAAGAAAATAAGCAAGCTGCTCCCCATCAGGTCATTAGTACGTTCACACTGTTTCCCCTTATGATCACGTTACTAACTCCTGTACAGAGCATGTAGCTGCTTTTCTTCCAATTAACTTTATAACTGCTAATGCATCCCAGTTGTTGCTGTCTGGTTAGGAGATGGAAAGAAACTGAGCACGGCCATCAATACAGTATGATTCTGGCATACAAGATGGAAGTGTAGAATAAAGGTGTCTGGTTTGGGATCTTTTGCTTCTTGAGGCATAGAGTATGTGACAAATACAGGTTCTGGATACCAGCTAACACAATAACGAGCACGCATTGTGCCAGTGCATGCTATATGAACTTTTAACTAAGTAATGAAAATATCATTAATGGAAAACCAAAATAAATTAACACTTAAGAAATGAAACATCACTGTCTGCTAGCAAAGCTTAATGCCAGCAACCTACTAGCTGTATTCAGTGTTTTAGTTAGAGAATTAGATTTTGTAAAGGCTTTACATGTTAGAAGATTAATCATTCTTTAACCTTTGAAACACCTAATCTCATTAAATATGTATCTTCTTCCAAAACTGCATTGCTATGGAATGGCTGAATTACATTTTTTATGCTCCCTTTTGAAAGACTTTGCAGGATATATTTTTATAGTTAAGTTATGAACACTGAGAATAACAGTTCATGGTAGACGTACTAACACAGCATCACCACTGAAAGATCATTGCTCCCATGTACCTATCTTTCCATGCATAGCTCTCTTCTCCAGTTTACAAATACAGAATACCAATACTGACAAAGTGTGGTCACTTCAAACTCCTACACAGTGTAGGAAGGGACAGTGAGACGTGCAGTTTTCTAGAGTACAGGCAATCCAGGGACATATTACTTCTCAGGCTACTTGCATATATTCCCCAAGAACCAAACTCAGGTCTGAAGGGCAGCCAGACAAAAGGAGGGCCTGGCAGCACTGGCCCCACCGTTCCCAAGGGCTCATTTCTTTCCCTGGGGTGCAGCTGCAGTGCTGATAGTGTGGAAGAGGCTGGTCATGGGGGCACTCTTGAACAAGGAGCCCAAGAACACCAAGCTGCCTACACTTGAACTGTTGAATGGCTCTAAGTTAAGAAACTGCTACTGCCTGTCTCCGTTTCACTCATCCTTACTCCCTACAGCATCTTGTTTTTCCCTAATGCTTTTGTCAGCCTCATTATATGGTTCTTCCCCTCTCTCTTCTCCCATCCCTCTACCTAGTACATTTCTCCTTATCCTTCTGTATTTATTAGGAACAATACCCAAGCCTGTACCTTGCTCAGTTCCTCCAAATGCCAACAGCTGAATGCAAACAGACTTACAGCTCACAATCAGGCAATTCTTCTGGGCTCATTTACCGAGAATGGAGCTGGACAAGATTATGTATGATGTATACACTTGAATGCAAATAGCACATTCCACATTTACACAAATTTACTGAATTTCTTCTTTTTAGTTTGGACTAGTTGATTTAGACGTAGGGTCTGACAAAACAAAGTTTTGTTTAATTTTAACAGATGCAATTTATCAAACTGTAATTCAGTCATTCTTTTCCTCCAGAAAAGAGGCGAAAAATCCCCCATGTTCTGTCTGAACTCTCCCTCTCCTTCTCTCTGCCAAGTGTTTAAACACTGTAAATGGGGGAAGTGGGGGAAAATGGAACACAGATATCATTTACTTTGCACTTGCTGGCAACTCCCCACTAAGCATAGGTAAGCATAAAAAAAAGCATAAAAAAATACTGCAACGGTCACATAGAAGCAATAGAACTTACAGATATTTTCACACCTAAGTGTGCTTGAGTTGTACAGCAGCTGTTACATAACAAAACCTGATAGGTTTCCTCTTCAAAGAGCTTAGTGCAAAGTTTTCAAAACCAAATTTTACATTAGCAAGCTCCTCCCTTGTCCAAATGAAGGCACTATTGAAGGTGAGATTTTAGATAAACAGTTTTCTTGATACTGGTTGTAAAGGCATATTACATCCTCCAGATAAATGGTCAGTCTTATGGCTCAGCTCCAGGCCATCACTTCATGTAACTCCGGCTTTGATATCTACATGATACACTTCTACAACTCTTCTTAACTTACAACTTCTATGTAAGTTAAGAAGAGTTTGGTTGTCAATGGAATCTGGATCAAGTTCTTATATTAAAAATAAAAGAAAAAAAATTACTGTCACAGGATATTAGCAAAGGAGCACACAGACTGGGCTGAGGTCATTATACCAAGTCCAATTTTCAGTAAATCTTGAAATTATTACGAAGGCCAAAGTCTGGCTGCCATTTGTTCACTAATTACAAACTTTCAAATTCTTGCTGCAAGAGGTGTGTTATTAACTATCTTACTAGAGCATTTCTATCATATTCACAGTCTAAAATGGAAATCAGATTTTAAATTTCATTTGAACATTGGCAGGTAACCACAAATCCAAATACAGTTCAACACAGTTGTCAAGTTCTCTCTGTAATTACCCTTAGTGCAAACTGTGCCTGAAATACAGGTAATAGCATGCCAAGGAGCAAACTGGTTTATTTTAATGGTACCTACTAGGGGAAAGGGGGCTGCAGATTTAAGATGCAAGTAATCACATATATTCTATTAAGAAGTTATAGAAAAAAAGTTGTATTTTTCCTCCTACTTCTCTGAAATTAGTCTGTCAAATCAGACCCAGAGTTGCATACGCAGTCACTTTCACTCAATTTATAGTATTTTTGTGAGGATTTTAAAACTTATTTTAAAAGAAATTGTTTTTCCTGTAATAAAAGAATGTAAAATTAAATCATGTCTTTCTTCTCTTCCAATATAATTCTCATCAATGTATTTGTTCTTTCACAAACACATTACTCTAAGTTTCCTCCTGCACAACAACAAGGTATTGTTAGTGATATTGCTTCTGTCTACTCCTTTAGTCTACTCCTTTACTCTGAAAAATAAGCGTAGGGCAAGCATTTACCAGCAGTCAGAGCTATGTGTGACTTAATGCTTAGTACTTTTGTGCATCAACAGGACCAGACTGCAGACTTTTCTTGAAACCCCTTTCCTTGACAAAGTTGTAACTTTATAAGTAACAACATAGTAAGCTTTCATAAGTTCATGCAAAGAACTTTATAAGCGAGACCTGAGAGCAGCCTCTAAAACTGTGACACCTCCAGAATTGTTAACAGAATATATAAAATCTTCACATGAAAGCAGGTAATTTAAACAAAACATCCAAGTTAACACTCCCTTGAGGATAATTTCAATGACCATAAATAGCAAACAAGACTTCTCTACATAATCCAATTTGTGTTCGTGTTTCTCCAAATCATATTACAATGTTAACTCATTAAGAAAAAAGTTTACCTGTGTTCCTGTCAGGTAAAATACAGCAATGCTTCTGCAGTATGCCAGGCAGAACCTGTGTCAACAAAGAAACAGGTGTTAATGGATATATATTTTTTATCATATGAAGAAGAGCCAGAGATGGCTGGAATGCTGCATTTGGTGCATCTGATCAAGCTTTGTGCTCTCAAACTGAATCCAAATTTACTATCATGTGATTTAAATGTGAATCCTGTTCATTAGGAACTGCAAACAGAGAAGAATCTTACAAAATTAGCTGCTTACTACCTGCCTGTAAAGTTTCACCTTCTCCCATTGATTACAATATCAAAAGTTGACAAAAAGGACCTAAGACCATAACCAAACATGCTCAGCGTAGAAAGATAGTATGTTATCAGTCAGTGATGCAGCTGTCCCCTGATTTCACACATGGCCCTGCGGTTATGACATCCAGCTTGTTGTAAATCACTCAGGTCCAAGTTCCGAAGCACAGCATTTTCCCCTCCACACAGCCAGTTCCAGTGGACAACACAAAACTCCAGGGGCTTGATTGGGAAACTCAAGGGAATGGGGACAGAGAAGATCCCAATTTTGTGGTTCACCACATCCACCATGGTGCAATGCTTCTGGCAGCCAGTGAGAAATGCTGCAGAAGCTCACCACCACCACTGGCCCTTTCCTTCTGGCAGGACCTCATCCTTCTTCACAGATTTACACATTGAATTCACCAATTTTGGTGCAGACAATCAGCTTTGGGACACCTACTAGCAACAACCTGTACTTAAAGCACCCAATGCTTCATTTTAATCTGACTTTTAAATCTAGAATTTGCACCCTGGACAATGATATCAGCATCAGTAAAACTGCAGCTTAAAGTTTTTGAGTTGTACAGAAAAAAAAAAAAGCCAAAAAAAGGGCTTTTCTTTTGCTGTTTCTGAGAAAAAAAACAATTAAAAATCATGTTCTAAGATGGCTTCTTCAAATTTACCCTTGAAAGTCAACATGCACCCTTTAAAGTCTGAAACTTAGAAGAAAAAACCCAGTTAGTTTCTACAAACAGCAGGCCAGCGCCACCACTGTCAGGAAATCCTGGGATTCCAACCTCTAAGAAGACCCCAAGCACCATCACAGCTGGCATTAAGTTCTGAAAATCCAGGAAGTGAAATATTTTAGGGAATAGAGACATATTTATTTTTCCCAAAGACTACTATTGCTGTTTGGCCAAGATTAATAGCCACGGCTGAGACTGCTCAGACCCAGACACACACAGCCCCTACGGCAGTGCTGCACATCCCCACTCCTCCCCACAGGGCTTTTCCAATACTCGCTGTCAGTATGCCCAGGAGGAGGAACACCTCAGCTTGTGTGTCCTCCAGCATGACAAATTAAAGTCTTAAGAACCTAGCTGCACCATGCTTCCTCCTGAATGCACACATGCAGAGGCAGGGCCATTGCAAAACACTCCTTGTATTGCCATTATTACTTCACGAGTCAGTCTGCGGCCAGAAAGCCTCCCTTGAACAAAAAGCAATGGGTACAACTGACAGAGAACCATCTCCCCATCCAACTCATCTAAATTTTACACAAGGCACAGCATTTAAATGTAAGCTCTTGCAAAAGTAATTCACTTGCTTTAGCATTATTCTAAAGCTAAGCTTGTGGATAAAAAATAAAAAAAACTCAGCTTGCCTTACCCCACTTCATAGGCAGCAGGCAGCTTGTATTTTGGGAAGAATCAATAGCACAAATAACAATTTTCTGAAAAACCACACTCACCATTCTACAGTGTTTCTCACAGTTTAGAATTTTTAAAAATCCAATAATTCTTGGAAGTACAATGTCATATGTACAAACGATAGCACTTTCCTTATGGCCATGGATATAAATGACAGCAGTCTTACAGGCATCGAAAGCATAAAAATTAGAAGGAGAGAACAAAGAAATCCTAAAATGAGCAGAGACAGTCTTTCAAAGCAGTGTAACACAAAGACTGAATTTTAAAAACATACTGTCTTACTCAGACATAAAGTAACATTTAGTTCCTCAGGAATCTGTCACATTTTCTTCCCCACATTCACAAACAATGAAGAAGCATTATGAATTTGTTATGAGCTCACAGTTAATCAAATTAAAACTGAAATTAAAAGACGAGACAAAAAAAGCAGGTCTGAAGTAGTAAGACAACTTCAATGGGGAAAAAAAAGTTTATGCTTCCTGGATATAGATAAGAGAACAGACATATGAAAAAACACAAAAAACCATTTGTTTGTCCCTTTCCTTCACCCTCCTAAGTGTTAAGTAGGCAAACTGTATGGAAAAGTCTTAGACAATGCTTCCTGCTCCCCAGCCCTTTAACATGTTTACCCTGCACAAAGCCAGTTTCTGGCTGGTAGGAGTTTGATATCAACCTCCCACTTACTTATCTACAGTATACAGATTTTTACACTGTACCCATCTCCATGGTATCCAAGAGCCTTTTCACACTGCTCTCCTCCCACTTTCTCCCCACTTTGTTTCTCTCCTCCCTAGGGAAACTGACAGGAGAATTCCTCAGCAAAACTGTCACCTTTCCCTCTACAAGCCTCTCCTTTCCCCTGCTGCTTTCCTTTCATTCATTTGCATGCTGTAATACCCAGTTTATTGCTTAAAATACCTAAAATGCCTTATCAGACTCAGAGATTTTTCTCTAATTTTACAGAAAATCCTTAGATTATTTTTTTTTTCCTTTGGTTGGTTGAAATTTACCTACACAGGCAATTTGAGGGAGAATCTTTACCCAAAGCAGACTCTGAGTGGTTTCTGCTGTAGAAATCAAAATATGTGAGCAACCGGAGGGATTTACATGCAGGGGAGAAAAAAAAAATGCAAAAGAGAAACAGGTTTCAATGATATTAACTGATGATTTAACCTTCAGTTGTTTTATAAGCTCTCAGCTGGGAGTTAAGGCAATGCAATACTAAATTAAAAATGGACTCATAGATGCAGAAACAGAATAAATAATACAGCAGGTGGTATGTCCTTAACATCAAGGTGTTTCCCTAGCAGTAGGCAAATTAACTTTGGTCAACAGTATACAGCTAGACAGTCACATGTAGCAGGAATAGAGTCTTTGCTTATGATGCCAAGCTGAAAGCATCCTCAAATTCAGTGAAAAATACTAATTGTTGTGGTTAGATATTGATTTGGACCTATTTACATTTGTTTTCATTATAGGTTGCTGTGCTTAGAAATACATAAATGTATAGCTGTCATAATCAGTGTTCAGATTTTAACCTGTAGCTATACGTAATACAGGTATTCAGAAAGCTCCTCAGAGCAGCACAGGGTAGTTACATAGCTGGTTTTAGTTTAATAAAGATCATATTTTTATAAGTTTGCTTGGAAACTTTCCTTCAATTTCTTTAAAATAAGACAGATAAGTCCTTTGAGTGTTCAGTACACAGCTTTTTTTTTTTTTTTAGAGTGATATAACAAGAACTAGAATTAATTCCTAAAAAAACAATTTAAGTTTGGAAAGTACTAACTTCAAACCCTCTACAAAATCCCCACTTTACAGAGAAGGAGAAATGTGAAGCAAAATAATTCTCGTGTGCAAAAAGGCCTCTGTGAAATGAATATCTACTCACTTAAAAGGATCTGCTGCACAAAGATGCTCAGGCCTCTCTATGGTACTGAATGATAAAAATGTTTTGCTTTCTACTCCACTTATAATTGGACTGCTAAAATAGCCATAGAAAAGTGAGCTAGATACTATTTTTCCTTCTCCATTTACATTTTTTTCTGTTAAAAAAGTAAGTCAACTGAAAATGAATATTTCACAGGTCCAAATTTACAGAACACCCAACTCAGGAGTCCAAGTGCTTGATAAGTGAAATTTAAGGCAGAAGTTAACAAGGATTTATACTGTGATTTGCAACTTGCCAGAAGGAAAGAAGCTCAACTTGACTTTCAGGTCCAAGATGAGACAATATTTTTCTGCTTTTTACATCCTAGAAATCCAGTGAACCCAAAGTCTAGAAAGTCAGAACATGCCCGTTTAGGGATGCCAGCCACACAGGTCCTGTTTGTGGCCCTTGTGGTCATGTTCAGCCATTTCCAAGGACTGCCTCTGGGAGAGCCCCCTATGCTCCAAACCTCCCTCCCCAGAAAACTATTACAATTAGCATGTGAGGCATTTTGATTGCAAGAATATGGTAACATTCAGGAAGAAAATGTGTCAAAAACATACTGGGAAAATCCACATCAATTTATAAAATTTCAGAGAAAAGAGATTCCAGAATTTGAGCTTTACTCATACACTGATGGTTGCAAAGAAATGGTCCATGGGCAGAGTCAGCTACCAAGGGCACCTTGCATCTTCTTATGGAAGCAGTACGGTATTGGAGACAATTCAGGTTAGATATTTGGGTGTGGTCCAGTGAGTTCCTATCTTTTTGTCTTTCAAATGTTGTGTCACTTCTTTGGAACAGATAGGCACCTCCTAGACCTTGCTACCTGCCCTGCTCTGTGCTAAGCACTGCTGCCTTCCTACCATCCCCACAAGCCTCATGGAATGAATTTTGACTGTTTTCATTCTAAGGGTCATATCCATTCTCTCTCTGTTTTGCTTTTCCTTATATTTGTCTCAGGGCTTTTGTTTTAGGAAAAAACTTCATTGTCAGCTTCTACAGAGAGGTTTTGGAATGTTTGTAACTAGCTCTTAAACCACTGGAAATTCTGTGCTCATGCTCCTCTGAATGTCTTTTGTTGCCTCCTGCCTTTAAAGGGGGTGTATTATATTTTTGTTTTCATTTGTATTATTGTTTCTGTCTATTTTGGGCTTCATACTTGAGGATTTTAGATGTCTCTGTCCCATTGGCACTGCTGAAGGAGAAGGAACCTCTCTGGAACCTATTCACTGATGCTTCGTAAGCAGAAAAGAAGCATTTGGGATTTGGCTGCTCACAGCAGCCACTTATCTGGCAGGTCTGTAAAGGTATCTGACTTCAGACAGGGTGTTAAAAGTAGGCAAGATTTCCTGTTCACAAGCTGTTGGGTGATACAAACCATCATAAATCAAAGCCTTATCATTACAGCATTACCATAATTCTTTCAGAGCAGACGGGCTCATGCAGGACAAGGGGGAATGGTTTTAAACTAAAAGTGGAGAGATTTAAATTAGATATTAGGAAGAAATTCTTTACTCAGAGGGTGACAAGGCAGTGGAACAGGTTGCCCAGACAAGTTGTGGATGCTCGTTCCCTGAAAGTGTGCAAGGTCAGGTTGGATGGGGCTTTGACCACCAACCTACTCTAGTGGAAGCTGTCCCTGCCTATGGCAAGGGAGTTGGAACTAGATGATTAAGGTCCCTTCTAACCCAAGTTATTCTATAATTCAATGATGATTGTATGCAACCAGGTGGTGAAGTGCTGCATCAAGGCTGCTTGCCTTCAGCTTTCTAACAATACGCAGTTGGTTCAACCTACCAAAGCCAAATCTGAACTTCATACCACTCCCACAAGCATAATTATATTTGGTTAAGCTTTTTAAGGGGTATCTAGGGAGTGTATCAACAAATACCAGTTATCATTTCCGTTCCTGGAAGAACTAAAAAGATAACCTCATTACCAGTGTGTCTCTTCCGTGTCTCGCTTGAAGCTGTTATTGATACAGCCTACACCAGCATCAGCAACAGTTCCAAGTTACTCCTAAAATCAGTCCTTGAAATATCTAGCTCTGGTAGAAGAGAGCATCAGGACCAGCAGCACCCGTCCTCCCAGGGCTTACGCCAAAACCATATGTGTTCTCTGTCAGAGCAACACAGACCCTGCTTGCAACGGCAAAGCTGGCCCAAGTAGAACATGTTAAGACTTTATATTTTTTTTGTCTGTCTGGTACCGCTGGAAATAGTAGAGATTTTGCAAGACCTTTCAATCATTCCCTCTGAGCTGTCAGTTCCTCTGCCCTCCCAAGGAAACAACCTTTCCTCTTACCTCCTGATGAGACGCACCCTGCTGCAAAGGCAGCCTGTGCCAAAATGTTTCCCACACACAGTGGCGCGAGTGAGAAGCCTGTCTTGTCAGTTTATTTCATTGTATTCTGATGAGATGGCCCAGACTTGTACAATTATGTTTCCTCAAGATTTTACTAGATTGCTATTGTCCAATATCCAATTTCACATACATGCTGATGAACATCCAATATCCAAATTCACATACACACTGATGTTTTAATTCCTTTTCCCAAAAGCTAATTTAATGTCAAAACAGAACTTGCTAATGATTCATCTGCTTTGTGGGGTTTTTAGTAAAAGTATTTTCTTTTATCATCCTCTGCCTTAGCCACCATTCCCAATTAGTTATCAAGAACATAAATAAAACATGATGATTTTGTGGAAAGGAGAAGTTACAATGAAAATAAATAAATCATGTTTACCATATCAAACACTCTGTCATTGTATCAATGTATTTATCATTGCACACCATATCACATTTTAATACGTATACTGTATCCTTTTCATTTCGAATAAAAGGAAATGTTAAAGAAGATGAATTTCAAAAATATTCTGAAAATATTACAATACCCATACTAATATGTGTTCTTTCAGATTGTATTACATCTCAAAAAATGCAACTTCTCCGCAACCCTTTCTGTGATTAAAGGAAGTACTGACAGCAACAACAGAAGCAACATGTCCTTAGCAGAGTTTTCAACAAAAGGTGACAGACACTTAAGTAATGAGGAAATCATTGACTGCATTATCTACTCTTTATATCTCAATCAAAACTAAATAAGAGAAAATAACTCCAGAGGAGAGGGTATAGTGCTACAATAACCCCAGACAACATAGCTGATCTCCTTGCACAGCGACTGGCTTCATTACTCCTTCTATCCAGCCATCATGACAAGTTAAGCTGAAACACAGGCTTGATAATTTTTTGATGACCCGGGAAAGAAAACATGATAACCATTATGACACTTTTCAGAGAAACATTAGCATGAATCTGCATTAGCATGAACTAATTATAATTGCCTTACAATCAACACATACTTATAAACATGAAACTTTTAAAAGTTATCATCTAAAGTATAACCCACGCCGCTTTCATAAGCATATAATATACAGACTAAATAGAGCAACTAGCCAAGCCCAAGGGGAAAAAAACCTACGTACACTGGAATTAGCTCTGAAGTGATTCAAAATAATACCTTAAGACAGTCTTTTCATATTTAACACTTAATAGTAGGAAAATAAGTGGTGGTACTGGCAACAGCCACAAATCCTATTTACTTCTAACTTCCTCTTCAGTATTTAGACACTTAGAGAATAATACATCAACAAGAGCAAAAAACTCTTTTATATCTTTCATTTGTCAGAAATTTACACTCTTGACTGACAGAACAAAGCTTTGCTGTAGTGATACATATACTTGTGACCTCTGGGTCCAATTACAGTAATTGGCAGCACTTACAAAAGATTCCACAAATTAATTAGGGTGCCTCGGACTAAACACAGCATGATAAATACAGGTCCATTTGGAACTCTTCACTTTAATTGCACCACTGCACCATTGCACCATTGTCCAAAACTATGCCTTCAAAAATATGGAACAAGGAATGTCAAAGTTCTCTGAAGCTGAGAAATGATGGTGCTCTCAAAGTGCTCTGAATCTGAGAGATGATTATGTTGTCCTTCCCAGACTAACATTGCTGGGAGGAAGAGGCCAAGACTTTTCAGTTGATGTTTTCATTCCTTTTTCCAAAAGCAAATGAATAGGAGGATAAACTTCAGGACAAAACCAATTGCATTTTCAACTTTCTTTCAGGCGAAGCATTCCTAACTATCTCATCATCTGATTGACAGCACACTGACCACGAACCAGCAGCGTGCCCACGTGGCCAAGAGGGCCAATGGCATCCTGGCCTGTATCAGGAATAGTATGGCCAGCAGGACTAACCATTCTGCCCCTGTTGTCAGCACTGGTTAGGCCATACCTTGAGTACTGTGTCCAGTTCTGGGGCCCCCAATTTAGTAAGCATGTTGAGGTGCTGAAGCATGTCCAGACAAGGGCAATAAGGCCGGTGAAAAGTCTGGAGCACAAGCACTATGAGGAGTGGATGAGGGAGCTGGGGGTGTTTAGCCTGGAGAAGAGGAGGCTCAGGGGAGACCTCACAATTCTCTACAGCTGCCTGAAAGGCAGTTGTGGCCAGGTGGGGGTCAGTCTCTTCTCCCATGCAAACAGTGACAGGACAAGAGGACACAGTCTTAATCTGCACCAGGAGAGGTTTAGGCTGGGCATTAGGAAGAAGTTCTTCACAGAAAGGGTGATTGGGCATTGGAATGGGCTGCCCAGGGAGATGGTGGAGTCACCATCCGTGGAGGAGTTTAAGAAAAGACTGGATGTGGCACTTCGTGCCATGGTCTTGTTGACAAGGTAGTGTTAGATCATAGGTTGGACCCAATGATCTCAAAGGTCTTTTCCAACCTAGCTGATTCTGTGGTTCTGTGATCAGATATACAGTCATTGCACACATTTAACAACCAACATAAACGGATTCACTTTCCTGCAATTGTATCCAAGAAACAAGTTTTGGTGTGAAATAGAAATCACGAACATTTCTTATATCTCTTACCACCATGAGCAACAGTGGCATCCCCTACCTAATGGCAATAGCATAGATGCCAGATATCCTGTCTCTGGAGTGATAGGATCATGTGGATCTTGGGCACAGAAATAACTGTGGCAGATCACTAATAGTCCATAGATCAGTCACAATTTTCCACAGAGACTCTGCAGAGGTAAGAACCCAAGCTTTATCTTGTGCTGAAGAAGGGATGGCCGGACCAGCTGTCTCAAGAGTTTGCTGCTTGCCTGGAGCCCAGGTCCTGCATGTCCTACAGCACTTGCAGAGGTTCACCCAGCCCCTGCATTACACCCCTGAGCTGCACATCCAGGAGGATCAAGGAAGGGAACACTTCAGTTAACTGGATATAGCAAATCCACGAGGCTGGAAAGAATACACCCAAGGGGTCCAAGGGTGATGACTGTGAGTCCTCTCTCTGTCAGTTTTGGAAGGCGGTCACCTTCTCAGGGCAAGAGGTAGGGGGATCCTGAGAAAGAGAAGAAAAGGCTAAAGACATCCCAGAGATGTTTTTTTTCTTGTGGAATCTTCATCCTTGAAGATTTTCAAAACTCAAATGAAAAAGCCCAGAGAAATCTGCTCTAACTTTGAAAGTAGCCTGCCCTGAGCAGAGGCTTGGACTTGATGGTCTCTAGAAGTCTCTTCCAACCTAAGTTATTCCACAGTTTTAATATATTAGATTTAATGTACTGATACAGTCAAATATCACACTAAAATATAAGATTAAAATGCATCAGTTCCTCTATCCTCCTTCAAATATAGTTTTAATTGACATATGTAATTTCTATTTGTACTAATGAATCTTTAATTTGAACAGTGAGTACATTTACATCCACCTGCAAAACCCAAAAGCCTTATAGAAGCATAGCAGCTTTAGAAGGCAGCTAAAGACAGGTATTCTCTCAGAAGTTACTAGTCACCCCAGGGCTAGAATTGTTTAATTCATGGGAGAGTAAAGCGTGGAGAGTTATTTGGCCCAAGAAGTTGCTTAAGAAATCTTAACTGAGCTGCTATGATTTATCTTTAGGCATCTGTATTGGGTCTGACTGAGGTAAAGTTCACAGCCCTCACAGTGCTGTGCTTTGCATTAGTAGCAGGAAGGGTGTTGATAACAGACCAGTGTTTTGGCTACTGCTGAGCAGCGCTGTTCCTCTGACATTCCTTCCTCCATCAAAGGCATGGGAGTGGGCAAGATCCTGGGAGGGGACACAACCAGGCCAGCTGACCCAAATTAGCCAGAGGGATATTCCATACCATATGACATCAGCTCAGATATGAAAGCTAAGGGAGAGAGGAGGAAGAGGGGGGGTGCATTTTTGATTCTTCAAAGTTTGCCTCCCAGAGGAATAATTTCGTGTGCTGAAGCCCTGCTTTCCCAGGAAATGTCTGAACATTGCTCACTGATGGGAAGTAGAGATTGCCTTTTCCCTTCGCTTATGTGCGTGCAGACTCTTGCTCGTTTCTTTCTTTCACTGTAATAAAATTGCCTTACCTCACCTGCTGGTTGTTCTCCATCTTATTCTCTCCCCTGTCCCATTGGGAAAGGGAGTGATAGAGCAGCTTAGTGGGCACCTGGCACCCAGACAAGGTCAACCTGCTACAGCATCTCTTGAATTTTGAGGAAATACAAATTCTAGAGCTTGCTATATATATATTGGAGCAGAACAAACATCTTCATTTTCACTCTCTAAAATACAAAACAAAGTAACAACAGCTCTGTTTTTTCCCCCTGCACTAGTCTGTTAAAATACAAAGGATGTATGGGCAGGCCTTGCAATGCCTAGACTGCAAAATCTCCTAGTTGGAGAGGATGGTACTACAGTGGTAGAAATAAATGCTCCTCAGGGAAAAGGACACCTTGGTATTACTCTTGTTACTGCGATACCCTGAGGGTACACACCAAAAAGGTGCAGGTAAAAGTCAGTATAGAGCAAGGCTACAGGAAATCACAGCAAATGCTTTCAGGTTGGGGAATTTTAAGCCCTTTAGCAGATAGGCCCTGGCTACCTCTCCACACTTGTCACTCATCTGACAGACTGTCAGCACGCACACATGCTATGCACTGCAGATACCACTGCCACCGTCCCTGACAGAGGTTTCTCTTCTTTTATTTCTCCTGAGTAAAAGTCATAGTCCTCCTCATGGGTCAGCTTGGATCCTACATGCCTACCTGCTCTTTCCACAGGGCTGACTCCCTGCCAGGCAGAGCTGAGCCGGGCTGAAACAGCCTGCAGCACACCTACATGGAGGGAAAAAAACCCTCCTCTCTCAGGAACAGTCTCCAGTGAGCACGCCAAAACCAGTGCTGGAGAAGTGGAGGTGCCCCACCATCAGGGAGGGGGATGGACCTGACGGCACGAACCTGCACCATACCCCTGGTACCTCACTGGGCAGCACTTGACTACTCCAAGGTTTTGTTAGAGATATGGAATACTTCCTTGCTTCCATCTCACCCACACACCATTAACAAAGCCAGCCATGGCTTGGGCCCTCTCAGGTTTTAGTCTGGGAGAGTATTGTGAAATATGTTTTTATTGCGGCTTGTTGCAAGAAATCTTTTTAATGCACAATGTCAAAAAATTATGTGATTCAAAAGCACAGATTATTGAGATAATAATAATATATGTAGGGTAAATGCCAGGGAATACCAAGTGGTATTTCTCCTTGCTGCTCTGGAATTGTATTTAAGATTTACATGTGAAGCATGTGTATTTTAAATATTTTGATGCCTGTACTTGCACTGCAGAAGCAAATCCATTACATATGTAAAATATAGTAATAGTCCTTCTGTGCATCTTTGTTAGAAAGAAACTAATCTTCATTAAAAATTAAAGTTTACCGTTTTGTGCCAGGACTTGGCAACAAAACTCTCCCAATGGCCTGCTTTATTCTACTGTGTAGGAGTCACATAGATACAAAGACATTCCGTTCAAAAGTTATTAACAAGGTGAGAGAGGATGTTTTAAGTATAGAAGTTACCACAACAAAAATAAAAAAGAAAACATCCTAACTGTTTAGCTGCATTTATGGTGCTGGTATCACAGATCTTTCCTGCTGTGAAGAGAACTCATACCAGAAGTCGTGAATCATTACTTAAACTATCCAGGAAGTTACCTAATGGTTTATAATTTGTTAGTAGTTTAGCTGTGACATATGGTTGCTTTTAGAAACTATTTGATAAATCAAATTTCAAATTTATTAATTGCTAAAAATAGACATCACCTATATAAGTGGGGGAAACTAGTCTCCACTGTGTAAGAACCAGAGTCTGTAAATATTATTTAGTATTACACGTCAAATGAGGCTTTTATACATTTGTCAATTCGGAGAAGCTGAGATTCTAGACATAAGTAGTGCTCTATCATTGATGGGAAAACCACCGAGATGAATCAGATATCTGGTATTTCATCTAGCCATTCTCCCTGCCCAGGTGAAAGTTGCCCTGAAAACTGGGACCCAGGCATAACTTTTCCAACAGCTGCTTTGTTGTTCTATGCAAGTCAAGTCCATTTAGTCACCTTTTGGCCCAACATACAAACTGAAGCAGCAGCACATTGCAGAATCCATGCATACACAGAACTGGGACATTTCATTTCTGATGGACAACTGCAAGTGACAGCAGAAAACCAGAGAAAGATGGATTATTTTTAGGAATCCTTATTTCATAGATTTAGGCCATACAATTCTTTCATGCAAAGAGAACAAACAGAGAAGGATGCCTGTGCCTCATTCATGCCCTTGGCAATGTCTGATAGCACATGGGGATATAGATTTCAGAACACAAAGCGACTACTCACACCTCCTTCCCCAGTGAGCAGGCATTCTTATGGAAATAATAGCTTTCTCTTTAAGACAGAAATATTACCCTGTTTCATTCAATGTTGAACAACAGGACAGTTTATTGCAAGCCCCAGTCATCTGGAGAGATTTTGCTGAAGGTGGGATAAAACAAGGATAGGTCTCAGTAAGCAGGTTATAATTTTTTCAGTACCAGTTAAACAGTTATGCTTCTGGTGGGGATTTTTAAGGAAGGAGATCATAATTTGTGCAGTCAGTTTTTGAGAATACAAAATAGGAAGAGTGGTAGGGCAGTCGTAATCTGTGAGCTGATGACACCACACTGTCAAAACTATGTAGCTTCAATACATTGCTCTAATCCTTGGTCAGTTTAGTATGTACATACCACTGGGTGACCCAAAGATGCACATAGAGAAAGGGTATTTTTGATGCCTATTAAGGTGGAAAGATGATGTAAAACATGCACAAATATGCCTATGTCTCTGCAGCTGATGCTCCTCCAGTGCAGTGCGAGGAGTCAGGGGAGCCTGGGGAATCCCCAGGAGTGTTATAAAGCTGGCAGTCATAAAATACCTGATACATTCTTGGGGATAGTCTTAAATTGAGCACTGGAGATGACAGTGCTGTCTCACCTCTTGAGAGACAGGTAACAGAGGCACAGCTTATCTACAATGTGGGAGATTGAGCTGCAAGTCAAGTATCTGCCAAATAGAGATGGGAGAATCTTATCTCTTAAAAGGCTGCCATGAGCAGTTATTGTGAGATAACATCCATCTTCTCTGATGAAGATTTTCTTCATTTCGCACAGTTAGAAAGATGTTACTAACATCACTCAGACTACAAAGAGCTCTACAACTTAGCTGTCAGGGGTCTTGCAAAAAAAAAAAAAATAGTTCCTGCCTCTGTGGTAACACTCATTTAAGTATTTTGTACAAAGCAGAATTACTTTCATAGCAAAATGTCCCCAATTTTAGAGCACTGGAGTGGGAAAGAACTTTGAAATTAATCAGAGGAATATTTGGATCTGTGCCAACTACATCCCAGGACCAAACACAAAATACTCCCCTATAAAGAAATGATTAACAACTACACTTTTCTTCAGCTCTATGTTTTGGCGGTTTTGTAAGGCTTGCAAGGGGCAGTGAGGCTATACAGTGTTAGCTAGTTCTCTGACGAGGACAAATTTTTTACTTTTTTTTTAATGATGCTTCTAGAGTTTTCATTTACCATCAGAGAAATAAGCACAAGAACTTATGCTTGGTAAGGGAAGAGTAAGGGAACACTGTTTAGTTGGTAAACGTATATGCGGAACGACCTTTTATGTATCCATTTTCTTAACTACAAGCTAAAATAAATGCAGTTTTAGGGGCTGTTTTTTTCTTTCTGTCTTGAATATCCAGTTGAAAATAGATTTTTTTCAGCTTGTTTGTTTTTAATTCTTCATTTCATGTTGCTTTCAAGGAAATGTCACCTCTCAAGAACAAAAGGTTAAGTCACACAATGCTGAACTATATAATCAGTCTGCTTGACAAGCCTAGGCTGCTGAGAATATTAAAGAATGAGCACCCGACTAGTAGACAAGTCATCTCCACTGACATAATTTCCTTTTTCAGTGTTTTAATTATTCTCATGGGTCATCCCATCTTCATATACATCAGCATTGATGTTACCTCATGAATGGTAAACACCAGTATATTTTTTTTTCAAACCAGAGTCTAGAATTTGTAATGAAATTTCCTGAGTCTGTCCCAGTTGCACTGATGTGATGAAAGACTAAAGAGCTCTGTCACTCAGCATTTGTATTGCTTATTCTAGCCAAAATGCTATTAAAAAAGCTACCAAAAATGTTCTGACAC
Source organism: Lycocorax pyrrhopterus obiensis (assembly GCA_014706295.1). Lineage (NCBI taxonomy): Eukaryota > Metazoa > Chordata > Aves > Passeriformes > Paradisaeidae > Lycocorax > Lycocorax pyrrhopterus. The sequence continues at coordinate 90,991,086 of JACSVZ010000004.1, forward strand.
AGACAAGATTCCAAAGTATAAGTGGCCTGTTTATTTACACAAATTTTCTCTACAACTAATGCAATATCCCACTCAATTTCAGACTGCCTTAGATTTATGAGTTTTTGTTATTCAAATACGCAAAAAGCCATGAGGTAACTGCAGCTAATTTGCTGTTTGGAGTGCTTGGAGAAAGTGGCAATTCATTTTGTGGCTCTCATTTAAACACCAAGAGAAGATATTGTGATCTGTGAACTAGAACAGAAACATTATTGTTATGTGACATAGTGTGGAAATTCATATCAATGCAAATGTGGGGGGAAAAGTGTTAAATAAAACAAACTACTACTTCAATATCTGTGGGTATTTTCCTTCGACCCATCTTCAGGAAAGGATGCTACTTTAAATTCCATACTTATTTTTGTGGCAGATAAGTAAATGCTTTTTACCTTTCAAAGGTGACCTGCTATTTGCTGTCTATATTTTTCATATTCAAAATAATGAGACCAGGAAGAATAGCAAAATTATGTACATGATCATAGAAGACAGTATTTTCTACACTGTGTTACTGACGAAAATATGTTTGAAGACCTTCTTTGTATTCACTTGTTTAAACAAATAATTAATTCATGCTGAAGCCTATTCAAATGCATGGATATAACATGGTCTACTCTTGATCACAAAGAAAATAGCATGAATGCTGGTCCAGTCTGCAGTGCTGGGTTCCTCACTGACATGCACTGTGTGCTTGTCATTCTTCATAAATACGAATTCGAACAATTGGAAATGGGAAACAGACACTCGACTTTCTTTGCTGGAAATCAGACATTTAAAAACACAGAAAACTGAAAGTCTGAATTTGATTACAGATTTAACTACAACCATTGGGGTGAAAAAATGTAATAAGCCTTTGTTTGAGGTATCAGCAGAATAAGGTCAGAACAGTGTAAGAGTCACAAAAATTTACATACAACTTGAGGAAACAGAACAAAATAGCATTAATTGGCCTCAGAATAATAAAACAAATACTCCAGGGGTCATGTGTGTTTGCTCTTTGACTTGGCACACAGATGCTCCTTATAGTTCAGTATTTTGTTGTGATTAATATCCATTCACAATTCAAGCCCTGATTCAGCGGTATGTTCACATTTAACCTCATATTGAACTGCAAAATATATACTTCAGTATTTTGTTGGGTTGCAACATAGACATAATTACTACTGAATCTATTATTAAATTAATAAAGATTTAAATTAGTGAATCTAATAATATTTCCTACTTACACATTTGGGTCATAACTTCAAAACCAATGTATGTGTATGTGTATGAGTATTTCAGCTGAAAAAATTAACACAGACGTACATAATACAAAAGGCAAACAATGTAAACAGTGTCCCTATTTGCTACCATTGCATATGCATCGATAGCTATGACACTGTCATCAGCTCCCACGCAGTTTATATGTTTGGCATTCCCTGCATCACACTGTACATCCCAGCCCGTCCTGCTGTAGCCCTAAGCATGGTTTATTACTCCTGTGACATTTTAGGAGCCTTTTGCTGACAAAGAGAAATACCAGACTGGACACCAGAAGATTACAACTAATTGTCTACTGGTTGGTTTGGCCAATATCTTTATGTTTTAGTGCCTCAGGGTAAAACTCATCCTTCAGGCACTGCTTTGAGAAAAGAATGAGGAAAAGTCACTAAAGCAGAAGCAGTCCCATGAGGATGCTCCACAACTCCGAACTGCACCAACAGCAAGACTGCTTCTGCTGACTCAGCTACACTGGAGCAGGTGGGTTTGGAATAAGAGTATAGGCTTTGCCAAGGGTATAAAGGAAAACAGGAATATATAGTGTACATTCCCAAATATATTTTTATAGTTTTTACCCTGAAGTTTTTTACTGAAGTAAAAAATGAGGGGCCGAGAAGTTGTAATTAACTTATTTATCATTTTTAGACTAATGCTAGTTATATTGAATAATATAAATAATACAAATGAAATGATAATTTGGCCCGACTCTGAAGAGTTACAACAACATAGAAAATGCAGAACAGAAAATAAAACCTGTAGCACCATGCTTGGGATCTGAGAAAAAATGCTTTGCTCCCTGCTGCTTTGCCCAGCACCACAAGCACAAAAAAAGCAAAAAAAAAAAAAAGCTGTAAAGACCAAATAATTCAGTGGTCAAACTTGGCTCTATCAAGTGATGCAAAACAGTCTTTACCAAAACCAACTAGAGCAGAAAAATTAATCTAAATGGATTCAAAGTAACTCAGTAGTCTTTCACAGTATAAGTACTTTACTGTTGACATTTGTTACAGTAACAGCTAGTAATAATGACCTTTTGTTCTTCAAGTTTACACAGGACATTTTAGAATTACTATGGGGAAGGATACTACAAGAGACTAGTGGTGGGTTTTTTTCAAAGGGAGGTGATCAGGTAAACCAGAGGAGCACATAAAATGCAAATGCACAACCTAAAACACCAGAATTTTTCATGCTTTCTGATATTTCATGTGTTTTTTCCAAACATGTAATTAGCTTATATATTTCCATATACACCTTTACATTTAACACAGTATCCTAGATATGTTTATGCAATAAACCCTAAAAATAGTAGAGTAAATAGATAAAACAGCAACTCCTTCATCTTCCCACATTTTTTAACTGATTAGACAACATTATAGCTTTCACAGAAGCAAATACTATAATTAAGTCTATCAATTTCATTACAACTTCACTCTTTTCACCTGCTCATCCTCCTTCTCCAGAATTATCCTTCTGTAGCTCAATTAATCCAAAATAGCATCTGGAATGTATAATTGTAATTTGTGGCTTATTGGGAATGCTGTTTCCAGAAAGTCCACTAAAAACATGTTCATCCCTGTGAATTGGGTGTACAGGACAAAAGGAAACAAAGAGGTGCTCACATGCAGCCTTGGGGGTGGACTGCCTTGGGAAGGCTGCTGTGGTTCCTGCTCCTCGCTACCCACACTGTCCTTGTTGCAGAAGCCACACCTGCATGGGAGGTAGCTCAGCTGTCAGATCACACAGCAGCTGCTGAGCAGCCCCTATGTGCAGCACAGAGAGCTGGGAGGTGACTAGAAGTCATGAGATGATGCCATGCTGCTGCCAGCAGAAGAGGCTGTCCACTCCTGCCCGCTGCCACGGCACCCTCTCACATGCTCACTTGGCTGCTTATCCTGCCAAGCCCATTCAGTTCACTGAGCTGGCAGAAAACAAATCTAGAAATAAATGAACTGAGGAAAAGTTAATTTCTGCTGGCATATTGAGCTAGATCCTGGCCTCAGAGAGAGAGCAGGGCTGCACACCCAGGGATGAGGGGCATATGAGGCAGAGGAGAACTCCCTTATCTTATGCCAGCAGGACCAGTGGCTTGAGAGAGAGGAGGTCAGTGCTCTCTTCTGAGCTCACCCTGAGTTAACCAACTGCCGATTTCAACAGTAAACAGTTTTCTTAGATGTTTAAAAGTTAAACCAAGCCCTTTAGAGAGGACAGGTCCAGAACTGAAGGGACAATAATCTCAGTGGGAGGATGAGGACAGCAGGCAGGCAGAAGCAGGCCAGGGCAGAGACCTTGCCTGAGTTGATTCTCAATAGCACCTCTTCTCTTGAGAGAACGTTAGGAGAGCTTAAACTTAAAGCATCAAAATGTAGCAGGAAAAGTAAATAGTTACTTTGTGAGAATTGGAGACTAGAGTCAGGAGAATTTTCAGCTGAAACTTTTTGCTCAGTGCCATGAAAAGCAGAAACTGGATGTGATGACATCAAGCACTCCAAGGAGGAACCCATATCGGAGTCCTCACACAGTCAGCTACACTTTGATGGGTACAAAGGTTGTTTCTGAAACTACTGATATAGCCAAAAACAACGCATTTTCAAAAATTTCTAACTAAAAATCAAGTTTCCGGTGAATCACCTTTGCCCAGTACTAAGGCTGTCATTTCTCCTTAAAACATACCTGAATTTTTTCAGCCCCCCAGGACAGTGAAACTAGTCTGCATGAATGATTCTTTCATGAGAAAAAATCTCCTATGCTTTGTAAGCATAATTGGATTTCGGACGTTATGTCTGACAAAGAAGATGTCCCTCATGAGACTGCCAAAGGAATTTATGTGCAGTTTATGAAATGTGGGTGATGTTATAAAACTGTCATGCCACTGAAAGCCTTTATGTATGTGAAATCTGCTATTTCTGGTAGTGTTTCTGTCATTTAGCTCCCAGTTCAGAGATGGTGAGCAAATTGTTACATGGAGAAGACATACCCAATAGGTGAGGTTGAGAAACACAGGACAGGATAAGGACCAGGCATGACTTGTCAAAGCAGTTCCCTGCTTTTTAATTTAGAGCGAACATCTGAAGCAGAGAAATTTCCCTGGATGTCTTCCAGATTTTGGTGGGTGACTATCTAAATAAAAATAACCAAGGCAGTGCTGGAAGCAGGGATCAGAACTGCATGCATTTCCTCCCAGAGGAGAGCCCTGAACAGACAGCAAAATCTCCTTATCTTCTCCTGGAGAGCAGCCGAATTTCAAAAGAAACACCGTGCAGAGTTTTTCTTCTCTAAAATGACCCATAAAAGTTACAAGATTTATTATGACTCATGTTTATCCCTCCGAGGGCTGAAAATCAGACTTCTTCAGCTGCCAGGGACAGAAGCAACCTTGAACTAAGCTGGGGCTTAGATATACCCTGTGACTTCAGCTCCCAGAGACCACAGTTTGAGTCTTAACATCACCTAAGTGCATTTCCCTGGCTGCACTTACCTAACATCTTTCCTAAGTCAGCTGCTCCAAAGCCGGTCTTGTTCTTGTACCACACACAAAGATCATTCTTCTTTAGGCAGTTTGTTCTTGAATTTAATGTTAGATGTTTTAGTATATGGACTCATTTGCAGATAAATTCACAATATCTTATGAAATTCTGGCAATGGAACAACATTCTGCTCTTTGGCCTCAAAATGTTATTGTTCACTAAGTTAAGTATAATAATGTTAAAATAAATATACTTGTTCTCTCATTCTGTCATTATAGATTACCATTATGGCCTTGCACTATTGTGCTATTTTCCACATGTCCAGGGATTTACAGGACTCCCTCATGCTTTGAAACAAGCCTTTACATATACAACAAAAGCACCATTCTCAGTCTAATCGTCTATTGCTTTGCCTCTGTTCTTTCCTGAGGCTGCTTTGTTTTCTGGAACCTGACAAGGGACTTACAAAAATCTAAGGTACCTCATGCCTATTTCTTTAGAAAATCCTGTGTAAAATGGCAGCGGACAGCAATAACACATAGAATATTCTGTGCTAGAAGTGACCCACAAGAGCCACTTTTAAAAATCTTTTTTTTTTCTTTATTAGTCAGATAGCTGCTTGGAAGAGGAAATGAGGAACAGTTGTTTAAAGCATCTTTAGCAATTCTTTGTGGTTCAGATCCAGTCTGATCCAAAGCACTGCTGGCAGCTGCACTATTAATGTGCATTATCCAGAGAGAGCTGAGCAGACTCTCCTTTTCTTTCTTTCTTCTTTTCTCTCAAAAATGCACTGAAACTATTATGGAAGTTCTGATCTCGTGCTCCAGATGGGAGAGCACAGAGGAATACATGATGGCTCACTTGCTACTTATGTGTTTGTGTTTCTGTCCAACAAACACTGATGGTCTGGCCTGAGTACTCAGTTGAAGGGACTGCAAAATGCTCCAAAATTCCCCAGTTCAGATGTGCCCAAAGAAGTTCTCTTGGCTATATTTACTTTTAGCATCCTTTGCAGTCCCTACTGACACACACCTCACACTGATTTCAAAGGGAAATTTTATGAATCCATACTGACACTTTCAACAGGGACACTTTCAACACTGACATATTGAACACACTGACCTAATGCTTTTATAAGTGCAGCATCTTTAGCCCTTCCATTCCTGCATATTGGCTGGAAATAAGTAGCTTGGTTACTTCTTTTTGATAGTGGCTTCTGCACGAACTCAACAGGATAAGTTACTCATGCATGTCATGTGGAAAGGCTGCTGAGATAAATCACTGAGAAGAAATGAATGGGATGGATAGGAGGCTACAGTACAATAGCATTTGCAAATGCCATCAAGGAGCCTGGAGGAGTTACCTGGTCTAGGCAAGTAATGGGAATAAATTGTGCTGCAAATTGAAAAACAAAGCCGACACGCAAGACAGAGGGAGAGAAGCCACTGGGGAGGTGTTCAAAGTGCAAGTTTCTGACTCTCACTCCAAGCTAGCTCAGGTGCCACCACCCTGATGGTACTTTGGAGGAGCACAGCAGAAGCCAGTCTGCCTCTTCTACCAGGGCAGCATGGGCAATCCCTGACTTTCACACCAAGCAACAACCGGGCAAGGTGTGCCGGGAGGCACTGCACTCTGTCAGAGCCAGCAACAGTGCCTCAGAGCTGGGTGAAAACACAGCAGGAGTCTGCCCACAGAGAACTCTAAAACAGGCAGTGGTCACAGGAGGATGAGCAGATCAAGCAACAGAGCAAGATCTAAGGATAGACCCGGTGTGTGTGGACAGTGCTGGGAAGAAAATTCTGGAGCCTGTCAGGAGACCACAGTCCCAAAAGAGTGCTGGCTTTGCTATATAAGCACAGCACCAAGTCCTGAGTGGGTTTTGTCTTTCCTTAGTCTGATGTCTTACAAGTAAAGAGAGAAAAGATGATACAGGGATAGCATCTGCTGCCCTCTGACAAGAGCTGGGCCAGATGGAGGTGTCTCCCGGCCTGTAATGCTTGAATCAGCAGCTTTTGTACAATGTAGCTTCAAAGTTGCTCAAGCTTCCGAATAATTTGTTTATGACTGCTGCAACCTTAACGAGTGCTTAACTTGTGGTGGAAATGTCCAGCTGCCTCTCTTTGTGGTGATGGACATGGAGATGGCCAGTTTGCTCTAGCACAAATGGCAGAAATAGTGGGATATACAACTCTTCCAAAAGGTTGCTGTTGTTGAGCTTTGCAGTACTAGGCATCAAAGAGAAGGTCTTGGGATGTGAGGTCTAGCTAGAATTACCTACAGGGACTATTGATGTCTCTTGCTAAAGCAAAGCCAATGGCATGGAGAGAAAAAAACTGCTGGAGAACAGAAGAGAGAGAATACTCAGAAGTTGATTAATACTCCACTGGCTACCATTCAGGATAGGAACAAATCTTCAGAATTTTCAGTTTTGACAAAAAAAAAAGTTGAAATTGTCATTATCTGTGACATAGATGTGCTAAATGGCTTTCAAAAGATATTGCTGTAATGTTTTCTTATATCTACCACAATATGCCTTATATTGGCCTGTCTGTACTGAACAATTCTAGATATAGGTATAGTGAGGGCTTGTTCCTTACTAGGATAGACTGCCTTGAGTTTCTTTGCTGAGTGGACCTACTATGCTGCAATATCTTCAAAATATATGAGGAACTGCTCGTAATTCCTGTTTCTAAAAAAAAAGATTGGGTGAGGGGCAGGGAAGGGATGGGAGGGAAACCTTAGGGGGATGAAGCAAGAGGTCTGACTCAAAATCTGGATTCAGTTTGTTTCCAAGGTACATTGAAGGAAGAACAGCAATCAGGTGTTTCAAAGGTAGCTATTAATCATTCTCTAAAATTCTCCAGTGGTCTATCTTCTAAAGAAACCTGCATTCATAATAAGAAGAGAAAACTAGTTTTGAAAGCAATCACCATCTTGGGATTAGGGAAATTTGATAAGAAAGATATCTGTGTGAGTCAAAGGATTTAGTGCAGGGTAGCCAACAATGAGGAAGATGAAGTCTTCTATTGGATTTAAACTGTTCGTCTTGGGTTTTGTGCCTTTAACCAAGCTGCACCTGGTATTGCTTATAAGGAATATAAGATAAATCAGACATGACATTTACCATGCTTTCATGCAACTTCCTATTACTTTTACTTAGATTACTTGCTGTAATAGTGGCTTTGTATAGACACTTCCTCCTAGACAAGAGACACTTATGATTTGTAATAAGCAACAGCAAAAGGTAACAGAGTTTAGAACTGATGGCTGCCTCACAGTTATGGATGCTTCAGCAGAGAATTTCTTCAGCTCTCTGCAGCATTTTTGTGAGAGTTCTGTCTTTCCCATGCAAGTAACTCAAAACAATGTTACAGTTTTGTAAACTTCTTGCAGCTGCAGGTTGTTTTGCAGAATTGTTATGGTTCTAACTAGAAGAACATTCAGAGATGTGTGTCTTAGAACTTGACCAATCCCCTTAAGGGGTGGATGGCAAAAAAACCAATTACCTTATGCCATTTAATACACTTTGCGAACTAACATATAAAAGCCTTCTGAGAGTTCATTAAAGCACTTCCATTTATCCCTGAGCCTGGACTTCGTGTCATTTCTCTACTCATCCGTGGGGAAAACAGCGACACACATATTTAAAGGGTTTGCAGACTTTGCCCTCTTGTGCTCCTCCACTAATACACAAGTGGGGTGCAAGCGATTAGCACCTTGGAGAAGTGGTGAGGAGCACAAGCAAGATAAAAACTGGCTACTTATCCAGTAGCCTTCTGTCTGGTGCTTTCCACACTTGAAACCTAGACACTGTCTGTCTTGTGCCCTCAAACCAAGAAACCCAGAAACCCTCTGTCTGGCGCCTTCAAACCAAGGGGGGCCACAAGCGAGACAGCCAGTTCTGGTGACAGCAAAAGTAATTTTTTCCACAAGGACCATAGGGGCGAGAGAGATGGCTGGGAGCAAGGTGGATATCTGGTGCACAGCTGAATCCCAAACCACCACTGGAAGGAGCCCATGGGGAAAGGATGGTGTCAGCTGCCCTACTAAGCAGATCATGGGTTGATCACACCTGATCTAGGAGAATTCTTTGCCTACATTAAAGCACAATGATGCTTGAATGATTTAACAATTCAAGGATGTCAGCTCATCACTGCAAAGATTATATTTGCACATAAATACCTGCATTCATATTAAAAGCTCATGGTTTTTTGTAAGAGTGGCACAGATTTTTCTGTGGCTTATGAGTTATTTAGCCTCCTATATGCATCTTTGTTTTTCTTCCAAAGGCTGCAGGGACATCATTAATAAAACTGGAGCCTAACACTTCTTAGTGTGAAGGCGTTAAATTGTTTGAATTTCAATAAATGTGGAAAATTGATATCTCTATTCATCTTTATTTGGTATTCTTTAATGTCCATGTAAAAATTTTCAGTCATTCAAAAAGATAGCAAAAAATATGGTATAGTTCTGTCAACTCTTTTTTATTTTATTTTATTTTATTTTATTTTATTTTATTTTATTTTATTTATTTTATTTTCTCTAATTTCTTCTTGAGAATCCAGATCATTAAATCAAGAGATTGCAAAATAAACTTCCTTTACTAAAAAGTGTTCTAATCAAAACTTGCAAAGAAAAGATTGAACATTTAAAGCAAATGAAATTTAAAGTCTCAAAAGCGAAGTAAAATCAAAACTGCAAAAGTATTTTAATAGGAAAAAACCCACATAATTTTTAAACAATCCTATGATTTTTTGAGGCTGACTCATGATTCTGTAATGTTTAAAGCTGGCAATACTGATACCCTGTGATTTAGATGACTAATCACAGACTGAAAAGCTAATAATCAAAGTAAGCAGTTTGTGAAGTATCCACAGACTAGAAAATATGTATCTCAACTACTCAGCAAAGGCTTATGTATAAATTGACAACAAATAGAATCAGTTTATATAACTGCTTCACAAAGAGAGAAAAGAGCTAATCAGTTAATCAGTTATTTTATTTGTATCACATAATGCTACCAGCTGCAGTACAGAGCGTGAAGAGGGAAGAGCACGAAATGGAGAGAATAGCAGGGTAGCACTTCAGCACTGCATTCACAGGGAACAGGGGAGTGTGGATGGAATTCAGCAAGCAAAATGCAAGAGTAAAAACTGTCTGAAGTAAGGCTGCAGTTACACCGCACACCAGATGAGAACATACCTGGGGGAAGGAGGGAGGCAAGCACAAAAGGAAGTCACGAGAGAAGTGATCTTCTGGCAATAAAAAGTTAAATCTGGGTTCAAAATATAGTCCATCGAGGATGGCTATGGGGAAGAATAAAAAGAATGAAAGCAGAAGACGAAACAATTTGAAGGCAGGTGGAGGCAATAGGGGTGACTCCTGGTTTCTTGGTGGGTTTTCTGATTAGATCAATTGTTTGTGCACAGTATTTCTCAGCTGGGCTCTTTCCAATCTTTTATCTTATCTGATGGTAAGCAGACAGCAGAAGGAGGTATATGTAGCACGTGCTTGGCACCAGTTGTTTTTCCTAACAAGAAGATGGATTTTTTTTCTGCTCATAGCAAAGTGATGTTGGCAGAAGCTAAAGCAACTACATGTATTGAAGCTGCTCAATCAGCCTAGTTCCCTCAAAATAAAAATAACAAGGAAGGATGATTTCTTATTTTCAGAAGTTAAAGAGGAACTGAAGAAATATAGCTAATATGGCAGAATTTAATTTATTGACTTACAAAGGCAGAAAACAAAATCATTTTGAAAAGAAACACTACGCATTTCTCTGAATTAGTATTTTTGTTACTACTTCATTGGAAAATATAAAGAATGTGTAGCATTGGCCCACAAATGTGTATCCTCTTTAAATAAAATTTATGTCTTCTTTATAAAAAATTTATATTCTCTTTATCTAAAATTCAATAGAGCTGTTAGTAATTTCAGAAAATTCACCCGCAAAGGCCTATTTAATTACAAGTCTGCCAAATGGGAGTTTTGTTTTCTTTTGAAGAACCTGTTTCAGGCAGGGTATTACATTAGAAGGATCTCTAATCTGATCCTGCATGGAAGCTCATATGTCCCTGGGAAAAGGAAAAGACAGCACACACTGTTCGAAAATGAAGGTTCAATAAAAGCAAGCAAACCCAAGAAATTGGAGTGAATGGAGGAGAATGATCCATCTGTATTAGGGCTTCCTATAGCATCTGTCACTGATCAGCCATCATTGTAATGTCTAAGGTGCTGCAAAATTGGAGTAGATCCCAAAATTCAAGGGGAGATTGCAGAGTAAACGGGAAAGACAGAGGGACGTATTTCACAGCTGTCACCCAGATAGGAAAGATATTCCATTCCTTACTCCAGATGGAGAGCAGCTCACATTTTGATGCAAGGAGTGAGGGGGTGACTGAAATGCAGGGATTCATTCATGAGCTGCATGTACAATGCAGCTCTTTTGAACATGTTGCAGTAATGTACAGGGAAAGGCAGGGGGGGCATCAGCATAATTAATCCCCTCATGCAGGAAACATAGGGGTCACTGAAGGGAGCACTGTTGCAGAATCCATGCCTCACCTTCAGAGCATGTCTGTTTTGCTTTTACATTTATTTTTAATAAATGCCTTAACATTAACTATGGCACTCTAACTGCAGGGGACCCTTCTCTGATGACAACTTTCTGCCTCTGTTGGCATATTTTCTTAATTAACTGTAAGTGCAAGATTTACTCAATAATATAAATATTTTTATAGAAAGGCATGCAAGCACATAAAAGAAAAATTATTTACATAAATATATTGGGGATGGTGACAGAAATGTCAGTAACAAAAAGTCCTAACAATGCATCATGCAAAAAAAAAATGGAGAACTATACCTGGGGTGCATCAGGCAGAGCATCATCAGCCCATCAAGGGAGGGGATTGTCCCACTCTGCTCTGTACTGGGGTGGTCTCACCTTGAAAATTGTGTGCAGTTTTGGGTGCCACAATATAAGAAAGATATTAAGCTAAAAGAGGGCCACAAGAATGGTGAAGGGCATTGAGGGGAAGCCGTATGAGACGCAGCCGAGGTCACTTGGGCTGTTCAGCCCGGAGGAAACTGAGGGGAGACCTCACTGCAGTTACAACTTCCCTGTGAGGGGAAGAGGAGGGGCAGGCACTGATCTCTTCTCTGTGGTGACAAGTCACAGGACCCAAGGATATGGCATGAGGCTGAGTCAGGGGAGGTTTAGGCTGAATATCAGGGGAGAGTTTTGCACCCAGAGGGTGGCTGGGCACTGGAACAGGCTCCCCAGGAAAGTGGTAACAGCCCCAAGCCTGACAGAGTTCAAGAAGTGTTTGGACAACACTCAGGCACACGGTGCGACTCTTGGGATGTCATGTGCAGGGCTCAGATTTAGACTCAATGTTCTTGATGGGTCCCTTCCAACTCAGCATATTCTATGATTCTTGATTCTACAAAAAGTATACTAAGTGGACAGAAGTTGCTATAAAGGTTCACAAAGAGCAACTCACCACACAAAATACTGCCAGTGTTCTAACAAAAGAACCCTGTGTATTTTCAGGAGGTGTTTTTAATATCCAGAGCATTTCAATGTATTTATTTTACTGAAAAAAAATCATAATATTCATGCAAAACATATAAAAATTAAAGAGAAGTAAGTCTTGATTATTCTGCCTGCATATATAGACTTTGTAGAGAACATCCTGTATATTTTATGTGTTCTTACTATTCATTTCATTTGATATGTGTTTACAAGATATGATATTGTTCCACCCAGCTCACCTCTCCCTAGGTGCTTGTAAACTAACATACTGATCTAACAATAGACATTAAATATGACAGTCTGGGGATCTGCCTTGGGGAACTCAAACATTTCTATTTTATTTCATGAACACTTTGCAAGCTTGTACCCTTGTTTATGGTTTTTTATTGCAACCTTGCATTGTTTGTCTTGCTTCAAGGAAAGGAGATACTGATATATGAGGGGCGGTCCACATGTGCTTCTCTCTTCTGTTTTCCCTAAGAATAAAGTCTGATTAACGTACTAAAGGCTTTGCCAGAAGTCTGCCTGTCCCTGACTGAAACTGCCACAGCCTCTGCAGAATGAAATGGCAGCATGGGGGAAATGAAAAAGGGATTGTGCCCAAGCTGTCATGAGACAGAGTCTCAACACAGCTCTGGAGGGAAAAAGGAACAGCACCCCGGAGCTCAGCCCTCCGGAGAGACCTCAGCCTTGGCCTCTATATCCACAGGAGTCTTTGACTGCTGCTAAGGGTCAGGCCAGAGCACTCAAGGGTTTGCACATAAGTCAGGGAGTTCCTGAAGACCAAGATCATCTCAATGCTAGAGGTATGGTTATGAGAAGAGATCAGGACAGCAGGATGCCTTCACTAGAGCAACTGCAGTCTAACAGCAATGCCTGATGCAGCAAGTCCTGGAGTCATCTTGCAGAGAAGAGGCTCCCAGCAGTGCACTGAAACCCTACCAGAAACTCCTTAATCTCAGGGAACTGCTCTGCTCTTACGATCATTAGCTCGTTGCAGCTGTGTATCTCTATCTGAACAATTTATTTCTTCCCTGAAAACCTGTAAAATGTGGATGCATAAGGACAACAAAATCCAAAAATTGGCAGTGCTTTATGCATGAACATGAATTCTTGCATTTCAGCCTGCATGACACCCAACAAAAAGCTGCCTCCTATGCACCAGCACCTCCGCTTTATTTCACTCTCGATGCTCACATCTCTGCTTGTTATGCAGCCTCTCAGATAACCACTGAAGCCTCCATAAGTAGAGTCCTTTGCTGAAGACCTGTTAGCCTTCAACAGATCTGTGATTTTTGCTAGAGAAAGGAAAAACAGGCAGCCGTCACACAGTACTGCTTGGGTACATTTGATCTCTGAGAACTGCCAGCATATAACCCACAACTCCCCCACTGATGATGATGCTGTTAGATCCCTGATGCACAACTAACAGACTGTTTCGAAGCAAGTGACTGTGGCCCCAAGGAAAACCTGAAAGCAGACAACCAGCATTGCTGCAGTGCAGCAGCTCTGGGCCCAGGACTGCGATGGCGAGCTCGTCACACAGCAGCAGTGGGCCTGGGGACAAGAGAGGGCTGTGGGCCGGAGCCCGCCGGTCAGACAGCAGGGACCCCCAACGCCACAGAGAGCTGCCAGAGAGGCTGGGAGTACCAAAAAGCCAAACCACCACAGCAGTGAAGGTGCTGCACATATAGCGGATGGCATTCACATGACTCATATTCATGCTCTCCATAGGCAACAGAGAGAAGCAGGCACCCTGAGGGAGATATCCAGATGGGTTTCTATGGCAGACAGATGAGCCATATCTGAAAGCCTGTTCTCTCCATTGACTGCAAAGGCTGACTACGCAGGATCCACAGCAGTGTACTCTGTGGCTCAAAATAATTAAAAATTATTTCATCAAAGTTAGCTTGACTCTCTTTTTCAAATATATACCTCATCTAAGACTTCTATCTATTCAGAATTTTGAAAACAAATTGTTTATTTCTGCTGGTTTAAATACTACATTTACCCACCAGTCAGTTTTGCATTTTGCTTCTTTTATATTACATGATAATAGGAATGAAAGATTTTTATTATAATATTTATAAGTATATTTACACACATTTATCTAGCCTACACATAAACATGTGAAAGTGGATTTTTTAAAAATTTTGTTCTCAGCCTTCACTGTCAAGTATCATTGCTGTTTTAAAAAGCATTCATATGAATATTTACATTTGAAAGTGTGCCACTAGAGATTTACAGTATGCTTTCACATGTTGCATCTCAAATACATGTAATGGTATGCATCTTGTTTTAGTCAGTAGACTTGAGCATAGTCTGTTTTATATTTTGCTGGGTTCTTCTGAAACCTTTGAAACAGCAATCAATTAGCAGTGATTTCAAGGGGCTTGGGTCTGGACTTCGTATTACCTTATTAAGAGAAGTGGCGAGGTTTACTTCTAGTTTAAAATTCTCCCTAGGTTGGAAGGCACAGTAATAGCACTGTCACTCTGAGAAATGCCATACACTTCACCTGAAAAGACATGTTTGGAGATGTAACACACACGTTTGGAAGGAAAACCTTGTAATTGCTGTAAAAGTCACAGGTACTGTGAGGTTGGAAGCGAAGAGTAGCAAATGTGGTGGCTGACCTCAGGCTTATTATCTGCTTCATCCTGCTGTATCATCCACTTCTACCTAGGCTGATGTTCATATTTCAAGCTCTGCATAGAGAGTGGAGGCTAAATCCCCAAGTCCCTCACCAAAACTGATGTTAATTTAACTTAATTTCCAGCTATAGGTTCTTGCTGTGCTTTTGCCTGCAAGGTAAGAAAGCATGCTCCTGTCAGATCCCTTTACTCCGCTCTAGATTTGTGTTCAGTGGTCTGGGGACCTCCCCACCTCCCTTTCCACAGGAACAGACATCCCTGCTGGCATGCCCCTCACAGAGCTCTGCGCCTCTGCTGCTGTGGGTGCCCCCCGGGACCCCCCCCCAGCACCTCCGTGTCTGCTGGGAATGCCATCAGCAGCCTGCAGCCCTCTGACTGCCACCCTCCCATCGGGGACAAAGCTTCATCTCAGCTTCTGCCTCATACTCCTTGCCCATATGCCTTCATTTTTCATTCTCAATTCATTATATTGTACTTAAATTAACAAAACAAAAAAATGAACAGAAACTATTTAGAGAAGAATCCACATAATTTCGTAGCATCTATGTGCCTTCCGCATGCTTTACCAGCCATGTTTTCATTTAGACCACTGCCAAAAGTACTGAGCAGCTTTCAGTCAATAAGCAGTCTCTGCAGAGCCCCCCCAGGAAAAGACAGTCAAAACTGAAAATGAGACAGTTGTTTATTCCTCCTAACAGAGTTGTAGGTTTTAATCAAAATACCCTGCGATACCAAGCCAAATACTTCAGAGAAATGAAATTGCTTCTGTATCCACACACTTGTTTCCATCAACCAATCTATAGTCCTGTCAAAGAAACATAATGGATTTATTTGACCAGTCTTCCTTGCCATCAAACCATATTGACAGGCATTATTCATGTTTGTTAACCTATCCTTCCTGTTGAGTCTTCCAGGGTAACTGTTCCAGTATCACAATGGAATCCAGGTTCATGTACGAGGGGGGTGTGTATGTGTTCTAGGTCCCATTTTCTACCCTTGACATTTGAACTACATTATTGCACTTTTTCAAGTTTCTGAAGTCTTCTTAGCTCTCCAGGATTCACACTAGTGGTTCAGAAGCCGCCTCAGCTACTTCCTCTGTAACTTTTTTTGGGGGGGAATTACTCAGAACTGACAACCTGGATAAGCTTGGAAGACTTCCATTATCCAAGGCAGGCTCACAGCTTTCATGGAGAGCTGTCTGCCTTCTGCCAAGACAACAAGCACTGCTCAGCCACTTCACGAAAAGGGAGAGCTGGGCTGGAGAAACAGGGAGTGCCCTGAAGAGTCAAGGTTGCTGTGCTCATTGTTGCTACTCTTGTGCACATCTCAACAGGAAATGCACACCTTTATTACCATTTTGCCATTTTCTTCTGAATACAATCATAATTAGTGTAATTATTATGCAAAGAGATCCAAGAAATTACTGCAGAACATGCACACTTCCAGATGGGCTTCTCAAGAACTGCTGATGGTAATACAATTGCTACTACACCTCCTAAATAACCATAAATTCAATGGGAGAAAATGAGGCAACCTAACTTGAGCTCCAGTAGGAGAAAATAAGGAGAAAGAACTGAGATTGTATCATAAGGACAGGGAGGAAATCAAAGGATAATGATTTGTCTTTTGTGTTTTAAATGCAGTATTTTGTCCGTCAGATTCATTCATCTGATACAAAGAAGAGCAATAACATACACTTCCAAGATAAAATCAATTATGTATTATCTTAGGGTTGTACAATTGCATTCTCCACAGAGGCCTTAATATGACTTACATATAGCATAATTCTTATTCCAGATCTCTGAACAAAGCTAAATTTTACTGACAGTTCACTGTACAAATTCCAATTTTAGGGCTTTTCCTGCATTCTCAGAAAGGATAAAATTGTAAAGACTATCTCTGCTTGAAGTAGAATATGAATTTTGAAATATAATTAAAATAAAGGAGCAAATTAAGACTCGTTTGATTTAATTCATTACTTCAGAGCACTTCTGCTTAAAATATCCTCCTGTATTTTATGTCAGTTTTTTAAATAAGTGAAAAAAAGCTTTGTTCCCCAAAAACTCCCAAACTGTGGCCAAGTTAGCCACATTTTAATTAGTTTCTTAATATATCTCCATTATGAAATAAAATAAGGAAATAACTCTTGTTTCTGTATTCCATTAAAATGTTTCTGTAAGGTTAAAGACTATTTTGTTATCATGGCATTCCAAATTTCAAGCAATCTATTTTTGTAAAAGCTAAAAATAATATATCACATTTCAGATTATCTTCATTTGCCAAGTTTGGGCAGAACTCACTAAGGTACAGCAGAATTTGCTGGAAAATTTGCAGAGTTTACAATGCTTAGCTCATTTTCAAAGAGAAAAGTTCATTTCCATTTCCAAAAAGTCTCTTTCAGAAACTCCATGCTTTTTTTTTTTTTTAGCATGAGGCATTTCAAGCAGTTGACTTTGAGCTTCTTCTTGACTATCCGAGCTGTCATCATGTTGCGTTTCAAGAGTGTTCTCACTAACAAGACAGTAGCCAGCCTATAAAATATTTCATTCATTCCCTCTGAACAGATCAAGTCCCATTAAGCCATTCTCGTGACATCTCTTAGAGGGAGCAGGAATGGAAGGACATCTGCAAGCCAGTGGGACAGTAAGCCTCCATGCAGCAGGGCAGAAGATAACATGTGAAGCACTAATAGGTAAGTTCCTAACCTGGACAAAACTTTGCTTTGACACCATGGACAATGAAAGGTATAGTTAGTACCTTTCATTCAGTGTGTCCTAGGTTTTCCTCTTAAAAGGAGCTGTTATCAGAAAAAAAGAACAACCACCATAATCACTCAGTCTATTGACAGAACAGCTGAGTGGTGTATATACAGATGAAACGTGAAATCTTAAGCAGGAGAGAGCGGTCAAATCACCTATGCAAACTGTGCTTTCTTAACAATAAACCTGAATTCCTAAACAATTAAATGTTTTCCAGAAGATCCTCAGTGATGGTATTTTATGGGGAAAATACACACAAAGTGTAGCATGTAAGCAAGGATCAAAAGATCAAAGAGCATTAATTGCAATGAACAGTACAGAACGGTGGTACTCTCAAGTCTACCTGATGTGGGAGTATCTGATGAGGAGATATGTTCCCAGCAACCCCTGCAAGATGCAAAATAGATTATTTATGCAAAAGAATCTGGCAGAGACTGATATTCATAACAACTACACAGCTTCTCACGAAGTCTGCACTGAAATGCCATGGTCCAAGTTGAAGAGCCAGATTATTATTGCGTACAGCTTTGACCATGGACATTAGAAAAGCACTACCTTAAGGTCAATGTGCTCAAGCCCAGCCGCTTGCTGCCAGCCCTGTGGATAACAAGAAATGTTCCCTCTCGTCTCTTCCCTGGTCTGGCTTCCAGATTCTTTGTCAGAGCCACCACCATGCTTGTGTCATACTTGCTGCCTCTCTGCTCTAGTGTCCCTCACTGGACATGGATCAAGCATATGTTTAGAATAATTTCCCTAATAAGCAACTCTATATTTTGAATAACTGTGATATTATATAGTCACTGTCCACTGAGTGCTATATGTTTCACTGACAGATAAGGAGGCAAAATGGGAGACATTTATGGGCCCAAGTGCTGTTATATTCAACACTCCTCTATTACCTACTGCCAACAGAAAAACTCCACTAGGGAACTAGGAATGCATCTTTCCATGAAAACAGCTGCATAAATTGAGAATCACAAGATCATTGCAGAATACAGGGGCATAGCCTTAGCTCTAGAAAGAATTGAGTGAGCAATGTGACTGGAAGCCCAGTTCCCTTAAGCACTCTCTTTCAATCTCCTGGACTTCCGCAGCTGGAATTTTCTTCCTTACATGGGTGCCTATGCTCTTTCTCACGAAATACGGTGGAACACTTCAGAGACTGACAGGAGGTAAGGAAACGGGTTTTGGTTCCATAGCTGACTAGAGTTGAGCAACCAGCATCTGCCGCTGAGGTGAATGCTCATTAACTTCTTGATCCCTCTTACTACAGCTCTTCCATCTTCAGTGGGCAATTGTTGGGTTTTTTTCCTTGGGTTATCTTTTGTTTGGTATTTTTTTTTTACCAGAGAAGGACAGAATGGGAGAGTTAAAAATTAATTCTTCATGTAGTGCATATGTAACTATTTCAGTGAGTATAGAGCACTAAACATTCAGAACATAGGCAGTCTCTTCCTCAGAGAAATACCCCCAACAACCAGCTTTAGCTTTTTTTTTATCTTGCCCCATTAAGATTTAATTATTTTTGCAAAAGCAGAAACTCTAAAGGACTTCCCCAAAAAGAAAGTACTAAGATACTCAGACCAGTTTCTGGTAAACAAGAAGACAGGAGACTGAGCCCCGTTAGACAGGAGAGGGAACTGAACACGTTTACATTTAACTGGTAATGCTGCTGTTGTTTTATTGCTAGAAATTGGGGATGCTCTTCAGCATGCTTGCTTTGTGCACAGTACTAGTGGGAAAGCAGTTTTGCAGAATGCTCCCCACAAATAAGTAATTGTATATCTTGTAAATTCTAGCATTTATACGCAGGAGATCACAGCTGCTGCAAAATAACTTCCTACTTCTATCACGTTTCCTTGAGGTACAGAGCAATTTGGGCTTTAATAGAAAGGAACTGTTTTTGAAGAGCACAGCTGGAGCATGTTTTGTGGGGCTTGCTGCTCATGATACAAACAGGAGAAGGAAGAGGGTAGCGCAGAAATCAAACCCAACAACCCCAGAAATCAAAATGACATAGCAGTTTTTCTCCTTTCCCCTCAGAGACATCTCTATTAGCACAAGGCTGAGTGTCCCTTCAGCAAACAAATGGAGGAACCAGGGCCTTCTTATTCCCATGAGACTTGCTAAGTGAGTTGGGGTTTTTGTATCATTGTTGGAGGGTTTTTTAAATACCCACAAGAGTTTTTGCTAAGTCAGGGCTCAGAATAATTACACTCCTTGCTTGATTTCATCCAGGCTCTGATGAAATAGCCTAGTCTCATCATCTGCTGTGCCTTGGTCTACACACAAGCTAGTTAGCATTTCTAGTGTAGTATAACACAGTACTCCATAAAAGAAGACTAAGTGGAACCAATAGCAATCAAACTGCATTTTACAAATCTTTCAGCATATATAGCAAACATAAGTCAGAAAAAAAGAGGCTATGAGGTATATTTATGCATACTCTAGTTTAAATCTACAATGGAAAATCCCACTCAGAACTAATTTCCTTATCTGAAGCTTAAGAAAATAGCACACAATCCACATGATATCATACATTCACTGACTGGATAATAGCTGGGGGGAAGACAGCTCGCATAGAAATAGATGAGAAACAGTGGTGAATTCTGCAACAGGTACCTCAGCAACAGGATATATACATTTATACATATATACATATACATTTACAAAGTCTAGTAGCAGTAGCTATTTGGACTAACTAAATTACCCTAAATCCTAAAAGCTTCAGACTACCTAGGTAGAACTTAATGAGGCAAAATGAGACTCTAGGGACACAGTTTCGTGATGGACTTGGCAGTGTTAGGTTAATGGTTGAACTCAATGATCTTAAAGGTCTTTAAATGATTCTACAATTCTATCTCTGCAAACATGGCATCTAATTCTGTTAAGTAAGCAACCAGGAACCACAACATTTGAGTTAGATGATATTATTTGAGTACGGGGTACAGCTTGACCATTTATGACAAAACAAGCAAGTCACTTTTTCATTAAAACTTGATGGACATATATATAGATTTTAAAAAATAGGCTATGCTTATTTTAAGTGTTTAAAAAGAAACAGTCATTTGAAATCTCTGGTCTTTCAGGCATTTTGTCTTTAGTATTTGTTTAAGACCCCGTCTTTCATTTACACAAAAGTGTATATCACAGTGGTTTGGCATAGTATACGGGAGTGGTCACTTGTAAAAAAAGTATAACATTATAAAAAGACGGTTTATCTAAACTTTGGAGCATAACACAGATTGCAAAGCAGGGTCATTATCCAAGTGAGGTACTGCTTTATAAAGCATCATTCAGACTCAACACAGAGTCAGTTAAACTCCTATATCACTGGAGTTGCTCATTTCAATCTATTTCAATTGCATTAAAACAGTACCAGTATATGTGGGCTCTAGTTACAGCCTATGCCGAGCTTTGTTTCAGGAAGTGTTGCCACAGTCAAAATGCATGGCTCTCCAAGGGAGCTCCCAGCCTGTGCAGCCCTCAGACAGCACTTCACGAAATCCAGAGTAAATACAGAGCAATAACTGTAAGAGAAGATTTGAGACTCAGAAGGAGAAAGACTGGCTGTAGCCAACCATCAAAGACAGATGCATTCCTGGTTTTGCAATGGAAAGTTCTGATTTGGCCACCATAAAGAGAAAACGTGCTGACTGCAATAGGTAAGTAACAGCAAGGCAAGTTAGCAACAGAAGCAGCATTACCTCTCTGCTCTTTGGTGCCATCCATCCGTAACATCTACTCTTCCAGGGCACAGGACAATGGCTGATGCAGGGCAATGGCATGGAATGTATCCATGCTCTCCTCCACACACCCAGCAGAGAGAATAGCAAAGAGCACAGCAAAGCCCTCGTGCAGCTCTGGGAACATTTGTGCAAGCCAAAGTGCTGCATGTTAAGACCCAGGAAGTGAATTAGGGCCCATTTCCTGGGCACATAAGGAATGGAAGGTGTTTAGAGAGCAAGTTTGGCTTCTGTCCCTGATGGAAGGACCAGCCCCAGGATCAGTTCACAGGGACTTGACTACATTTACCTCAGCTGCTGAACATGAAACGCATGCAAGGCTTTCGGTGGGCCACAGAGAACCAGAGCCACTGTCTCTTGCCTTGCCCAGGTCATTCCCACCCCCTCACTGTGTGTCCTACAGTGCTGGCAGAGAGGTCAGATCCTTGTGCTGGTTTGCCCCGTGCTCGCTGCTAAAAAAATGGAGTTTCCATTACCCCATGGTGCCCTGAAGCTGCTCCTCAGGACCAGCAAAGCCAAGGGCTCTGGCCAGGGTGAGCTGCACATCAGCAGGGCTGTCTGCACCCACTGGTGACAGCCCCTAGAACAGGCCCAAAATTGCGCTGAAATTACCATGAAAAATGGAAACAATCTGACCCAAGCCTACAAAGTTAGTGAATCCTAAGTAAAACATTTCAGAGATTTGACACAACCTGGCAACCCAACAAATATTTTGGAAATCAAAACCTGCAGTTTCTCCTAGTTTCACTTCTTAGACACAAAACTGAGTAACTTTTCTTGGTACGTATCATAAGGCAGCTCTTGCCTCATTTTAAGGCCATTTACGTTCTCCTCCTCTCCCCGCCTCCCGTGCTGCAGCAACACAAGCATTTCACCTGTCCACTGAGCAAGACACCAGCTAAGATCACCTGTCACATCTCATCAGGGCTGCCCAAGCCCTGGCACTTGGCTCACACCTTGGTGGTGGTATCCATGACCCTCAGGTTCCCAATGCCGGGTGCCCAAAGACACCCCACCAGGCCTCCAGCTCCCTTGTCTGACATGTACAGCTCCGCCTGCATCAGCCCTGGGGAGATGTTGTGGACACCCTCAAGCATCTTTAGAGCAGCCAGAAGACCTCAGCAGCTGGGGGGAACCATTTGTGTTTAACAGCCTTTGTGCTAACCTGACCCCACCCTGAATTCACCCACTGGAATACTTTAAAACCCCTGGCACCTGAAGGATCCTGAAGCAAGGGGTATTGCAACTTATCCATTCACCCTAGGCAGAGCCCTCACATTTCACACTCCAGCCTGCCACCTGCAAGTTCAAGCTGATGCTTCTTTGTTTCTATGTGAGAAGAAAGAGGTTTCCTCGCTCACCTTTTTCCTGTCCCTTGTGACTTTTAGATCTCTCCCAGCTCTTTCTTTCCCAGCCTGACCCATTCCAGGCTACGTAACATTTCAGAAGTTATTCCAGATCTTTCTCTATCCTTCTTTCTTTTTGCTGTGGTTTGCCCACTTCTGCTGGTTTTTCTTCAAACCAGCTTAAGGAAAATAAAAATGTCTGCTTGGTTTCTATCAGTGATATATTAGCTGCAGCCTTTATTTGAGTAACTCCAAGGTTGCTTGCAATTATTTTTAAAAGGAATAGGTGACTAATGGGCTTAGTCCTCTCTATAATTTGGATCTGTGGTGAATTTCTGTGTGACTGAATTAGAATACAACAGGAGAAGTAAATATAGGGATCTGTTGTTGAAGTTTATGGCACGCACACCAAAGAGAAAAAGTTCTTTGTATTTGGCCATGAGGATAAATAACATCCATGTCCACAGTCCTGAAAACAACTTGCTTCTGCCTGAAATTTAGACTGTCATAGTCCAACTGCCTAATCAAAATGAGACACATATCCATGCTCCACTTCAAATGACAGTGGAGTTATCAACTCTTGTGGAGCTTTGCTGTAATCTTTTACTCCTCTGGTCAGAAAAATTATAATATGACCCTGGAAAGTACCTAACATATAAGCTGTATAATATGAAGCTATGATGAAGAAAAAGCACTTTAGCTGCATCATGTCATAAACTAGGTGAGATCAACCACACCGGAGATGTCATTTATCCTCAAGATACTTCAACTTTTGAGAAAAACCCATAGTGGTTTATCCCTACAGTGACTTTACCTCAGGATGGTTTGTGTCAATCAGTTACTCTGCAGCAAAAACACGTTTTTCAAGCCAAAACTGCGTGCTGTAATCAAGGACAAAGAGTAGATATGAAGACAGTAATCAGCCCCTCTTTGGTGTTTGCTGAGCAGTCAAGCCTGGCTGGCAGTTGGACACAAGGTAATTATTGACATGCAAAGAACACTTTGCACTCAGTTCTAATTTATATATTTAAATAGAAAGCACATATTTCACTAAATCTGTTATGTGCATACCCTTCCCCTGCAGCAAAAATCTACTCTTGCAAAGTAAATTTATCTGATCGCAATACGAAGGTTCCATACCATGTTTGCCAAAAGCAAATACAATGAACTGGCCCTGTCCCCGGTTTTACTTGGTGCTTTTCTTTCTAAAGAAACGCAATGTTACAAAATTTTCCTGAGTTTCATCTTTTTTTTTTTAATTATTTCTGACACTGGAGTTATTCCTGCAGCAGTTTACACCCTGCCTTCCCCCACATCAATTTCCCTTCCTTGACCTTAGTAGTATCCTAGCAAAGGTGATAATATCCATGGGGAGATTCCCCAAAGCTTGCTCTGCCATGACATACAGTGACACGCAAAGAAGATTCAGAACCACTGGCTTGGGTGCTAAATTGTTTGGGGGCATGGTGAGGATGGAAGACCTGTGAGTTGCTTAAGGTCTGCTTAAGCCCTCAAAAAGCACAGACTGGACCCTGAGTCTCCAAACACACAGGCTTCTTACTTTGCTTGGCTCTTGTAGTTAGCAGTGAGTTCCGGGCATCAGGATAACTGCATACATTCATACCAGGTGCTAGATATTTTGTCAAGTGATTTACTTGCTCAATAGCTGTAAAGTATCTGATGCTGAAAATAATTACAAGCTGAAAGATAAAATAGTACAAAATACCATTCAAAGACTTCTGTACACTGGGGCAACATATTCACAAACAGTGAACTGAAAGCATGACTTCCGAGGTCGTTGTATGTTTGCAGTTAGTCTACTCCAGAGAAACCACAGCATCTGGCAGTTATGTGTGTAGGCATCTACGAAAAGAACACTGAAAATAGCATTTTCATCCAGGTCAGCAAGAGTGGCTACAAAAGAAATATTAGAAAAAAACCCCAATGGAATAAAGAATACGGCTTTCAAGATTACAGCTACCTTATATTCAAATAAATATATTTAAATGGCTGGTCTTGGAAAAGGTCATGGTCTTTATGAATCATTCATAATGTATTTCTTACTGGATTACTTTGCATGGGATGACGTGTATCTTCCTCCTTATAAGGACATGTATGTACATCTCAGGCTCAGCCTGTGAATGCCAGGCTCTCTGGTAATTTAATTCCGTAAATCACTGCAAAGGGAAGCAGCCCACTCATGCTAATGGCAATAGTTTACTTACAAAGCAGGCCAGGAACTGAGAGCCATTAAAAATGGTACTAAAACTAATACAGTATTTCTAAGTTAGTGAATCTACAGTATAAATAGAACAATAAACTTCACCCAATCTGAAGCATGTATCTGGAAAATAAGGGCTTGGATTAATTTCCTTTGGTATAGTCAAGTTTCCTTCCATGAAATTCCTGTTTTACCACCTAAATTCCTCCAAGAACACTTCTGATACCAAAATGTATTCTGAAGGTATATGTACTAAATAATTTAAACTGTATTTTTTACTGCATGCATCACATTTTCACTTTTGCTATTAATTTTACACCATTTTATGATTATTATGTGTAATCAGAAAACAAAGTCAACACCTAGAAAGATGGCTTAAATAGGCTTTGAAAATAATGCTGTGATGAGTTAACTTCTCTTGTACATTTTTAGACATACCTATATATTCATAAACAGACACTACAGAAATATTGACCAACAAAAAATGGCACACAAAGATAATGGCAAATATAAAGCTGCACAAGATCCACTGTACGCACCATGTATGATATTTATTTACAGCTAATGTAGTTTATCATCCACTTCATCATCAGTTACCATAATCCAAAATTGTACTTCAGGTACTGCTTTCCCACTTACAGCACTGTTAATTAATTATTAACCAAAAAAAAAAAAAAAGCCTTACACCTAGTTCAGTTGAAGCATTTTCTGAATTACAGTAACATATTGATTCTTTCAATATAATAAAACTAAATCAAATCCCAACAGCAGATGAACACCTAAAATGGACTTAAGGCTCAGAATGGCTCGTTTTATTTCTTGAATTGTGAGTTCAGGGGAAAAAAACCCCAAAACCTTACAGTAAAAAATTAGTATAATTTTGTAAAATTGTTCAAGCCATTAAAAAAAAAAAAAAACAAAAAACCCGAAAGCTCAAAGAAATATAGATAACTAAACACACACCTTCCCTTCCCCCATATCCCCCCATCTCCTGGTAAAAATTTTCCTACTAGGACGTCCTAGGTTTGGCTGGGATAAAGTTAATTTCCTTCCTAGTTGCTGATACAGTGCTGTGTTTTGAGAATAATGTTGATACAACACTGATGTTTTAGTTATTGCTAACAGTGCTTACCCTAAGTCAAGGACTTTTCAGTGTCCCATGCTTTGCCAGTGAGCAGGTGCACAAGAAGCCAGGAGGGAGCACAGCCAGGTGAGCTGACCCCAACTGGCCAAGGTGATATTCCACAGCAGGGAATGTAATCCTCAGTATAGAAACTGGAGGGGAGTCAGCTGGGAGCTGCTCAGGGACAGGGTGGGTATTGGTCAGTGGGTGATGAGGAATTGTATTGGGAATCACTTATTTTTCTTGGGCTTTACTCCTCTTTCTCCTTTTCATTACTATTATTATCGTGATTATTTCTATTATCCTTTTTGTTACTATTATCATTAGTATGATCCGTACAATTATTATACTTTATTTTGCTTCAAACATTAAACTGTTCTTATTTCAGACCCCAGAGTCTACCTTTTCCCTTCCCGATTCCCGTCCACCCGGGATGGGGCAAGGCGGGGCCCGGGGTTACACCGGGATCAGGGGAAGGTGGAGGGCCCGGGGTTACACCGGGATCAGGGGAAGGTGGAGGGGCCGGGGTTACACCGGGATCGGGGAAGGTGGAGCGGGCGGGGTTACACCGGGATCAGGGAAGGTGGAGGGGCCGGGGTTACACCGGCATCGGGGAAGGTGGAGCGGGCGGGGTTACACCGGGATCAGGGAAGGTGGAGGGGCCGGGGTCACACCGGGATCAGGGGAAGGTGGAGGGGCCGGGGTTACACCGGGATCAGGGAAGGTGGAGCGGGCGGGCCAGGCCGGGCCCGGGCTGCGGTGCCAGGCCGGCTCCGCCGCCAGGGGGCAGCACCGCGCCGCGCCGGCCGCCCGCCCCGCCCCCGCCGGCAGCCGCGCGGCAGCCGCAGAGGGGCGCTGCAGGCGCGGGCGCGGAGCTCTGTGGAACGGCCCGCGGAGGTGCGGGTTCGCTGCCCGGGGCAGAGCAGCCCCCGGCGGGCCGCGACCCGCCACCTCTGCCCGGCCGGGCGGTCTCCCCGCCGCAGCCACGGCCCACGGCAGCGACGGACGCGGGTCACAGGCCTGGGGCTGTGCTGGCTGTCGCTGCACGGCAGAGGGCGAAGGAGAGTTCAGGGAGGTTTGGGTTGTGCCACTGCCCGAGAGCAACAAGCACGGGATGCTCTCCCCGCCCCAGAAGTCGCATCGCACATGGACCACAGCATTGCGCTGAGTCCTGGATGCAGTCTGTGCTGTCAGCCCTTTGTCTTCTTCACAAACACAGGCTGCTGTCCCTGAGCCGACAGCAGACCCCGAGCTGTGCCCGTGTCTGAGCCTTGCACAGCCTTGCCGGAGCAGCAGTGGGAGAACTTGGGGCTCTCCTCCTCATGCATCAGAGTAGGAGAAACCCTAAGGTGAGGAATGAACAGCAATAGGGGAAGTATGCTAAAAATGCAAAAGACCACCCCCAAAAGGAAAAAAAAAAAAAAAAAAAAAAGAGAATGAAAGAGAAGGGAACAGGTTTTAAGTTCTTGCAGTGTGCGCATAAAGCAAAAATAAAACCATGGCTCCAAGAAGCTTTTAATTTAATTAAGCATAGCAATGTTGCATGAAACAAGGAACACAAGGACACATGCAGCATGTTAACAACCATACTATGGAAAAGCTTTTTCATATATTCGACTTTGCCAACATAGACTGCAAATGTTTATTAACAATCCCTTTTCTCTTTACATGCAAGATACAGGGAAAAGAGACAATATAATTGAATCATCTAGTCATTCATTCACCAGATAGGATGGACATTATTTACTGGGAAGACATATAAGGGAATAGACTAAAGAAAGATCTGATCTTGTTTAGGAAAATCAGCATAGCAATATAGGATAATCAGCATGGCAATACAGGAAATCAGAAGTCAAGTGAGTAGAAAATGCAACATATTACTGTGCTGAATCCTCTACACAATCCAAGAAATAAAAATAAATAAATAAAGGATAAAGGTGCATCTTTTGGGAAGGATGTTTAACTTCTGTTTGGAAATTCTTAAACAGAAACCCACATGATAAAACTATATATATGGTACATTCACAGTGAATCTGAGACATCTGAAATGCATCAGAGCCATAGAGCCAACCCCATATGTGTGTGCCCCACAGAGCTGACCCAGGGACATAGCAAGGCCTTACATCACAGGCAGCTGGGAAATACGCTGCCATTATTTGTACAGCATTCAAGGAATTCACACTTTGGCTTTCTTCCACAGCGTTAAGCAATGCAGTACTTCTGCTCCAAGTCATGGTCCAGATAGTCCAAATCAACAACATCCAAGATCCAGCAGTTAGGCTTCCTAAACCATGTCCAAAGAAATTTGAGATACCTGAGGGTAGGTGCCACATAAGCCAGCACATTAGAGCAAATAATTGAAGATTATGGAGATGGCTGAATTTTATTCTTTTTTTAATCATTATTTTTTCTCTGTAATTCAAGAAGTTTTGAGAACAGTGTGAAGGAACTTATTTTAATTTGGGATTGAAGCACTAATCCATGAACCCCAGAGCTGCATCAGGAAATATTTTTCTTTCTTTCAAAAACTGCAAATGTCTCTTTCAAAAAATGTCCAGAGAAATTCCACTTGGTAGTGGCAAGATGTGGGTTCTAGGGAATTAATTCTCCCTGTAAATAGGGCCACTTCAATACAGGAACAGGTGGAGCCCTACCAATGGAAACTCTTCATATTTTAAAACTTTTGGGGATTTGTACATCTATCTCCTGCCTACAGTTCTCAGATTTAGCTCTTTACATATATCCTTTGTTGCCAGAGCTGCCCAAAGGACAGAGCTGCCTTCTAAATCTGTACTTCAACTTACTGGGAGCACCTCAAAAGGCTCCAAATGCAGTGCAGTGCTAAACTCAGGGTGCACCAGTACTGAATTGTCATCAGCATCTTAGCAAACCTGAAGCCCACCTCAGTCTTCTCTGCCTTGATTTTGCTGGGATAGCATTCCCTCAGCTCACCGTACTGGCAGGAGGATTGGTACAATGGGGTCTGGATGATGCTGAAGTATTAGTTGAACACCCTTTAAGAACATACAGAAAAACTTAGAAACTCGTGCAAGAAAGTCGACTTGGGTTATCTTCTCAACCACACCCTCCCAAAGGCAAATATAACCGCTGAAGATTGGGAACCAGTCACTACTGAGGTAAGGGCACTCTGAGGGATGGGGGGGGCTATTATATAACTTACAATAAATCTCCATTTATGTTCTTTCCTCCCAAAATACTGCACCAGAGCAGGTTTCAGGCTCCTACAGGCAAGAACTGTGGATGTGCAACAATGATAGTCTTGATCTACTTCTAAGAACAGCACACAACAGTGTAGACATAGCCAAGAACACTCATGGTACATATGTAGGCATTTAAATTCTAGCCAAGCTTTTGTTTGAAATACAGTAGAAGTAGGGCATTTTTACTTTAGCAAAATGAAAAGAAATGAAATCAAAACAAGTTAATTCCTATTCAGAAACCACTAAAATGCTCTCTTCCATACCCTTTCAAAATTAAATGTTAGTCTGACTCGCCTGTCAGCACCCAACACTGAATTGCAGCTCATCTTCTCCTAGCCTAATAAACACTGTTTGTAGATACTAGCTCAGTTTGTGTGATGTTGGAGAATTCATCCATGCCTCCCACCCCTTTCAGTCTGTCCAGGGTGGTCTACATTCTTGATTAATGTTTATTTCCCCACTGCTTTGCTCTGTTGGTTCCCAGAGAAAAGGCACCAGCTTACCTGAGCTACCAGGATTAAAGGATAAACTGACAATTCAGCTTGCTCAGAATTTCGCCTCAAAGTGACAAAAATCAAACACACATATCAAAGGATTTGATGCCTAGTAGCAATGTTCTACCCCAAAGGGTAGAAAATCCTAAAAGCAGCATTAACCAACTGTGCTGCCCACAGACCCATGTCTACCAGCAGTGGGGAAGGAAGCCCAAGGCGAGCTCAGAAGTACAGAAACTACAGCTTTGAAACTGGAGGACAATCCAGAAGTGGGGTGAGCACAGCCTCCCCTGCACTTGAAGCACTGACTGCAGAGACCCATGAACTTGGGAATAGGGTAGGTGTGACCCCTCTGTCAGGTGGCAGCAACCAGCCCCTCACCTGAATCCTCTCCAGGTCCTGCATGACTTTGCTGGGCTGACATACTGGATTTTAGGTCAAATCACTGCAGAAAAGGCACCTAAGTATAGAGAAAGTGGGGCTGACAGGCCGAAAAGGTGGTGTAGAGGAGGCCAGAGGCTCATTTAGCACCTGGCTGCCCTTGGGTTGCAGCACGTCATCCCTCCTCTGGTCTTAAAGGCAGCATTTCACACTCTCTTCAGGCTGTTTCTGTGCAAAGGAGTGAGAAAACCCAGCCCCAGGCAGCTGCAGTTCCAAACCACAGCCGACCCCACTTTTTCTGCAGCCTCCCACAGAAAGAGGGGTGCAGGACTACAACAGCTTTTTCCTGCTCCCCATGTACTGGCAGGAATGTCTCCCACCTGGGGAAGCCTTTTCTTTTACATCTGTCCCACCACTGCTGGAGATGTGCTTGGAGCAAGAGGAGCAATGTTAGCAAGACTAGTAATTCCTCGCTAAATTTTTAAATCTATTATTGTTTATATCATTATTTATTGTTTTAAATGATAAATTGGATTTATTTTGATAGTATAGCATTAGCTGGGTTAGTTTACCCAAACTGGATTTATTTAGTGGGGCTTCCCAACTCCTCCTGACCCTCAGCACAGAAAGTAGATGAGACCAGTCACCAATTTCAGGCATAAGGGGAAAATAAAGACAAGATTATGCGTTTTGTGAATGCTTCAGTATTCAGAACAGGACCAAATAACACGGCAGGAGGATGGTTTTGCTTCAAAATAAAACTTCAGGATAAAATAAAGAGAGAAGAGTGAAATCATACCATATGAGAAGTTAATATTTTAAAATCCAGAGCAAAGGGAGGTCCCTGCCATATGTATCTAAATCTTGCAAAGGTCTAAAATGTAGGTCACATCTATTTAGGACACTGAGCATCCCCTTTGGCTAGTTCTACATGGCTTCACACTGAGGTACTTGAAGAGCTGTTTGGTTCACCATGCTACTTAGCATCCAATTCTGAAATGCTATTCTCTCGCCCCAGGTGATGTATAAAGTTTCTGTGGGCTTCTCAGGACTGGAGACTCTACTTTTGGGAGTCAGGACCAAAAAAGAGGCACTGCAGCACTGGGGATGGGAGTGTGCATGTCTTTCACAGATGTTTCCCTGAAGTCTCTCAAAGTGCTTCATTGGTAAAGTGCTTTAAAGTGAGTGTGCTAACTGATGTTATCTGAATAGCACACAGTTCTTTCGCGTAACGGAGAATCCGGCCAGTTTTACCTTGACTATTAACTTATTAATATTTGGGTCAAAAACTAGGAAAATTCAACAGGATTATAAAGAATGATTTCTCATAGACATATGCATGGCCAGTTCGTCATCCTGAACTTTCTTACTCCTTCAAACTGCCAAGATTCACTTGTGGAATTCCTCCACACAGTTGTTATATCAAAGCTTTTGCACAAACCTATGGATCAAAGACAGCATTCGGTCCTGTGTATATTCTTTGCTTGATGCTAAACCCTCTGCTGATTCAGGAAAATATAGATGTAAATTTAGAGGGTCATTTGTTTAAAGTTTTCTTTGAAGACAAAGAATTTGTAGTAGCTCAGACAAATAAAACCAGTGCATCTAAGAACTGAACACTAAAAACATGCACCAATTTGATGGTTTTATGTTACTTTAAGCTAATACATTACTTAATTGCTTACTGTTCTTTGAAACATAAAGCATGAGAAATTTTGAAGTTGAAAATACAGGAGATAAAAGAGAATGCAAAACATCTCATCCTTAAACGGGGTTTTACAACTATCAGATTTAATGTAAAGATTACTGACATTTTTAAGCTCATTTTTTTACATGGCTGTCTGGGGCCTTGTTTTCAAACTAGAGAGTAATTTAGGCATTATTTTGGACTTTAGCTCAAGCGGAAGTGTAATTACAAATCAAAGGTTCTTTCTGGGTGTTTTTGGTAATGTGTGTCAGAAAGGACAAGTATAAATACAGAACAGTGATGTTTGCCTTTTTGAACTAAAGTTTTCTGTCCATTTGATAATTTGTGGTAACGAAGGGCTGAAAATATATGCCCTCACTGCTAATAGGGAAGGAGATATTTTCCAATCTGGTTTACAGAGCACTATGTCTGTTTATGCATATGTATCTATCAAGGGCTAAAGAGGTATCAGGTAGCAGTTATCCAAACTGGAAAGTAGTAGTATGCTGGTGTGAGAAACAAATTGGCTATAAACTGCTAATTGTTGAAAAAATAATCTTTTTCTTAGGAATACAGTGAAACTGAGCCATTACCTTCTCATTTGCTCAAGTAACCATCTTACACTTCAACTGATTTATTGATGAAAAGCTTAGAAAAAGAGCTAGTAAGCATCTTGGAAACTTTGAGGCACATTTTTATTGCTCACAATTGAGATCCCTTGAGCTTGCAACACTGCTGCAGATGGGAATACTGGACAGCCACCATTTTTTGTCTGAAAATGTTTCTTTACAACAAATTTACTGCAGGATACTTCCATAACAATGTAAAAATTAGTAATAATAAAGCAAGTACAATGTATTTTTACAATGTTGAGTCATTGCAATCTCGCCTTTCCATTAATAGAATTAGTCTTTTCATACACAATCTTTTCTGTAGATGAGATACCTAGAGAATATAAAAATTTACAAGCTTAGGCTTTCCTTGCTTATTTGAATTTCACAAATGTTCAATATATTTTTGGCAACTATTTTCTTTCATTGTGAAAGATCCCTTTGCATCAGGGAAGATACTCATCCTTGTAGCTATAAACTTGTATTTGTTGTCTCAGCACGTCTCAGGTCTGGAACAAAATTTTAAAATGTCTCTTTAGTTTAGGGTTCAGTATTAATGTATTTGATAGTACTTTGTAAGGATTAGTTGGTATTGTTTTATTCATATGTAAAACATTCAATGGAAAACTTTAATTACATATTACTGATACAGTACAATTGCTAACTCATATCTGGGACCATTTAATCAGGAAAGCAAATGAATGCGAGTCTTCTAAAAAAAAAAAGAGAAAGGGAGAAAGAGCAACCTTTTCTTGTGTAGATTTCCACCTGCAATGGGTATAGTCTCCACCACAAAACAACCACAATTCAAACACACTCTGTAAAAAAATACAAAGATGGTGCCCATTTGCAATAAAAAAAAGTGAAGATGAGGAAGGAGGTTTTGAAATAGAAACTTCTTTACACCATCTTATTTTTCTTGTCAGAGAAAAAAATGAGACCAACTTTTAACTCTTGAAGCAGCTGGGGTTTTAATAAGCACCACAGAGTTTTTGTCTTCAGGACCATAAGGAGGCCATGCCCCTGGTATGGTTTGGAAATGCTTCATTTAAGACAATGTTTTAGTAACACTGAAGTGCAAGTAGATGAGTAGTAGCATAACCTTCTATTTACATTTCTGGGTTGGATATAATGACAAGTTTTTTTACAGTAATTTTTTGACACTGTAATTATGAAAGTAGTAAAATATTTTACATCTCCATGCAGCAAGCTCATCTGTAGAATGAATTTGGTATCTAACAGTAGCAGTGCCTCATCTTGGCTGCTGAAGACTGAAGAAATGTAAGGGGTAACTCTGACAAAAGCCTGAATCAGTGCAGGAAGCATAAGGATGCTCTGAGAGGTACTTGATAAACGAAAAACACTTTCAACTCCATGGCATATGTATCAGCAGATTGCAAATTTGTGTGTTGGAGGGGCTCCCAAAACAATCTTGCAAAGGCTGCTGAACACCAATGAAAGGCCAACAGTGGCTGGTATTTGAATCTAGCCAGCCCACTAAAGTGTGGGTTTTTTTCTGCCTTTCTTATTTCTTCGAAGAGATTTGGGAAAGAAAGGACACAAATCTCTCTGTATCAACAGAATAAGGAGCAATACTCTCAATTCCAGCCTATTAATTTCCACAAGCTATCAGGAGCCGCAAGGAACAAAGAAGAGAGAACAAAACACCGAGGAACTTCATCCTTTTACCAGCATTTTTTCAATGCGATGGCACCCCTGAGACTTTCATATCATTGCTGAAAGGGATTTTAAGCACTGCACTGCAGTGCCAGTTTGCTGGGAAATTGCCTTATAACATCGAGATCAGTTGAAGCTTGTCCTCCCGTACCTTAGCCTGTGACTTAAGTGGCAACTGAAAGATGCCACGTGCACCAGTTTCTTGCTGACTTTAAGAAACAGTCTAAAACAACCTACAAAAAAATAGCACCAATCCTTCCTGGACTGGAGTAAAAAAACTGCAGTCCATAATGAACTTGTAAAATTGATGCATTTGTGAGTCAAAAAAATTTAAAATGGACTCTTTCAGGTACAGCAATGAGTTAACACTTTTCTTTGAATCAGATGGCTGCAGTAATGAAATTATATTGAATTTCCCCAACCAAACAGTCCAAACCTATGCTGTGATAGCAGACTCATCGGTGGTAAATGCAGGAATAGTCCAAGGGGGATGTTGACTCCTGCCCAAACTATAGCTTTGATAAGTTGGACTATCAGAGAGCAATAAACACTTCCAGTTAATTGTCCCACAGACACCAAGCAGCAGCCAAAAGCTTTTGATATCAAATGGGTGTAGTAGGCAGACTGCTGGGCCATCACCTTACCAGTGCACCACTCTTGGGCCAGCTGGTTGGGACCAGAGACATTTGGTACAAAATACAAGCTTTTGAATGGACAACCACTGTCTGAACTAAGTTCAGTTCCAGCTGTGACAGGAATAAAAGTGAGAAGTGGAGTTTCCCAGGCTGGGTCTCAGGAGGGACAGGCACTGCGGAGGCAGTGGCAGTGGTCTTGAGAGGAGGAAGGTGTCAGGAAGGAGCAGGGCTGGACTAGCTCCAAAGGAACCCAAGCCCAGAGGTAAGAAGCAGTGAGGGTACTGAGAGAGGAGGAGAAAGCAAAATCACTGAGAAATGCCATAAAATGTTTGGAACTGTTCACTAAAAATAATTAACTTTCTTAAAATTATTTGCCTTGATCCCTTGAAAAAAGAAGTCACTGACTTATCTGCACAGGGCAGCATAAGACAATGGACAACCAGATAAACATAGGCTTTAAAATACTTTCCTCTAATGATCTGTCTTACTGGATAAATGCTGCCTACATAGTAGCTAGAGAACAGCAAAATGGAGAAGCTGGAGCCTTCATACAGACAACTTGATTAAAAGCTGAATAACTTGAAGTAAGAGCTGGAATGGCACCTAGATTCTGGTCACAATGTAGGTTAAAGGCTGAGCTTACATCCAGACACAGGACTAGGCATCAGACTTGACACCTGGAGGACTCATTCCAGGGGGACCAGAAATGGGACAGAGATACTATTAATTCCGTAACTGTGTCACCAGTCTTAAGCAAGGACTCATGGCCAGAAACTTCATAGGACTACAAAAGCCTGTTTCTTATTGCTACTCCTCTGTCTATATTACATATATATATGATTGCATGATGAATGTTGAAACAAAAACAACACCAACCTTTTTCTGGTATGGTAATACAGTCCCTGAAATACTCTCCATAGGAACAATAATAATACTAACAATATTAATAATTGTTATTATGCTGTTAGTCATGGATTACGTTGCCTTGCCAGTGAAGGTTCAAATTAAATAATTCAAAATTAACTATTACTATTGTTGCTATGATTATTGTAATAATGCCATGAGAGAAAGATGCTCTAAAACTTTAAATTGTTCACAAAAGAGACAAATGTTAGTATTTTAATCTTTCTCTCCCACACTGGTTTCTAACAAAAATTGTGTAATAAAAACAAAAGATTCCCAATTGTTTCTTAATACCTTCTGAGCAAAAATAAATCACTTGAACTCCAGAGATATTTTTGACAGTGAGCTAAAGGTGTATTATGAGTGAGTAGGAGGCTCAGTGGGTGAATATAATAACTGCTTACCTATGAGGGGTGTATCAGAATCTGTAAGGAGAAATGTGGTTACTCTGTTTAATGGATATTAGCCAGAAGAGCAGTCACACAATTCATCTTCACTAGCAATTCTGGTGAGTGTTGTAGGGATTTTTACAGCAGAGCCATACATCAGCATAAACCACAATTATTCAGTTGGATGGCAAAATCTAGTGCAGCACCTCTGCTTCTGTTAAATGCTCTTATTCCCATTTTTATAAGTACAGAAGAACCAAAAGAGAGTAAACATTTTCACTTTTGGCATTCCACTTCAGGTTTCCTGTCTAGATCTTCATGTAGCTAGCTATTATTGCCTTCTTGGTATTTCTAGTAATTTCAAAAGCATCTCAAAGTAAACCTGCAATCAAGCACTGACAGTGTAAAAATTATGCTTTGCCTTATTGAGAGAACTCCTTTGAAATGCATATAGTGATTTATTTTAAAATATTTTGCTAAATAACCACGTAATGTTAGTGTATATACTGCATTATATACCATACTCTCCACTGAGCATTGACAAAAGAGCTTTAAAAGGGATAGGAACTTAGATAATGTGATCTGGTTATGTAAGATGCTGTTAAATGCTGTTCTGTGTCCTCTTCTATAGGTACATCTTAGGATGTGGTGTCAGGATTTGGCTTTGACCAAACTGGGCAATACAAAGAAAATCAATCACAGTTACAGCTCCCCCTTTAACATGGGCAATTTTATTCAGATTAGAGTCATTCATATAGAAAATTAACATTGCTTTACTATAGTGCATTAGAGACGGTTTAAATAAAATTGTTAATTTCAAATTATTTCAGCTGAACCTTCATTCACAATGTAACCCATGACTAACAACCATATTATGATTTTCTTCTGCTAAAGTGTTCCTTACCTTCAAGACTCATCTTTGCTGAATCTTAGCATCTGATTTGCAAAGCCAGGGATGCTGTCCAAAAACATGTTCCAGTTTCCGTACAGTATGTACTCCCAACAAAGTGTTTCACTTATACATTTTTAGTCAGAGCTCAGTATTCCACATTAAGCCTAGCTGTCAGTTCCAGCATTCATAATTGCATTGCCAAACCATACAAACAAAGCTGAAGTCTGTTTGGTTTTCCCTAATTTGAACAACATAATTAGCATTTCATAAGCCCTCCTATAAGCAAAATATTGGGTCAAATCATTTATTGATATAACTCAACTGAAAAACAACAGAATTACCCCAGAGGATAATTTAGCCTATTAGGTTCTCCTTTAATTGTGAATACTTAACCTGTAATTATCTGCTTATGAAAACATAGCTACATAATAGAATCACAGAACAGCTTGAGTTAGAAGGGACCTTGAAAGATCCTCTATGCCAGCCCCCTGCAATGAGCAGGGACATCTTCACCTAGATCAGGTTGATGGGTCTGGGCCACATCCAAAGGTCATCCTAATCAGTGGAAGATTGTCCACTGGCCTCAGAAAGCCTTAGGTTGGGTCCAAAGTATGGTACACTTGAGACTTCAGGTTCAGCAGAAAATTCATTATTCAGTGTCTTGGCCACCAAGCTGAGGATATTGCTTTCAACTGAGGCCTCCTGGCCTGACCAAACACCCCTGTAGGAGGAGAAGTTCAACATCTGTCCCTCTCCAAGATCCACAGCCAAAGTAGCAGGATAAAATAGGAGAGGCACAGGAGAGTAGGTAGGACTATAAATCAGCCCTTGAAATGGCAGCTCAGCATGAAAAGGCGGATAAATACCTGGCCATGTTTTATGCTATCCCAATACCCTGCTTTACTGCTTCCCCACTGGAAGAAACTCTTACACAAGCACAGCCTGTCACAAGCAAATAGGCACATTTCAGAGTTTATAGGAAGAGCCCTGTGCCCTAAATTCAAAACTTCAAGTAAAATGAAAGGAAGCACCTGAATCTCCTCTATACCATAATGAAAATACAATAGGTTTCTAGGTGGGAGCCAAATGCTGGCTGCAACCTCCAATGCCTTGTGTGATTTGAGACCGTATTACCTGAGAAATTGCTTCTGTCCCTGTGAAATCTTACTGCAGTTAAGATCTGCAGGGATGTTCAATTGTGGTTTTATGGTATAAGTGAGATGGCTTTTTTTGTGATGGGGGGCTGAGTTTGGGAGTACCCTCAGGGTTTGTGAAAGCTCAGGTTTGTTAATCTTCCAAGTGTACTGTAAAACTCCTCTTTTCTTAGGCTGCAGTACAAGGACAAGCTAAAAGCAGTGGAAAATGTTATATTCATGAGCTGTCCTCTGGCACTATTTAATGTGTGTAACATATAAAAAAGATAAGTGGAACACAGCTGTACTTGTTGCATTGCCTGTAATAGTAGTTTATGCATGGAGAGGAGGATGTAGAACAGGTGATGAAAAAGTGCCGACTGGTCAGTTATTAAATCTGCCTAATCAGCACAGGCCCCATGAAGCTTAGAAATTCATCTGACTGTTCTGCTAATAACAGTATTGTCCTCTCTATATGACTTTCTCATTGCTACTGTCTCAATTTCTTTTGTTAGAAAAAGCAAAACATCCCTTTTATTTTCCTTGTTTATTTACCCCTGTTTTATCTCTACTTGTATTCCTTTTCTGTCTGTACAATAGTAAGTGTTTTTTTCTTTCACGAAGTTGATGATTTGAGGCAGGGATTCCTGGATGAAATTTCAGGGTAGGAAGCTGCTTCTCTTTGCTGACCAATGGGCAGCAATCACTGGTAACCGGTTCTGGAAAACACCTTATTTTCTGCTGTTAGCCACAACTGTAGACTTCTTAAAGTCAAGCTTCCAAGAGCAACAATAGGCAGCTGAGAGGAGTGTGGGGTGAAGAGTATTGGTCCCTCACCAGCAACATTCAGGAATCAAGTTCAGATACTCACAGTAGCACTTTTAGCCTGAAATTCCGTGAATCAGTGAAGTTCTGCTGTATAGGCCACAGTGTTGTCTTGTTCCTAGACCATGTC
The DNA here is from genome assembly GCA_014706295.1 of Lycocorax pyrrhopterus obiensis. Lineage (NCBI taxonomy): Eukaryota > Metazoa > Chordata > Aves > Passeriformes > Paradisaeidae > Lycocorax > Lycocorax pyrrhopterus. The sequence goes on from JACSVZ010000004.1 coordinate 91,030,210, forward strand.
CTGTACCATAAGCACAAGAGGTCACTACACCTGCTCCACTGCAGTGCTTCAAGCCGGTATTTATGCCATCCCCACGCTTTTACAGGTGGTGGATGCAATGTAATATGCAGCAGAAACACCATCCCACATGGAGTATTTATAGATAGGAGAGGGTATTTCAGATAGGAGAGGATATTTCTACAAGGAGAGGGTAAACCAAAAGATTATGGAAAGGCTGTAAGTTCCCATGACAGAACTACAAGACTACACTTCCCAAGACACTACACTGAATATGTGAGGAATAAGAATTTCTTGATAGTGATACATCCTCCCCAAAAGGAATAAGAGTGTGAATTAGACCTGTCAAATTACCAGCAAAACTGCTTAAAAAGATAAAAAGGGATGGAGGAGTCTAAGGTATCAGTCATGATGTCCAGGAGAGGAATTCTGATGCAAGAAAAGCCTGGAGAGAGTTATCAAAAAGGTGCACTGTGAAGTTGAGGAAGCTGAAGCAGCATTGAGAGTGTGTGATCCCAAACATGCAACTAACTTTAACCATGAGAGGTAACTCAATTCATTTAAGTGGGCAATTTCACAAATAGAAGTATTGGCTATATGGAATGGTGTCTTTCTGTGGATTCTGAGATACACTGGAAAGGAAAAAGAGACAAACCTTATAGTATTAATCTCCACCATAAAATGCTTGCCATTTTCTTTGAAATGTTCTCTTCACAGTTTTCTGCAGAATTCAAACTTTAGCAGATACATAAATCATGGAAGTACTTTTTGCCCTAAAAAAAATCAAGTTGTATTTGGAGAAGACCACTGAATGACAGCACTTCTTATCCATGTATCAGACAGCACAGGGCACTGTTGTCAGCCTGGTAACACTCTTCGATAGTTTTTCTACTCTGTATACATTGCTTTAGAATTAATATTGGCTAGGAACAACTTGATAACATAGATATTTTATGTGGAACAATTCTCAGTTCCTGAAAACACTTCTCAAGTTAAGAGTGATATTCCTTTAAGAGTAGGGAAAAGAGCTAATAGTCTTTTATCTTGAGCACTGATCAGTGATGTGGAAAAGACAAATTAAGTTAAGGCACTAAATCTGTGCACAGTAAGAATTGAATATTGGTCTTCTACTTCCTAGACAAATACCTTAAACATCCTGAGAATACTGAGCTAGGTGAGGAAGGGGAGTGCTGTCTGATATAGAAAAAAGTGGATTTAGTTTGCTTTAAACCCTTGGAGTTGCACAGATTTAGAAAGCTTTCCAAAATACAAAAGAAGGACACAAAATAAAAATAACTAACAATAAATAGATTTGAGACTTAAATCAGTCCAATGAGAGATATATACGATCACATTATCTCCCTGATCCAAGTGAACCTTTTCAGTCCTAAATGCTTTATTCCTAAGAGCAATTTTTCATTACATTCTTGTTCATTGAGCAGGTCTGTTCCAGCATGTCACTACAGCAGTCACACAGCTGCCCCTGGCCATGAGGCAGCCGTGTGACTCTGGGCAGGAGAGGAGCCCTTCCAGCTTCAGCTGCAGGTGCTCTGACTCCTGCCCGCGGGCCAGAGCAGAGCTGCACAGCCTTGTCTGGCGTGGGGTTGTCCCGTGGAGGAGACACTTGTTTTGTGACCTCAGACAAGACACCACACTTCTCTGTGAGTGATTTTCTTTTAGACAGCGTTACACAGATTGTGAGAAACAAAAGCAGTCAGGACCTGTCGCTGTTTTCCCCACGGACGAGTAGAGAAACAACACGAAGTCCAGGCTCAGGGATAAATGGAAGCGCTTTAATAATCTCTCAGAAGGCTTTTATATGTTAGTTTACAAAAATGTATTAAATGGCATAAGGTAATTGGTTTTTTTGCCATCCACCCCTTAAGGGGATTGGTCAAGTTCTAAGACACCCATCTCTGAATGTTTTTCTAGTTAGAACCATAACAATTCTGCAAAACAACCTGCAGCTGCAAGAAGTTTACAAAACTGTAATATTGTTTTGAGTTACTTGCACGAGAAAGACAGAACTCTCACAAAAATGCTGCAGAGAGCTGAAGAAATTCTCTGCTGAAGCTTTTTCAGCATCCATAAGGACCTTTCGCCATATGCACTTATGCACTACTGCATTAGAAATAAATACGGTAAGAGAAATACAGCAAAACTATGTCATGTAGGTACGTTGTCTCTCAAAGTCACTCAAATATCTGTGTACAGCTACTGCTGAAGGTCCTTTTCACCATTCCCAATTATTAACCATCTTCTCACCATGACTGGTCTAACTTGACTTGTTGGATAAATGTCATTCTTAAGCGTGAGTGACAGAGGCATATGGTAGCTAATAAGTGTGCTACTTACGCAAAGTTTCTTAAAAATAAAACCATTTTTAAATCTAAGAAGGTTCTAAAATGTAAATGAAAATAAAATAATTGAGGTTGTCAAGTCAGGCAGTTGGAAGTCAGGAAACATGAAATGTCTTTATTTGGCACTTCTGAATATGCATTAGGATGCAAACTTAAATTACACACTGACTGACTGATGACCAGAAGGACTCCCATTTCAGGCATTCAGTGCAAAAAAAAAAATCACCACCTTTACATAAAGACATGTTAATGAATAAGGAAACTCCAGTGTTGCTAAGAGTAATACGAGCCATACTTCTGCACATACACACAAGAAGACATTAAATTACTTCAGAGAACAAGATAAGTGAAACAACACAAGCACATCCAACATCTAGGATCCATCCAAAATTGTTCAGAAGAGATTCACCAAGTCCTTAGTGCAAAGTGCAAGAGGGAGTTGAAACTGCAAGCAAAAAACTTTTCAGTGTTTCTCAGGGGGAAGAAAAAGACATTATTTCAGTCTCTAAAATTTAACAGGGAAATCAAATCTATACTCCAACAAAACCACCTGAAAAGTTAAAAGCAGGGATAACCTTTTAATCCGTAAAGGGATAGCAATACGCAATTACATATTTAGACAGCAAAAGTCCGATAGCCAAAGGCTTACATGGGATACATTAATTAAAGTAGTTTTGATAATTTACCTGCCTTGCTGATGAATAGTTTTCAAAGCTATTGACTGGGAAGCTGATACTCTTTTACGTAAGTCATTCTTAAAGACTAGAATTAAATTCTGTAAGCCCCTATACGTAATTACACTTTCAAAGAAATCCAAGACAGTACTACAGAAACTCAATTTATGTGAAGTGTTTTAATTTCTCTAACACAAATATAAAGAATTTTACTAACTCGAGATTTGGTCAAATGTGCACATCCTTAGAAGATTAACCCAAAAATAGTCACACCAGCTCAGACCCACATAGTAGTGCCCTGCTTTCACCCACAGTCAGCAGGAGACATTTTAGAAAAGTGAAGAAACTAAATACCCCTTCTCTGGATGCACACTCCTAGCTTTTAGCAGTCAATGGTTTCAGATCCTCTTGACTAGAAGTTGCATCTGATCACTCTGGGAAATAGCTGCTAAGAGCTCAGTTTTCTATGTTATGTTCAGAAAAGTAATTCTTTTTTGATCAGCTAACACATAGAAAGCAATAGAAGTGTGAAATTACTTGCACGTTTAAAGCCTAGGCCAGTACAGTGAGGCTTTATGAATGCAGCCATGTCCACCACTTTCCTGGCTTCTCACTCCCTTCTCAAGTCAACTTCTCACTCTTAAATTTGAGATGACAACAGCTGGTCACAAACAACTGAAATCCTAGCCCTGTAGTGAGCTGTGTTTCCAGCAGTCAGGACTCTGGAAGGATACACGGGCTCTTTGAAAAGCACAGAGAAGTTCCCAGGAGCGGAGGCACGATTCAGCCATCAGGGTTGAGAAGCAAGGGAGGGGACATGAGAGCAGGGAAATACAAATGGATGATTAAGAGCATGACTAGAGTATGACAAAGTAAAACAAGCAAAAATGGAAAAGAGCAAAAAGAGGAACAGAGCCACAAGCCATACAATGAAAGGTTTTGTAGACAGTGGAAGATCTCATTTGATGAAGCTTAATTCTGCATTAAGGTCTTTTAATAATCTGATCATTTTTTGAACTGCTTCTCTATCTTTCATGTAATGTCGGTTCTTTCGTCAACTCTTGATTTTTACAATAGCTTTTCACACTTCTAATTATTTTTTATCACAGTCTTATCCATTCTGGATTTAGAAATCTACATTCTATATCCTTATTATACTAATGTAAATTTAGAGAGAAAATCTGAGTAGCAAGTGAAAAGATTTCACTGCTAGGCTACTTTTCATTCTCCATTTAGGACACGAATGCCTTGATTTAAAAGCAATTACATAAAAGCAACTAAAACATTTAAGAAGACTGATGTAAAAATGTTTATTGAAGAGAGACAGCACTACTTGACAGACTTTAAGAGATGAACAAACAAACCACATTCATATATGGACCATTATAAGACTCCCACTGAAATTAATATCAGGATTGTGGCTTTGAACACAACTCCTCTTTGTATTTTTGAATACTACCATCACAGTATTATGTTACCACACTAATGGCATGAGAAACTACTGAACTGCTACAGATTGCACACAACAGACAATTCAGCTTACCCTCTGTTTACTTACTTACATCTTTTCTAACAGAGGGTAAAGTGACTATAATATACCATCATTCCACTGTGTTTATCCCTTTACCAAGTAAAAACTTCTTCACAAATATAAGACAAAAAAACCTTACCCTGCAAAAATCAAAGTGCCTGAATTGAGAAGATAGGTTAATCAAAAAAGGTATTTGTATATTAAGTTTTTATAAACCTCAATGATGTTACAGACACTGAAGTTTTACAGTATATTTCAGAGTGGTGCTAAATGTAACAGAAATGTTCCTTTCTGCATGCTCAATTTGAAACATGAGTTAATTTCTTATAGTTATCTCTTAAATGCCAGTCATGTCAGTTCTGAATATGCATGATGAGTTACCATTTTATAAGATACACCCTGGCCAAGCCCTTATGCTCATCAGCAAATGGAGCAAGCAAAATAATTAAAAACTGCACATTTGTTCACAGAAACAGCAAAGACTTATTAGATTCTGCAGAGCATCACCCTCATGCAGCTTCAAAGCTTTTGGATGAGAGGAGATATTCCCTTACAGTTTGCTTTCCCACCCCTTTATTTAGTTATGCTATTTACATTTGCTCCTGTTGGGGATGGTGAATATGAGGCTGCTGTGCAGTAGGTACAGGTAAAGCAAATACACTCCTGTCCACTGCTCCTCTTAGATACACACAGTTTCTTAGCATGACTCACATTATTTCTGTAACTCCCACCATTTATAATTTCACGTTCCTGCAGAGTTCCTGACTGGCAGATTGCTAACACTCCTGGCCTTTTTTCTTGCATGGCATTTTCACTAGCAAGAGTAAGGGCAGTCAAGTCAGTACTAAATCCAGATTGATACTAATGAACTTGCCCTTCCCAAATAACATAGCTTACAATTGAACTTTCCTAAATTTAGGCATTAAAATTTTATGATTGATTTTAAAATTAAGATATTAAAAACGTGCCTTGTAGCACTTGAGCAGGTTTCAGGATATCTGAGATCTGTGGCCTGACTGGCCACACTGACTCAGAATATTTATTCCTTAGGAAAACCACCACATGAATCCCTTAATATTCTTTTGCAACTGCTATGGCTAGCCCACTGTGCCCAACTTGTAGCTTCAGAGCAAATGCAGGGCTTAAATATTCATTGATTTTAATTTGAATTAGCAACATATTGTTTCTTCTTCATATTTAAATCATCTAGCATTGAGTACAGAATGGAATTTCAAAGAATTTCCTAGTAAATTGTGTGATCAGCATGTGAATAGCATTGTTTTTAAAAAATCTGTAAGAAATAAAGCATCAAACTACCTATTGGCTTCAGTAACAATGATGCAGGTCCCATACATATTTACTAAAATATTATAGAGATTGTCTTAGTGCTTTAAGTTGTTTCATTTTTTTTTCTTTTTTTTTTTTTTTTTTACGGGGCTTGGAATGTATTTTCCTTTGTCTGTTTGTTTGGAAGTGGGTGATTTTTGCTGCATTGCTGATTACTCAGACTTTCCTTACCAGTAAAAGCTGGCAGAGAATTCCCATCGCTTACAGGATCTCATATAGATCTGCTTTCTTCCAATATGAAGGTGTTTCCAAGCCTTTTGAAAGTTGTCAAAGTGAACTAAGATAATTCTTGAATTAATTTGTGAGTGTCAATATTCAGTTATTGCTGCAGAATAAATATTCTATTATAGAAGATTAATATATTTTCACAGTAGGGAAATCAGCCATGACTGTGAAAGAAACAGGACAGAAGAAAACTACATATAATTAGGATGAAATGAGAACTCAGGTCAGTAACTGTGAGCAGTTCCAGTGTGGATGATCTGTGCCTGCTCTGAAATTCTCAATGAGGCAAATTTCTGTCTGTAACATCAATTTCTTTTAGATGAGGGTAACTTTAAGAGATCCAAGTAAAGAGAGGACACATAAATTAATCTTGAGGCAAGATATCCATATATGGTATCCAGTGCCATTCCGAGACACTTGGGCGTGCAGATACCTGAGTCACCTGCACAGTGGCAGGTAAGACACAGAAGCTATGGAAGACTGCACCTTCCTTAAGCGCTGGCTGGAGACAGGGATGGTTACACAAGGTTACCAAGTGTCGCATTAGATGTGTGGAAATCTGAACAAGGTTCCAAGAGATCACATTAAAGAAGAATGTAGAAGTTGTAGAAATTATGAAATCCTAGAAAATTTTCTCAGTCCCCCACTGTGAAACGTTATTCATTGCCTTGCTTGGTGCTCCAGATGACCTACACAGACATAACGGGTATTGGCCTTGTGTTTGTGTAAGATGATGAAACAATTATTTGGTATTTTTAATTAAATGAAAATTCTGGTATGACAATCCGTGGTAAATGCTTAGAACAGACTTATTCTGAAACACTTCTACATCTGGTATGCTAACTGTGGCTCAGTAAAGTTAAATGTATATTTTTAAAGGCAAAATCATAGCAGTTTTGCCCACGGAACAGGTAGGATGAGATCCAGTTTTCCTACTTCTGAACTAGTCACCTCCATGCACCCTTTGCAGTCAGTCTGATCTATTCAGACACCTACTTTAGAATGAGATTAATAATACTTTACACTGCTAGACCTCCACTGACTGTAAAGAAATGCAAGGGCAACAAGCTTAGATAGAGACATCTGCACTGTATGAATTCCACACATTTTGATAAATGCAAATAAGAATTGTACACTGAATCCCTATTCACATTATTTTTGGCTGCAAAAACACCCCTACACTTGCCATTTCAGATAGCAATACCCTCCACAGCTAGCATCACCTCCCAGCTCCCCACCGACTGCAGAAGCACTACTATCCACCTAAGACAGAAGTTGACAATATGACTGACTTACCCAGGGTTTCAGGAAGAGTTCATAGCTTCTTTTTAATTCTGTACTTATCCTCACAGACACGGGCACAAGCTAACAATATGCACTTCATTCTGTTGTGATGTTAATACTTGCAAAACATGCTTAAAGCCTCTGATGATACAGAATTGTGAGCTCTTGTTATTGTGATTGTTACATAGTTTGACTTCAGCCCCAACTTCTGTTCAAGATGCATAGATGTAGTCTGGTGGGAAGATTTCTGCACACTTCAGATTCCCACACTTCAAACATTTGAACTTCATAAAACTGAAGTGATGTTTTGACAATAGAAGGTAAATAAAGGACTTAATAAAGAGCCTGTAGACATGACTTGCCAATCTTAGTCCTAGGTTCACAGATGTTGGTTCACGAAAATCAGTGATGACTATTCAAAGGTTTAATTAGGCACAGAAGACGTAGCAAACAGGGTATTGTTTGGATTTCAAGTAAAAGTCTTGAACAAGACTTAGAGGCCAAAGAGCAGAGAATGTTATTTTACGGGAATAGGTCTCTTTAGTTGATGGACTAGTAATTTCTTGTACATACATGTCAATGAAGCATTGAGGTGCCACAGGCAAACAGCCAAGCAACAAAATTATGCAAAATTAATATTCAGGTCCTCAACAAGGTGGAATTCAGCTCACAGATCTGTGAGGCACAAATTCTGGTGTTTACAGTTCCAAAAGTGCCTATGCCTCTAGTACAGACAGAGGTGCCTCTGATAATACTCTGAGGCCCAATTCAACTGCTCGTATACCAGTGCCTGGTGTCACTGCTCTCAGACACAATGCCTGACCTCCGACTGCCATTTCTAAAGAACATACACCCTCTGTACATCCTACAACACATGTTCTACCCCATGCAGGTGTCTCAGATAACCTCAAGCATCTGAAATACCACAGTTTACCACACACAGAGGCTGTTCAGATGAATTTCTCAGTTGCTGTCACTGTACTGATTAATCTTCATGCACTATAGTAGGATCTTAGGCATGGAGGAATTGAGTCAGTACATAAATACAGGTGACTCTGTTTATTATCATTATTATTATTAATGTTATTATGCCTCCCTCCAACTTCTGGGGCTGCGTATTTACTCAGAGCTCTGCTGAGGTTGGGAGAATCACACAGGACCTAAGGACTGGAGTCTTTTAGTACAGTAGCTGAGAGCAACATGGAATAACTTAAGGTTTCTGAAAAGGCATTAGATGTGATTGAGGCAGAAAACTACATTCAGGTATCCTAATCCTAAACTGTGTGTCATCTTTAGATTCTGACATAAATGCTACCCTAAGAATTTGTAGCTAGATTGTAGAGCTGATTAGAGCAATAGGTCATAAAGAATGTAATTTTAAAAAGTAACCCCTTAAGCTTACAGATAAGTGAAAAGAAGTCTGATGGAAGCAGAGAGTGGTGCTCACAACCCCAGCTGGCAGGGGTGTTTTATAGCTTGGTTGAAAACAGCAACACACGTTGCACATGAATTTCATAAAAATGCAGTGAAACATTTTAATGAAAGAATTTGCTGCCTGAATGGTGACAGTGCACACAGGCTACCATTGTACAGAAGAAAAATGTTTACAGTCATTTTCCCTACAAAGTATTATTTATCTATGCTCAAATATGATTTAGATATTGATATGATTATGATAGATATGCACCACATCTATGTTTAGGTGATTTATAAACTAATTATTTATCTTATTTTATGGATAGAAAATTGTGAATGTATAACATGTCTATACAGCATTAAAATACAACTCATAACAAGAGTGTTGATGAGGATTGGAGGGAGAATAGCCATATCTGGGTTGAACAGTTATCTTCCTTTTCCTCAGTGTCCTGCAGAGCTAGTGTAAGCTGACTATTCAATAATCAAAAGCAACAGAAAACAGTTTAGAAGTGAGTTGGACACAAAAAGTGTAACCTACCTATGCAGCTCAAACACAAAGCATACAGGTTCTTTGGAGGAACAAAAAAGGCTGAATTTCTAATAAAAAAAAGCATTTAGGGATCCATTGTAAAGTCTTTGGAATAAAGAACCACAAAAAACTTATTTGATTTCATGCTTACATGGCAACAGAGGGGCTGTTTCTTTAAATCATGAACTGACTAGGACTATGATGACTTATGTAAGTTTCATATGGAGCAATGCCAATACCTATTAAGGCTTTTTTAGATATTACAAGTATTCAATTATAGAACGTTTTGCATACTTTTTACTCTTATGTATAAAGAAATTGAAGTCTTACCCTGAATCATTACCAGCTTTCTCAGTTGAAATCTTCTAACATTGACTCAGTATGAGAAACTCTTTTACTGCTTCTAAAAATAGCTCTGTGTGCAGCATGGTAGAAGAGAGCTTTACACACTTTTAAATCCCAACAATAACAGCTTCATTTAATTAAAATAATTTTTTTAAACACTGAAATTTGTCAAATATATCTGCTACTGAAAAATAATTATGTGCATAATGTATACTGACAATTTATCCCTTTTATGCTAGCAGTTACGGAGTATAACTTTTGACTAAACATCCCGTTTCAATGGCAATCTTCTGTTTAACATTCTAATGGTCAGCAGCAGATTCAGTTCATAAAAATGCCAAAATAAGTTCAGCTGGAATAAAATGCACAAGAATTGTTCTTTTAAAAGATTCTTTTGTTACTTTTTATTTGTTGCATTATTTTAACTCTGAGATAAGTTAAAGGCAGCACAGTACAGTGTAGCCACTTCAGAAACTGACAGTAGATGAGCCAAGAAAATGCAGGACATATCCATTCCAAGAATACCATGGATGGAGCCAGCATTTGCACATCACTGTGGAACTTTACACTTTTTAGCATTTTAAAACCAGCATCATGACTATCTAGACATGAAAAATCATGTTACAAGGACCAACTTAGAGATCAAACTCCTCAGTTCCAACATAGCTGGTGAGGGAACACAAACACATTTCTTACGTGACTGCTAAACTTCTCTTAGCAATAGTTGAAGGAAAGGCAACATCAAGTATTCGAAGCAGACTTCTGCCTCTGCCTTATATTCCCTATCTCTTCAACCCATGTGCTTTTTTTTATGCCAAAATATTTTATGCCTCTGATATTTTTATGTATTTAACTACAGGCAGCAATCAAAATGCTGGCACTTCCTGGCTACTAACATTTAAGGCTTCTATCACAAGAGAGAAGGAGCATGTCATGTACTCATAAGGAATAGATTCATTATCAACAATTGCTATTATTGGCATGTTTCAAATAGGCTCCAAAACAGGCTTTTCCTATGTGTTAACCTCCTGTTGCTGAGCAAGGAATAGAATCAGCAAGCATCTCAGGAGATCTGACAAAAGTTTACTTACTGATAAGAAGAGAGAGAGAGAGAGAGAGAGAGAAGGCAGGGACCCCAGCCCTGCTCCTGTGGGGAACTATACTAAACCAGACTTCTTCTGGTATGAAGAAAAAAAAAAGTGTGCATGGGACAGGGCATACAACTCAAAGTTCATGCAGTGTTAGGACACAGTTTTTAACTTTCTGCAGAATTCAGAGCATGAGAACAGTTGATTCAACTTCAACCTCATATTAATGAGAAATCAATTATTTCTGATGTATTTATGCACAGATACTTATTTTAAAAGCATCTTTAGCAACAGTGACAAACTACAATCAAAAGATTATTTCAAGACCTGTTTAACAGTATGGCAAAATCCTCCTGAAATGTATGAAAAAAAAAAGACTATCTGTAGATTTCCCTGAAAAAACTCACCATACTTATATATACATCCTTTACGATAGAAATCCACCTCTGAACCAGTCATCCCACACTCCAGTGTTGACACAAGCAGCACTTCCCAGGTGTGATGCAGCTAACCTGCCTCAGGGCGAAACTGCATCTCCCCTTAGGGCTGCCCCTCCCACTCCACTCTCCACACCAAGGGAACCAAGAAGTTCCAGTAACCACTAGCTACTGTCCCAGTGGAGCAGCTACAACACCCACATTTAATCAGATTACCCTCGTACCCAACAACAAAGTATCAAAGAAAGAACTGACTCCATAAGTCCACTTGACCACCATTTCACTTTCCTTTAAAGTTAGCATCACAAAAGCACGTAAAATACATCCAATACTGTGAGAAATATTAGATGTAAATTATGAAAAGAAACTAACATATTTCATCAAGAGTCACAGAATTTGCTAGGCAACACTTCCCAGTACTATACATAAAGGACCAGCATTATCCACAAATACAAGCAATGTTATTAATTTCAGAAAACATTCAACATAACAAATGAAAGTACCAACATCAGAATTACAGTGGTAGACAAGGAAACAGGAAAAAAAGAGCATTAGAGGGAAAAAGCTAGCATGGGAGAGCTACATTAATTTTTATAAAGAACTTAAAAATGCTTCTCTGTTCAGGAAATCCAATGCACTCTGAGACCTTTGACCATGAGAGCAGGGGCAGAGGAATGGTGATCTCCATAAGCAAGGCAGGAGCATCGCTTTACACAGCCCAGCGTGTGCAGAGCTCAACCATGCAGTGCCACATTGGGGGAGTTTGTAACAGTGCAGGCAAGGAAGACGCAAACTCGGATTTTACCAGCACCTGACTTAGTGAAGGGCTACACAGACCAGGACTTGAAAGACTTCCTGACACACACAAGGAAGCCAGGGAGAACAAGGTCCAGGACTTTGAGGAATAGGTATCCTAGGAGAAAGGGAAGCCTGAAATAAAGGAGGTGACACCACACCTGCACCTGTTACTACTCATGCCTTTGAAAGGCTTCAGAGTGAGGTTTTGGTGGTTTCAGTAAGCTGCTCTACAGAAAGGAGCTATTAATTAGCTAATAAAGATTGTCATAGCAGGCCTAAGACATGCAATAAATACTCAGGGTCACTGGATATTTTTGTGCTTATTCAAACTATATCTTATATTTAAAACTGCTTATTGATTTCACTTAGACCAAAAATAATTTCATCTTCTGAAGCACTATTTAAAATAGATTACACGTTGTCAGCTCTTCCAAAAGAAATTTCTAAAAATTATGGAAAAGCACATGCAGCCCTGCTCAGGAAAAACACTAAATCTGTCCCCCTTCTTGGTGTTTACTGGAGGTCAGCAGAGAGGATTGCTGACTGCACTCTTCCCAACACCGCACCCGGAAGAGAGGTCAGTGTTCCAGTGGTGGGGTGAGCTTTGGAGCTGGTAATTGTGGTTTGGCAGCCAAATGCAATATGGTGCCCAGCTTCAGTATGGCCTGAAGATGTCATCTTGGATGGAGAAGAGATCTTCAGGTGCCACTCCCCTCCCAGGCCCCTCCTTCAGATTTCTCTGATGCCAGCAGAGGAACGGTCCAAAATACTCCAGTAATTCTCATCATGCCAGTGACTGGGGCAGCTTGCAGCAAGTTCAGAGATGAACAACTCACTAACACCATAGAAAAATGGACTTCCCCACTTGCAGGAAATTTACAGTTGGCCACAAGTCCCAAAGATGGCATATTTGTCAACAGTGCGGTGGCAGGGCAAGAGCCACTGTGGCATTCCAGGCAGTGTTGTTCTGGTCTCAGGCACCTCACACACCTTCAGTGGTCATCGATGGAAGGAGAAGCTATAAAACAAAGGGCACTGCAAAGTTTGGGGAGATTAACTTGGTGATGCTCTCACTTCAGCCATCAGTAAAGCACATATCCCAGCTCAGTGTTTTGGGGTATTTGGCTACTTTTCTGACAGAAGGAAGAACAGTAAGAAAATGCTTTTTCCCAGTTTCACATTAGAAGAAAAAATAGGAACATGGATTATTCGTTCATAAATAACATAGAAAAGCCAAAAATACAGCTTTTCTTGTAGGCAGTTTTTGATCTTTATGACTTGAAAATGCCCATACTCGTCAAAATTTTGCTCAGAGAGTTAATACATAAAAGTTACTTTTTCCATGGAAGGCTACAGTGAAAACAACTGAAGTATGACACAGCCCAAATATGATGCTAAAACCAAAAAACCTGCTCACAGCAAGGTGTGTGCTTCGGGATGCTGTTGCCAGCTGGCATGTAAAAACTGGGTCTGAGTTCAGAGGCAAAACCTTCCTTGTTCACCCATAACTCAAATGGCTGAATTAAAACATTTCAGGTATTTCAGATGGCTGGTTTTCACTGGGAAGTAGGCTAATTTGTGAAAACTAAATACAAACAAGCTGAAGTCTTGAGCAACTGACAGCTGAAATTTGCACATAGGCAGCAGCACAATGCTCTCCAAGCATATCTGAAGAGCACTTTATATGTGCTCATTTATTGTATCAAATAAAAACCACAAATACATTTAAATCTCTAGGATCCATTAGTTTTAAATTTGCTTTCCCACTGAAGCTGGTTTTGTCAAAGTCAATGGTTACAGCCAGGTACTGCGTCTTAAAGAGCTCCCCTTGGTGCAGTGGCAACACAGGTTTTGGGCCGGATTTAGTTACTTGCAAACAGGTACCTGGTATTATTATGGAAAGTTTGAGATACCTGAGGTGGGCAGATTTGTACCAAGTTGGCAGATACAGCACATGGATTACATGGGACCCTTCTGGAGCAATGGCTGAAGGGCAGAAGTGTGACTATCTATAGTCCCTAGCATGGCCCTGAGCTCTTCACCAGTGGCAGGGAAGGGCCACCTCGGGGAGCTGGTGCTTCCTGGGCAGTGCTGGGTGCCCCTGACCTGATGCAGCCAGTCCTTGTTGTGCCAGCCAGGCCTGCGTGGGCATCTTGGAGATGCTACAGCACCTAAAGTGATCCTGGGCCCTAAAGGGAGCCCAGCTGCATTTAGTCCCAAGTGTAAGACAGAGCTATCAAAATCTGCCTCCTGTCAAAAATGAGGATGCTGTGTTCTCCTTACCCCCGACACACTGAAACACCATGGAATCAAGCACAGGTACAGCAAATAAACTGCCATTGTGCACAAGAAAGCCTGCAATATCCACAGTGACCAAAACACAGCTGGGAAAAAGAGGTTTCAGCCAGCCCTTTTTACCGCATCAAGAAACTAAATGAAGGCCCAGATTCAGCCACAAACACACATGGAAGATATTTTTACATGAATTCACATATATATATCACTTCAACACCAGCTGAAATTTCCAAGTTGCCTGCTGTGGAAAAAAAACAATGAAAATGTTAATATCAAGGAAATTCTGAAAGATGTCATTTCCTGGTGACAACAGGCAACATTCCAGGAAATTATTTTCGTTGATTTCTAAATAAAAATTTCAAGTCACAAGTGAGGGGAAAAAAAAAATTATACATAACCACTGAATGACATTATATCATATTTCAATTTTTACAGGAATCAGTCCAAATCTGTTTTCATCTTTCAGTTCATGAATTTTTGCATGTATTTACAAACAATTAACTGCTTCCATATGGAAAAAAGTGAAATTATTACTAATTTGATTTTCATAATGACGATATGAATACTACTTTGCTATTGCTCAATATCATTATTTCTATATTATCTTCTGACTTGCCATTTTTATTTGGTTTATTATACTTTAATCACTTTTTTTTTCAGTGGGAATATTTAAATTACTCTTAAAATTTCTGTGAAATCTAAAGATATTGAAAACTTACTGTTTGGTCTGTGATCTTCCCTCTTTCTCCACTCTCCTTTGTGGAACATATATAAATGCTTGGTTATAATCACAATTTGTTGCTTATATATACAGCCAATTTTTCTAAAAGGTTTATGGCATATAGGTTGAAACAAATTTGTGTTAAAACAATACATGAAAAAATCTAAAGAATATCAGAAAATCTCCTAGGTCAAACTACAGAGGATTAATAGCTACAGCCAAAGAAATAGTGGTACTGGACAGCTAGAGCAAATTTTCATGGCTACAGTTTTTAAGAAAATGCATCGATACATTTTTATGGAACAATATTTCAGTGTATCTATCATTCCTTCATAATGGGGACATCTTGCATGCACATACATTGCTGTTTATTTTGGTACTTCTTGCAGATCTTTCAGATGAGATTTCACCAGTGGCAGTGATTACAAGAGCGGGACGTTTTTATGAAGGGAGGACAAGACTGGAGGATTTTATGTTTTACTCTGAAAAAATAAGGACGACTAATGATCACATTGACGTCTTTCAGAAGAGAATTCACACGGGAACAGCCTGGCTGCCAAGAATATTTTGCTCCTTGTGCTCTAAAATCAGAAAAGTTTATTCCATTGGTCAAGAGAAGCACAGCTTTCATGGCAAATTTCAGTGATAAGGAGTAAGACATTTCTTAGGGTAACTTGGCTCAGCCCCATGAAAGATGTTGAAAAAGAGAGACAAATTTTATTCATAATTATGTAGAATTACACAACTGAAGTTAATAGCAGAGTAATATTTTCTTGCAATAAACGTCTTCTTGGGTTTTGTTGTTTTGGGTTTTTTTATATATAAGTTACCCTATTTCATGGGCAATCTGTTTTCCAAGTAAAGAACAATCCAAATGTAGCCTGGCAGCTACCTCACATCAGCTGAGCACTTTCCATAAATTTTTATATATCAAGATGCATGATGCAATACTGATGTCTGTTTACCTATAGTCAGTGCAATTTTATCCTGTACACATGAAAACATTTAAGTCTGTCAAAGTTGCATGGTGCAGTTCCTAAAATGTGTGTGATACCTCAGGAAGGTGGTATTATGCAGCCTGTTCTGCCCCTTACATGTAACCAGAACAAGACACCCAAAACAGTCATCCCGTGTACTGCTCTATTACGATCTCTCCAGTGTTACATTCTGACACTTTTATCTGTATTCTTTATCATTTGTCTTCTTTTCTTCTGGTGCCAAGCAGTACCACATGCTTCCCTAAATGCCTCCATAATACTCTCCCTTTTTTCCAACATTAACCTGGGCTTGCTCCTGTGCCTGTTCACCCTCCAGCTCACAGACTGCAACATGAAGTGCAGGAAAACACAAATGTTAACAAGCTGCATCTAGAGTACTGATTATTCTAGCAGTAAAGCAAAATGTTAGATTTAATTTCCAGGCTGTAATCAGAATGTACGGCTTCACACACTCTTGTGATTCTCAGGTATCACACTACTTTGCTAAGTTTCAGTGTCCATGTTGGAGTAACAAATGGACATTTGTCAGTACATTTTAAACAAAATTCTATCCAATTAGGAAGCATATCACAAAGTGTTTAAAATAATGGAATGCAATTTAAAGAAATTAACAAATGCCGAGAAAATATTCTATTAAAGGAACTTTGGAAAAGGCATTTGTATCTTTCTAAAAAAATGAAAAGAAAAATAAAATGTATTACATTACTCAGGAGTGTAACTAAATAGAAAATTACTCACAAACATTCTAGGAAAGCTCCTGAAAGAGAATGCCATCTGAATGTAATACACTTATAGATGAGAAACTTATCTATTTTATTGATCAAAGCATTATTCTATAGCCTGGCATACACTGAGCTTCTCAGCTTTGTATTTTCCTTTTTCTGCATAATTTTTAGAACAGCAATTCATGGCAATTTTGGAAAGTAAAAAGAAATAGAAAAATCCCGGGAACTGATCAGAGACCTGACACTGGTTAGCAAAGTAAGTGTGCTGCATAACTTATCCACAACTAAGAGTATTGGAGAGACTTCCACACTGCTCTGTCATAAGTACAGTACATGTTGAAAATATTAATATGTCAGATGAGATATTTACTCAGGTATGCACAACATCAAAAAGCACCATCAAATGAAAAAGGTATTTTGAAATGAAATAATTTACTGAAAAAAAAAAGAAATACATGTAAAAAAAGATAATTCAAAATGAAACAATGTAAAAGAACATTAACTGCATTATAAATTACCTCAAGACTGAACACACATTACTATATGAGGTATTTTATTGGTGGAAATAAGAATATTTCCACTGATTACTGTCATCTTTAACAAGTTATTTTAGCTGTAGAGAAATATTAATGGAGGGGAAAAGAGAAAAACTTTAGGAAGCATCCAAAATTAATCTATCAATCAGTTCTTCATTTGAAAAGAAAAATAACAACTTCAAAATATTTAATTTAACTATTTAGATCTATTGTAATATTTTGGTCCTCTATTTCCTTACTTTCAAAGGTCACTATGTGCCTTTGAATTCATAAAGTAACATATAACTTTTTAAATCTCTTTGCAACTGAACCCTTGCAGTGCAGATAGCTCAAATTTTTGTGAGAAAGGTCAGTGCAATGTAAGAATGCATCATTTTACTAAAGGAGAATGAGACTGAAAAATATCACAGAAATGTTCTCCCTTAAAAGTGTCATGTTAAGATTTATGAATAGTACATTGTAAATTATCATTTAAGAAAACTGTTATCAAATTATTTACCATCTATATTATTATAAAAGTACACGATATCATAACTAATTGCATCCCTTTTCAACTTCATAAAAAGAAATTTCTTCTGAAACACCTCACTTGCTATACTCACTTCTTGCATAATGAATAAGAGCTGACATATATGGAGATGGGAGACACTAAGAATACAATGCATTTCAGGACAGGCAACAAAAGTAATGCTGCATTTTCACATATACTGCAGCCTTTCCTGCATATAATGCTATAAATTGCAGGACCTTGTGACAAAATTACTCTGATCTACAAATTGTAGTAAATTGGACTTTCAATAAACTGTGTCAATGAAGGACTCAAGCCTAGTCTACGTGTAACATTTTGATTTCTCAGTCAACTAAAACTGAGGGGAAGAAAAGAGCATTCTTGTTTATTCATTTGAGTTCCAGAAAGTAAAAGAGTAAATTTAAATTTCTGTTAAGTTACTAAGAAAAAAAATCATTTACATTAGTTGTTTAAAAATTAACCTATTAAATATTGAAGCTATTCTCTTAAATCCAATAATTTATCTAGATCTGAAAACTAATTTTGGACATTTATGGTATGAATACAAGGTATAATAGCTATTCCTAAATGACAGTATTTGTAAACAGACCCTCGAGTGAGATCAAGATCTCAGACTCAAATAAAAATAAATTATTGTGTATACAATCCATAACAGGAGCACTTAACAATCATATTTTTTCCATTTCTTACCTATAAGTAAAACATTATGGCAAAGATAATCCCAAAATAGCCAAAAACCAGGCCAGATGCTAGATAACAAAGCCACAAGTTGCCATCAAAGAAAAGATCAGTTGCATGTCCTGCAGCCAGAAAGGGCTGGAAACATCAGAGGGGCTTGAGCTCTCCTCCAGAGGGAAGGTGAAGCTCGTGTCATTCTTACCAATGGGAGCCCATCGTCTTCCCAGCCGGTGGATATTAATACTTCTCACTGACACACAGCATCTTCTTGCTGTGATGGTCTTCAGAGCCCAATTAAAAAAGCCCCAAACATTCTTAAGTCTACATAGTATCTCCTCTACATTGTGTTATCATGAGGGAGCCTGCTTAAGGGTATGATAAAGAATTGAGACAGATACATAGTTTTTTCAAGACATTTGGTTGTACTTTTCCATTTCCTTTTCTAGCATCAAAAAAAGGCCCAGATTCTTCTTGTAGCTTCAACTATGCAGGATTTGAAATGTTGCAAGATCAAGGGAATTAAATCAAAGGAATAAAAGCAAGCTTTGTCCTCCTTTCTGCTCATCAGGGAAGATAATTGTTATCAAACTCTTAAACTAAAGAATATATTTGTTTATTTAAGTGAAATCTGCTGTTGCACAGCGGATAAAGGTGGCCTTTATACTGATGCTCTTTGGGAACAATTTCACTCTGCATGAATGAAGCAAAACTCTTGTCTTTCATCTTACTTGGACTCTGCTTAAACAAATTGGAGAGAACAAGAGTGTTTATGCTCTGCAGCTTTATATCCCAATGACTTATTAAGCCATAAATCAATAAGAACGTGGAAGATCCTCTGGGGTTTTTCCTTGCTCCCCTATTTTCAGATTATAAGAAATAAAAGGTGTAGTAACTACTTGAGATTCTTTCACTACTGTCTGCTATTCAGGGAAAAAAAAAAAAAGAGGTTAAAAAGTAATCTCCCACTTGTGGCGATTGAAGCTATTTGTTCAGTGTTATTTTTATAGGCTACTTGTGAAACTAGAAGGCAGGTGTGAAAGCTGAGAAGTTCATTCTACTCCCCATTGCCAGAAAAGCACAAAATAATACAATAGCATACTTCTGTGTTCCTGCAGCTGCACGAGCTCTAAAACCGACCACACGAGAGTGAAATGGTTTGGACAAAGTTTCCTTTAAGGGTAACGTGGTTATCTGCATCATTAATAATAGTGTGTCTGTTTTCTATGAAAAGTCACCAGCCTATCCAGTTGCGAAACTAGGAGAATTGCTGGAGACTTTGGTGATATTTTATGATATGTAATTTGCATAACATTATTAAGGCATTTAAAAGTTTCACAATACAAGCCATGCCATCAAAAAGCAAAGAACCACAGGAAACTAATTCAGTTGACCTCCAATGCACAAAAATAAATTTCATGAAGGAAATCAATGTTTTTTAAAAAACTGGCATGCTAAGGGAAATTAGATTCCAGACAAGCTTAAACAATTAATTTGCATTCTTGCCACACCTTAGGCATTATTGAAAATACAGTATCACCTAAACTAAAGGAGAAAGATAATAAAAATCGTTTTGAATTGTTTTTCTCAGTACTGACCTGCTGCCTCTCCAGGACAACACAGAGCAGTTGTTTCATCTGAAAGGAATCACGCCAGAGGCTGAACACTGCTCAAGCAGCCTCTCAGCTTCCAAGATGAAATATGTATCAGAGACACCTTAATTGACCACTACACTAGAGTGGTGTTCAATCTATTCCTAAATCTGTGTCTTGGTTTTATGCTTTCCTAACTGCTTTCCATGTCATTATCAAGATTTAACCTTTACATTTTCTAGAATAAACTTTGAAATGCAACAACCTTTTGTATTCAGAATGAGCTCAGGTCAATCTAACAACTCTGAGATGCTCTTCTTTCTTCTGATGTAAAAAATTTACTTTTTAAAGAAAGTATTTAAGATGGAAAATGCCAAATTGAGAATGGTGGAAGAATTTTGCACGGAGAAGGAGAAGCTAGGAAGGACCCAAGATGGAGAGCTATAGATAGACAGAAAGCTCTGGTGTATACTTCAGCTCTTTCTGCTATTTGTGCAGTCTGAATCTCTAAATTACTGATTTTTGTCTTGTTGGATTTATGCATTTGGTCATATTTTTGACATGTCCCATTACTGTCAATTTCTCTACACACAGTGATTGCAGCGTCTACTGAAGATAACAGACACAGATTCCCCTTGTGAGATAAAAGCCTTCATCTATGGTATACCTCATGCATTTCTGGTAACTGCTGGTGTATACTACATCTACTATCAAAAGTAGAAAGTCTTTATACTTCATAAGAATATATGCTTATAAAGCCACAAAAAAATACAGAGGGCTTAAGGCCAATGCCATATTGAAAGTTATTTGCTGTTCATTTTCAAAACTGGCAAGGACAGAGAAATGTGACAAATACAGAATGAAAATGCATGGAAGATAAGTAAATTTTATGCACAAAAGAAGTATTTAAGAGAGTACAGTGAGAAACAGATAAAAGTGAGACCAAATATATATGCATGCGTGGAAACACTGATTGAGAAATCTAACTGCAGTGATTTCCATCCTCTCATCACAACTGAGCGTGCACTAAATGAATAAACTGCTACTTGACATTTTCTAAATAAATATCATGGGAAGAGTACTTATTTTACTTTAATGAATCATTTTGGCCTCTCCAACAGAAAGTAGTTGTGATGAACTATAATCTGTTCCAGGAAATATAATTCTATAATGGAGATATATAAGGACTGAAATATGAGAAGTTGTGCTCTCCAACAAGTACTTTTAAAGAGATTCTGATTCATTCATGCCCACTTCTACTTATATTTGCTCATAGCTGTTGACATACTGTATCTGCCATGCTGAGAGCTATTTCTCTACTAGAGGTAAAAAAGCCATATGGTTCGTGGATGACTATGAATTTTTTGCAAGGCAAACTGAACTAATATGTGTATAATTTTTTTTCCTGTAGCTATGCAAACAAAACTACCCTTTTAGCAAACAGAACATTTTCAATTCAATGGGATATTTTGGCCCATGTAATGCATTTCTAAGAACTGAAAGTCTCTCTAAAATACAATCATAATTGATGGGCTAACACTAACTTTCTGCATTAGTGGTCCTCTCATTCACCATGCATGGTTAGATATAAACAAAATCACTGTACTGATTAAGTGAAGCAGCAAATAAGACTTGTCTTGTTCATGGAGTAGAACCAAAACAGCTGTTTTTGTTTGACTGATGCAGATTCAAAGGGTCCCCAATGGTATACCTCATAAAAAACCAGCAGGTTATTTGAGAGGTTATGTTCTTTTTATTACTAAAACTTCTCATAGGATTATCATAGTTACACAAGGAAATTGCTTTGACTGTGTAATTACAAACAGGGAAAAAAGTTCCTGCCAAAGGCAGGTGTAAAGCAACATTTTACCATCCTTGTTAAGGCACACAAAAACCATCCCAATAATTACTCTGAAGTCCACAATTTAGCCAGGCAAAGCTCACAATCAAGCTGAAATTCAGTCATCCAGACTGCATCTACAAATATTTCCTATTAGAACATCTGCTGTCAAAAAACCTGTTCGTAACTGTGACATGGTAAATGGACCAGGACAGGCAATGTTCAGGGGAGCTTGCAGAGGGTACCCTCTGGGCAGGAGGCTGCTTGATGTTCAGACACAGTGGAAACTGAACACCCAAGCTTTCCTCAGGATCAGGTATGAATCCCTCTATTCAAGGATACATTTCTTCTATCACATGTACAAATTACTATTGAAATAACTTGTTTCATATATTGGAATTCATTTAGAATATAAATTTTAGTTTGCCATAATGGACCTTGATATTTTTTGTTCTTGCTTTGGCAACTTTTTGTTTCAACAGCTTGGCATTGCCAACAATATCACTATTAATACGTGTGGGATTTTGCCATACACAAATGTAAAATCCCAATCCCATTAAGTCATTATGGATATTACCATTGATTCAGCAAGTCTTGGATTTGACTGTGGTTTTATGCATTACATAGACAAAACACATTCTCCCCAACACCTGTGTCAAGAGCAGTCTATGTTTGCTGATTGTAAAACGCTTGTTTAAAGCATTTATGACTTCACTCTAACTGTAATTTCAACTTGCACCAGGAATTTAAACTCATTTCAAAGGGACTGGAAATTCTAAAAAGTTATCAAAGGTGTGCCCTATACTAGTGCAAGTTCTAGTGCAAACTAGATATATGACTAATTAAATGCAAATAGCACTTTATAGTACTAAAATGAAAAGCTAAAAAAAATCTAAAATAGAATCAACAAATTTATTCAACAATCCTAGATTTAAGTTCATGTGTTACTGAACAACGGCATAATAAATGCCTTCTTTAACTTAGGAATATTATGTCAGATCCCACAGGGTCTGCCTCGAGCACTCAGAATTAAATCTCCAATGCATAACATTGTAATTCATAAAACTACTAAACATTGTCTGAATCCATTTTAGCCACATAACACACATTTTGAAAAGCATGCAAAATGATGGGGGGGAAGAACTTTTCAAACATAAATTATATGATCTGCTTAGCACTGTAAAAATAGCTACACACAGTAAAATTAAAACTTGCAGTTCCAAAAGAAAGTGTTTTGTGCAAACCATCTGGAAATGACTTGAAAGTATTGCTATATTTCTGAAAGCACAGAAATATAAAACTTCTACTTTTCCTATTTTACCTGTTTCTCAGATAAAACACAAAGATGGAAATACAACTAATCAGAGGTGGGAAAGGCTGATACCTCAAATACATTTGCATTATAAAATACTACCATCCATCCTCTGCTCTACCCCCAAGCTACTTTTTAAAACATCCAGTACCATCAGTATGCTCTCTTGACACATGCCACAGTAAAAACCACTCAGTTACTAAGACCCCACATGAGATTTCTCCATCATCTGCACTTGGATCTGCACTCGGTCACATTGAGGTGACCATTGCTCCTCGCAGGATGCCTGCTTACAGTCATCTACTACCCAAAAGGCTAGAGGTATCCAGTGTTTCAAATTTTGTTAGTGCTCCGCTTGTGATGCTACTCTGAAGCAGAGAAAAATAGTTACAAAACGCTCCAGCGCTACGAAGGGCACTTGATCTTGGGCTCACACCACCTAAGGCGACGGGAGCACTTGGTCCCTATCTCAGGGCTTTAATTCAGAGGAGATTCAAATATCACCTGCTCCCAAGGCACATTAAGCCCTTGTAAGAATGTGCCGTAACGAAGCACAATTGGAAACAAACAACAGTAGGTTGTCCGCGTAAATTAGAAACCTTTAAGTTTGAGGGAAGTTGAGGCCGAAGCGCTTATATATGGATTTATGGCTAAACGCCAAGCTGTACGGCACCGACACCGCTGTTAGAACTGGGACACCAGCAGCGGCAGGAATTAGGTTACGAAGGCGACAGAAAGCGGGGACGTAAAAGAAAGCCCCGTTTCTGCACTTCCCGCCGGCTGGAGGGCTCTCCCCGCTCCCCTGCCCCGGATCGACCAGCACCGGCCCCATAGCACCGGGCCGGGCCGGGCCGGGCCGGGCCGGCGGGGACCGCCCGCCCCGACGGTGGCGGCCGCCGGGCGGTTTGCCGGCTCCGCTCCGGGAGGCGAGGCGGGCTGGAGCGCGCTGGGCTCTCATTATGACGCCGGGTAATTATTTTATTTCTCCGGCAGACGGTGTTTCAAACGACCGCGGAGGAGCTCAGCCAACCCGCCCGCGAACGCCGCCCTCTGCGCGGCGAGAGCCACCGTGATCGCCTCGGTGACCGAGGGCAGCGCAGCAGATGCGCCCGGCGCTCACCCCCGCGCTCCGGGTGCGCGCCCGCGGACTCTCCAGCCGCGCCGAGCCCTGAGCACCCGCGGCGGGGCAGACGCGCAGAACGCACCTGCCGCCCGCCCCTCCTCGGCTGCCGGGCTGCCGGCCCACCGCCCCTGGGGGCCGGGCCGTCCCTCCGGGAGACTGGGAGAAGCCTGGAGGAGCAGCGCGGCCCCTCCGACGTACCCGCACCCTCCCCAGGGCGGCACGGCGGCCGGGAAAGGAAAGGGGGCAGCGCTGCAGGCGGCGGTGCGCCGCCAGCCCCGGCTCCCCGGCCCCTCCTCGCGGGGCAGCTCCAGAATCACGGGCTGCCAAAATTTAAATCGCCCCGGCACTGCGGCTCCGCGCGCAGCATCCCCTGCCCCGCCGCTCCCTCCGGCCAGATCGGCCACACGGAGGGTGCCAGCCCGCGGCCGCCCCGCTCAGGCACCGGGCACCCTGCCGCGCAGCCGTCCTGCCCGGGCTGTACCGAGGCGAGACCCCGGCCACGGCGACACCGCGCCGGGGCCAGCGCGGTGCCGGGACGCACTGGTGATGGGGGATGACACCACAACCGACGGCGCGGCTGGCGCGCCCTCACCCCGCTGCCCAGGCGCCCGTCCCCGACGGTGCGGTCCCCGCGCGGACCCGCGGCACCGGCACCCGCCCGCTCCCTCCGCTGCTTGTGCGGAGGCGCCCCGCGAGCAGCCCGGCGCGCCGGCCGCCCCGACGGCGGCCTCTTCCCTCGCCTCCCTTCCCTCGCCTCCCCTCCCTCCCTACCTTTTTCAGCGCTGACATTCTAGTGCATTATTAACGCGGCGGGTGCGGGCTGCGGCGGGTCAGGACTGAGGAGACGCCGGGAGCGGGAGCAGCGGCGCGCGCCCAGCGTCCCCCCGGCGCCGCTCACCCGCCGGAGCCGCCGCGCGCCGCCCGCCCGCCGCGCGCCGCTCCCTCGCGCCCCGCGCGCACCCCCGCCCTCGCTCCCGCGCGCGCGGCAGGGGCGCCCCCGCAGGCTCTGCGCAGCCGCGCGCCCCCTGCCGGAGCCCGCGGGCACCGCGCCTGCCGCGGCGGGGCGGGAGGGGGCGTGGCCAACCCGGGCGGGCACGCCCCGCCGCAGCTCCCGCCAATGGCGGCGCTCCGCGCCGCGACGGACAGGCGCGGCGGCCAACAGGAAGGAGAGCGGGCGCGGGGCTGCGAGGGGCGGCTCGAAGGAGTGCCCGGCCATGGCCGGGAGCAGGAGGAACGGTGAGGCCGCGTCGTGAGGGGCGGGGGTGGTCGGTCCCGCCGTGCTGCTCCCGGGGCTGGTGACGGAGGGAGTTGGGGGACGGCGGTGACGGCCTCGGGGCGCGGCTGCCCTCAGCCGAGGTGCTTTCCGGCCCGGGCGCACCGCGCTGCCGCGGAACTCGCTTATTCCGCTCCTCGGCGCCCTTCCCGCGGCGGAAGGCGGTGAGAAGCTGGGCGAGGCTGGCAGCGGGGGAGGCGGGTGGACAGAAGTGGCCTCGGCGGAGCCTGCCCGTGGCATGGGCGGGGCTCTGAGTGCGCGGGGCCGCGGAGCCACCGGGGCTGAGCCCTCCCGACCTCCTGTCCAGCCCCTCTGTCTCGGGAGTGACGGGGCGGGTCCTATTGCCGCGTATTCCTGCCTGGGGGTGGGGAGAGAGTAAATAAAAATTACTCCTCTAATCACAAGGTATTTTAAGATAGCACGTTTTTTCCTCAGTGTGCACATACATGCGTGCTTACTTGTTGTTAGTGACTATCTGTTTTGGCTTATTTAAAGTGAGTTAGCTCACTTCTGAAATAACTGTGGTACTGTGCTTACAAAGAATAAAATAAAAGCCTTCTGCTGTCCTAGCATAGCTTCAGTCAATTCCGTTTATCTTAATGTTTTATAAGACACGGCACAGGAAGAACGCAATAATCAAAATACAGGTGTTCTATAAGTGAGATCTCGTTCTTAAGTGGTGTCAAGTAGGGCTGAGCTGTGAGAGAGCTGAATGTGCATCCTGTGCCTGGCTTTTGCGTTTTCAGACAGTTCCAGCATCCTGAAACTGGAATACTTCATGGGAGGATAACAGTTCAAGAGTGAGACTGATCAGCAAGAGTTAATGTTTAAGCTGTTTGCTGACGGACTGTAATTAGAGATAGTTTGAAGGGGGTATAAATACACAGTAGTGTTATCTGTGGTCTAGATGCCGATTCGTTGTGAGAAAGGGAGAAGGAGTAACTGTTTTGCTTCTAGGCTTTGGGGATGTAAATTACAAATTGATGCTTTCTGGAAGAAAGTTAGTGAATAGGAAAAGTGAGTTCATGTGCTTGTGAATGAATGCATGGCTGCAGAGCTGAGAATGGGGGAACTGAATTCTAAAGCTTTTAAGTTTTTTAAAACTGAAGGTCAGGTAAAGAACCATTTGTTTCGATAGTGTGTCAGAGAAAGCTAAAATGACCATGCTGAGTGTCTGACTTCACTGTGTAAAGTTGGAAGTCATTCATGTTTTATTCAGCTACTCTAAGGACCGATGACTTAAGATTGAGAAGAAAATACAGTGAGAAATACAAGGATGTCATGTGCTCACCTGGGAGGAAATAAAACTGGAAGAGTTTAAAACCTCATCTGATCAGCCTCTGCAGCCCATAGCATATATGAAAACTTTTGACTTTCTATTGAGAAACTATATATATTTTTGACAAGACAGGTGTCCTAGAAAAGAGCTGAGAAAGAAGGTTTTGCTGCTTCTCTTTAAGGTTAGTTTTGCTCTTTTTTGTAAGAATATGTTGAAGATGCTGAAGACAGAGTTTTGTCTGCGTTACAAGTGAATGATGAAGCTTTTTATTTTGTCTGGAACTGGGCCATAATACAGAATAAATGGGATGGTCAACAGCTTGTGGGTCATGGGTCTAATTGTCAGTGAAGAGAATCTAAATAGTGAAAAGCCAGTAGAGCAGGTAAGTGAAATGCACTTCACTCTGCCAGGAAAGGATGTGACAGATGTAGTTGAGAAAGTGCAGGTTTTTTGAGTTTTGTGGGGCTTTTTGTTTTTTACCTGCTCATGTGTCAGTGATTCGTGACAGGGCTAGAGGTACTACCACTGTCATTCTGTGTATTATCAACAAGGTATTTATCCTGTCTGGGACAGCTGAACTCATAACTTGTTACCGTTAAACATTGACAATTGCATCTTGAAAGCTTTAGTCATAATTCTTGAAAGTTTGTGCCACCCCAAAATAACACTGTCATAAAGGGTTACATAGAAGGTGATGTTGCAGCTGCTGAAGGGTGGAGTTAAGGTATTGATGTAGGTGTAGTGTACATTATTGACTATAATTGCTAGTAAGGAGTGATAGAAAAGTTGTGCTGTAGGGGTGATCTAGTGGGACAACAGGAGACTTCCTATTGGAGAGGTTAACTGGAAAGCGAATGTGGACACTTGATAGACATCAGTGACAAATGGTTTTAAATAGAGAATACTGCTTCAAGGAGTGCTATTTTCATCTCTTAGTGAGGAGTCAGGTGACTTCGGGCAGGATTATAATGGGGGTTGAAATGAAATTGCAGTTCTTTAGAGTTGGGGTTTTGTTGTTTTTCTGGGTTTTTTTAAATGGCCATATCAGATATTAAGCATCTTAATTCTCAGAGAAAAGCACACCATTTCTTTCCTTTTTCTAATTGTTTCAGAGAAGCACTGATTGTTAGAGATCTTGAGGTTATTTGAATCCATTTTTTATTTTTGTGTTTTAAACTCGACAATTTTTTGGCAAATACTTTGATATTTTACTGGGAAAAAAGATAAACACTTTTTTTTTTTTTAAGTGGATGTGTTTTCTTTCATCATATATGTTTCTCGGTAAGGGAAGTAATAATTGAAAATGTAGTTTGATGCCTGACACTATTTTTTTTTCTTCTGTGAGAGGTATCTTGCTCCCCCCCCCCAAATGTGACCAAAGATTTATTACAGCTTACCAAGGTGTAAATTTTACTTGGATTGTAGTTGACTAAATTACAAAATAGCTGGGGTTTTTGTGATTAAATGTAGAAGTTACACTGGAATAAATGTACTTGATTCTGCCATTGAAACCTTTTATGGAAGGGGAAAAAACAGGTTTTTTGCTGATCTTGATGCTGTGCCTGGATAAGAAGTGTAGTCAAGGAGAAAGGCCAACAGGGTAATGAAAGAAGCAGAAATGATACATCCAATGGTTTTCTATTTAGAAAGTCTGCAAGGGGAGCTTATACTCATGGAGAGCAGAGCCTGACGTAATGTGGTCTTTAGGGTTCTGTGTTTTGTGTGGGTGGCTGTTTGGGGTTTTGGGGTTTTTTCAGTAGATGGAATGTGTTGGTGTAGGGTTGTTTTGTTCTTAGGAAGTTGGAGCAATTCTTGCATACTTTGCATTGAGGTAGGATGGTCCACAAGTGGTAGGTGGGACTGTTTAAACATGCTAGGATATATTTAGGAGCAAGTGTATGAACCTGTGTTATTTAGTAGATGTGGTGGAGGTGGTGGTGTGTGCCATTAAGGTGTGTTGGTTTGTGGTTATTTTGCCTTCTTAAACAATCAGTGTGTAACGCCCTTCACTCAACACTAGCTTTGCTCTTGTTATAAAACAGATTTCTGGAATCTGTGGATTACCTCGGAGCAAAGCTGCCCACATACTCACCTGCTAGTGGGATGGGGGAAAGAATCGGAAAATTTAAAGTGAGAAAACTCACTTAGTTGAGACAAAATCAGTTTAATATGTAAACCAGAATCCACACGAGCAAAGCAAAAGAAGGAATTCATTCACCACTTTCCATGGGCTAGCAGGTGTTTAGCCTTCCCCAGAAAAGCAGTGCTCCATTACGTGTAATGGTGACTTTGGAAGACAGACACCATCACTCTGAGCATCCCTCCCTTCCTACTTTCCCCGAGCTTTATATGCTGAGCATGTCAGCATATGGTTTGGGATGTCCTTTGAGTCAGCTGCCCCAGCTGTGTCCCCTCCCAATTCCTTGTATACTTCCAGCATTCTTCACTGGTGAGGTGAGTAGCAGAAAGGGCCTTAAGACTGCTCAGCAATAACAAAAACATCCCTGTATTATCAACCCTGTTTTCAGCACAAATCCAAACACAGCCCCATACCAGGCTACTATGAAGAAAATTAACTCCATCCTAGCCAAAACTAGCACAGATTGTTATGGCAATATGCTGTTTCTTATGTTTTCAGTTGTGTTTAGTTCAAAAATTGAAAACTGTTCTCAAGAAGCTTGGATTTCTATGGGTTGCCTAATGACTTAAATTAAAACTCCATATGTGTCCAGGAAGAAAAGTTCAGCTGCATTGGAACCTCCAGAACTTTTTCATGATGGGATGTTTGGTGTAATATTGATTTCTGTTATATGTATGTGTAGGGATGCTTGCAGAAGTTGCTTGATATTATGTTATAGTCAAATATTCGAATCACTGCAAAGGGTGATATATTTACTCTTTGAAGAAAGCTCTGTAGAAATTCAGTAATATTTATATTTTACATAATATGAGCTTATGAAGATTCCTTTTGAATAACACTTAATGCACAATCTTGTTGGTCTTTTGTCTGTGCTCAATGATACTACGCCTGCCAGTTTCATGGTTCAGTTTTTAAGTACTGGTATATTGACCTTCAGTTTAGCTTACATCATCTACTCATATGAAACTGTCTGTTTAAAATTTGCAAGTTTTTTTCCCTTCACTAATGATAACTCTAAATAATTTGCAGGTTTTCTGTGTTTTGGTTTTTGGTTTTTTACTATTTTCAGCTATTCTTATGTCTATTTACCATACTACTGCTATCAGTTACAACAACATTTAACTGTAGCCCATGTGTGACGTAGTTTGATCTTCACTTTAAGCCATATGCTCTTTCCATCCAGATTTAGGTTGAAGTAAGAGTTAAACTTACACTCTTTACACCTGTGTTGGTAGCAGATTGGTCTCAGTGAGCAGTGATGTTGTAAGCACACAGCCTTCCCCCTTCGCTCACCCAAATCTGTCCAGAAGAGAGAGGAAAAATGTCTCATAGAATTATAGAATACACTGAGTTGGAAGGGAGCACAAGAATCATTGGAGTCCAATTCCTGTCCCTGCACAGGATCATCTCCAAGAGTCACACCATGTGCCTGAGAGCATTGTCCAAACACTTCTTGAGTGCTATCAGACTTGGTGCTGTGACCACTTCCCTGGGGAGCCTGTTCCAGTGCCCAACCACCCTCTGGGGGAAGAACCTTTTCCTGACATCCAACCTAAACCTCCTCAGGCACAACTTCAGGCCATTCCCTCAGGTCCTGTCACTGGTCACCACAGAGATCAGTGTCTGCCCCTCCTCTTCCCCTCACGAGGAAGCTGTAACTGCAGTGAGGTCTCCCCTCAGTCTCCTCTTCTCTAGGCTGAACAGCCCAAGTGACCTCAGCTGCTTCTCATACGGCTTCCCCTCAAGGGCCTTCACCATCTTTCTAGGTCTCTTTTGGATGTTCTCTAGCAGCTTATTATCTTTCTTATAGTGTGATGTCTAAACCTGCCCCCCAGGACTCGAGGTGAGACCACCCCAGTGCGGAGCAGAGGGGACAATCCCCTCCTTTGCCCAGCTGGAGATGCTGTGCCTGATGCACCCCAGGATAGGGTTGGCCCTCCTGGCTACCAGGGCACTGCTGACAGTCTTTTGCAATTGTTGTTTGCAGTTGGCTCAACTCTGAGTGGCCTGAATTATAATTATTAGTAGTAATAATAATATTCACCAAAGTTGAGCTTTAATAAGGGTGTGTAAGATATCTTTAGATGTTTTGAGTGAGGTCTGTTTGATTGTGCCAGGTAAGAACAAGGTAATGGTGCAGTATGAGAAACATATTTTTTAGTTTTATAGAAGATGGATAACCTGCACAAATTGAAACTATAGTGAAGATGCTCTGTTTTCCCAGGACTGCAGTAGCAATACACATTTTGCTACAGGGAAGACGGAGTTCGTAGGAACACTGGAACAAAATCCTGGTGTTCTCATTTTCTCATTGTGGTTATGTAGTTTCTTATCATCTTTGTCATGTCAAGTTTATTAGATGTCTAGGAGCTTGTGGCTGCAATTAGGGCGGCCTACTGACAGAGCTCTAAAACCTTTGTTGAGACAGGATGGCACCATCTATTAGTCAGATTCTTATTGAGCTACACAGTCATGTAGAATTTGCTGACAGATATAACACCAGTCGTACTGAGTTGAAACTGCAATATGACAGAGACTGTGCTTGGTCTAGCTGAATCAGTTTCTTTTAAGCTAAGAAGAGAAAATAAATGTTGGCTTTTTCTAGCAATAAGTTACTCTTTTGTATCTGCAGTTACTATGAAGCGTTGGTCTGGAGACACACAGGTCAATCTTTCTTTGTAATCACTCTCCCTTTGTAATAACTGTTTAATTCAGGTGAATGCATAGATATGGAGTGTGCAATCACTATATTCTTTTCCTTTCCTACCTTTTAATCCTACTGATATATACTATATACTTAAATAAGCTGCAGCTGTTTAAAAGTTGCCTCACAGACAGAAGAATTCTACATTACTGAGTTTTAGATAACTAAGTGGGTTTCCATGTGCTATAAAAATTAATGCTGGATAAAAAGATAAATGGAGACATATTGTATCAACTACGACCTTAGAGCACAAAACTGGAGGTTTTTTCCACTGTGGTTCTCGATTCTGTAGTAAAGAATAAGACAGGAGTAAAATTAAGACAATTACCATCTGATTTTTGTGTCTAATGCGATGTTGAAGACTAATAGATGCTGTTTCAGTGAGAATAATGTCAGTGGTCTTGAGACAAACCTCAATACTGTGAAGTTAATATTACACACTAGATATAAAATGATAGCATCCATGTTTCTTGTGCAGCTCCCTGTGACATTTGGTTAACAACCATACTGAGATGCAGACAGCTAATACCTAGTAGTTCAAGCACAGAATTCACGTGACCTTGAATACAACTAAATCCTTCCATTATTTCATTCCCAAATAGTACATGTGGGTTCTTTTCACTATTAAATATGTAATAATAGCTTTAGCAGTTACAACCATCTGTTATGTGTAATGTCAATGAGACCAATTGTAAAACTTGGAAAGAGGACCATTCCTACCTTGTGTAGACATCCTGTGAAGAAGTGTACAAATTTTTCCCTTTAACATGTCACTAAAGTTTTGTGAGTCTAGCAGAACTAAAAGATTGTTTAAGGAGCTAGTCAAGTTAAAAGTAATCAGTTTGTGATATCAGCATTTCACCATGGTGTTTCTAGTAGGTCTCAATTTTAGAGTTTTGTAGTTCAAAAAACAAAGCCAAAAAAAACAACAACCAAGCAACTCACCTTTCTTGATGTCTGCTGACCCAGGTGATAATAGCTTGTGGGAGAAATGGGATGAACAGCCTTTGTTCAAAAAAAAGTGCTCTCTTATGAAGGCACATAGTTAAAAGTAACGTATTATGAGGCCGAGAGACTGCTTTCCAGACCAAAAGAGACTTCAGAAGCAAGGTTTCTAACCTGTGGGGAGATCTGCACAGGAGACATATCCCTGTATAATGTAGGATTCCTTAACATAGTACGGAGAGGAAGAAAAAGGCCCAAGGCTGAAAACAGTCAAGTTTTTCAATCTGAATAGCAAACATGGTCTGTGCATGGGTGTCATGCCAAAAGCGATTAGGCAGTGGAAAAAACCCTAATACGAACTATGAGGTTCCTCTACAGTATTTTGAAGTATATTAAAAGTATTGAGTACAAGTTTTTGGGTCTCAGTGTACATAGGTGTGTAAAATTCTCCCAGTCATTCAGACAAGATGGAGTAGTATGTTTTCTGGCTTTAAGGTGCAAGTGAATTCTGCACTGAAATCTGAAGCTGAAAAATTACTTGGTGTCTTCCTCAAGAAAGGATGTCATAGAATAGCAATGCTGTTTGAAGCAAGGACTATAAATTCATAGATAGATGCGATTTAGTCTGAAGTATGAAGACTGAAGATGTAGTCAATGATATGCAGAATGGCCTTCTGTTTGACTAAACACAAGATCTTGTAAGCTGTTAGCTTCTGTGTTTGTCTACAAGGGCCTCTTTCAAGAGACAGTCTGCTTCAGCCTGAATTTTCTGCTGCAGATCATGCAGTCCTTGCTTTTATCCTTTTTTTGTCCTTTAGCTACTGTTGTAAGAGCCTGTTACCATAGCTTCGCCTGGGGGGATGAGGACTGCTTGCAGACTAGGAACACAAAGCAAAATACTGTACCCATTCTTGTGTACATAAAACTGTACTTTAATCACAGCTAGGGTTTCTCATATTTCACTATGTTTTTCCCCCAGTTGAAAAGATCAATTCTGTTATTCCCATGACACTACTTCGGTGATTTGCTTTGGTTTGCATGCGCTATCCGTGGTGAAATGGAAATACATCACTCTTGGCAAAACTGACCTTGCTGATAGCAAGAAAATCACATTTTCTGTTTCCTTCTCCTGACTTGAACAAGAGCATCCCATCTTAGGTGTTAGATACACCTTTTAGATGATCTGAACTGTCAAGCTACACAGGATGTAATTGTATGTCATTGCATCATTCTTTTCCTCATATCCCTGTGTAGCTTGAATGTTTTTGGTAAAAATGAGGGGGAGTGGGAAAATGATACCCTGTTCAGGTGCCATGGAATGTTTTGTAGTGGTTAATTACTCTCTTTCTTCCTTGATTTTAATCTGTTAGTAGTTGCTGAAATGGTATCCAAATCTGGGAATCTTCTCTGCAGCTAAGTGATCCCTGTTCAGGAGATTTTGAAGTTAATGACTAAATAGTTAGTCATTTCCCTCAGGACTAGAATGTGTTTTTTGCTTGTGGACACACACAAACTCTCTTGACTTAATTCAAGCCTCTGGTCTCTGCCATTTCTAGCAATGGTTTGGGGTCTTTGAGCTTTCAGCTGATTCCTCTTTGTTTTGCTTGAGCCATTTTGGCTGTGGGGCTTGATGATTGGAGGTTTTGATTTTTTCTGAGGTCAGAGAGTGTGTGTGTGTGTGTGTGGCTTTTTCTTGTATTGGGAAGTTTAGGTCAAGGTTAATAAAATTAATTACCCTTGGAGGTTCTGTGTATTGATTTCCATTTACTGTAACAGGGGCCTGTACTCAGTGCACCATTGTCTCTACTGAGTACATCATGGGCACCCAGAGGCTCATTGGCAGAATTGGTGTCTTGTGTACACAAGGTTTCTGGAGTGGTGTCTAATCTGCAGGCAAAACAGAATAGCTTGCATGCCATTAGGCGTCGTAACTTCACACTGAATTTTGCCCCGGTGGCTGAAATACAAACTGAATGCCTTTGTGAAGCTTGCAGAGCCATGGCCCAAGAATCGCTTTGTTAGGCCAAATAAACACAAAGACCTTTGTTCATCAGTTTGGCCAGCTGAGCAACTCCTTCAGAAAGTTCCAGTCTTCCGGATTCTATGAAACTATCCTGTATGGTTAAAGGACAAGTAAGCTTTGTGGGGAATGGTTTAAAGGAATGAACAGCTCCTAGCCTGAAGTTACCATTCGTCTTCCACCTGCTAGCTGGTAAGAATAGCAGTCTAGCTAATATTTTCTGTCTGTAGCAGTCTTTTAAAATGCTTTTACACTATGTTGCTCTGGGTCCTGATAAACAGAGTAATCTCTTTTTCAAGAGTCACTCTTTTTCAGGTGGTTCCCTTGAGGATCTCTGGTCAAGAGTATCCAGCCCCGATTATCGGGAAGAGGAGATGATCCAGGCAATGGGATTGTTATACCCAACTAGGCAAGGCTCTATGCAATTTGCTCTAGTTGATCCTGCTCTGAGCTTTGGGATTAGACTAGGTGATGTCTGGAGGTCCCTTCCAGCCTTAACAGTTCTGTGATTTTCATGACCATGTTATAAAGTAACTGTTCTGTTGTAACCCTCATAGGAAATATGGTACTTGCATGACGAAAGAAACTTCAAGGATTTAAATCTATTTGAGTAACTGTCCTGTCGTGACCCTCATAGGAGATGTGGTACTTGCATGATGAAAGAAACTTCAAGGATTTAAATCCATTTGGGTGTTGGAGAGTAATTCTGCACTAACAGAGATGAACTGAACATTTTGATGAAGCTTTGTCCGTATGTTCTGCATGAAGATTATCATTTTGTCTGCTCTTTCCATCCTTTTCCATTCTGCTGTACTATCTTTTCTTCTGTTTTAGCAGAAATAGCATATTAGCACATCTTGCACATGGGATGGTTTTAGAAGCAGTTCCTGATTCTTCCCTTTTTGAAAAGCTTCTGTTTGTAGGAAAGACAAAGAGACCAAGTAGGATAACTTGCACACTTCACAGAGTTCAGTGCTCCTGATGCCACTTTACTTTGTTCTTGCTGCCCAGCTTTGGCTTAAGTAGGCAGGAGGCAAGCAGAGGAGAAACGTGTTGGGAGTACTTACTGTATGTATGGCAAGTAGCCAAAAGTATGTGGCAAGCATTCTCCACAGAAATGTTTTTGAGGAAGCTGTCGCTGGACATGAACGTTTCTGATGTTGTTCAGAACTTAATTTGTTTAGTTATTCAGCATGCTTTTGTTACAGTCTGTAGACCTAACTGAGTTTTAAGTCCTGCTAAGTCATGTTGCCAACCCCAGAATGTTTGTAAATCTGCCGTGCTACTTCAGTGTGTGTTTGTGGATAGTCTGCTTATGTACATAATATGAACTCAGTCAAGGTGTCAATTTAATGCATAGGTGCCAAAAATGCATTTATTTGAAGGAGGTTCCTTACTCTTCTTGCAAAATTAGTAGTAGAAGATCATGGATGTTCACAATTTGTATCAGTGGTCAGCATGTGTTCAGCATTGTATTTCTTGGAGTTACACTTTGCTTTCTTTATGTGATGTCAAACTCTAGAGACCTGGTGCTTTTTCAGTTTTCTGATAAATTTGTACTTCACTATTTCCAGACATGAGTTGTCAAGAATTAGCCATGGAAGTAGTTCGGTACCTATTGCAGCTTGTTCTCATGTCTGAAAGTACTGTCTTCTTTTTGTCACTGAGGAATTACTGGAAAGAGACGTGTTATGGTGTTTCTTCAGCTCATAGCACAGTAGGAGTATTTTAATAGTGCTGCATGTTTTCAGCTGGAAAGTGATTTTTTTTTTTATTTTGTTTTTTTATTTTAAAGTTAAATGAAAAGCTTAATCAGAATCAAAGGACTACATGAACCTGTACAGTTCCTCCATCTGTTATGCTGACTGGAAAACATCACCAAGAAATAACCATATGGTTATTAACTTGACTATGCTATGGCTGTGGTCTTACTCCATTTTGAAACTCTGATAGGTAAGATACAATTCTGGTAGTGGATATTTTTGTTTGAATTTCCTTTATTGCTAATTTTCTGTTAAGAGGTAGTTATTTTTAAGGGTCTGAGCAGTTCTTACCAAATGGGGTGGTCTCTGATACTGAGTAGTACTAGAGACATCAGGTTAAGGAGAGGTTTTGAATAGGCAAGAACTGCTCTATAGCATCAGGCAAGACCAACCTCCTGTGGTTGAGCCAATGCTTATGGATATCACACGATACCTTTTTTCCAAGTAATTGCAGCGATAAAACCCTGTGGAAGGAACTTCCTTTGTCATCTGAAAAATGTTTTGGTAGCTCGGTTCTGAGACTCTTAACTGCAAAGCAGAGTGCTGCTTTGGAGCATGTAAAGCTGCTGAGGATGGCAGAATGGATATTCCTCAGAGCTTAATTTCTTTGTTCACTGATACATAGGACCACTTTGTTCAAAAGGTTTTGAGCTGCAGGCAGATTTTTATTTACTTTTTTATTCAGATTAGGATATACTTAGGATCCCAAATAGTTCAAACTAAGTCAGTCAGTTTTTTCAACACTCTCTAGCAATTCTAGGGATACTAAGCAAATTGGCAGATTATACAGAACTGGGAGGAGCTGTTGACTCCCTCTAGGGCAGGGGGGCCCTGCAGAGAGACCTCAAAGGATTAGAGGGCTGGGCAGTCACCAGCCGTAGGAAGTTCAGCAAGTGCTGGGTTCTGCACCTGGCATGGGCCAGCCCTGGCTGTATGGACAGACTGGGGAATGAGATGCTGGAAAGCAGTGCCCTGGTAGCCAGGAGGGCCAACCCTGTCCTGGGGTGCATCAGGCACAGCATCTCCAGCTGGGCAAAGGAGGGGATTGTCCCCTCGGCTCTGCAATGAGGTGGTCTCACCTCGAGTCCTGGGGGGCAGGTTTGGACACCACACTGTAAGAAAGATAATAAGCTGTTAGAGACCATCCAAAAGAGACCTACGAAGATGGTGAAGGCCCTTGAGGGGAAGCCGTATGAGGAGCAGCTGAGGTCACTTGGGCTGTTCAGCCTAGAGAAGAGGAGACTGAGGGGAGACCCCATTGCAGTTACAACTTCCTCATGAGGGGAGGAGGAGGGGCAGACACTGATCTCTGTGGTGACCAGTGGCAGGACCTGAGGGAATGGCCTGAAATTGTGTCAGGGGAGGTTTAGGTTGGATGTCAGGAAAAGGTTTTTCACCCAGAGGGTGGTTGGGCACTGGAACAGGCTCCCCAGGGAAGTGGTCACAGCACCAAATCTGATAGAGCTCAAGAAGAATGTGGACAATGCTCTCAGGCACATGGTGTGACTCTTGGGGATGGTCCTGTGCAGAGCCAGGAGTTGGACTCGGTGATCCTTGTGGGTCCCTTCCAACTCAGCTGATTTCATGATTCTTCATTCACCTGAGGAAGGTGTACTGCTAGGATTCATTGCTTCGTGCTGTCTTCAGAAGGCTTGAAATACATCAGGTTTCAAATGAGGACCTTATAATGTCAAAGTGTTGATACTGCTCTATTCCGTTTTGTTATGGTTATTGGAAATTACTAGTTATCTTAAGAGATTACTTGTGTCAGTGCTGAGATACTCTGACACAAATGTGAAAACTTTGTAGGCAGTAAAGAACTTCCTCACTCCACACCTTGCTGCTTCTTCCAATGTCTGCTGAAAACTTCAGCTAGGTGGATGTTGCTTTGGTGAATCTATCACTGTTCCTGATCTAGGTATTTCTTTCTGAGCAAAAGATATTTTTATCAAAGAATAACCTCCTCAGTATTCATACCCTCCAAGGCAGGCATTGTATCAGCTTGCTTTCTCAAGCAAAGGTATTAAAGTTGGGGAGAGCTCCCCATGGGAATTATAAGGAATGAATGTATCACAGCAGGTCTCGTCTTGCTTTCTAAAGTAATGATATTGTGTGTATGAGTATAGTCCCTCTATTTTAAAAAGGAAAAGGTGACGCAATTTGGGGGGCAAGATGACTGGAGAAATCAGATTTCAAGATGGGGAGCGTAAAAGCCACTGTAATTATGAGGAGGCTGCTTTTCTCCGTGGATTTGGAGATGTATTTGCATACCTAGATTCGTCAGTGCGTCAGTGATCATTTGCTTTGGAAGAAGAGTTCCCTCAGTACAAGTGCTTGAATGCTAATCTGTGTACTGGTTGTGGATGTGCTGGAGTTCATTTTCTTCCTAACAGCTCCTGTGGTGATGTGTTTTCTGTATTTGTGGTGAAAATAGTGTTGATGACTCAGGGATGTTTTTGTTATTGTTGAGCAGTGCTTACATGGAGTCAAGGTCTTTTCTGCTCCTCACCCCACCCCACCAGTGAGGAGGCTGGGAGTGCATGAGGAACTGGGAGAGGACACAGCTGGGACAACTCACCCCAACTGACCCAAGGGATATCCCACACCTTATGGTGTCATACTCAGCATATAGAGCCGGGAGAACAAGGAGGAAGGGGAGGACGTTTGTCTTCCCAAGTCAACATTGTATGCGGTGGAGCCCTGCTTTCCTGGGGATGACTGAACAGTGCCTGCCCATGGGAAGTGGTGAATGAATGCCTTGCTTTGCTTGTGTCCATGACTTTTGCTTTACGTATTAAACTATCTTTACCTCAACCCATGAATGGTCTCAATTCTATCTTTCTGATTCTTTCCCCCGTTTCATGTGGGGGAAAGTGAGTGAGCAGCTGAGTGGGACTTGGCTGCCTGTTGGCATTAAACCATGACATTTAGTAATGGCTGTACTGGAGTAAATTAAAGTGTTGTAGTGTTAGTAGCAGCACTTGGGGAAAGGATTCAGGGTAAACCTCTTGGATAACTTGCTTTAGAGTCAGAGATCTGCAAAAGGCAGTTAACTTTGTTTCATTACACTGGTTATTTCTGTCTACTTTCTTAAGCTGAGGAGAGTAATTGTGGATTTTTGTCTTTCTAGCTGTAGACTAGGGAACCTTATGAAAAGAAAACACAGTCCCTTGTTTGTGTCTGACTATCTGGGAACTGTAGTCATAGCCCGTAACAAAGCATTCTCACACATAGTTAGGCGTTTACGTGAGAAAGCATAAGTTGCCATGGTACATTGGAGGTACAGTTTGTCTATCAAGGACTGGTGGTTCAAGGATGAAGGTATTTTTTTCAGTTGTGAAGTAATTTATTGACAAATTATGTGACGATAAAATATTTTTCTGCTAAGCTGCAGTAGGACACATTCTTCTTACAACAATTTAAGCTCTTTTCTATTGGCAGAATTGTTTTATTATGAATCTGCAGCAGGTTGCTTGTTTAGTGTCCACAGAATGTATATTAAATATGAAGTTGCAGTTTAGATAATGTTTTTCTCCAAATCTCTTTCTTCCCACCCCCACATCCCACAGTATCTCCTTGACCGCATAGAATTCATGAAACTAGGGATGTTGCTTTGCAATAGAGATGAAAACTTTTAGTAATACTTTAGTATAATATGTCTTTTTAAGTGACTGGAATATACATATATATATAAAAGATAATGGTTTTGTTAATGAGTAGATTATTTGCATATATTTCTTTAATCAAATGATACTTGCATTTAACTAACTTGTAGCAGATTGTCAGTGTCGTCAGAAATGGGCCCATAAGAAGAAGAGGCGTATAAGAATACTGATAATTCTGTAGAAATAACTGGTTACCGTGTGTTTCTGCTGCTGTCTGCTTCTAGTTTTTCTGTGTGATTAAATCGTTGTAGCTCACTGATTTTAATGAGTAATTCAGTTGCGGTGCCTCTGTGCCAGAAGAGACCTGCATTTTGAGCAGCCTTATAACACTTGTATAGGAAGATACTTGTTTTAAAGATTAATGTGTGTTTAGTCTGTAAATGTACTCAATTTATTGCCAAAATGTAGTCAAACAGAAGACTTTAAATGTAACCTTGCTAGTGAGCTCTGTTGTTTCAAAGCTGCTTTTCTGACTCAAGTTTTGAACTTAAATATATCATTTTCAGTTTCACCTGTGAGAGGTAGGGACTACTCAAAACAGACTTCCATGGACTGTGAAGGAAACTGTTTTGTATCAATTAGTTGTTGGGGTTTTTGAAGTCTTAAAGTATTTTTGAAACACTGCATTTCTTCCTGTTAAAAAAAGTTTTCTTACCCTGCAGTGTTCTTGGCGAAATTACTGAAACGGCTCTATGGTGAAACTTCATCTTCTTCTCTTGTTCATACTTCAAGTAGAGAAGAGGCGGTGGTTCTTGAAAATCTTGGATCAAAATCTAAAGAACAGAATTTGGATAATGTTCAGATTTCATCATCAGATGCTAGCACATCAACTAATACACCCTGCAAATCATTTCAAGGTGAGACTGCGTTGTCCTTTTTCTGATAATATGCTTTTAAATATAGCTGCTTAATTTCAGAACAGTATCATATATAGTTTTTTTTCATCTATTGATACCAACAGATGAATTTGAATACTAGTTCTAGTGGTACTTAATACCTGGAACACTTGAGGTTAGTGCATAAGTCCTATGAAAACCAAGAAATAGTCTTGGTGTATACGCATGGGTGCAGCACTTAGCAGTAGCAAATATGAAAGTTCAGTGTAAGCTATAACTGTCTTTGATATAATGTCTGTTAAAAGGTGATAAAATTACTTCTACTGGTATGGCTCTGCTCAGCTGTCAGAGATATACACAAAGATTGGTGGGAATACACGATCCTGCCCTTGTGTTGCAACAGAAACCCCACGGGGAGTGCAAATCCGACAGAAGGCAAATATTAATTCAGAGACTATGTTAGTCCCTTGCAAAAGAGCATTATTTTGTGTGTGTTTATGCAATGAACATGGCACATGAATATTTGAACAGGTAAGTAAAAGTCCTTTTTTTCAAATAAGTTGTAGAATGTGCATGGCGTGCCAGAAGATGGAGCTGGAAAATGAGGTAGCTGTGGTATTACTTGTGGGTAAAAGGCTCTGTGCACAAGTATAGAATGAATGTGAATTGCTTTGTATTCATCTAAACCAAATTTTGCCATAACTAGAAGGTTGTTAAACTGACTTGAAATAGAAAGGTATGTTTTCCAAGAGTATAAAAAGCTTTCTCCAGGGGAGATGCTCAGCTCTCCTTCTTACTTGCTCACAGGGAAGAATTGATAGTAGATATGGTCTGGGACAGGAGAGTGAAGTCCAGAAAGAAGTGAGCAGAATGATTAGTAGGGTTAGAACCATGTGCTACGTATTAACAGGTGTTTGTCTTGTTCAGGGATCTGCTTGGTAGGATTAATTACAGGATTGGTCTGAATTGCAGAGGAGCTCTGAAGAGCTGGTTCAAGAATAACCTCTCAAAGCACAAGAATGGCTTATTTTGACATGCAGAAAACTAAGCAAATGTGGCAGGATGCCTGGCTGAGCTCAGATGTGTCTGGGAGAGCAGCAAAGGGAAGGAGAGAGAAGGCTAGCTGGGACAAGGCAGGCACAGGAGCTATATCATCACTGTGGAAGCAGTCCCACAGTGCCTGGCAAAGAAGAGCAGAACACGCCTGTTAACGGTAACCAGGTTCAACCAACAGTCCAGCGACACTAGGAGAGTTAATAGTGACAAGGCAGGTCTGAGGTCAAGCCAGTATGTCAAGTCTGTGAATCAGTGTGTGCATCAATTGGTCTGGAATATCCCTCTGGTCAGTTTGGGTCACCTGTCCCAGCTGTGGCTCCTTCCAGACTTCCACTCACCCTTAACTTCCTCATCAGTGTGACAGTACAAAAATCAGAAAAGGCTCTGGCTCTGTGTAAGCCC
Organism: Lycocorax pyrrhopterus obiensis; assembly: GCA_014706295.1. Taxonomy (NCBI): domain Eukaryota; kingdom Metazoa; phylum Chordata; class Aves; order Passeriformes; family Paradisaeidae; genus Lycocorax; species Lycocorax pyrrhopterus. The sequence continues at coordinate 91,072,673 of JACSVZ010000004.1, forward strand.
TGCTCAGCAATAACCAAAACATCTCTATATTATCAACCCTGTGTTCAGCACAGATCCAGAACACAGCCCCATACATACATACATACAACACAGCCACTGGGAAGAGAATTAACTCTACCCCAGCCAAAACCAGCACACCATTACTGTAATAGAAGATTGCTTGGAAATTTCAACTTCTGTAGTTCTATTTGTTTTATACTCAATTTGGTTTTCTAGATTAGTACTTCTCGTACTTCTTTTGTGTAGTCAATAATGAAAGGCATATTTTCAAAAGGTTGATAAACCATTAAACTTATTCTGTACAATGATATGTGGTAGCATTGGGAACTAATTATCCTTTCAAAATAGGTAACAGGCTATTTATTTGCTCTATGATAAAGGTGTGCTGAATATGCACAACTATGGTGTAATTTCTTAAGCTAAAACTGTCTTCATTTGCAGTGAATCTATACCATTCCTTATAAATTGGAGCCTGGCAAAACTCCCACTGGAATGGGAGGTGAGAGGGAGAATTTACTTGATGTTGTGATTTATAACTCCTGTAATTTGTTTATACCTGATTCCTAATGCAATGTTCTTCAACGTAATGAAAGAAAAGGTTTTTATTCAGAATCCTAATACAGGGGAAGTATAGCTTATGGGATAGGAAACATGGAATAAAAAGAACATGTTTATATTTAGGATTTTCACAGCGGAGCAACAAGGCTGTGTTTGAAATTAACAGCAAACTATAACTGAGTTTGTTTTCTGTTGGAGGCATGCAAATGCCACAGTAGTACAGAAGGGGTTCAGCCTTGATTCAAGTTCAACATATAAGTACTTAAAAAAAAAAGCCTTGAAGTGATAAACTCATAGGAAAAAAAAGATAAATTAATTACCCATCTGGGAAACAAACAGACAACCATTCTTTTCTGATTAGGATTTTATTTAAATTTAAGGAGCTCTTGCATTTACATGTGGTGATTTTATAGCATTGGACATTGAAAGTACACGTTTAGAGATAGGCTAGAAGGTTTGAGCTGTAAACTCTATGGCCTTGGTGAAGGAAAAAACATAAAAGCATTGATTGGATTTTTTGATCATAAACTGTTTTAAGTTACTTCTTACTTACAGACCAAAGATGATGGGCATAACTACAAGGTAGCTGATGATTTAAGTAGCAGTAGTCAAAGATAGGTAATTCAAAGCAACAATGGAAAATTAGGGATTTTTTTGTAGATATTAACTCTTTCCTAGTTTGAAAGTGATTATTTCAGTCCTACAAAGTACTACTAAAAATGATCTAGTGTCAATAAGAAGTTGAGGACTTCTTTAAAAATAAGCTGACTTAGTCTTAAGTATTTTCTAGCATCAAATAACAGATTTTACTATAAAGCTCATCACAACATCCTATTTGCCTTTAACAGTTATTCTCAGATTGTGAAAATACCATTACCAATTTGTCTGAGCTAAACCACCACCACCACCACCTTCCCCCTGTGAGATTCTGATCTTTATTGGAATGCAGTTTGCAGCATTGCCTTTAAATTTTATGGACATGTCTCCATTGTCCTTCCAGATGCAGGCTTTTAAGACCATACTTTTATATCCTGTAAATATTTGCATTTACATTCCTTTTTTTGAGACCAAGTTGAAGTTGAGATGCTTAAGAAGACGGAACATCAGGGCCTATGTTAATGGTTGGTTCTCATTTAATTTTGGATAATTAATAATTTAGTCTCAGAAAGAGTTATCTCATAAAGCTCCTCACATAGTTCTGGAACCAAAGCTTGCAATAAGACCCAGAATAACTGGAGATGGAAGGCAAATTCTGAGGGACACTGTCCTTTGTGACTATAGAGAGGCCTTCTGAATGGTATTTGCATTTTCTTCCAGAAGGTGGTAGTTCTGTTAGGGATGGAGAAAATGTGTGGAGGTGCCATGCTTCTCCTGGGCCCCAAAGAAGGAGAGTAGTTATATCTTTTTACTTGAAAAGAGAAATTTTTAATTTTTTAAAAACAATCAAAACAAACAAACAAACAAAAAACCCCACACAAAAAAACCTACACAAAAAAAAAAAAGCCCGAAAAACAAATGACAAACCCAAACCAAAACAAAGCACTTGCCTGTGCTCAGAATCTCCATCCTAGGGCGTAGATAGTAAGATATACCTTCTCTTTGGATTATAGTTGTCCTAAATCAGACTTTTTTCTCCCTTTGTACCAAAATACTCAGTGATAAAATGAATGTAACCAAAGTAGGGATTCCTATCCCCCAGGACAATTAGATAAGACTTTCTAAACATTTCTCCCCTTGAGGAACTTGATCCATCCATTGCAAGAGCTTTCGTTCTTAATTTCAAAAGATGCAATAAAATATTTTTTTCTTACTTCAGCCTAAAATTAAAGAGGGTCTAGATTACCGTCTTTATTACCTTAAACCACTTAAAAGTTACACACATGTAATGAACCTGAATCTTATGGCAGGCAAAGCATTAAAAGAGAACAAATGGAAAGTTGAAAGCTCCTAAAATAAGAGAACGCTTTCCCTAAACTAAGCATATTTTGTGAATATGCTTCCAAATGCTCTATTAAAAATGCTTTAAAACTTGCTGTATCACCAAAAAAAAAAAGTATTTGGCAAAAGACTGAGCATTTCAAAATACAAATTGCTCACTTGGATTTGTCCTGAGAATTGGTTTTGTTTGGTTTTGACCTTTGTTAGGGCCAGATCTACTTGAAACAAGGATTAATATAATGCGAGATGTTTCTCACGATGTCTGCAGTTCTGTGATTTCTTTACTTTTTGTTGATATTTTAAAACCTCATTAATTGTTTTTAATAGCTTTATAGTATATATTCAGAAGAGACATTGTAGTGGGTTGATCCTAAATCGACAGGCAACTTTTTAGACCAATCACGCTTCTCTCAATTTTACATATTTAAACCCCTTGGAAGGCGGGATTTTGGGGAGGTTTTTTCCATTCTGGCTGGGTGCAGGGATGGGAGAGGGGGAGGGGTAGGCCCCCTTTGCCTGGCCCGCGGGGCTGGGGACGGGCGCCTCTGCCTCCTGCCCCTTTTCCCAGCGCTGCAGCACGGACTCTGGATTGTCGGGAGGGGAGCTATTCCCTGAGCTGCGGGTGGCTATAGCTGGCCACAGGGCTGAGGTCATCCCATGCGGTGTCCTGAGGAAGAGGGAGCTGACGGAGCCTCCAGTGCAGCCAGCAAACTTTGCGACGAACAGAGGAAGACACCACTTTTCCACATTGTGCACCCGGCAGCGCAGAGGGAGCAAAGGGAGGCTCTCTCTCCACCATGGAGCCCAGTAACACCCTACAACACGGCGGCTTTCAGAGCCAGAGGGAAAGAGAAAGCGAGATCACGTGGGACGAAGCTACAAGGGCGGCGCTGCGTGGTCCCGCACGGAGCTTAAAAATCTCCTTTCCTCGCCGTGGTATGAACTGTAATATTGCAAACTGTTTGTCTCTTTAATCCATGTTAAAGTACATGGGGGATGGACATTTTTTTCGAGTGACTTGTAAAAAGGTTGAAGAGTGCTGATGCCAGGCTATGTATATAAAGCAGGGAGAGGCTTTTAAAACCTGGTGGTGAAGAAAAAAGCCTTATGTTCAAGCCAAAAAGAAAAATGATTCATCCTTAAATGAGTAATAACCCCATGTGAGGGCCTGTGTTTTACAGTTGAAAGAGCTGTGAGAGGGCTCATGAAAAAGAGATGTGTTACACCTTAGCAGAGTTTGTTTAATTCTAAGCAAACCTGCAAATGGTGGCAGTTTGTAAAACCACGTAAAGCAAGAGGAAAAACCGTTTTTTCCCTTTCCTAGAACTGTGATACTGATTGGGAGAGGGGAAAAGTGGGGGAGAGAAAGAGTTCTGAAAGCTTGTTCTGTTGTAGCCTTCTTTACTTCATCTAGCTCTGTTAATAAACCTCTTTATATTCTGTCAAGTTTTGTGCCTGCTTTGCTTTTCTCCTAATGCTTATCTCACAGAAAAGACATTGGGGGGTAATGTATAATTTGGCTTAAAACCGCTACACTAAATTGGTGTTTCTGCCCGGTTTCAAACTGAACCCACGACAGACATGCATGCTTCTAACTAGAGGTTTGCTAATTGTAGAATTGGCGTTTGCACTGGGTCACATAATGGGCCAGGTTGGAAAGGACCACAGTGGGTCAGAAGGTCCAACCTCCCTGCTCAAGCAGGGTCATCCTGGACCACATTGCATGGATTTCACAACCTCTCTGAGCAATTTGTTCCAGTGCTCAGAAACCCCCACAGTAAAGAAGTTCTTCCTCGCCTTCAGGTGGAACTTCCTGTGCCTCAGTTTCTGCCCATTGCCTCTTGTCCTATTGCTTGGCACCAGCAAGAAGAGCCTGGAAATGTTCTCTTGACACCCCGTGTTTTAGATACTTATGCACATCGATGAGGTCCCCTCCAAGTCGTCTCTTCTTGAGGCTGAACAGGCCCAGCTCCCTCAGCCTTTCCTAGTAAGAGGAAATGGCCTCCTTAGTCTCTGACCTTTTTCTTGGTCAGAATTATAGCTACTTTTTATAAGGCTTGGGATTTACTGATCAGTATTTAGCATCTTCCTTATAAAAACAAAAATTTTAGAGTTGCTGAAGAAGGATAACTGTGTTCAAGTGAAATATATAGTGTTCAGTTTGTCGGTATAAAGCATGCTGTGCCACTTTTGATTTTTGCTTTTTCCCTAATTCTGAAAAAGGAATTTGAAATGCAGAGAGCCTAGCTGGAGTTTTGGATCTTGTGGAGACATCTTTTCTTTTGTTTCATTTATTTAAGTAAGAAATAATGAGGAATGTTACTAAGCTGTTGCTACTAATAGGTCTTAGTTTTCTAAAAAAGCTGGAATCCATGTTATGCTGTATAAATGGACAAAATGCAATTTATTCCTTATTCATTGAATAGAAATGTGAATGTCTTACCAAATGTGACATATCCCAACATTGTTAGCCTCTATGAGGAATTTCTGTCAAAATTCAGTGCAGCTGTGTGCTTATTTTGTGTTCTCCTTCTTATTTGTTCCACTGAAGTTACTGATGCTGACAATGTACTGCATTTAAATCACTAGGACACCAGGACTCTGTTCTTCCTCATACTAATCCTGCCTTCCTGCAGCCATTCTACTGTAGAAAACTTAAGCTAGTAACAGAAATGCCTAGAAGACAAAACTTGTCTAAAAAATATGCCTTTTAGTTGATCAAGTTGATGAAGTGCTTATGGTTGAGAAATTAAATTTCTAGCAGTACTCAATGCAATAAACAACTTTAGAGACTTGTTAAACAATTCAGCTTCGCTTTAGTTAATTACTTTGAAAAGCTGTCTATTGTGAATAAGCTAAAGAGCAATGGAGATTATAATTATTATACAATAAAGTGTTGTCACACACTCATAGAGTCTTCTCTCAAGGGTTTAAAAATTCTCTCATTGCATGGTATATTACAGTGCCATTATGCTGTGCAAATGGGACAGATGTATCCAGGAGTAGAGTATTTGGCTGAAGATGCCAGCCTCTGGTGGCTGTGGTAAAAATAGTGCCCAGCCAGTTTTACAAGCCAATATAGCTACATGCTTTAGGGGAATGTAGAAATCTGGCATTTAAGGGAGAAGGGTAAAAAATTCCAAAACCCAACCAACCCAAACACCACAAACAAACAAAAACCTCTCCTTTCTCTGTTCAGACTGAGTGGGCTGCATGTATATTATCTGTAACTTCTGTTTGTGACAGAAACAGTTCTGTTGTTCAGTCTTCAGTTCCTCTAGCAATGTTTTTGTGTGTTTTGGAGTTGTTTGCTGCTGGTTGGCAGATTCCTTCCTTTTCCAGTGTTCTTATGTATATATATTAACTCATTCTTCTCTTCTAGGTGCTCATTTCAAACAGCTTAGCTGTCATAGGGAGAGCTGCTGGCCTGTGTGAGACCCCAAAGCAATTTAACAAGTAGCTCATCTAACAGTGTATAGGGGTTGCTTAAGTAGAGTAGACAGTGCCAGCTTTAGCTCTAAGTGTTAACAAGCTCTAAACCTAAACTAGTCAACTGCAGGAAAACTAATTATCTTGGTAAAGTAAATGGAAAAATGCCTTGTTTAAGAACTTGATAAAATAGCCTTGTCCACCTAGAGAATGGCTGATAGTACTAAATTGAGTCGAACTGCAGCATAATAATTGTGTGCAGCGTTCTCGCTGTCTGCCTTGACTCCCTGTTTGAAATAATTTTCAATGCATTGATGACAAAAAGGGTATGTGAGACACCACTCCTGCTCCAATTTACACTGGGGAGTTTATTACTTAAGCTGCCATTGTCAAAATCATAGTTATTCAGAGTCAAATCTCATGTTTTCTGCTGTTGCAGAAGCTTACTTTCTACTTGGGTTTCCTGTCAACTCTACCCTCTAACAATTATTTGAAAAGTGGAAATGTGTATAGTGTAAGCTTGGTACTGAACTATGTTCTAAGCAAATAATTTTCTATAATTTTTTGTGCTTTGCATTATTTTTTATGCAAGTAAGAATGGACTGTTACCAATAACTTCTAGTTACAGAAGAGAAAATGTGAGTTTAGAGGGGCAAAGACTTTAAAATCTTAAATTTGTTTGCTTTTACTCTTATGAACACATCTATTTATTTTCTGGTCTTGTTTCAGGTAAGTTCCAGTAATGACATAATCACTTCATCAGTGAGGATAATTCAATAATTGCAACTTAGATGTGGCCTTTTATATTCAATATTGTTGCTTTTTTTTTTTTTTTTTTAAGGATTGACTGACAGGGGTATATTTGGCTTTTGAGAAGTGTGGTGAACAAATAAGATCTGCAGCAGGAGAAATAATTGAGCTGGGTACTAGCATAACATTAAGGTAGCTTTATGTTCCTGTTTATACAGCTAGAATTCTTAGACATCTAATCTAAATATTGCATATAGCCATATACCAGGGCACATGTGGGACACATACACCATTTAGCTGTGTAGTTTGTTTCATCATTACTTCCTATATTCAACTTTCAGAAAACAAAAAACAGCGAAATTTTAATTCTGCCATCTGCCAGTAGTCAGATCCGCCTCTGAGAAGTGTTCTGTGTCTTGGTTTCCTCGATCAGTGGTGTTTCCATGCTTCACTCTCACTTTGTATTGTGCTTAGTTTTCATTACTTTTTCCAAGAGAATGTAGATATTTTAATGCTTCATAGGTAAAAAGCAAAAGCATCTTCTCCAGATAATGAGCGAGAACAAGAGTAAGAAGGAATTGTAATTTTTTAATAAGTTTTTCTCTGTGACAAAGAATGTCTGCCACTCCTAATGTAGTGAAACTGAAGCTAAGTTATAATGGTAAGTGCTGTTTCCAATAAAGTGAGCCATAATACAGCTTTTCTACGTGTCTAAAAAATAAACTAAATCTAAGAGTTAGTGTACATGTGGGAAGTAGTGAGGGAAATAAATGTGAGCTCTCTTGTTCCTTGTTTCTTATGAATTTCCCATCCTGACTTTGGGCCTTGTAAAATGGGTATGTCTTTATTGACCTCCATTTCCTTTTGAAGTTTTTGCTTTTCATCAAGCTGAAGGAAAACACCAGGATGAGGAAGTACTTCTGAGGATTTTCTCGTTCTGTTTTCTTCTTCCAGTGCTCTAGTCTAGCATCCTCTGTAATCTAGACTTTCTCTTTTCAATGAAGTGAAGGACTTCTGGGAATGTAAAGTGTCAGAAGGGAAGTTGTAATGAACTGGCTTGAGTTTCAGCATGCTACCAGGCACAAATAGTATACACCCTAAGAACTGGGAGCAGTCTTCTGTAATATGGCTAGGATTCTAAAAAATAATACCCTAGGAATGAAGTGAAAACATGGTTTGCTTGAATATCAAAGGATAGTGGACTTGTTTTTGTGTAAACATAACTGAATAAAGTATCAGAAATTAAGGTCAATCAGAAAATTCAGTACTGCTGTCTGCACTAATATGTTGTGACCATTAGTATTATAAAAAAGAGGATTAGAATTAAATAAGTGAATTGTACTGCTTCCTCACAATGTTCTCCAACAGCTGCTGCTTAAGGATTTTCTGAGCAAGAGGACGACATGTATCTGTTTAATTATAAGATTTTTTCTTTTATCACTTTATTGTTTGAATGTATGTAATTGTGCAATTTAAAATAGAGCTATAAACTTTGACATTTTACTTGGCAAAGAGGGAAATTTGTCCTTCCATAAAGAATAGCAGGCATCTTCAGAACTATAAAATTTAAAAATTCTTAACTTTGCAGAAGAAAAAACCTTTTCAGCATTCTGTTACATGTATCGGTGCTGATAAAATATGTGACAATAGTAACAATGTATTTGAAATAATTAGTTATCCAAAAGTCATTCAGAAAACTTTTTTTTTTGTTTAGAAAAAGATGGAGAATCTTTGGAAGGAATATATGTCTCATTTTCTGCCAAGAAGTTGCTTGAGTGACTCCCCTTGTTTATTCCAATATAGTAAGGATAATGAGGTCTTAAAACAAGCTAAAGGAATTAGACTGTAATAGTAAACTATAGTAGCTCTCCATAATTTTGAAAGGCAGGTTTCTACCTGCAGTGGTTAATTTCTATGGAAATAATTCATCGACTATTCCAGTCACCCAGCAAAGAAGCACAGCATTTCCACTGTTGTGTGTTGTTGTGCAATGGTTATCATTTGAGTAAAGTAGATGACCAGTAGCAGCTGGTAGAGTCTATAGTGACTGGCAGAGTCTGTTCTTTTTTTTTTTTTCCTGTCCAGTGTGACTTCTCTAGTATTGAGGGAGAGAATCCTGCTGAAGACTGCGGTCAAGCAGTAGGAATTCTGCCCTCCAAGGAAAAGGACTGTAGTTTCCGATTGCACAGCAGACTACTTGAGCTAAAAGCTTCTGTCTTTGTGGAAAGCACTCTAGTGTGTGTTGATGTGAGACTGGAAAACAAGCCTATGTAAAGTCAACCTGGGAACCGAGGTTGTCTGTACGTAATGTAACACCTCATGTCCCTGCGGTTACTTTAATGTACCTTATCATGGCAGACTGAAATAGCTTGATGTTCAGGAACTTGGATATTATCTGAACAAAATGAGTATACACTGGGGAATGGGTGGGTGTTTGGGTTCACTGGATTTGTTCATGCTTTTGAAGGACATTTTGATGTCTTCACGTTGATCAGCTGTAAAAGTATTTATTTTTCAGTACTACAGTTCAGGAGGACACTCAAGGTGTGTTCAGTTAGTCACGGATATCACCTTTGGTACACTTCAGTTTTTGAAGGAGACGACTCTTGCCCAGGATTTGTGTGTGCTGTCTTTATAGATGCTTGTCTTGCTAGTCAATGAAGGGGAAAGTTACTGTGTACGGATAATGAGGTGTATATGTGCCTTGGGAATTGTCAGAGTTTTGGAGCCATAGTCTCACTTGTATGCAATAAAAATGAGGAATAGCTGTAACAGGGTCATATTCTAGCTACTTAATAAGTAAAATCATACTTTAATACAAAATTTTTAAGAGAAATAACAGACCACATTCAAGTCTTACTTTTGTCCAGGTCATGTCTACTGTAACACCACACAGAAAATGCCTACTACCAGTAATGACTTTTGTAGAAGGTACGACACTGAACTACTCAGACCTTGTATTTGATCTAGCATCAGTTCCTCATTTCCTGTGTATGATGGTTTAGGAATGGTACTCTTAAATTTAGTACTCCCACTAAAAAGAAAACCACCAGCTGCTCCCCTCCCCTTCTCCAGTGGGAGACAAAAGGCAGAGATCATAGGCCAAGGTAAGAATAGTTTACTGGAAACAGCAATGAAATAAGAAAACAAACATTAACAGCAACAATGCTAATAACAATAATGTACAAAGAGAGGATGATTTACATGCAAAATGCTTACCCCATCCCAGGACACTGAGAAACAATGTCAGGCAGCTCCTCTGCCTGACACTAATTCCCTGTGACTAGAAAGGAGCACCTTTCTTCTTGGAAGCGAGAGTCCCTTTTCCGCAGCCCCTGGAAGTGGCGTAAGGTGATACTGAGTAGCACTGGTGTCTTGGCCGTGTCCTCTGGGCACAGCGTAGGGCAGCCCGGAACTCCTGGGTAAAGCTCAGCCTCCTCAGCAGCTGTGACTACAGGCATGTGCCACTGCACCTGGCTACTGTGAAAAATAATTAACTGCCCTGGCCAGAACTAGGACACTGTGCTTTTCTGCAAAGACCTATTTTCAGGGATGAACTCTTTCCATCTATTTGGAGAGGTGGTAACTGGGTGTTTCCAAGGGGTAATTTTGTGGAAAAGATCACAATCTCAGTAAGATTGGGCTAACTTACAGTTGTTTGGTAGGGAGACCTGCAAGATTTTCTAGCTTGACTTGTGTCCTCTGTTTGCTCTTATGAGTTCTACCCTTTGGGAACTTAACTTGGATGAGTTATCAAAGCTTTCTGAGTTACAGGGAAACACTTAATGGGTAAGACAAAGTTTTTTTGTGATTGCAAAACTGTACAGGGTGCTGGTGTTCAGTCACTGGCAGTGGGACTTCTGTGAGGGAATGCTGCAGATGCCCTATACTGGACACAGCCAGTTCCAGCCCACCCACCACAGGCCACAGCTGAGCCCACAGCTGAGGCAGGGGCACCCCGGGGGAAGCTTCTTTAAGAAAGGAGAGAACAATCCCGAGACAGGAGGGAACTAAAAGGACTGGCAACAGTGGAAACCCTAGGATCAGAGGAGGAGAAGGTACTCTCTTGTTGAGTAAATGTTCCTGAAGGACGGCAGCCCCCAGAAAGCCCCTGTGGGGAAAAAGGAAGGATCAGCAGAGACTTTAAACACTGCACCCGCCCCCCCCCCCCCCCCCCCCCCCACCTTGCACTGCTCCGTCTTTCTGAAGGAACCGGGTGTAACCTGCAGTGAGAGGAAATAGGGAGGAGCGAAGTTGGGAGTGAAAAGAGCCAGCGAGGAAAAGTTCTCCTTGCTGTTGACCCACGAGCTCTCAGTCCTGTTTGCCCCACTGTAAGCCACCCCACCTTCAGCCTTCTGAGGGGAGAGTGAGTGAGTATCTGGCTGGGTGTTTGGCTGCTAGCCAGGGCCAACCCACCACAGAACCCAGAAGGGATTCAGTCTCTCTGTCCAGGGTTTAGCCTTACAGCAAGGAAAGGACCAAGGCCATATGAGCATGTGTCTGTCTGAGTGTGCCTAAGTGTGCTTTGTGTTCAGGCAGTCTGGAAACCATGCTAGTGTTATGTACCGCCATTCTGAGCTACAGGTAGAGGATAGTTTAAAGATGCTGAAGAATAAACTTAAAATGAAGTGTCTACCTGAGATGATGACTGACTGGGCAGTTGACAATTTTAAATGGCTGGAAGCTCTACCTTCAGCTCTTTCTAAAAAGATCCGTTTGTTTGTAGTAGGATAGCAAGAGATAACATAGGTGGCCAAGCAGCTGACATGCTGGGAGGTGTAATGTTGGTAATGGCATGGTGTAGATGCTTTTCCCTACTCGGTGCACAAAGCTGAGTTACATGCGATTGATCTCTGTGTGAGAATCACGAATAAAAGACAAATAGTTTCAAAACATTTACTCTGCATTCTTGGTTTGCCTTAGAGTAATGTGTGCTGTTTCTTGGGCATTGTAAATGACCTTTAGCAGTTGGGGCTTTTTTTTTCCATAAAATAAAACTCCAGAAGTGGGATTCATGACTTTTAACTAGTAAAAGGGGAGCATTCTTTAATATCTCTAGTATCTGATTACTTTTGTTAATCAAAAAATCCTCTTTATTTCACAGTTTTATAAGCTCAGCCATTTGCTTTGCAGCAACGTTTGACTTGATTACCAACCCATCTCTTCTTGGACCAAGGAAACTCTGGCCCTAGGCTGCAAAAATCCCGATGTAGATGTGGTAACAGTTTGGTTTGACACACTTGCACAGGATTAGCAAAGACTAATGCTTGATTTATGAGCTTGCAAACTTCTTAAAGATGCATCTGGTGTGAATAAATACGTAATTTAAAGACTCTCATTTAAAGAGATAAAACTAAAAAATTTTGAGTTGTTACTGTTCTTCTTTGTAGGATGTGTGTTACAGATGGTCCCTCACATTCTGTTATGTGTAACTATTTTGTCTGGGAGGTTATTGTCCCAATATAGTTACTGCTTTTATGATTAAAGGATTTGAGTTTTTCAAGACTGTTGTAAATTAAGTTTAATGTTTCCCTGATCATCTTTGTTTTACAAAACCTAAATAAAAATGGAAAAAAGGGGAAACCTGAAGTCCTTCAGAAGGGAACTCAAACATTTATGCATCCTTGTGATTTAAAACTGTCATTAATTAGAACTTCATCATTTAACAACCTGGATGGGGGGGGAAAAAAGTCAATGCAAGTACTGCCAGTTCAAAGATTTGGCATCATCTGCGTGGAAAGGATCTGCTCAAGAATTATTCCGTGTTAATTTTTAATTGATTTTTTCCAAATTGCATAGTTGCTCTTCATCTTTCTAGATTATTTATTTCTTTCCCTTTATTATCCCTTAAAGTAAGTATCATCAATACTTACTGGAAAATTTTCTGGCTTGTTCAAGAAAAAAACAATATTCTAATGTGTTTTCAAAAGAGATTTATTCCCTCATGATGACAACAGCTGTGGTGTTTTCAGAAGTACTTTGAACATTCAGAAATGTACTGTATCGTCTTTGAAGTAGGCTGTCTGAGAAATGGCAGTGCATAGTTAAATTGCATTTTAGAAATATAGAAGTAATTCTTGTTGGGAATCTATCAGACAACTGCATTTTAAATATTTAGGAATTAGTCCAACTGTAGTTGCACATAGCTGCACTTCAGTGATAGACTTGGATCATCTGGGGTCTTCTGACATGTTTGCAGTGTAAGGAGGTTGATTGTGTCCACCTGCCAAAAATGTTTTTATTGTATATCATTTTAACAGCTCTGTCTGTATTTTAAAGGGACACATTGCCCCCAAGAAGGGAAGGCTAGTGCTGTGTCTCTGCTGACTTACGGAGCTGTCTGACTGTTAAAAAACCCAACAAAACAACTACAAACACAATCAAAAAAACCCAACAATCCAAATTTAAAAAAAAACCCACACTGAGCCATCTAAAACTACATTGCAACATCTGGAGACACCCTGACATCCTGGTCTTCTGGAAAGGCTTTTTACTCACTGCGGTTGATCTCTGTTGTTGTCACTGCTCTGCACAGAAATTCGGTCTGGTTTCATGTAAGTGGAGCAGAGATGTATCTCTGTCACTTCTTGTCTGGTGAACAAATGAGAAGTTTCTACTGCTGCTCTTGCATGTGTTTTTAAATACCTTTCAAAGGGGAGAGAAATCATACAAAAACACACTGCTGCCATCACCACAAATAGTTTCCTATGCAGTGAAATAGTTGGAAAGCTGGCCCTTGGTTCTGCCCCTCTTGCCCCAGAAAGAAGTAGAGCAGGATGAGGAAGTGAGTCCTCTTGGGCAGGCACTGCTGAGGCTTAGTCAAGTATGACTTTCAAACTCCCTTTATCTTTGCACCCTTCAGGGAAGGACTGTGATTTTAAAAGTCTGCAAATGGGCAAACCATAGTTTTGTGGTTCTTTTGCTGTTGCTTCTGTCACTTCATAATAAGCTTGTATCTCTCCATCCGTCCATCCAACCATCCATCCATCCATCCATCCATCCTTTTGTGATGATGTTCTTAAAGAAATAGTGTCTGCTCACGTTGAATGGGGAAGAATGTTTAGAGCCTCTCTTAAAACATCACTGTAAGTGGAAGCTTCTTCTGAAGTCAGGAGAGATTTGCCTGATGCAATGGAAAAAGATGCTTCTGGTGTAAAGAACTCACCCATGGAGTATTTGTTTATTTGTAGATGCTATGAAATTTGGTGCAGTTCTGTTGGTCATAGGATTATTTCAGTGTTCCACACCTGATCCTCTGTAAGGATTTTTGAGATCATTTATTGCTATAGATGGGAAAACATTTGAGAAAATCTGTAGTGAGACCAATATTGACCCAGATACTTTGGATTTTGTTTTGTAGGTAGTGATGATACAGTTATGTCTCCAAGAAGAATTTACACAGTGGATCTTCCTCTGGAGGGTTATGTTGCAGTTACTCCAGATGCTCTTAGTAATGCAGTTTCTGGAAACTCAGGCAGTAGTGCTGACTCAACAGGTAAGTTTGTATGGTTGTTATTGTGATGAATTTTTCTCAAGGGAAACTTCTTAGCAGCTCTTATCAAGTAGATCCAGACTGCAACAGTGAGGTATTTAGACTGTTGCTGCCAGTGGGTGTCACTGTTTTGCAACATAAGCAAAATGAGGATGTACATCCCTGTGGGTTCAGTTCCATCATTTCGGGTTTCTAGACTAGATTCAACATTCGGTGATAGCCATGCAGTGCCACAGATCTTATTGAAGTTACATAGAATCTAACTGAGGAAAAAGTCTTTAGCTCCTCCCACTCAAATGACATATATATTCCTATTATGCCTGCTAACAGTCATATTATTTTTAAGAATAAATATTAGATAAAGCTGTTTACTAAGTCTACTCTTGATGTTCTGAGGAATTGGGTAAAGGCTTAACAACCTTTCAGATTTGCGTCTCTCAGAACGGATATTCATCACTGGAATTGGTAGAGGGGAGATATCAATCCTTTAGTGTTGAGAGACTTTCTGATGAGAAACTGTGACCACATAACTTCAGAAACAATTTTTGATGTTGTCAAAGGATACAAGAAAAGAAGCACAGAATCTGTAAAGTGAGTTCTAAACTGACCTCAGTTAAATACACAGTTTTCTAAATGACATTGCCAGAATTCAGTTGATTCTGTCTGTCTTTAGAAAGAAGTCCCAAGCTTAGACAAGACAAATGAATTTAGTTTTTTCAATTGCTGTGTTCCTGTGGATATATGTTTGTCCAAAGTTGTGTATCACTGTCATTGGCCACTAGGGACATTCTACAGCAAAGAAGATACCCAGGTAAGGCAGCTGAAGTAATACCTGATAAGCAGGAGTTATTAAACTACAGTATCAGTTTCAGCCTGGAATGAAGGAAAACCTGAGATATAACTTGCTGATATAGGAAGGCAAATTCTGCTTGCCTTTGCAAACAGTACCCACAGGGGGGAATTTTCAGCTTGGAAATTGGGTCTGCGGTCTGTTCTGAGCTCCAGTCAGAATCTGAGTGCAAGTAAAGCTATCAAAGTAGCTCAGGGAACTGAAGCAAAATACGGCATGACTGATGGCATATAAAGAATGTTTGTCCTTGGTGTGCAATGGTTTAAAGACCATTTTTGAGTGACAAAGAAGTACCTTTATCAGAGTAACATAAGAGTAGATCTTGATAGTTTTTGGATTATGAATGGAAGGATGTTCTAATTTAGAGCTTCTAGGCTTTTGTCAGTTACATAGGATTTGTGTTTGAAATCCAGAAGCTGTTTCTAGGCTACCCTTAACTTTGTTTAGTTGCAGAGCTGTCTTTGGACAGTTCACTGGGTTTCTCTTTCCCAGCATGTCAGATTCAAGATGCCTATTCTGATCTTGAAGCACCTTTTCTCTCCTTCCATGCCATATAATTTCTGTTTATTATTTCATATACTTTTCTTTCAGATATTAGAGGGATGCTTCTTCTTCTTCTGTGTTTTGCTGATAAGACTAAATGAAGTCTCATAATACTTTGTAGGTAAATTCAGTTTTATACAGGGACTTAAGTTGCTTTTAAATAAAACACTGGCATACAGACTGAACACTGCTGCAACCAAGATACATCCTTATTAAGGCATTACCATGGAACTTTTGTGGCAAATGTACTCAGCTGCTATTTAAAATCTATGAATAAATCAGATTATGTGTGGTTCGTATTAGATGTTGATATATTGCAAAGCAGTTAAGCAGAACAGAATTTAGGATTGAGTTATGCTGTCTCTTTTTAGAGTCATATAAATACCTGCCTGGTTTTACAGCAGGTAGAATATTGAACAATGCCTTTACTTGCTCATTTTGTAGATTTAATATTTTCCTTTAGTATTTCAGAAAAAATGTACTCAACCATGATAGCAGTAAGTAGAGTTTTGATGTTGCTTAGTAACAGTATTGACTGTTGGATGGAGAACTCTGTTAGTTGATCCCAGTTTCACTGTTCAGGAAGAGTAAGTTTGGGGTTTTAGCCACTTTTTCAACAGTTAACATAGGATCTGGAAATTTGAGGGATTTACATTTGGATTGGTTTGTTATTTGGCTTTGCACTTTGTCACAGAATCAAGAAAAAATAAGTTTGAAGTGAATGTTTTTAATCTGTGATTCTCCTTGCAAGGTAGGTTTGACTATAGATGTCATTCTTGCCAGGTATTTGCCTAATTATTTTTTTAAAACCTTCTTATAGGGAGATTTTTCTTACATGTCCTTTTTCATTTGCTCTAGTGTTTCACTACCCTTTAATGCTAGATCTTTCTTGCTGCAGTTTAGACCCTTATTATTTGTCTAAATAACAATTGCAGAATTGGAGATCTGTGCTAATCTTGCAAGGCTGAGGGATGTGGTTAATTTTAGTCATGTATGTCATTTAAGCATACACATAAAATCTATTGCGGGATGAAGTCTGTGATTTCAGACAGTGTTCATAAAGTATAAAAGGAGCATCTTAAGCAATCACACCATGGATTACTTAGTTTTCTCGCATAGATTTAGTTATATATCCCTTATTTAGGTATTTTTTGAAGGGATAAAGGAAAGCTCTAATGAGAACCTTTGACACTGAAGGAAAAAGAGGGCGCATGCATGATTGTATGTACGAATATTTTATATATATAAAATAAATCTATTATGTTTAGAATTGTTCCAGGTATTCCCAAAGGACCAGCTCCATAAGATGAAGTTGAGATCTGGTGAATGCATTGTTTTAATCCTGATACTATCTATGTGATATATTTTGTATGGCAACAGGTAATCTTCCACTGTATTTCCTAAAAAATTGAGCATGTTGTTTATGTACTGGGTAAGAAAAGGTTCCTGTGCTATCCTTTTCTAGCCTTTTGGCCCAGAACTAAGGGAAATTAATGATGTGGAAATGCAACAAAAAGAAATCTGACTCAAAAAATAATTTCATTGTTTATCAAACTTGTCTAATGAAAATAATATGACTCTATTTTAGGATTTAAATTTTTCAGTTTTATGTCACTGTGATTTGCTATGTCCTCTCAATAAATGAAGAAAACCAAATATGAGTCTATCTGAATTAGTATAACAAGATCATTAAGAGGCATAGATGTGCCATGGCTGACATTTCATTATGTTAAATTAGTCTGGAAGAATGAAATATTCAGTCACTAAAATATGTATTTCAACATCAACTGTTTTTGAGAATTTGTTTAAAAGTTGATTAAAATTACAAAATAATTTCTTGTCAGCTCTAAAACACGTTTGGATTTGTCCATTATTATTATTGTTTAAACTGCTAGTTCCTTTATGGTTGATACTGTCAGGATGAAATCAATGTTGTCCAGAATAGCTTCTGGACAAAAGGGGGGAAAAAATTCAGGTAGCCTCTTATCTGTCTGTAGTGTCTTGGTTCACTTGAAGGCAGCCATTGCAGGAAGACTTAATGGTGCTTAAGCTTGTATTTGTTTTTAAGGAGATGCTACTATGAATTATATGTTGACTAATATTCTTGGCAATTGTTGGGAATGTAATACATTACAGAACTGATACACTCAGCACACCAAGGGAACAATATGTTTTAAGCAGCTAAGGTCAGCAGCAAACTTTTTTTGCTGGTAGGTAACACCAGTCATGAAACTCCAACATAATGAATCTTTTTGTAGCCTTCGAACCAGAGGAGTCATTAGACCGTGTAATTTAATCTTCTGTACCCGTTAGAGAGGTCTTACCCCATGTTGAGCTCAGCACTTTGCATTTAAAGGAAACCAGACCAAACACAAAAAAGCTATCCACATTTCAAAGATGTCACAGAGGCTCCACTACTTTCTAGCGCTAACAGTTGATTGGTCTCACTCTATTTCATTAAAAAAAATAAATTTGAAAATTGCTTTTTTCTGCCTTCCTCCATCGAAATGAAGGGCCTTCATTAAGCAGTTTTCTTCCCACAAAGAAGCACAGTAATCAAGTCACCATCAATCTTTTTGATTAAACAGGTTCACTTGTGTATTGCTCTAAGATATTTACTTCAATCCTCAAGTCACATTTGTAGCTCTTTAGGTATCACCCTTTTCACAGCATCTTTTTAAGAATATAAACTCACTACTGCATGTGGTATTTGAGTTTCTTTACCCTTGAAGAAACGAATGATGTATCAATGCTTTAGATTTGTTTTCAAATTAATCGGAGGGTGTGACAGGAGACAAAAGTTTCAAGAAATAGTTCATTAAAAAATTCTGCTTCTAATTCCACATCATTTCATTCATGTGTACAGTTATCTCAGTGATATTACAAAAAATATTTTTATGTAGGGCTTCTTAACTGTAAATCAAAATATTTAACAGTGTTCAATGACTGCTGTTACTTATTTTTAATAAAAGAGTTCAGGAAAAAACTCAACATGAAATAAACTCAACTTCACTTGAAAACAAAGGAGTTTAAGAACACTTACAATTGCTTTTCTGAATCTTATGTCTGAGAGAAAAACCTATGAAAAAACCTCCTGTGAATCAGGTTGTCTTACAGTGCGTTCTGTCAGCTGCTCCTGCGTTGACTGTCCAGAGTCTTGTGGCAACTTCTGTGAGACTATCCAAGGCTTATAACAAGACAAAGTGAGGGAATTGTAGCCGTTTCAGAGTAAGGATTCTGCATTTGCAAACTAAAAATAATTAAATTCTTTCCAGTTTTGTTAATTTCTTTTAATAGAATAACAAACCTATTAAAGGATTGTTATGAACAAAAATCCTATCTAATTTATTACTTCATTAAGTATGCCTGAATAATGAAAGATGCTACAGTACAGCTCTTACCTTAGTATAATAGTCAGTGTTTTGCACCACAGATGCACCAAATCTTATTTAAAATTGTAGCATAAATAAGTGAATGGGATTGATATACAGATGTGTAGATTTTTTTTTACAACTTGCTGAAAAAAAACTGTTTTATTATTCTGCTTTCAGCTTCTGTAACTCTTACTTTGAGGTTCACTTCTCTTTGCTTCTTTTCTTAGCTTTGTTAGCATGGGTCTTTCCTTTTCTAGTAAGGGTGGCGTGGACTTGCAGGTTGAAAACTTATTTGTGAAAGAGTTATTACTTTAAAAAGTTGGCTTCAATAATTCAGCAAGGAAGGAGCAGTGATTATATGGTACTTTGAGCTCTTTCGTATTTCTAATTGTTAGGCTAAGTATTTTTTTTTTTAAATTTTTATTGATGAATTCCCCTCGTTAATTTTGGGTGTTCTGTTTTTAATTCTCTGCTAGTTTGGATGTCACTTTTTAGTATTAAAACAATATATTTTTGCATGATAGAATTACAGGTGATAACAATCTGTAGTTTAGCTTTGTCCTTGCAGAAATTAGTGTATCTCTTCCAGTTTGTGAATGGCAGATTTTTCTGAGCCATCAACAGCTTCAGGAATTCTCATGTGTATGCCATCATCAGAAAGCAAACTGTAGCAGCAATGACACCTGTGTTGAGGCTGTTACTATAAGCTTTTTCAAAATGTTGTGGTGTTTATAGATTAATCAATAACTTAGAAGGAGAGATGTCTGTGAAGTTAAGGAAGTTTCTTCTCTACAGCCTGTTTCTTCTTCAGCTTAAGTGCACTTGACATTTTGGAATCAGTTACAGTGAAAGATGCCACAAATAAATAGAGATGTAGGACAGCTATAGCTGAAGAATTCTGTACTTCAGATGTCTTTTCCTTCAATATCCTCTTGGCAGTCCCTGTATTTGTTGATAGATGCAATGACATTCCTTAATAGATAAAACCACCACAGTTTTCTTTCTGAAATTGAATAAGATTAAATAATCCTTTTTATTTTCGGAGTTCAGATAAAGTATGTAATCATTTGTTAAATCTGGCTTAATTTTTTAAAGAATCAAAAATCTGGATTCAGTAATGTCTGTATTTACACTGACATTGTTATGGTTTGATTGCATCACTGGAATTATATTAAAAGTTAAGGAACACCTAAATCAACTTCTCTAATACTGCTTTGGAAGATTTTTAATTCCTTTTCTATCTGAACAGGAGATTTCCTTTTTAAAGTGACTCCTGATTTAAGAGTTGTCAAGAATTCTAGTTATGTGTTTAACTTTTATTATACTGAATTTTAGGGAATTACGTATGCTTTAAAGGAGATGCTCGCTGATGTACTTTTGTATTGCAAAAGCTTACTAGTGTGATCCCATCTTCTTGGAAATATTTCTAGTGTACTGAATGTGATACAAATTATAAACATTTAAGATGTGGCTTGGGCAGGCACTTAGAGGAATACGTGTCCAGACTACCAGTGTCCTGGAGCAGTGTTATAGGCAAATTCTGTGCTCTGTCAAGCAGCCAGCTAGAATGGAGTAATCACTTCTCTTGATTTCATAGCAAACAAGTCTGAAACTCCTGAAGATGAGTGTGGAATTTACCAAGAAACTCACTGCTGTCCACTAAGGGTTTTAAACACAGGACTGGGCTATCAATTGAAGCTGTAAGGAGGAATCACTAATTTAGGATTATGCACAATGTAGAAACCAGTCATTTCTAACTAGCACTATCTGTAACTATTTACATCTTCTAAAGCCAATATCTTCACAAGCATATGGGTCTACTGCAGAGCGCATGGTACAAATTATGAGTTTTTAATGTCACTGAAGTCTTCAGTGTTTTTCGTGATAGTTTCTAACATTAAGATGTTGGTAGACCCCATCAAAACAAACAAACAGTGAAACAAAACAAACAAACCACCCTCCTCCCCGCACCCAAACTCCCAAAAAAGCCTCTGGAAATGGCTTTGGAAGCCAGATGGCAAAGAATTCTGCCCCAGATATTTAGCTCAAATTTGTGTGTGGTGTTAGGAAAGGGTGTAAATGCTGAAAATGCATTAAGGAAAAAAGAATACATGGTAATATGATACACTGGTAATGCTTTACTTTAGCCATGGTTGCATGTTAATGGTTTATTAAAGATCCTTGATTTATATTTTTATAACTGTAAATAAAGTACATGTTTAGATGCTGTATTAGTTTCTGCATGTTTCTGAAAAAGCCTCAAGTATTTCCATAACAAAAATTTACCTTTGAAATAAGCTTTCATTCCTGTATGTTTCTGTAGTGCAGAAAACAACGTACCCCTAATCCTAGTGTAGTGAGTTGATGCTGGCTGGATGCCAGACACCCACCGAAGCCACTCACTCTCTCACCTCTGTAGCTGGATGGGGGAGAGAAAATTTAATAAAGGATTCCTGGGTTGAGATAAGGTCTGGGAGAGATCACTCACCAAATACTGTCACGGGCAGAATGTGCTTGAAGTAGAGGTATGAAGTACACAGACTTCTCTAACGTGAGTCCCTCTCACAAGCAACAGCTCTCTGTGAACTGCTGCTACATGAGTCCATCCGATGGGCAACAGCTCCCCTCAAACTGCTTCAATGTGGGTCACTCTTCCATAGGGTGCAATCCTCCAAGGCCAGGCTGGTACAGCCTGAGAGCAGGGCCCCTCTCTCCACGGGTCTCCCACGCGCTCACAACCTCCTCTCAGGCATCCACCTGCTGTGGTGTGGGGCTCCTCCACAGGCTGTGGGTGGATCTCCACGGGCTGCAGGGGCACAGCTGCCTCACCATGGTCTTCACTGTGGGCTGCAGGGGAATCTCAGCTCTGGTGCCTGGAGCACCTCCTGCCCCTCCTTCTGCACTGACCTTGGTGTCTGCAGAGTTTTCGTCTCACATGTTCTCATCCCGCTCTTCTCTGGCCACAATTACACCCGTGCAACAACTTTGTTGTTTTAATGTTTTCTTAACTATGTTATCACAGAGGCATTACCATTATTTCTGACTGACCCAGCCTTGGCCGGGCCACGTCCATCTTTGGAGCCACCAGCTATTGGCTCTGCTGGACACTGAGGAAGCTTCTGGCAGCTTCTCACGGAAGCCACCCCTGTAGCCCAGCCCCACCACCAAAAACCTGGCCATGCAAACCCAATACACCTTGTTTTTGCCTTTACATTTTAACAAAGTAAAGAGAATGCTGGGCTGGATCCCAGAGGAGAGATGTGTGCTTAAGCAGAGTAAGAATTCACCAACAAGTGCATGTTTAATGAGACATGTTGACTCTCGTCATTACCTTCACTTTCTGTGGTAGTTCTTTGACCTTCAGCTTTTGTTACTCCTGTGTGTTACAGTTGGTGTCTCAGACTGAGTCTCTTCTTGTTAATGTCCGTAAGTGTGAAAGTAATTTGATTAAAGTAACTTGTGTAGTCAGGTGGCAGTATGTGTAATAGAAGGAGAGGGAACTAAGGCCATTATCTCTGAATTTTTTTTCTTGATTTTTGTTTTGTTTCAAATTACAATGAAGACAAACATTTTTGTTGAGCATCTTGTTGTATGATAGAGGCGTCTCAGAGAAAGAAGAGGCACTGTGGCTTTCTATTTTCTCCTCTTTCCCTACTGCACATCATTTTTCCCTTCTTGCTCCCTACCAGCTGAGTCACTTCACCCCTTTCAGCTGGAGTATGCTCCCCCTTTCTCCTCCCTTTCAGCTGTCTTACTGGCTTCCTGTTGTCATAGTGACAGTAAGGACCTGATGGGAAAGGAAAAGAAATAGAGAACAGCACCAACAACCTCTTTAGATCCCAGCAAAAAAGCCAACACTGTTAGAATTGCCGCCTCATTTGAGCAGACACCAAACACTTTGGAAATCTGACACTGCTTGACTACTTTCACCTTCTTGTTTCTTAGTGAAAAGATAATCAAGACCTAAGCTTTTGTAGTTAAATCTTCATAGAGTGGCAGGGTAAAGTCAGTATGGGGCGGGATGAAAGAGAAAGGCAGTAGACAGCTGGGTCTCTGTCTGCATGTGCTTTGTGGTTCTGAATCATAGTTCAGCACATGGTAAAACAGGAAATTTAATTGGTTTGTAGATCTTGGGATATTTCTGATCACATGATATTTTCATTTTGGTTATTAGCTGTATAGTTGATTGCATGCAAAATTCTGATCTCCACTGCTCTGCTATTGCCTGTGAACCTGTTGGTATTAAGCCACAGCAAAATATTGCTGTCCTTCATGTTAAGACCCAAATATCCACTGACAGACAACACACTTGTTGAATATTAGGTGCGACCCTGGCTCAACCTCTTGCTGTGAGCACCCATATTGCTCTAAGACTTGTTTCAATGCACTATTTTCAATTTTCAAATTGAAAATAAAATAGGGAGATGGGGAAGAGGCCTTTTGTAAGAATAAAATGCTTTTCTGCATTCATATTAACTTGGTGTTTAAATACTCTGGACACTGTAAAAACAGAGTAGAAAGCTTGTTTCTAACATGAAGGGACTTAGCGTGGCTGAGTGGACAAGGAAAATTAAGGCAGTAAAAAAAATGTGTGTAGTATTAACCATGTCTTTTTTTCTTAAACAGCTTTCTGCAAGTATTTTGTATGACATACAGAAAATGCTGCTGTCTCATGTTGAAAGTCAGAATAGGCCTACCTCATGATTGCATTTTATTGTAATTTTTTTTTTTTATAGCAGTAGTAGTTAATGGCAATTTGTAGGCTTAACAGCCACACAGTGATACAGCTTCCAGTAGGCTGTCTCCATTCAGTCTCCACTGGGGAAATTTCTTGATCTCATATCCTTTGCCTTTGGTTACTGCCCTCTGCAAAGTTTACAGGTAGCAGTTTGGAAGTACTGAACAACCCCCAGTACAACTGTAACCTGTGCCAAGGAAGCTATGAAAATCATCTTCCATCAATCTTTCTTTCGTGGTAGTTTTGCTAAATAATTTTGATAGTTTCATTCTATTTCCCTTCCATTTTATCCCTGCAAGCAGAAATTGGCTCATAAGTAGAGTTCAAATCATGAACAGGGCATATTCCATCAGAGCCTTCTGTGTTGTAGACTGTTGGAGAGAAAGGAAGCTCCTGCCTTCACTGTAGGCTCAGGATGGTTCAGAATTACAGGCTGTGTGTTGCCCATGCTGTGCATCAGCCTCACTCACCCGCTTTCTTTCCAGCGATCTGCAGAGGGCTGAGAAAAATGGATATTGCTGTAGCAAAAGACAGAAATACCAGTGTACACAAATGTATTGCTGTAATCTAGCCAAATTGCAGTACAGGTAATCTGAAGTGCATTCCAAGGATCCCCAGTTGCTCTGAGCAGCTTATGATTGAACAAAGCTGCTGCATCTCTGTACCAATAGTTCCATTTCCCAGCTGCCTCAGCCGTCGCAGGTGTGTAGGAGGCATTAGGACCAATAGGCAGCCTCTCCTGACAGAAAGCAAATTCCTTCCAGCAGCTGCACCTCTGGCTCTATGCAGCTGATAGTGCTGCATCTCATGGACTCCTCTCCTGAAATCTGGATGTGCTCGTCCTCTGGGCTGGTATAACCAGCACAGCTATACTGACATGACTGGTTTGCAGTTAGCTGTGGGCTCAGCTCTGTAGGGGTGTAGTGGGGATCATGGGCAGCGGGCCTTCACTGACTTATGGGACACTACCAGCATCTGACACTTCTTTCCTTGATGCAGATACTTTAAACAATAGCTTTGAATGTCCAGTCTTGGTGTAGCGGGTCTAATGACAGGTGAAGTTTTGTGTGAATTCATACCTGTTCTGCCTGCTTCTGTGTTATACCGTAAGAGCTGGGTGACCTCAAAGCTTTTTGTTTTGGGGTGCATGGATGATACTTGGAAAGGACTTGCTTATGTCTCACCCAACAAACTCTCTCTGCATCTTGCTGTGGAGAGAGTGGGACAGAACGCAGAAACAGTTTTGTGCAACTGTTTTTGCTTTGTTAGGATGATGATACCAATTTTTCACCAATCTAAATGAATGAACATGAATGAAAGGTTTCTTCAGTTACTTTTTTTTAAAAAAGTAGTATTTAAAAGCTGAATTCATAAGTGTTAGGAACATTGAGAGAATGTAACATAAGCTGATTTTCTGATAAGTCCAGCTTTAAGGTGTGTAGAACAGGATGAAAAATACCGTGTGCCCTAAAGTTCTGACTATTAGAAACAAGTTCTGCCACTCAAATCTTTTTAGTACATTACTCTCAGGGGATGTTGTGGTGGTGATGGTTTTGGAACAGGACCACGGTGTGAGTGTAGCACTGAACTGGATATCACCATTCTTGCACAGCTAACCACAAAACTAAATTTATTTTGTTAATTTTTTTTTCACTGGCAAATAGCCATTGCACTATCATGATGCCAGGTACAATATTAGATAAAACATTTGTTTTGGTAGCTTGAATAATAGCTTAGCTAGATGCAAAACTCTGAAATATAATGGAACTGTAAAGATTGCTACACCTTAAGGAGAGCCTAACACACATTTAATAAAAAAGGTGCATCGATGAGCTTAATTCCTTTCATGCTTCTGTCTTAAATTCAATTTAGGTACTTTCTCATCTGGATGGCTTAGGTTTGCAGTGTGTTCACAAACCATTCCAGTCTTTTTACATTTAGGTATGTACTCTATTGGAGTAGTTTATCAGCATTTCTTGAGTACTTAGAAATGGACACATCTTTTGTCAGTCTGGACAGATAAAGAGCTCTATCCAATTTTTTGGTCACTGTCTGAAGATGAAAAGTTAAAAGCTAATACTGTCTACTGCATGTCTTCTCACATATAGAATGCTTTGTTATTCGCGTTATGAAACAACATGTGAGATAAATTTCCAAAAATGACAAAGGAGTACAACATTCAGTTGATAAAAACCGATTTGCTGTGAAACTTTATGGGAAGTGGCTATTAATAAATACAGGAACTGTGTATCTAGTTACTCAGCTAGCTTTCCAGAGGAAGCAGCAAATACAGTGAAGACATCTTAAGGAGTTCTTAGTGCTCAGTTGTGGCACATATTCTTTTCCAGCCTTCATTCAGTATACTAAAAACCTTAGTTTGTAACTGACAAATTCAGATCAGTTCTCCATTAACTTTTAGACAAGGTAGCAGAATTAAGTGTGCACCTTTATTAAGAGTCATTCCTCAGAGAATCCAATTTTATTGAATGCTCAGGTCAAGGGACTTCTCATATCACAAACTATGTAAAATAGTAAAGATTCTGCTGTGGAAGCCCAAACATACAAAGACATGAGCAAAAACATGCATATAGTAGTGTAGTTGATATTGAGCCAGTGCTGATAGATCAGCACAGAGAGGCAGCAACTGCTGCAGGCTCCAGGGCTGCCCTGCAGGTCTGTAACACTTCCTACCCTGAACTGCTGCAGTACAACACATTTGTGCATAGATCTGAGGAGTTTTTTTCCACCTCTTCACTGAAGCATATGAGAATACTCTACTAAACTGCTTGAATAATTAGAAGAGTGAGGCATCTAGTGATATTACAGTAAGTGATGATAATAAAGTCTGTCTAGGATCAGACTTTCTGTTTGGAGGAGCCTGTCTCTTTTTATGTGAGCCCAGAAAGGGGAGTGAATATTATGGTAGCTTTTACATGGCAGTTAAATACCTTAGCTGAACTGTGGCATTTTTACTGAAAAGAACATAATGTCTACCCTTCCTTTTCTTCTGCCAGAGAAAAGAAATTATTGATTCTTTGTTCAGTACTTTATTTAGTATATAGGTGAACACTGTAGAGGAGAGAAATACTAATCTGTTACAGCTCCTTAAGAAATAAAAATACATAGCCTTAGGATAAGTGGGAACACTTAACGTAATAAACCAGTGATAGAGCTCTTCCACTTGCGTCTCAGGATATATATTTAATTTTGTCTTTTTTTGCCGGCTTTTCTCCTCCTGAGAAAAATGCCAGATTTTCTTGGCATCCTTCTCCTTTGTGGCACTTGCCAATGAAAATCTTGCATTTACCTCCATGTAGTGGGCTGACTCTGGCTGGATTCCAAACACCCACCAAAGCCTCTCTCGCACTCCCCTCTACACCTGGACAGGGGAGAGGAAATACAGTGAAGAGTTCGTAGGTTGAGATAAGTACCAGGAGAGATCACTCATCAAATACTGTCACAGGCAAAACATTCTCAAAATTAGAGGATAGTATTTGAATTTATTATTAAAAAAATCCGAGCAGAATAATGAGAAGTAAAAACAGACCTTAAAACACCTTCCCCCCACATCTCCCTCCTTCTCAACTCTACCTCCTCCCCAGAGGCGGCTAGGGAGATGGGAAATGGTCAGTTCATCACAGGTTGTTTCTCCTGCTGCTCAGGGAGAGGAGTCCTTCCCCAGCTCCAGCCTGGGGTCCCCCCCACAGAATATACTTCAACATGAGTTTCTCCAGTATGAGTCCCTCCCACAGGTAACAGTCCTCCACTATGGCCTCAGTCCTTCAGGCACAGGCTGTTCCAGCAGGGGTCCCCCACAGGGTCACAAGTCCCACCAGCAAACCTGCTCCAGCATGGGCTCCCCTCTCCACAGGTCTGCAGGTCCCTGCCAGGAGCCTGCTCCAGCACAGGCCTCCCACAGGGTCACAGCCTCCTCTCAGGCATCCACCTGCTCAGGGTGGGTCTCTTCCATGAGCTGCAGGTGGATCTCTGCATCCTTGTGGTCCTCCATGGGCTGCAGGGGCACAGCTGCCTCACCATGGGCTGCACCACGGGCTGCAGGGGAATCTGGGCTCTGGTGCCTGGAGCACCTTCTGCCCCTCCTTCTGCACTGACCTTGGTGACTGCAGAGCTGTTCCTCTCACATGTTCTCAGCCTGCTCTTCTCTGGCTGCAATTACAGCTGTGCAATAGCTTTTTTTTTTGTATTCTTCTTAAATGTGTTATCCCATAGGTGTTACCATCATTTCTGATTGGGTCAGCCTTGGCCAGGGGCACATCCATCCTGGAGCTGTCGGCATTGGCTCTGCTGGACATGGAGGAAGCTTCTCGTAGCGTGCTAGAGAAGCCACCCCTATAGCCCCTGCTACCAAAACCTGGCCATGCAAACCCGATACACTCCATTGCTGTCTCTCGGGCTTTTGGGGTTTAATTTTGGGAGCTTCTCCCCCTCCGTGTTTTCCGATACCCCCTTTTTAATTTTTCTCTGCTCTTCAGTGATTCTTTTACTACCACTGCCCATGATTGTTTTGGAGCATACAGGTGCATGGTGAAATAAGTACTCAAGGCAGTTCTGAAATGCTGCTCAACTAAATGTTGGTACCATAATCTTGAATATGTTATTGATGGGTGGAGCCTTTAGTGCTAAACATACAGCTTTGGATAGAGATTCTTTTTTTTCCTATGAAAGGGAAGAAGAATATATCAAGGAAAAATGAAAGATTGTCTAATACAATATGCAGTGTTTCCTTATTTCGTATGTTACTTCGTGTGTGTGTTTCTAATTTCAAGTTGTAAAATAGTTTTCT
This sequence comes from Lycocorax pyrrhopterus obiensis, assembly GCA_014706295.1. NCBI lineage: Eukaryota > Metazoa > Chordata > Aves > Passeriformes > Paradisaeidae > Lycocorax > Lycocorax pyrrhopterus. The sequence continues at coordinate 91,101,149 of JACSVZ010000004.1, forward strand.
GATTGCATGTAATTTAGATGCATAATTCAGTAATATCAAGGAAAAAATCCGTTGCAGTATTTTGTTTGACGTATATCTAGAAATCATAATGGTATATACAACATTCACTAATAATCAGAAATGTTAGCATTTGAAAATAATCTTCACACTTTGTTTAGTATAAAACCATATGTACTTTCACAGAGAACTTCAGCAAAAGCTTTAGAGACAGTGTTACGTGTTCTTCTGGCAAAAGCACTTGTACATATGCAGAAAAATATCTAAGTACAATGATTATATTATCTGAATGTGTTCTATAGTGACCTACAGTGCTTTTCCTTTTCACTCTAACTCTGGCATTTTTCATCTATTAAATGCATTCTTATAGTAATACATAAATTCTATTAAATTGAAGTGCCTCTAGTAGTTACATTACAAGCTGTATAAAGTTTCATTGTATATTGTATATCTGTTAGTTCAAATGTATTTACAAGGTTTTTATGCTTCCCTTTTTTTATACCTTTTCTTTTAATGGCAGTAATTTTGTACACTTAAACTTGCTTGCAGTGAAATGCTTATGTTAAAAGCCAAGTAAATGGAAAGCGCTAAATTATTTTGAGCTGTTTGCAGCCTATTCTCTGGTGATCTTCTGCCAACTTTTTGTGTCACCATACTTGTTAGTACAGTGGAAGTTCTCTCTACCTGCTACAGTGTAAGATAATGGCAGAAATTAAGCTTACGTAAAATCCTGATTAGCATGTATCTCCTTTTGGGGGTGAGTGAATAATAAAATATCAGCCACAGTTTTCCTTAATGCTGCCCAGCCAGAGAAGTAGCCAACACCACAGAGCCAGGCATCTGCTGTGTCCGTCCAGAGGCCCCCCATTCCCAGTGCTGCTTTCACAGAGGTCAGTGAATGGCGACTTGGCAACAGATTACTTTTATGAAGGAATCAGGAGCGGAACTGAACAACTATTGCTTGTGATTTCAAACCCAGCATTCCAGTGAAACCTTAAGAATCTTGAATTTGCTAATAAGATGTGCAGGTAGCTTGTAAACTTACTACAGATTTCTTGAACTTTATTTTTGGTTTAAATAAGTGGTTTTTGATCAGATCTATCCTGCTTTCTTTTTGCTCTTCACTGGTGTATAAGAAAACGTCCCACTTTCTCATAATTTATTTTGCATATCCTTTGGAAAAAATCAAAACAGAGCTGAGCGGTGCATAAACCCCTTGATTTTTAGGACTTGTATAGAACATAGTGCATTGGTTTTGGTGGTTTAGTTTGGTTTTGATTTTAAAAAACTGCTTTTTCATATAGTAAACAGCCATCCAGGAGTCTTTATGAAACATAAGCGTTACTTTTCAAGGAGGCAGTTTTGGTGACCTGTACTCCACAGAGGATACTCAGCGTGATGCATGTGCAATAACTTCTCATGTGTTTCATGTATAGCGTGTGATACAGCCATGAGAGTAATAATAGTATAGTGTAAAAGCAGTTGGATAGTTTGTACAGATAGGAACAGCAGCAATCATGTAATATATATATTTCTTACAGAAGCACACAGATCTCTCTAAGTTTATGTTACCTGCTTAACTAGCTTGCACTGTCTAGTCAGCTGTAAAAATGTGTGTGTTCTCAGGGTGGAAAAGGCCAACTGAAGCTATAGTCTGTGACTCCAGCAGAACATTTGCATTTGCAATGATATTTTTTTTCCACCAGCCTTCTGTTTGTTAATTAATTAAAATTAAGGAAACTGTTACTGCTTAAGCAAATTGAAAAATTATTCTCGATCCTATGTTCCTTGCATCTAAATCCAGCATCTTTACTTTATGTAGCTGACTTATGATATTGGGGCAGAGCTTGTGCCGGGAACCTACAAGAAGGCTCTTGTTTGTTCTATACAAGTAAAATGAAGAAACTTTTTTTTTACATTTTATTGTTTAAATAAAATTATGCGTGATGCATATCATCAGGCTCTAAATATATTCCTCTAGTGTCAGAAAATTTTCTGTAGTGTAGTAGTTGTTTTGGGTAAAAGTGAAATATGACAGTCACTTAAGAGTTGAACTTGATCCTTGTGGGTCCCTTCCAACTCAGGGATTCTGTGATTCTGTGATATCATTTAGCCTAGAGAGGGACTTCCTAGACCCAGATTTATTCCTCTTCTCACATACTTCTTACCTGCTGCTCGGTATTTCATTCAGGAAGAGCATCCTGCCTAAAAGTCAGCATATATGGTTAAAGTTAGATGCTTGTGGCAGGATCAGCTCTCTTTATTCCTTCCCCAAAGGAATGGCATTTTACACCAACAAGGAAATTTACTCGCGTCCCAACTGAATTAATAGTAGTATGCATCAGCCAGCTCATGAAAGCAAGTGAGAGATTCGTTTAGTAATGAACACCTAAGTGCATCAAAGACAAAAAAGTCTTCATATCCATAGCATATTATGGGTAGTCTGTGATTGACAGCTATTGATGCCCAAGGTTCTATGATGCTGAAAAGAAAAATTAAACCAACTTTATAGAGGTGTTAGGCAGTGCACCAAGTAAAGATGAAAAGCATCTAATTAATCTGGATTGGGGGTACAGTGTGTGATGGAAGAAACTGCATTGTGCAAGCAGATGACAGATTTTAAAATTTGTATGAAATACTAAGTCAAGTGTAGACAGATAAACACATTTCCCTCTATCATAGCAGGGTTATTTCGCAGATCGTGTCATATAACTGAAGAAGAGTAACAATGTCTCTCTTATTTTCAAGGGATGATACTATTCTTCAATGAGATGCAGAGCAACTCTTACTTTTCAGCAACTTAAATGGGAACTAAAAACAACCTGACACTTTGCTAAGCTGAATAGACAAGTTGTTATGCTCCTGTTGCCATTTTAAATGCTTTACTTTTGGGAAGCAGCACAAGAAATCCTGGCAATGATAGAGACTGATCCATGTTATCCCAGTAACATTTTACTGTGCCCAGAAATAGGTGGTCTGATAGTGTAAAGATGATTTACAATGGATTCAACATCTGGGAAAGTAGAATGTGCATACTACATGATCTCTTGTTGAGAACATGTGACGAAATTATTACAATCACTTTCCAAACATTTATTTTTGTAACAGATGCTGTCAGCTGGGTTTTGTGGTTGCTTTTTTTTTTTAATTTATTATAATGAATAATCACATGTTTATGTCATATATCATAATGCTTTGAAAATGATAGCTGCTTAGTACAGAAGCCAGGATGGAGCCCTTAGGAGATGAGGAGACACACACTGAGAGGGAATAACTTTATAGAATGTGAGGGGGACACAGGTTGTAGAGGAATGATGGCCAAGGAGTAAACCCTCTGTACAGCAGTGACCAGTAGTTTGCTGAGAACAATGGGAACCCAGGCTTCAGAGGGACATTCCCCAGAGACCCAGAGAACACTGTGCAGACTGTTCTGCAACTCTGGAAGTATCTGGTGTGCTGAATTGAGAACAAGGCTAAAAAAAGAGGATTGGTTTACGAGAATGCAGTGGGCAAGGTGGAGATAAAGTTATCTATGTATAGTTTTGTTTCAATTTTCTTCATTTTGAGTTTTCCCCACCCCCAAAAAAGAAATCAGCTGTTCTAGGGTCTGTTCTAATAAAACCTAGCTTTCTATTAAAAAGCTGGTTTGGAGTGTTCACTATGGAAAAAAAGTTTGAGCAGTGTGACCGCACAGCTCTGAGCAGGGCAGGGCAGGGCAGGGCCTGCTGCAGCACAACACGCTGTCAAGAACAAACCTGCAGCCCAGGGAAGACTGTGGCACCAGGGTCACGTCTATACAAACTGACAAATGACCAAATTACAGTTGTTCTGGGTCTTCCCTGTGATGTTGCTCATTTTTCCAGCATACTTGCCTGCATGTTCATATGTATGATTAGTTCAACACAGAGCACTTGGTCATTAAGAAATTACTTACTGATTCAATACACAATTAATTTAGAATGTGATTAATACAAGTAATCTTATTCCATGTCCTAAAACATCCCTGTTTTTACAAAGCTGCTTGGAAACTGTGTAAGTAAATGTAATTCAAATCTAGTTTAAGATCCAAAGATAAATGGATGAAGGAAATAGGTTAAAATAAAACATGTGGAAGTTCTGCAATCTTTCAGACTTTACTTTTCTGGAGTGTTTTGAGATAGGGTTTACTGGAAGAACCATGTAATAAATTGCAGTTGTGGCAGCTTTTTCCTGTGTGGGGTTAAATATAATTGTTTATTAGATGCTTTGTAAAAAGTTAAGAAATATTGCAAAATATTGCAAAAATATAGAATTGAGGTGTAAACTGAAATATTGAGGTGATAACTGCCGTAAGTTGGGGTTGGGGGGTTGTTACTGAATATCTTCATTTTGTTGTATCAGTGTCTGTACTTTTATGTAGCTCTTCTGTGCTAAAGATTGTACTTTCGTTTAGATCTACTCTTAGACGCTGTTTTATCACGGGGGAAAATTACATATCTTTTTTCCAGTAGATAACCTGTTTTTCCAGTATTTCCCATTTTCCGGTCTGTGTTCCTATACTCTTAATAACATCTAAACATTTTGTGCTATTTTAGCTGGTATATTTGGAAAGAACATTTTAAATGCTGCACAGAATTTTAATATTGCAATGTTTCTTATCATTTCTGGTGTTACTCTGAGCAAAGGGAGAGCTTTGGATTCTTTAGCCATTGGTTGAAAACCATCTCTGGGAAAAAAAGCTTTGAAGAAAACTCTGAATGTGTGTTCGAGTCCTGAAAATTAAAAGAAAGAACAAATTTTTAAAGTGGAAATGTGACATCAGATGTTTAAAATGTTTCCAGTCTTTTACTATAAATGCTACAAGTCTCCCCCTCCCATTCATAGTGGTGCTATCTGTTCCAGTACAGAGATGTAATCTTATTTAGCCAAAGACTAAGAAGATTTTTCTATTTAGTAGCAATTAGTCTTCATGGCTTATTAAGATAATTGAGCATTTCTGATTTAGTAGCCTTCAAAATAGTTACTGGTTGTCATTGAATCTCTTTTTTCTTGTGTGTGAATATGCTCAGCTTTGTGATTTTACTTTATTTTCCTCACTGAGTAAACATAATTCTCAGTGGTTTTGGGGACCACAACTGAGCCCATTTAGGAAGTGCTGTATGATGCCTGTGAATAATGGTGACTGAGTCTAATTGTTTGCACATCACCCCAAAATGCCAAAATGAATGAAGACAGTGAGTTTGAAAGTTAAAACAGTAAAAGATCACTAAAAGGTCAAAATATTTGCTTTCGTTTAAAAATTAAGTCATTGAATGGTACAGAATTTGTATCAGAAGTGTTGCTATTTAAGAAAGATTGGGGGCTTCATGAAGTATAGCTTTCTGTATGTAATGGCAGGAGGCCCAAAACATTACTGCTAAAATTAATTTCTACATTAAAATAGTTTCAGATATCTCCTGGATGCCTTAGATCAGTATGTGCTTGGGCTGAGTGTACATATCAAAAAGCAAAGCAAGCTTAGAGTCTGTTTCATCACGTATCCATCTGGGATTGGGAATACTCATGCTGAAAGATCAGAGAAGCAGCAGAGAGAGCAGTAATGGGATCTCCAGTTTCTCTGTTAGTGTCTCATCAGGATGTTGTGAAAAGTTTCAGATTAGACACAGTCAATAACCAAGACCTTGGTTAGTGGAGCTGTGAGAGGAAATGAGACCCTTCGCTTTATCCTACGTAGAGTTTGGTTCACAAGAGGCACACCACAACAGCAACCATGGGGTTCAATGTGCTGAAACAACAACAGGAAACAAACAACAATGCACAACAGTTCAAGAAGGCACACAACACAAAAATAAAGCTACTTACTAAAAAGAACCTAAAAAAGGTCAGCTAAGAGAAGGAAGTTGTACCAGGTGGTATGGAAGCTACTTAAGGACACCATATGTGATATTCAAGGCCAGCGCCCACCACCTGTCATGAAAGGCTTGAGAAAAAGCAAGAGAAAGACAGCAAAGCCAGACAACAGAGTAAAGGAAGTTGTTAGAAAGAAGTAGGTGTCTTTTAAAAAACTGAATTCACACCCAAATGATGTATTAAACATATTTAAATGTAAGAACGTGGTAAGACAGGCGAAGGAGTGTTTGAGCAAATGTTATATAGAGTTAAAACTGGCAATAGGTCTTACTTCTGATGCACCAGGAGCAATGTGTCTGCCACTCTTTTAAGCCAATAATCATGGTGTAGAATGAGTATTTAGAGAGGCCTGTTTCAGAGAAGTTAAATAAATCCTTTGCATTGATGCTAGCTGTGGAGAAAATACTATGGAGAATCCCATGATGCAGCACTTCCTCCTGGCTTTTCTGAAAGGATATGTGAAATTGAAGTGATTTAATGATCATGCAACAAAATAAATTCATAAAATAAAATCACAAGTGCCAGATTTTATTCACATAAACTTTCTAAAATAATTTAAGGAAAAAACAATTGCCCACATTACTGACAATGATGCATAGATACTCGGTTTTCAAATTGCCTTGTTGTCAGAGACTTTGAGGTTAGATACTGTGAAGCCAGTTTTTTAAAACAGTTCTTAAATCATCCAAGGAACTGCAAGCCTGTAATCCTGTTGTTTGTTTTAGGCAGTTCAGCACAAATTATGATGCAAAATAATATTTGTGGATGCTTCATAGCCTGTGATCTGAGTGGGACAGATCAACAGAAGGTTTGCAAAGAGGAAGTATACAAACATCTTGGAATCTTTGAAGATGTAGGAAATACATGGATAAGGATGCTACAGCTGATGTGGTTTCCTTGAATTTCCACCAAGTTTTTGATAAAGCCCCTCTCCAAAGAGGGCACATAGACATAACATGAAAGATGAAGCCCCAGAGTAGATTAGTAGATGAAGAGAATGCAACAGTTCTCAAAACACAGAGGTCACAACTGGAGGCTTGTGTTCAATACATGGTCAGGTAAGAAGAGTGAACAGTGATATCAGAAGGTTTCCTGATGGCTACATGGATATTGACTGCACTAAAGGCAAGAGTTTGGTGCACTGTGATCCCAGATTGAATGATTTGTCAAAAATGACAGATGAAACACATCTTAGACAGTTGTCAGGTGATGTACTTAGGAAAAATAACCAGTCAAAATTCACCTGCAGAATGGTGAGCTCAGAACTGACTGTTACCAAGCAGGTTAAGATTTTACAATATGATGAATAACTATGAAAACAACGTTTTAGCACTCAGCAGCAATCAAAAAGCAAATAAAATTATGGCAATTATTAGGGTAAAAAGTGCAAAAGAACGTCCATCATTATAGCTCTGTGTAAGTTCAAAGTTGACGTTTTCTTGACTGCAGTGTATGGCTACTGTTTGATACAGGTTATAGAAGTAAGTAGTTGTTTGTTGTGACCAAGTACAGTTCCTCCTATGACAGGAATTTGACTTATGAGTAAGAGAAATTCATTTGTGTATACAGTCAGATGAACATTTACAATTGAAGACTTATGCAGAAAGTGGTATCTGATTATTGTCATTAGCATTAATTGGATTTGCTTAAAATCCAGGAGGTAATACTCCTTTGTGGTAGGCAGCAGTTATGCAACATTTGCCACTTTTATGTGAATTCTTCATTTGTCAGCACACAAACATAGTATGAATGAAAAAATAAAAGACAGTCCCTATCCTAAAGAGCTTCCAGTCTTTTGCAGTCTTCTACAACATTACAAGTGTTGCACATTACTAAAAGTTTTAAAGTTTTTAAATTGGTTTTCTTTCTCTGATTTCAAATGATGATTTGAAGCAGTTTCCCCCAAAAAGAATGAAAAAATACTAACATCATTTCGTGTGCGTGAGATCTTTCCAATATTGCTTTTTATTCTAATGAACCATTCCATTGTGTTGCATTCACTAGCCACAGCTTTTCACTCTTGGTCAAATTGCAGCTACAGATATCTTAATTGGCACTAAAAATAACATTCATTTTTTCCCTTATAAGATCCTAAACCAAAATTAAACTCCTCTGCATTGACTGCATGGTACACCACAGAAGATTCATGCAGTATCAAGGAGAAGAAAAGAGCTTAAACTGGCTGAAAAATCAGGAGGGACATACGTCCTGTTTCATCTGAAAAAAAAAAAAAAAAAAACAAACCCAAGCCAAAAAACCAAAAACCAACAGAATTACAGTGTTACCATGAGCGACATCCAGACAGCCAACTGTGAACAGGAGAGCCAGCTGCCATACTTGAGTCATGATGAGCACATTATATGGATTCCTAAAGCTGAGAGGATATTCTTTGACTCTGTTTTCCTCAGTCTGCTTTGCATATTTTTTTTCTCTCTTTTTTTTCCCCTGTTGTAGAAGTTTGTTCTAATAATATTCAAGGACCTGATTTTTAAAAATCTCTAGCATTCAAAAATCCCAGCTTACTCTCAGAGCCAAACTTCGTTTTGCATACTGTGGAACTTTGTATCCCTTAGACTTGCAGATACCTAAGTAATCAGCCTCCCATTTTTCATCGTCTTGTAGGATGCTGTCTCACAATGTTTTTGTCTGGCATTGTCTAAAGGAACTGAAATAGTGAAGATAAACTCGAGGAAGATTGTATTTTCCATCATGGAGTTGCCAGCAGTGTGTTCATGCTGGTGGTTAGTCTGGACAGGAGGAAGTCAGCTGTTGCTCTTAGGCTATGTTAAGCTTTGTATTTAATCTCTTTGTGTCTCCAGCTGCTCTGATGATGAATACAAAGTACCTTGCTAATATAATAGAACTCAATAAAAGTTAGCTTACTGGGAATCTTCATGTCAATAATTTTTTTAAAATTTTTTTTTCCTTGAAGATAGAAACTGGCTGCACTGACTTTTCATTATCACAGTTCAGTAAGCTGTGTGTATAAACTGAGTCCTCTTACTTCATTTAAAGTCTTTTTTTTACATATTTGTATCTCTGTTCTGTTAAAGAAACATGCAGTTTGAATGGAGAAAACATTTAAATCTTTCAGACAAGATAAGATAGGCTGTTAGAAAATGACTTTTTCTTTTAGTGCTGACTTACGTTCTGAGGCTGCTCGTTCCCACTTCCATATCATACTGTCAGTCAGGGTAGTGTGACTGTGCACCTGCACGGTAAACTGCATCCGAAAAGCAATCTATGCACAAAAAAAAAGAACTCTGAACAGTTCTTGAGGTAAGGGTTCTTACTAAGGCTGAAAGAAATGCCTATGAAATTATGACTGTGACTGGAAAATGTATAGGGGCATTCCATCTGGAAGACACTTTGCTCAGTCTAAAAGAGCACCAAGTGTAGACTAAACAGGTTAGAGTCAATTGCTCCTGGATAATTGGATTATGTGATCAATTAAGCAACTTGTGGAGCAGAGATAGGAAGGAGAGAGGTGACAGACCATTATGGAACAGGAGAAGAATCATCAGCTCTTGTGGAATTAGAGCAAGCTGTAGCTATAATTGAGGCTAGGGTTAGTGCAGTTCAAAAGCTATTTCCTATCATTGCTGCTTAAGTACTTACTCAACATACTGAGATTGCTTGCATAGTGTATATTCCCTGCATTTGTTATAATTACACAGCTTTGACATAACAAACGTTTTCTGTCAGTGGGAAAAAGTATTAGAACTAAATTTGTATCTATTGAAATTTATCAGGCCTCCCTACTGGCTTGAAATGTAGAGAATCATTCAAAAGTTGGGTCTTGTTTGGGTTTTTTTAATGAAACAGTGGATTTTGTTAATTAGTAAAAATAATCTGGTGAGCAGACTCATGTTAAGAAACACCTTCCTGTGTACCAATAATTTTTGTAAAAGAGACTGATTCTTCACAATTGTTGCAAGCATCTAGTCAGAACTCATCATCTCGATTTCATTTGTGGTTAATGGAAGGGGAGAGAAAGAGATGAAATCCTTCAGGTTGTATTTCCATCCCTGCTGGTTTAGGATGAGATAAACTGCTTTCTGAAGATGCAAGTGTCTTTTGGGTTTATGAGAAGGAGCATAGGTCTAAGTATGCACTAAGTATTTTCAGGCAGCTAAAGCTGTGGGAGGCGAATCCCACTGAACATGTCATTTGTTAAGGTCATTGTGTGGGCTGTGACATAAACTTTGTGGTGTACGTTTCTTGTATAACTTTCATTTATATTTTACAGTATGTCTGTTGTAATCAGGTAGCCTTGCTGGCTATATGAACAAGCCGTTCTCTTGGCTCCTCTGCATACCATGCGCATGGGAAGTCCATAGCAAACTGTATCATTAGTGAAAAAAGGTTTTACTTTCTTCTATTAGCTTGTGAAACAGCTCAGATTAATTGCATGTCACGTTGCTTTCACATGAGGAGGCAGAAATTAAGTCTATTTTGTTACTCTTTCAAAAATCATACAGATATTTTGGAGTTTCTTTCTCTCCTAACTTCTGCGATAGTCCTCTTTTTGCCTGCTAAAATCCTTCTGTTCTGGAATTATGCTAAGAAACACAGCATTACAAGCTTGAACAGTACAATGGGTTTATATAACAGCTTTGGAATATTTTTCCTGTTATTTTCCATCTCTTTTCTTATGTATGCAAACAAGGTGTTAGCTGTTAGGATCACTGATACCAAATGAGCAAATGTTTTCGTTGAGCTTTCCATGCTGATGCACAGGTATGGCTTTTGTTTTTCTTGAGCTGATAACAGCTCACTTTACTCCTACCAGCGAGCTGTTCAAATTAATCCCTTTTGTGTGCATTGCTTTGCATTCATAAGCATCTAATTTCATTTATTCCTGATGCTGAATCACTGGTAGCTCCCACACATGGAACAGTAGATACTACACAGATACTAGAATACAGGGCAAAGAATGACAAAAACTGCTAAAAAACTGCCACTCCAGCTCCTCAAGAGAACTAGCCAGAGTCCTGTGTTTCTTTCCTGTGTTGGAGGAAAGTCAGCATAGTTCTGGTTTCCTTTCAATCAGGCATTTGTCTTAATACCTACACATTAGAAGACTACATTCATTCTGCCTTTTGACAGCTTCACCGTGGTCTCTTCAGAACTTCTGCTGTCCTGTGGTACTTAGGATAAGGAAACTTTTGGATTTGACTTAAAACATTGGTTATCTTCAGCCCCGTCTGGCTTCTGCCCTGATTTTTTTCAAGTGATTTCAAACTGAAGAAAGGTGCTTGGCTGCACAACATGCTGTCATTTCGCTGAGATTTGGGGATCTCAGATGCTTAAAGAGCAAGTTAGGCTGCGTTGCTGAGAGCATAGATTAGAGTAGTGTTATTATCAAACAGTGCTATTCAGGTTAACAGAGGGCTGAGAAATTTTGCTAAACAATGTATATATATTTGCAGTGAAATTCACCTATTATAACACAAATACTCCCATGAAAATCCAAATTAGATCTCAAGATGAAACACTGATGTTTTGTTTATAGCATCTTTCACCATTCATATCTGCCTTCAGTTCTGATATTTTATTCCTTCAGGATGACACAGACGTTATTTTTCCCACATCCCATATGTCCAAATCACATACAAAGATATTTAGCTCAAATACCATGGGTGTGAAACATTCCACACTGTGGGTCCAGGGTGACGTTTGGCGTGTCTTTAACATGCTGTGGTGTTCAATTACAATACAGCAAATTTATTTTTATGCAGCGTTCTTCATTGAAAGTATGGAAAATTGCTTTGCAGTGAGTCATCTGACAGCTAAAGAACTAAAAGTCTGTAGTGATATTTAAAGAGAAAGTGGCTCAGAGCTGACAGAGTTCAAGACAGAAAAAGAAACAGAAATTAAAGAGAGGGCCTCCAACCATGGAGAAAATAGCGACAAAGATTGGTTAGGGGGAGGAGTGATGAGAAAGCCAAACAAGCTGAGAATGTCAGAGACAGTTCAGGAGATTATGCATATCATTCTGAAACAAGCATTAGGCTTCAGATGTCTCTCTTGTATTACACCAGCCTTAGCCAAGCAAGGTTGCTTTGACCCTAAGAGAATGGTGTAAATCCAGATAAATAAGAGTGCTAGGCTCAGGGCACTGTTAGGAATTTAGAAACATGCAGGTGGGGTTTGAGGGAAGGATTAATGTCTTAACTTTCTAGAGCAAAACATTAGAATGTGGTGTTTTCACTTCGGCTGAACACCAGGCACTCACTAAAGCCATTCTATTACTGTCCTCCTCAGCTGGACAGGAGATAAAAAATATTACTAAAGGTTCACCAGATAAGGGCAGGGAGAGATCACTCACTGACTACTGTCACGGGCAAAACAGACTCAGCTTGGGGAAACTAATTGAATTTATTACAATCAAAATTAGAGCAGGATAGTGAAAAGTAAAGTCAAATCTTAAAAGCGCCACCTGCACGCCACCACTCCCCCCCCACACACACCTCTCCCATATTCTCAGGCTTAACTTTATTCCCGGTTCTCTACCTCCTCCCCACCAGCAGCACAAGAGGATGGGAAGTGAGGGTTACAAGCACTTCATCTCCTCAGGGAAAGGAGTCCTTCCCCTTCTCCAGCAGGAGGTCCGTCCCATGGGAGACGTCCTCCACTGTGAGTCCTTCCCACAGACTGCGGCTCTTCATCAACTGCTCCAGCGTTAGTCCTTTCCTGCAGTGTGCAGGCCTTCAGAAACAGATTCCTCCAGTGTGGGTCCTCTGTGGGGTCACAAGTCCTGCCAGCAAACCTCCTCCAGTGTGGGCTCCTGTCTCCACAGGGCCACAGATTCTGCCAGGAGCCTGCTCCAGCATGGGCTTCCGATGAAGTCACAGCCTCCATCAGGCTTGCACTTGCTCAAGTGGAGGGTCCTCCACAGGTGGATCTTTGCTGCTCCAGGGACCTCCGTGGGCTGCAAAGGCACATCTGCTTCACCATGGCCTGCACCACAGGCTGCAGGGGAATCTGCTCTGGCACCTGGAGCACCTCCTTCTGCACTGACCTTGCTGTCAATGTCTCAGAGTTTGTCTCACCTATTCTCACTCTGCTCTTCTCTGTCTGCAATTACTTCTGCACAATAACTTTATTCCCCTTCTTAACTATGTTATCCCAGAGGCATTACTACCATCACTGATGAGTCAGTCTTGGCCAGCAGCAGGTCCATCCTGGAGCTGACTGACATTGGCTCTGCTGGACATAAGGGAAGCTTCTGGCAGCTTTTCACTGAAGTCACCCCTGTAGCCCCCATGACCAAAATCTTGTCATGCAAACTCAGTACATAGAAGAAAACTGGCATTCTGCAATCCATGATGTTTAAATGTGTGAGGATTTTGTTAGACCATGAATGAGGGAATTATTAGTTAGAGAGGAATTATTATAGACGGGAATATGGCCTTCAGCAGCAGTGCACTCAGAGGGAAGATGGATGTTGGCTTCTGGACAAACCTTTCTTGGCTAGTGCTAGAGGGGTTAATACTCAGAAGTGAGTGTGTGGGAGGAGCAATCAGTTCAGGGTCAGAGATTACTTTAAAACTCGGGCTTTGTGTACAGGGATAAGATCTGAGTAAAGAAGCACAAAAGCTGTATTGAAGAGCAAGAGGGACTTATTTCCTGTGACATTTGAGGCTTTTGAAGAATTAGGTAGTAAGGAAATTATAATGTAGCAAGGGAACAACAGAAGCAAGGCAGGCTGTTAAAGAGATTGGAGATTACTTACCAAGGTCACTGTTGCTTTGCATGCTTTTCCTATAAAGTTGATGTCCAAATCTGAGCTAGAAGTAAGATATCCCAAAGGAGGAGAATGTTTAAGGAGGAGAAAATAGATGAGTCAGAAAGAGATGCCTGGTGTTTTTAAAGCACAGCGCTGTCATGAATGGATATCATCAATATAAACAGTATCACCTTTCATTGTAAATTATGTACATTCTTCTTGTGTTCTTGGTCAAGTCTACCAGCTGATGGTGTGGGACTCTTTGGGGAGCTCTATCATGCTGTGTCACACAGTCTGCCCGTGCTGTTTTTTGCTGTGGGGATTCTTTTGACCTCACTCTGGATAGAACCATATTATCTGCCTTAAGAAGGTAAATGAGATGTAAAGTCTGTAGCATGAAGGAGAATACAGTCTTTATTGAAGCAGAAGGGAAAAAAGCTTGTCTTTTCAATGCATTCAGAAAAGTTGACTTTGACATTGTAGTACTGAAAGACATTGTAAGCATAAAAGTACGGTTAGAGCCACACAGGTATCCCAGAATTCGAAGGGTGTCATATTTCATTGTATGCAGTTCTAAAATGTTTATTACAGATCTTCTTATTTACAGCTCTCATGTCTCTTTTGAATCCGCAGAAGAGGAATATCAAGGGCAAACCAAGAGAAAGCGCATTCGAAGGAAGAAACAAAAGAGCAGTTTACAAATCGCTAGTAATTTACTTGGAGAACAAACAGATTTGGGAATGCAAGAAACTGTTGTTCAAGATAATTTACAGCTGCAGCAAACAGACGGTTCCAGAATAAGCAAAAACAAAAAGAGGAAAATGAAAAAGAAGCGACAGAAAGAAAAAAAGAGAGCAGCTGGCTTAGTAACAAAAACTACCGGTGTGGATTTTACGTATCAGCCTGACAAAAACAACGAAGAAGCAGCAGGCTTAAAAGACATAGATGAAAAGGCAGATAGCATTCTGGACTTCCTGCAGGCAACACAACAAATCTATTTTGCTGACAGTATGTACCACTCTTTCTCCTTTCTTTTTATGAGTATTACCACACAGGGGAAAATGGTTATGCATTTATTACTGCTGTAAAATGAGACAAATCTACTAAAGAAGTGTCTCTCTTGAACTCAGTAAGACATGTGAGTACCTAGTATTTGTCCCACTTTATGGTGTGTACATGACTATGTAAGAATTCACATCAATAGAAAAAACCTGTGGTCCTCTGTCTTTAAAAATATACATGGTGTTCCTTGCTCTTCTCTTAAAGATTCCAATGCCCTTGGGACAACTGGTTAAAATTCTTCCCTTTGCAAGCAAACACCCAGAAGGATTACTTGCTTTCAGAAAACTTCAAATGAGGCCAGTTGTTATCCTTAACTACTTTTATGCTTACTATCTCTGAACCAATTTACTTTTCAGGATGTTCTCCTTCCCAGGAGGAGATATATTTGTATTCCATAAGGAAATCTAGACAGACAGCATGTAAAGGAACGGGGAAGATACTATTGGCACTGGGAAATTATACTGGCATAAAATGCTTGTGAACAAGATGAATGGGAACTGACGATCAATGCACATTCCATGGTACTTTTAAAAGAATTGCATGGATTTATCCCTAATGGCCTGTTGAATGTTCACTGGTCACTGTGGAGCTGAATGGAGAATATTAAACAGCTTACCTGCCTGTATTAGTCCATCTTAAGTCAGAGCTGTCAGCTTCTAGTATCATAAAATTCATCTTTTGGTTAGAGAATTACTGTAAAAACCTTGTTAAGATGACATCAGGGGTTTCATGTTAATTTTTTTTTCAAGATCTATACTTAGAATTTTTTTTGCGTAATGTTAAATTTTTCTGCTGCATCAGGTCTTCTTACTAAGCCTAGCATTTGAAATCTGTCCTACTTTCTGGCTAAGGTATTTCCATCACCAAAATTAAGAATTTTACTACTTCACCATATGGCTAAGTAAATGCAAGCTAAACTACATGCACTTGCTGTAGTGGAACCTCCAGAGTGACGGAGCAAGATTGAAATTCTTCAAGTTCTGCTGTTAACACATGACCCAGAACAGAAACCTGATCAGTTGTCCACAGCTGTGTTGCATATTGAGTTGTAAGAAAGAGGGTTGTTGAACTTCCAGCTTTCCTGCCAGTCAGGTTCAGGTTTTAGCAGTTTTTGACAGACTGGCTGGCCCTAGTTTCAAACCAGCAGACCAGAGTGTTGAGCCAGTGAGGACCTTGGAAGCCACAGAGAGGAATTCTTAGGTGAAAGGAAGTTCATCTGCAGATGAGATATGACATCTGTAAATCAGAGTGTGACAAACTTTCTTGTTAGGCAAATCCCAGTTTATATATAAATCTGACATTATGCTGTTTGCCTTTTCTAGTTGAATGACTTTAACACTCCGTATTTCTTTTGCATAAAATTGGAAGCCATTGCTTTTAGCAGCATTTTCAAGTGGTCACATTGGACTATACTTCTAGTACATAAATTAAAAGTCTGAATCGGGAAAATTCTGTGCTTCTCGGGTGTCTTGCTGGTAAAAAACAGAATTAAAGGGAGTTTGGTTAAAGGGGCAGACAACACATTGTTACTGGAATGGAAGACTGAATTTATAGTTTAGTACTGTGTAAACAATTGTATTGGGTGTGGCTGAGCTGGAGTTCATTTGCGCACAGCAGCCCCCACAGTGCTTTGGAAAGGTGTTGATAACACACCAGAGTTTTGGCTACTGCTGGGAAGCACTGGCATCATATCAGCTCTGTCTCTCCAACATTCCCCTCCATCAAGGGGCTGGGAGTGGGCAAGATCCTGGGAGGGGACACAACAGGCCAGCAGACCCAAATTAGCCAAAGGGATATTCCATACCAGATTACATCAGCTCAGATATAAAAGCTAAGGGAGGGAGGAAGAACTGGGGGCATTTGTTATTTTACAATGTTTGCCTTCCAGAGCAGCCACTACATGGGCTGAAGCCCTGCTTCCCAGGAAGTGGCTGAACATCACTCGCTGGTGGGAAATGGAGAATAAACCTTTTTCCTCTTGAATTATGTGTGTGCAAACATCCACTAGTTTTGGTGGGGTTTTTTAGCAAACGGCCTTATCTCAATCTGAGTTGTTTTTCATCTCATTTTCTCTGCCCTGTCCCACTGGGAAGGGGAGTGATAGAACATTTTGGTAGGCACCTGGCATCCAGCCAAGGTCACCCCATTAGAACAATGTATGTCCTTCTCTGTTGTCTTGCATGCTGTAATACTTGCTTTTTAAATAAAACCATAAAGGTGCAATACCAGGGTAATTGCTTCCAGAAGTGCTTTGCAGTAGTTCCACAGGGTTGTTCCCTTCTCCAAATGTGTGTGCAATTTATAATACATAGTGTGTAGGAAGCAAAAACACAATGCTTTGGCCACAGTACAGTTTCTTCATCACACCCTCTTCCTCTGCTGTCTTTGAAAATTTGATTCCTCTTGCATTCCTATCATTATGAATCCTATTGTCTTTTTTACTTACTGAATTTTGTAGTTTTCACCTTATCATTGTTTTAAAATTTAACAAAAAATATTTAACGAGCTGCTCTTTAGTACCTGGTTGTCAGTTGTATTAAAAAGGAAGATGCTGTTTTAGAAAAGAAAGTATAATTAGGAAAATTCTCTGAGCTCACTGAATATTTTTAACATAGTTTTCTAACTCTTGTTCCAGAAAAATCAGAATGCAGAGATGCTGCTGTAAATTCAGCAACTGCCCAAGAGCTCTTACAACGTCTTGAATCTCACACCATCTCTTCCTCAGATGTGACTCATCTGCATCGGCTGAAATCCCTTGTGTTGCTACAGGATATTGAGAGATTGAAAGATGCTTTGAAACAATTCCAAGAACAATCCATGATGTCTCCTGGTAGGTACTATTCACTCATGTTCATACAGTGGTATTTTTTGTGTGAATTAAAATTCACAGCACTTTATTTTTTTTTAATTAGGAAGCTGTAAATAATTATATAATAGTAAATATATGCTTATACAAGATATGAAAGCATAATTCCCCCCAAAAATACAGTGATATCCCTATTTTCTGTTTGTTTACAATCAATATGGAAGCTTTTCTCACTTTGCAGCAACTACAGAATACAAGATGATTCAGGGCTTTAAACTAATATTTTTAAAATCTGAAATGTGTTAAGATGTAATCATATTTAAAGCATATTTTAATACATTCCCATGGTAGACTTTTTAAATTGAAGGAATTAACTTGTTTATTTTGGAGATTTCATTCCTCCAGTTAAGGATTCATTTTACATGGATAAGCATCAATAAAACCCATTATTTTATTTCTTCCTGGTCACCACATGGCTTCTTTAATACACAGACTTTACAAGCTAAATTTTGATTTACAGTTTTGGTTTTGTTTAAATATAAACATCTGGTTTAAGTTTCTAAAAAATACTGTTGATGATGTAAAAACTTGAAGTTACTCTATATAACAAATAATATTCTGAAGTCATTCATAAAAAGAAAAATTACTGTGTTACTAAATCTTTTCATGTCTGAGGCACAGGCTCCTTCTGTTCTTTAGCATAACCTCTATAATTTTAGTAGAATCTCTTCTTGTACAGTTAATATTCTTCAAGTGAAAGTGGGATCAGCATGTAGTCCACGTAAGGTATAATGATTCATTTTCCATTTAGTCTTCTTTTAAACAGTCGTTGCTACTAGTCATTAGAACTCGTGTTGCAGCATCAGACAGAAATCTACAAGATGTGCTGCATTTTCTTGCCTCCCAAACAATTTAATCAGAGTTGAGAGCACTTGGCTATGGCATAAGAGAATCTCAGCCATTTTAGATTGTGCTCCAGGTCTTTTGAGGAGTAACAGCAGAGATGATAGTACTGTGGTAACAGTGTAATTAAGATCATAGCCACCAGAGGCTTAGCAACAGCATTCAAGGAAGAGACATCTGCTTGTAACTTCATTAAATAATTTACAGCATGACAGTGGCTAAAGGTCCTCATCAAGACTGGAGCCTCCTGAATGCCGTGCATTGGACAGAGAAAAGAGAGACTTCCTGCCTATGGAGTTCAGAGCTGATACTTTTTGAAAAGGATGTTCTTAGAGAAGTACATATGTATTCTTTTAAGGGTAGATATGCAGTATGACAACCCTTAAGATTCTGATGGATGTGAAGTATCCACACATACATGGAATGAAATCCTTCTGTGCATTTCAAGCCTACAATCTCCAATCTTAATTATAATCACATTGTCTCATTGGATGTAATACATGTGTGCAAACCAAGTAGAGCTCAACAGGAATAGTGAAAATGGTATTGGCCCTTTATGAATGAACTAATTCAGCTTCTCTTGATTAAATCCAAATGGAATTGAAGTGACAACATTCATGATATTCTTTACAGGCCTTATCTAACTTTTTTACAATACAGTTGGAGTTCTGTTGGAATTTGCAGCCTTGAGACAAGTTGCTCTGTTTACTTTTGTATAGCAGAAATGTCAGACTGAAGAGAGAAAACAGAAACAAATTAAAACCCCTAATTTTCCAATGTATGTATTCATCACTTGAAAAATCCCACAGTTTTCTGAGTGATTTTTAAAATTCGTTAATGTTTCTGCTGGTACAGCCTGGAATTGTTTACTCTTCCAGTTGTTCTCCCCTAGTAACTGCTGTCACTCTGGGCTCAATTCTAATCTCATTCCAAGTTCACATAGTAGTTGATTTGATATTCATGAGGTATAACAACATAAGAAAGAGGAAAATAGATTCTTATAAATTATTAAAGGATAATTAAGCACCTGCTAGTCATTAATTTTCCTTGGCAGACTTTAACAAATACATTCTATTTGTAATTCAGGAAATTGAGTGAATGAAAATATAATGCTCTGAAATTTTACTTTGAATTATGCCTCTAATTATACTTCTTTTTCCCTACATTTGGCTCAAAATCAGGTCATCTTGTCCAGTGTGGGTTTTTTACATTTTAGTTTTCACTCCCAGTGAACAGGTGATAAGAGTTATTACAAAAACCTGTTGTCTTAAGAAATTCAAGTTCTTATTATAGAAAGACAAGTTAGGGCTGTTTATGAAGGTAAAAATGCACAGTACATAATAATAATCTCTAATTTTTTATGACTTTGTCTTATTATCTTTTCTTTTTTCTCTTTATTTTTACTGGGGTGCTATGTACTGGAAGGAAAGGTCATTCCATATTAACATGATAAAAAACTTGATTTTAGGAAGATGTATTATTTATACAAAATAAACATTTTATTCCCTCTATTTCACGAAGCAGTATGTTAACCATATTTCCCATGGTTATGATTCTACTTAAGATGCCATCATCAAAGAAGTAAAGATGGGTGCTATGTTTTGTTCAGTTTTATCTTTAATTCCAGGAAGGGAAGCGTAAGAAAAAATTGAGAAGTGATGCATCTCTTCATATAAGTGCACATTATCCATTAGTAAAACTTACAAATTATACATACCATTATGTCTTTTATTTCCTCATATATGTTTGTTAAGTTTTCATCCAACTTTCCACTGGGGTTACCAAGTCCCACTTGGCAAGCTTATGCCTACTGATGATAAATGTGCTTTAGAATAAAGCCATGGGCTGCTCAAGGTCAGCAGATTACAAATTGAAAACCACTGGTTCAATACCATGATTTGGTATCTCCTTTTCATCTCTTAGCATGTTACTCAGATTGGAAATCACAGTGCATCCAAAAGAAAAAAAAAAAACAAGAAATAAATTTCTGTTTTATCTTAAGCTCTTAGATCCCGCTATTTGAAGTCATATCGAAGAAAGGCCTAACAAGGGTGATGGTAGGGTCTGGTAAGTTTTGCAGTAAAAGGAAATACTAAGGAGATTCAGACACAGAAACTATCAGCAGTAGTTGTTACCTTTTAACACTTCATTTAAATGACAAAAAATACTTAAAAAAATCTCTGTGGTTCAGAGGTACTGATTATACTGTTTAGTTGTCATCCTCCATCAACTTACCTTGTACTTTGTGCTTCAGATTACTCCATCAAGTTACCTTTGACCTTGTATGTGAGTGATCAAAGTTGAGGTTGGTCAAGAGTGTTCGTGTGAACATGGTTATTTAGAGTGTCATTGTTCTGTCTGTAAAAGAGAACAAAATGCCCTATTACTATTTTCATTTATTTTGTAGTCTTTAACAAAAAGTACTTACCACTACCTAGAATCTTCTGTAAGTGCAGGGAAAAGAATGCTCAGAAGTCACATAGACGTGAATTTCTCATGATGGGGGCTTTGCTGATCTCTGTTAAAAAGTCCGTGGCTGTTAGCAAAAGGAAGCCAGAGACCTTCATGATCCTCCACAGTGCAGTGGGCAAAGGAGAAGAGCTGTGACTGGAAGTAATGCTCCCTTTGGTGGTTGGAAACTAGCTTTTGAAATGAGAGCTACTTAATTCCCATTTCACATCAATTATTAAAGCATAGGTGATCGCCTAATTAAAAAAAAAGTCATTATCTCCTAATTTATGAACTCATTTATGAACTTCTACTCATCAGCCTCCTTCTGTTATCTATTAACAGTTTCCCTTTGTTGGTTAGTTTCAAATCTCAAACATACTCTTCCCTTGTTGCCTAGGAAATTATCACTCATGGCAGAGCTAGAAGCTTCTTCTAACTGCCTTTTTTTGGAGAATTGTCATTTATATAAGTCTTCGTTGCAGGGGGAGGTACATTTTGCAGACCAGAATTAGTACACTTACTGTGTGCCAACAATGCAGAGGCTGCATATACAGAGGACTTAAAATGATGAAATTTATGCTTCTTTTTTTTTTAATGAATGAGCATTCAAAGAAAAGGAAAAGAAATTTGAAAACTGTATTAGCATAAGGTTATAGAATGATCTGAAATGTGGTTATTATATGATAAGTACTGCACAAAGTCCTATCATTAAAAATCAATGAAGTCACATAGGTAATCTCTGAATTAAGACAGAAGCCGTAGCATTTTGAGGCTTTAACGCAGCTATCTGTACAATATGACTCATTCTCAACTGGGGCTTCTAGGTACTACTGTAAGTTAAATAATGTTGTGTGAAATTACTCTCGAGACAGAAAGAAGCTTTGCCCATATGATCATGTCATTTCAATTGCATTTTTCTGAATTATTGAATCATAACAAATAGGAAATGTCAAAGTTTATGAACAAAATTTTGTCATACAAATGGCTGACCTCCTAAAATAAAATGCACCTGCTTATGTAGAAATTCATATGTATTAGTCTTCAAGCTCCAATGTCTGCATTGGTCTTACTGAAATGTTAATGTTGAATGGAAACAGATGTACGCACAAGTCTTTTTTTAGTGTTCAGAAATGTCATGGAGGTATTTCAGGAGGAATGTGTTTTCTTTGTTTTCAGATCATGCCAAGGTAGCCACGTCTCTGTTTCACTACTGGATTACGGATATCCTTCCTGTGAAGAACAGGAAATAAAGCCTTGCCCCTGTGCCCGTATGCACAGGATTAAAATTTAATATACAAACTCTTAACCAAGTAGCAATTGTTCAGGAAGAGCAGTGTCAATACACATTCTACACCTTCAGGTAAATGAATTACTTTTCTGTGTTACAAACTCCAGACAACAATAAAGGTATAACTACAATGTGACTTTTGTGATTGGTCAAGAGTGTGGCCTGAGTCTTCAGCTGCATTAATATGTACGTTTCACTTAAGGAATAGGGACTTAACTGGAATGATAAAGTCTCTATCCGGTATTTTGTTTAAGAAGTGTAGTATTATCTTTCTCGTTTGTAAATTTATCATTCCTTTCTGGAAGTTATATTTCTTGACTTTTTTTCTTGACTATATCTGCTTGCCTGGAAAACAGAACTATATTTTTTTATATTTAAACCTAAGCAACAAAATGTCTGAGGAATGTATTTTTGCTGAATAAACTGCTAAATTGTGGAAATAGATATGTTTCTACATGTGGGTCATATAGGTCCTGTTTGGAGTTACGCAGAAACTTGGATGGCATTTTCAGAACTACTCCATGGCTCAGCCTGTTACAATCCAGTGGGTTTCACTGATTGCAGAATTATGGGACTGGGTTCTCTCTCACTGATTACTGTGTAATCTCTCTACCGCTGTGTAATATTTCTGCTGTTGAATTTATCCAAGTGTAGATACTACAGTAAGTAATATCCATGGTTGTAAAATGTTTTGGAATCATGAAGAAAAAAGTGCTGTGTGAGAGGCTCTTCTCTCAGCTGTATCATTCATCAGAAAAGTGATGTAGAGCAAACCATGTTTTATGTGTAGGTATGTTAGCTTTGTCATTAGTAAGATAGGGGCAACATATTTAATTCCCCCAAGATGTGCTTGGAGATATACTACTGATGAGACTATATAAACATTGCATGGGTTTTTTTGCTTTGTTTTTTCTGTTTTATTGTATTGCCTGATACATCCTGTTGCAAGGCGTTGGTTTAGTGATGCTCAAAATTTGTAATAAAAATACAGTCATACCTCTTTCTCATTAGTTGAAGAAATTAAAAGGGGTTTGGTAATATACCAAATGATTGCAGGTGCAGAAAAAACAGTCTTATTGCTGAGAGCTTTGTGCAGCTCTGAAGAACTTGAGTTTGGTCTGTATCTGCCAGGAAAGGTGTATAAACCAGTCTTTGCAGAGGGGAAACTAGTAGTGTGTTCCCTGTTTTAATGCCCCTGAATTGCTAACACATAGGCATTGAACTGTAGCTGTGACTTTTCACTGAGATCCCACATCTGGAGAAAGAAGAAAACATGACTTGAATGTGAAGCACCTAGATATTCTCTTAACTGGCTCATGGGAAATGAATCACTTCATCCTCACTTTAAGGTTTGAATGTCACACAGTGAATGAGGCCTAGGAACTGCAAAAAAGGATGCACAGCAACTCATTAGGTAAGCATCATCTGTCCTAAACACCGAATATGAAAAAAATAAATGAGGTCATGTAATTAAAGATAGACTTTTGAAACACAAGTACGAAAGAGATCAAATTAGAACCACAAAAATAACTGTACTGTCTGCATTTCCTGATACTTGAGTGACTGTGCTGAAAGCTGTTATAAGGCTGCTGCCTTGGGTAGACCCCAGGACCTGGTGATTCCTCCTCCTTGTCCTCTGGATCCCCGGTTGGTGTACCTGGAGGTCTGGATGTCAGCGTAGGTGACTCCAGTTTCCACCTTTCTAGGTTCAAACAGTAGCAGTGCTTAAGCACACAGCTCAGGGACACACACACACAACACTCACATGGCTGACTACGCAGCCCTTCGATCCCTTGAACAGCAGGACAGCCACTCTCCTATCCTTGCCCTGACTCTGGGCCCTCATGCCTGCTCTATGGCTCTCCTGCACACCAGCTAGTCCAACCTGGAACACACTACCACACGTTCACACACTCATCTCACAAGCACTCATGCACTTGTGTCACAGCTTTGTTTATTGCTTTAATCTCTCTTACTTATTATTTCTCTTTCAGTACTTGGCCATTTCTCATAATCATAGAATAACTTGAGTTGGAAGTGACATAAAGATCATCAAGTTCCAGCCCCCCTGCCAGGGTCAGGGACACCTTCCACTAGACCAGGTTGCTCAATATTAAAGTGATATTTAAAATTCAACTGAATTTTTAATAGCTACATATAGATGAGCAGATTTTGATATCTTTGCCAAACAGAAATATTTTCACAGAGTCACAGAATGGGTAAGATTGGAAAGGACCACAGTGGGGTTATCTGGTTCAGCCTCACTGCTCAGGCAGGGTAAAATTTTGTACTATTCCAGTGAGTAAAATTTTGCAGGTCAAAAATGTACTTTGCTTGAATGAGGTAGTAATGGAGAAAAGATTACTTTTGGTCTTTCTTTTTTCTCTTTGCTTTTAGTGCTGTAAAAGCCTTATATTCTGTGTAGAAATCAGCTGGCCCCAGCTAAGCAAGCCCAGGAGCAGTTTCCGAGCGTAGCCAGTTAGTCAGTGATATCTGATGTCTTTGCAAATGACCTGCAATAGGAGCTGAAT
This sequence comes from Lycocorax pyrrhopterus obiensis, assembly GCA_014706295.1. Lineage (NCBI taxonomy): Eukaryota > Metazoa > Chordata > Aves > Passeriformes > Paradisaeidae > Lycocorax > Lycocorax pyrrhopterus. Next base: position 91,125,808 of record JACSVZ010000004.1, read on the forward strand.
CTTACACCTACCAAACCTGCCACTGTTGCATTAACAGGGATTATGAAGAGGATAAAGTATGCTAAAGAGTTTAGAAAATTGGACCAAATTCAAGCAGATAAATTGTAGATTGTCATTGCAGATAAATGCAATTGCATAAGAGTGTATTTGTTTCTGAAACAAATGTGCCAGACAATGGTGTGCTGAACTGCAACATGCCTGAGGACACTTAAAAGCAATTCACAAAAGAACACAGCAGAAAGGTCTAGTTTTAAAAGCAAAAGAAATGGACATTACTCATAATTTAAATTAGGCAGTGTACTAAAAATGGCAGGGGTTTCATATTTGACATCCTATTTGCAGTCAAAAAGATTTCATACATTACAATTTTAATACCTGGTTACTTTTCTGCAGTGCTTCTCTAAAAGAAACTGTGCTCAATCTCCTTACACCTTTTCAGGTTTATTTGAGCAGTGGTATAACAACATGGCTGAGATACAAAAACTGAAAAATTTAAGTTAATATCCACCAGTGAACAACACTGTTTATCATTTCACGATACATGGCTCCTTCGACATAGCAATGAAACATTTATCCCTTTAGATTTCCATGCTAAACTTATAAATGGCAAAGGAGATGGCCTTGAATTTTTGCTTCTTCAGCATAATTCAGTTTAATGAATGTGCTGCATCATGTGGAATTTCTGAAACATGGAAAAGTTTTTGAAGTGTATTTTGCATCAGAATACTTCTGGCTAAACTGTACACACACTATTATTAGAATATTTCAAACTTCCATGTAGACAGAACTTTAAAATTTTGTGTTTAAAACCTACATGGACTCCAAGAGTAGGAAGAATTTAAGGATCAACTGGAACGTAACATACACGTGTCTTCACAGGTTAACTTTCTAGTTTACATAATTGAACAATGCACAGTAAGTAAGGAGCAGCAGCACAGTGAGAGAGAAATCGGGCTCTGAGAGGCAGTGGTCCCTTACCAGCACGTACAAGGAAGACCACAGAGGCTGAAGTCATTTGAGGCATCTGTGGTAGTGAATAAGCTGGTCACTGCGCTTGTATGCAAGGGTATGAGTTCAAAGCCATTATCTCTATATATAGGTACATGTTTTATTCTTAAAATTGCCTGTAAGACCTTAATTTTTCTCTTTTGTGGAAATGTAATATGGGAATCAATCTCTAATGTTACAGATTTTTACTGCTTTGTAATTGGTGCAATATTTTATGTAGTGCTCTACAGTCATGTAGAGTTATAAATTCCTTAATGTGTTTTCTATGACAGCTGGCTTTTCTCTCCTGCACCTGTGTAGGGAGTTACTACTCAATAGGCTGAAATGACATCTGGGGGGAAAAAAACTTTAAAAAAACCCCAAAAAACAAAACAAAAAACCCCATAAAACAAACAAACAAACAAAAAACCCAAAACAACAACAAAAAAACCCACCCACAAACCAAAAAAACCCCAAACAAAAAACAAACAAAAACAAGGAAGGAAAAAAGTGGTGAATGGCAGCATGAAGGCAGAAGATTTTTAAGCTGTCTTTCACCAAAGAAAAATTATTTCACCCAGTAATACCACAGTAATACCATGTATATCATAAAACCATTCCACAGACGTAGAGTGGAAACAGGTGTGTGTTATGCATGTACAATATGCTACACATTGGGCATAATAACAGAGAGAGGTAGTGCAAAAGATGGCCATCTGTAGGATTGGGAAAACATATTATATTTAATATTTAGGGAAACCTGAGGTTATAGCTATGCAGGTTTTGTAGTTAATTGCTTCAGCCCTAGATTGCTCCTAAGGAGGGCTGTATTGCACATGTTTATGCAGCTAATTAAGCTTCACTCTTTACCACTTTATTCTCTGCAGTACATCTGAGTAAATTTTGTTTTAAACTGTTAGATGTATGCAGGACTAAGGGGAGGGGGGACATATGTATTAAAAAAAAGCAGAAATTTAGATGCTCTATGTGTTTACTCTCTCTTAAGAATCTAGGAAAAAAACTATATATTCTATGATTATTTGAAACTGCATATGCACCATAGTCAGTGAAGGTCAAATATATAGCTTTAATAAGGATGTTCTCCAAGTTGAATGCTTAACTTTATAGAATTAATAGTCTGTAGTCATTTTAGTGAACTCCATACTCTGGTAAAGGGTATAAGCAAGCTGTAGTTCTCTTTTACATTCTTACTGCAAGGCTACATCCTGTTTTAGGATACGTAATGGACAAAAAAGAAGTGTAATCTAAGATTGAAGAGGAGTACAAAAAACCAGAAGGAATGAATCTTTGGTTCAATACTTTTCTTTTGCATCAACTCCAGGCTGCTCCAGGTTGCATCAAGTAGGCGCTGCTTTCTTTACTTTCAAGATCTTTGCCGGTCTTCTCCATCCCTCATTCAGTGCACAGGTAATTCCTCCATCCCTGTCAGCCTCTGGTATTAACTTCCATCATCCATTTGCCAGACTTGCAGATTTACATATTTGTGATTTTCCCCACAGTGCTTTTCACAACTCTACACTGCAATCTTTCCATTGTCTTCCCTTCCTTCTTTAAAGTTCTCTTTTGCTGTGATCCTGCCCAAAACCTTGGCCACAGCCTGGTCAGTATGGTGCTAGGACAGCTGCCTACTGTGGTGACTAATGTTGCCTTACTGTCTGTGTCCTCCCACATCAACCTCTCTGTTTTCACCCCTGTTTTCTCCTTTCCTAAATGAGTAGCAGTTTGATGCAGGATTTGCCTTGCTGCACAGCACCAGCACAGCCAGTTGCTCTCACATCTGAGATGACAGTGTAGTCGGGAAATGTTATAGACCTATCCACAATGGAGAACGTGCTTGAATATGTGGGCAACGCTGCTGATAGTTTAAAGTGGCTTCATAATTTTACATTGCACATGTGATCAGTTTGGAGGCAATGTTCTTCTGCAGCTGGCTGAGGAGAGCTTGGAGACATGCAGGGTGGGATTCGTTTCTCCTAACTTCAGATGTCTTCAGTATAGCTTTTACCATCTGAGCTGCCTGTCCTAAAGAACTTTCTAATCCCTGGGATTAAACAGCCTGATATAACTGACTGCTGCTAGACATCTATTTTAGAATTGGAACAATGGTACCAATGGGATAATTTAGGGCTTTATGTTGATTGGTATGGAAGCATAAATAGGTAAGTCATGAAAACATCTGCATTGTAGACATCTGGATCTTGTTAAAAAAAAAAAAAAAGAAAAGGAATGAAAAAAGATTGTTTACTGCATCTGAGAAAAGGACAGGAATGTGCGTGTTGCATGACCGAAACATCACTTGCTCCTGATGCTGGTCTGGCAGTGGCAAGCTCTTTCAGCTTGGACAGAGCTGTGACCCCCTCTCCTTGATGCTTTCATGGCTTCTTTTGTGAAGTTACTGCTTGAGAGTGGTAAAAAGTTAAAGGAGAAGAAAAGTAAGGAGCTGTTGTACATTTGTGCCTGGAATTCACCCAACACAAGCTGAGGAGATGCTTCTCCTGTTCTTCTTGTTCCCTTCATGTGATCATGCACAAAGCAGCCTCCACCATTTCTCAGGTGGACTCAGTAAAAGCTTGCTATGTGATTCATTCCTCCTCCCAGTGACAATAATCAAGTGGAAGTGACTACAAATGTGCAAAGAAAGAGTAACCATTGCTAGGAATACCAAGCTGATCAGCCATTACCTGGATTCTACAGGAGGAATCAATACCAAATATGTTTTTTTTCAGAATCACAGGTGTAATCACTGAACTCTGTAGACATAATGATAGCTGTTTGATCTGTGTCTGGCATGTGGGAGCTTAAAATGAAGGTCATGTTCAAATCTGATTGGAATTCAGGGAAAGCTGCTTGGCTTATTACCATGACTATAGTGCTGGATTCTATTTACATTGGTAAACAGTTTAAAATACTTGACATGTTATTCAATTAAATCTGTGATTGCACACTGACAGACCAAAGTTCATTGATTTTTCCAACCACATTAAACTAAGTACATGGCACAGTGTTTCATTTAGCTTGTCTGCTTAACCCTTTCACCTTAATTCAATTACACAGAATAAAATTAATGTGTAAAATATTAAATAACTCTAAATTTCTAAATTAGAAAGCATTGCAAGAGTATATTCATCTCCATGGCTTCTGACATATATTTATTACTGTATGATTTACAATCTGCTATGGATCATGTTGTTATCCAGATGGCAAAAATCAGTCAGAACATTTTTTCTCTATACTCATTCAGTAAATTGATAGATTCATGGAAGGTAAGACTGAAAAGGACATGAGATTATCTTCTCTGACCCCATCTAGATCCCTGGTCATAAATTTTCTCTTTACTTCAGGGTGAAGACCAGTCTGACAAAAGCACAATTTGTATTTTTTTCTAGAGCAAGTCATGTTCAGAGACAGGCCAGCTTGATTTAAAGACATCAAGGAATGAAGACTTAGCCCCTTCTTTAGTCATTTTTTCCAGTACTCAATCACTTTCATGCTTAGAATCATGTGCCTTATTTTAAATTTGAATTTGTCTAGATTTAACTTTCAGCCATTAGTTCTTTGTGTGCTTTTTTTCACTACATTAAGTAGTCCCTCACTAGCCACTATTTTCTGTCTGTGAAAGTTTTTGAACACTGTAATCGAGCTACAAGGCAACCTTCTTTTTGACACCCTAAGTATTATCTCTTTAAACTATTTGATTTAAAGCATTTTCTATAGCCTCCAACTTGGTTTTGTGGCTCTCTCATACATTCTCTCCATTTTTTTCCCCACCATTTAAGAAACAAGTCTGCTGGAACTGAACATAGAAACCTAGCATTCATTTAAAATCTCAGCAGTGCCGACTTTTATACTCACTGTTTCATTGGTTTGGGATCAGCTTCTTGCATAGGACTGTATAAGAAGTCCACGTTGAATTATTTTAAATAGTAGACAAGTACTCTTGATATTTATTGCTTTCCAGGATTTAGTCATTGGTTCCATACTTAATGTTCATAAATGTTTGTCTTTCTGTTTGGCTGTATTAACTTCAATTTTTTTTACTATGTCTAGATTAGTAAATTATGAATCGTTTTGTGTGCCTTTACTGCTTCCATTAGTATTGACTATCTTCTAGTCTTGGTGACATCTGCAAATTTTACCAGCAATGATTATGTTTTCTTCCAGATTATCGGTAAAAATGCTGAACATGTCCAGTTCTAGTATTAATCTTTATGGGATTCAAAAGAGAAATAACATTATTCAGTCATGATTCCCTATTTGTAACTTCTTTTGGAAAACAAAAAATTGAAATAATCTAGTGGATTTTTAATATATTTGACATGTATTTATTGTATTATTTGCTCTTTTTGTTTTGATCAGAAAGTCATGTGGCACTGGGTATAATAGTTGTCAACAAATATTTCTTCAGTTTTCTACAAAAACAAGCTTTAATATTTTTCAGGTGAGGATAAGAGTCCAAACTAAAGACACTGTACAAAAGACCCTCTAAAATTGTGTTTTAAAATATGTTTAGGGGGGAGCAGAACAATAGAAAAGTATTCAAAGTAAATAGCCTCTCAAATTTATCTTAGGTGTTTTCAATTTGTTGCTCTGCAGGGAATGATTTGCGTTAGTTAAGAATGATTGTTGTGTAAGATTCTTTATTTTTAAACATCAAGGGAAAATTCTTTTTTTTTTTTTTCCTGCAAGATGTGATCCATAGTTTTAGTTACAAAGGTGTCTATTGTTTGTATTATCTGTTGTGTTACGTTTCTTCCATCTGGTAGTTGAAGAAAGATCCCTGCAACAAGTTCATTAACTGGTGGTGAATAAAACAGGTTTGAGATGTAGAAGTTTGCTTGCAAAGTTGAATTCACAGTTTTATAGTGGGATAAGTAAATTTTCAGTTTCTTACAGAACCGGTTCTCTGAGCAGATTTCTAGGCTGCAGCACAGGCACGTTAACTGTCAGCATCAGCATGAGGTATCTAAACCCTAAGATAAGATCAATCTAAGGATTCATCAGAAATATTAATTGAACTCTGGCTGTATAAGCCCCTTCAGACAAACAACATAGAGCCTTCAGCTCCGAGGGTCTGGCTCACTGCTAATACAGAATGTTTTGCAGGATTCCAAAAGTTTCCTTAACTCTCCCCTGCACTGGAAGTCTTGGGGGGAAAAAAAAGCAGTGTTTCTGCCAAAATGTCCTGGTGCTATCCGTTCTTTCAGTCTGATTCCTTCATGCATAAGCAAAAAACATCGAAGTTCAGTATCAAGCCAAAAACAGTTCAGGTGTCCTTGTCAGGCTACCTGAGGCACAGACTTTGCTGATGGTTGTGTTTCTAAAAGTCCACTCTCCATCTACTTTTTCTATAATTTGCAAGGCCTTGCAAAGTGAAAAGTGGTCTCAATCAACCTTGCAGGTACCACAGAGTGAGAATTTGAACATGGGCAGATCCTGGGAAGCAGCTGGCAACAGTGGCTTACTGAGGTGGTGTGAACAGGAGGGAAGGAGACACAAGTGTAGCTTTTCCCTGGTAGGCTGTGATGGTGACCCACAGACCCATTCTGCTCTGTGCTTGACAGCGTTCTTGTGGGTAACCTGAGACTTGCATTTTCAAATGAGAGCAGTGGAAAACTTGGGAGATAAGTCACAAAGATGAGATGACCTTGAGCAAGTATTTCCAAGAGGATCATTAGTCTTTTGAATAGCAACTATGGGACCTCTCTGTCAACCTTGGTGCAGCTCCAGTTGTCCAAGTCTGATCATAGGAATCACTGGTGTCCTGAAATCATAGTTGCTTTGTACAGCAGTCTCTTGAATGGTATTTAGCTTGAAGCTAACCAAAGAAAAAAGTCTAAAATTATACAAAAACCATAAAACTATCTTTTAGAAATCCAAACTAGGCCAGTCTTTGCCGCTTTTTTTCTTGCTGAGCCCATAAATTGTTGTAATTCTTTGTGAATAGCCAGGTGTTGTGGTTTAACCACATTCAGCTCCAACTCACCACACAGCCACTCAGTCTCCCCAATAGCAGGACAGGAAAGACAATCAAAAGAGCAAAAGTGACAGTTTAAAGACAGTTTAATAGGTAAAGCAAAAGCCACGTGCACAAGGAAAACAAAAGAATGAATTCATCACTGACCACAGGCAGACACGTGTTCAGCCATCCCCAGGGAAGCAGGGCTCCCTCACATGTAATAGTGACAAACGCCATCACTCCAGACGTCCCCTCCTTCTTCCCCCAGCTTTACATACTGAGCATGACCCCATATGATGTTGGATATCCCCTGGATCAGTTGGGATCAGCTGTCCCCTCCCAACTCTCTGTGCACCTCTAACCACCTCACTGGTGGGATGAGGAGAGGAACAGAAAAGGCCTTGATTGTTGGAGCAATGCTCGGCAACAGTGAAAACATCCCTATATTACTGTAGTGGGTTGACCCCAGCTGGATTCCAGACACCCACCAAAGCCCCTCTCTTGCTCCCCTCCACAGCTGGACAGGGGAGAGAAAATACAATGAAGGGTTTGTGAGTTAAGGACCAGGAGAGATTGCTCATCAAATACCATCACAGGCAAAAGAGACTCAACTTGGGGATATTAAATGAATTTATTACTAAACAAATCAGCAGGATAATGAGAAGTAAAATAAATCTTAAAAACACTTTCCCCCAGCCCTCTCTCCTTCCCACCTCTGCCTCCTCCTCCAGCAGCACAGGGAGATGGGAGTGGGGGTTATGGTCACAGGTTATTTCTGCCACGCTCAGGGAGAGGAGTCCTTCCCCTGCTCCAGCGTGGCATCCCTCCCACAGGAGGCAGTTTTCTGTGAACTTGTCCAACTTAAGTCCATCCCACAGGAAATAGTCCTCCCCAAACTGCTGCAGTGTGGGTCACTCTGCCACAGGATGCAGTCCCTCAGGCACAGGCTGCTCCAGTGTGGGTCCCACACAGGGTCACAAGTCCCACCAGCAAACCTGCTCCAGCGTGGGCTCTTCTCTCCACAGGTCTGCAGGTCCCTGCCAGGAGCCTGCTCCAGCACAGGCCTCCCATGGGGTCACAGCCTCCTCTCAGGCATCCACCTGCTCAGGGTGGGTCTCCTCCATGAGCTACAAGTGGATGTGGATCTCTGCATCCCTGTGGTTCTCCATGGGCTGCAGGGGCACAGCTGCTTCACCACGGGCTGCAGGGGGATCTGGGCTTTGGTGCCTGGAGCACCTCCTGCCCCTCCTTCTCCACCAACCTTGGTGTTTGCAGGGCTGTCCCTCTCACGTATTTTCACTCTGCTCTTCTCTGGTTGTAATTACAGATGTGCTACAGATGTAACTTTTCTTTGCCTTCTTAACTATGTTATCACAGAGGTGTTATTGTCATTCCTGATTGGCTCTGCCTTGTCTAGCAGTGGGTCTGTCTTGGAGCTGTGTGGCATTGGCTCTGCTGGACATGGAGGAAGCTTCTGGCAGCTTCTCACAGAAGCCCCTGCTGTAGCCCCTGCACTACCGAAACCTGGCCACACAAACCCAATACAGTTATCAACCCTGTTTTCAGCACAAATCCAAAACAGCCCCACAGTAGCTACTGGGAAGTAACCCTACCCCAGTCAAAACCAGCACTCCAGGATATGCATGCCACCTGAAAAACCTACCCAGCCAAAGCATTCTACTGACAGTTGTTGTTCTTTCTCTTCTTTGGGTTCAAATCTGAGTCCATGGACCTGAATATTATCTCAGTGCATGGAATGGTGTGCTGGCAGTGCATTATGCCCTGCAGCGTTATTCATCCCCCTTCCCAATCCAGCAGCCTGTGCTTTTGAACAAGAGTCATTACAACCGGGCACGCTGTGCTCTGGGATGCCCTAAGGCAGCAGAAATGTCTGCAATCCAGCTCTCAGCTCAAGAGTATTGTGCACCAGGATATTAACTGTAAAACTGGCAATATTGCTTTGGTGCAGAGGCTTCCTCCAGGCACCCACAAGACAGATGGCTTTATCAGTACACAGCCATTCACCTCTGCATTGCAATTGGGAAGAAGTACAAGCAAATTTCCAACTATCTTCACTAAGCAATTTTACAGCTGTCTATCTGAAATTAAAGCACCCTCTCTTGGTTGTGCTTTGCATTTTTATAGTGACTAGCAATCTTCTTTCTACAGTGCTACACTCAGCCTTCCATTGGGTTTCTGATGCTCACAAAAATATGTGACACTAAGTTAATGAAGATGAGTACTTCTGGCTGTAGGGAACCAAGTAAAGGAGAAATCTGTGTAATCTGTATAATTGGACGCTTCTATAGACAGTGTGAAAAACAAATCATCTCTATCAGGGAAAGGCGTTTGTGTACAAGTTCATAGGAATGTATTGATCTGCACCTCGTGGAAAGTCTTTGTAGAGCCTATACAAAGGGCAGCTTCCCACCCACAGCCCATCAGTCCCATTCCTCCTGAACTGAATTGCACAGGTCTTTGGATAGGTATGATCCAAGGACTGAAGCAGTGGGTTTCTCGGTAACTGAGTGTCTGTCCCACTCAAATGAGTGGGAATCCATTAACTCTCTTAAGTTGGAGTGATTTTCCATCAGACTCCAAACTAGTCAGAGGTAAATTTTAAGATGAAGCAATCAGGGCACCCCTTGGCAATTGTAGTACCTGTGCTCCAGTTTTCAAATAAAGTCCAGCTTCCTGTATGTGAGAGGTAAGAGTGAAACAACCTTAAAGAGTAGTACCACCTCTCCATCAGGGAGAAGCAGAGGGAGGGCTGGGATTTCTATAAGCTGTGAAGTGGGAGGAGTTTACAGTCAGCTCTGAAAGCAACTTTCAAGTGGGAGAGTCTGCCACTGCAGTTCATGGAGAAGCTCTGCACTGGAAGCAGTCTCTGCATTCAGACTGGAGAAGTCAATGTCTGATAATCAGTAAAAATCTTGTTGACAATGCTGTGATGCGGGAAAGAGGTAAAAAACTCAAAAGTATTTTTTTTTCCTTTGTATATTAGTGCAGTGAATCCACATTCATTTCCTGCCTTGGAGAAGGAATATGGGAAGATGGAAGAAGCCCTCCATCTAACTCTGAGTTAGAAGAGAAAATCCCAACAGCTTGTGTTTTGACCCCTTGATTTGTCTGGGAGGACTATGGAAGTCTTGGTAAAAACACAGGACTCTATACAGAGGAAGGAGGGAAGAAGGGAAGAAAAGTAGAAGGACACATACAACTTGAAGAGGCCTGTTTGCAGATTCTTCATAAAGAAACTTTTCTTAGTTTTCTTTGTACCCTTTTTGCCCTTTCCTGCAACTTTTCTAAGTCTACTTCATCCTTTCAAAGATGAAAGAACAAAAACTGCCCATGTTATTAAAAATCCTGGTTCACCACACATTTTTTGAAGTGTGCTCTGGTTTGTTTTCTAGGGCTTTTCAAATAATTTGGTTGCTTTTTTAACCCCTTACTGGGTATGGAGCCGACATCTTCATGGTTTGTTTTTTAATTCATGAACAGACCTTATCAGTTATAATTATGTCCACCATTTTGCGATATCCTACATGGAATTTCATCTGCCATTTTATCTCAAGTTGTCCATGATCACAGTGCTTTTCTGCAGCTTTGCACAGTCAGCTTTTGATTTTAATCCCTGCGATAACTGTAATGGAATCAGCAGTCTCTGTTCTCCCATTATTCATCACCTTTTCCAGGTCATTTAAGACTTTGCTGAGCAGCACAGATCCTGGCAAAAAGTCCCAAAGGATTGTGTTGGTGATTTCATTCCAGTGGGAAAACTGCATTCCTACGGTTTTTTTTCATATTTTTAATTGCTTATTCATTCAAATGAATTCAGTCTTTTTAGCCCTTGAGACTTCCTTTTTAAGGGCTTTCTTTTTCTCCATTTAATTTTAAAAATGCACTTTAATACACCTTGTTTGCTTATTTGCCGATTCCTCCAAAAAAAATGCCAGTAGGCTTGTGAAGTGTGTCTTCCTTTTACAGATGCTTAGTGGAGTGCTTCCCAATATATTTTTCCATGTGTCTGCTCATTCTGTTCCTTGCAGTAGCTTCTACTGATTTGCTGAACAAGGACATCATGTTCACTCATCTGTAGTTCCTCAGATCACCCCTGGAATCCTTTGTAAAAATTAGTCATTTCCCCACCTTGCCGTCCCCTGATACAGACAATTCCCAGGGAGAGGTTACACACTGTGGCTTGCAGTGGTGTTATTTCATCCTTCGGTTGGTTTAGAGCTCTTAAGTGAATTCCATCTGGTCCTAGTGAGCTGTTAGGGTTATGCCCTAGGAAATGTGATCTCTGAAGAGAGAACTCCATGCTAAGTCCAGTGGATCGTACTTAAGTGCAAATGCTCACTGCTCTGACCCTCATTTTGTTTTCCACTCCTAGGTAATTTGAATTCTGTTCTAGTAATTCCTGCTTGGCCTCACAGTCAGACATCCACAACATCAGAATAAAGACCACCGAATGAAAAAATAAATGTTGTAGAAATGGTGCTCTTTGGATTAATGTATTTGTCATGCTTTATTTCATATTTATTGCATAGATTTTTTTACCCTCTTCTTAAGTTCATGGAAGAATCTTGCACTATTCAGCTGGAGAGTTCACAACACAAGACATGTACCTTTACTAGGATTATGCCTAAAAATAGACTACCAATAGTGTTAAATAGCCACAGCTATGCTGGAACAATGCCATGCCAGAAGTAATAGATGTCTGTTTAAGGGATTAGAACATTTAAATAGGAAGACAGTAAGGAATGGGAACCATGTGCAATCAGCAATATGAAGTCAATTGCAAGGAACTAAAACAAGGGAACATACCAGAAAGCATGCAAGAACGAAAATTCAGCTAGCAAGGTTCCCACTAGAGCTATGTAATTTAATTAAAAGCTTTGAAGGATTTTCTGTCATACTTGGAAAGCTCAACCAATTTGTTTCTTCTTATATTTCAGTTTAAAGTCTTACAAGGGAATTTACAGACCTTTTGTAGTTTTGGTGGACTAATTCACTAGCCTGTTGCATTGGAGGCACACAGCATTCTGCAAAATACATTCAGGATGAATCAGAGCATTTACAGTTTCTAAATCAGAAACCATTTTTGGATGTTACAGACCTAGATATCCATTGCCACTAAATGTAAGAAAATTTCCTAGGAGACCACTATGGAAGACTTTAGAACCTCTGGATGTTTAGACACATTTTCTAATTCAGGAATGGTAAATGCCAATAAAATTCTACATTTTCATAATAGCTCCATGTGCCGGTTTGAGACAAATTTGGTGGAAAATATCCTCTGGTAGAAGGCAGGTTACAACCACCTCTCCCCCACCAGGTTCAGGGAAAAAAAATTTCCTCTGAGGAAAGTGGATAGGAAAAAAACCTATTTATTTAACAAACACGCAGGAACAGAATAATGCTAAATAATAAAACCTTGCTGTGGAGAAAAACCTGGTAAATTTCAGAGTCCTTGTGGGTGTGGTCTCTCTCTCTCTTCCCTCTTCAGAGCTGGAGTTCGGTGTGGGGGCCCCCCTTCTGGGCAGGTGTAAGGTCTCCCGGTGAGGTTCTGATGTTTTGGTGTTCTAAACAGTTCCAGAAGAGAAGAAGAAGAAGAAGCCAAAGTCCCAGGGGAACAAAGGAGCTTAACTCTTCATCTCTCTCCAGAGGAAATGGAGTCAAAAGCTGCCTGAAAAGCAGCAAAGGGTGTTTACTCTGCTCTTGCTACCACAGAAGCATGCAGAGAGAGGTAGCAGTGACCTTGGAGCACAAAACTGCTTTTAAAAGTTCATCTGGCTTTTTTTTTTTTTTTTCTCTCACACCCAGTTTTAAAGACAGAAAGGCACAAAATTCATGTCTGGGCATAGAGTGGTGATAGGGGATACACATCATAAAGTCACCCCAAGACACTCTCCATTCATTTTAACTGTGATCACATGTAGAACAAGTTCCAGCCCCTCAAAAAAGAAGATTGTACAGGGTTGTTTAGAAGGTGGACCAGGTGCTTTTGTAGAATTCATGACTCACCATTTATAAAGCCGTATGGAATATAGTAACTTAGACATTTTGACTCTCTGAAAGTTTTGTTTGAAAGGAACAGAGAGGGACCAATGAAATGACTGGCTGAAGTGGTGTACTTCTGTTGTATATCAGTGCTTTAGAATCAATCAGAACCAAAATTGTGGTCATGCTTTGAATGTATCTGTGTCTTCTTACAATGAATCCTTTTCCCGAGTCCTGGCACCCTAGATATCCCCACTGCAGCTATAATTTCACACTGTGGCTGTGCTCTGAAACAAATGAAACATGTCCCTAAGTTACAGAAAAGCACAGCATGCTGTATGTTAGGGTGGTTCACACACACAAAATATGGCAGTTCTTTGCAAGCCATCCAGTCATGCACAGGCATTGTAAGAGATCTCACAGCCTCCTACCCTCATCTGCCATACCCAAATTCCTGCACTTCTGGAATTACATGTCAGAAGGCTGCTTCCTAAGCTCTCTCACTTGTGTGACCCTTGGAGACTTGGTGTGTGTGTAATGGGGTTGCAATGTGGGAGATACACGAGGAGAAAGAACCCTGTCCAACACTTGGTTGCGTATGCGTCTGCTCGTGAGCACAGTTCTACTCATGAGAAAATTTCCCAGCAGCAATACAGCACTTTTGGGAATGATCTTTCTAGCTTTTTACAAGCAAATTCAAATTCCAGTGGCTCTGAGCTCTGTGTGTATGTGCAGTGGGCAGGTTACAATGGTTACACCAGGTCAGTATCTATATACTGTGTATCAAGATGCAGAAGATATCTGGAGTGCTGTGATGAAACCTTGCATGATTTGGAACCTCCTGCATATGGATTGAGGGATGCCCATGAGGACATGGAGTATGACAGTCCAGCTTTTAGTCTCATCAGCCATAGAAGCAGCAAAGGACACAATGTGAAGAGTTCTCAGCACAGATTGTGATAAAATTTCTCATACCAGCTCTCACAGTGAAAAACACCCACTGAGGATAGCCAGCCAGGAACACGTGTTCAGCCTGGCATGGGAGCCACTATCTCGTGGGTGTCTTAATGTAGACTTTGGGGAGTAGAGCAGAATGAGAGTACATGCCTTGCTCCTTAACAAGCTCGCCCCTCTTTGCTCCTAAACAGACGGGAAATTGCAGGCTGTTCACAGAAAAGAGCCTAATGCCTTGTTTCTGTGCAAAATAGCTGCCATTGTGTGTCAGTCCTTTAGAGCAACAAATAATCTACTGTCATGGATTAATAACAGCTAAATGGTACACACAGTCAGAGGAGTGCATGTGCTCTTAAGTAATGATGTGTCTTGTAACTCATGTATCCAGATACATCCACAGGGGTGCCATAGGCTTCCCACGTCAGATCGGCAGTGCCTTGGTAGCTGAAAAACGGCTTTATGTAAAGGATGATCCCCACCTTCCTCACAAGCTGTCAGGACTGCATTGCATGTCCTTCAGTGCACTACCTTGCTTACAGTGCGTGGTCCGAATACTGGGACATCGCAGGACAGGGCATTGCACTTGTGAGAAAAAGGAAACTCTGTTAACAACTGTTTCCAGGGTTAACTGGGACTCTGGACCTCTGCTGGAAGTCTGTCCACTGCCTGCCAGATACGAGCCTTACCAGAATAATGGCTATAGATAAGTCTGTCCAACAGTATGCACCCAGATGATTCTCAGGTCAGTGAGCAGAGCTCTCGGGCCAAGTGTTCCAGCTTCTCTCGTAGCATGTTTTGCTGGTTGACCTCTAAACCCACCGCAGAAGCAGCAAGGCATAAAGTTGTTGCTCCAAAAAGACAGTTGTAATTCTGCTGTGCATTTTAAACTGGACCAACTCTCCAGGACTGTGTATTAAGTGAGATAACAGGGAGGTGCCTGTGATTCAATACCTTGCACAGCAGAGGCAGGCAAGCTTCTCCCTGCCCATACCTGCTAGAACAGTTTTCTGTTGCAATCCGGCCTACAGATTCTGCAAAATTGTACAATGCATTAAGATGGACCCAAACATCAGAGTAGCCAGTGGTTGGCGTTGACTTTTCAAAAGGTGCCAGCTTCCATTAAGGTCTTCAGCCTATCAAGATCCCGCATCTCTCTGTTAATGCCCATTGTTTCTATTCCTGGGTTTGGATTGGGTTGTTTTGAGTTTGTTTTCTTTTTTTTCATTTTGGTTTTCAGTTGTGAATGGAATAAATACATGTATACTAGTACACATCTGAGCTAGAGAAAAGATGACAGCAAGTTTGCTTATCCAACTGATGGCTCATGGATCAGTAGCTGTGAGTTCTGTAGGGCAATGACTGTGCTGGGACATTGGAGATCGTCCCCCCAAAGATGCTGTAGTTATATATCAGGTCAGATAGTAACTGTTTATGTAAAGCCTTGAATTCAGTCCTTCTCATGTGTTGGTTTTTCTATGGCCACTTAATGTTACTAGTGTTGCTTTCCCTCTATGAAGACCTCTACTGAGTGAAGGGAGATGAAGCATGGCTATTGACCACATCCAGATGTTGGGGAGTAAGGCAAAAATCAGTGTTCAAGGACATCCTCACTACTTATCAGTATCTGAGGGGAACGGTTTCATGATGCTCCTTTTGTGAGGTCAAACACAGCTTCTTGTAATACATGCTTTTAATTTGCTTTGGTCATCTTAAAAGCCATTCTTCATGACAACTTCATTTTGAATTGTCCCGCTGTATTCAGTGGGGTGCAGTTTGTACCAGCTCACTGTACTATTGTCACTTCTTGCCCTGATCTTAACATAAACATTTGAAATAGGTAAATTAGAATGGGAATTTAGAGCAACTAGTTCGAAGGCAGGCATCTGTGTGAGCCTTATCTGGAGTTAGGTGAGAGAGATCCAGCCCTGCTTGACAGAAGTGGGTTCCAGGTACGCTCTGGAGAAGTAACTTTGTGCTTTGCCAGCGACAGTAACGCTTACCTACCTTTGCTTAGGAAATACTTCCAGATTTCTTCCCCCCTGTAGTTTCTAACATATACAAATTGCAGCATTTTCTGACAAAAGTTGCTTTCATGAAAGAATTTCTCCATAGCCATAAAGACCTTGATTTTTTACTATTATTTTGCTATTACATTTTTGTCAGTTTCTATTCTTTTGTCCCTCAATGGTGTCAAAGCACCGTGGGCAGGCAGACTGCAAACACAGGAGTAACTGCTTGGCAGTGGAGCTGTGGGAAGTGCAGGAGTCAATGCTCAGCAGGAAATAAATGAATAGTTTAAGCTACTTCAATGGTAACTCCATAAGCCTCAGCAACACAAATCTCTTGCCGCTGTGTATCTGTAACCTTAGATGACTTTGAGGACTGAACTCTGCAGTCCATGCCTTAGCTCATCTACACAGCGTTGCAGTTTTGTTTTATTGATGGCATTTCCTACTTCTGTCATCAACATATTCCAATATATCTCCTTAATTTTGTGCTTTGCGAAGATACTGTGTAATGCAACAATACCACTAACATTGTTCCTGTTCCTTGCCTCCCTTATCATCTTAAAATTCATTTTCCACCTTCACATCTCTCTTTTACATTGTGTTTTGCTGCAATGCCTAGAAAAATTTGGAAACAGTCTGACTGTAAGTGAGCTGAGAACACCGCCTCACATGCCAACCTATACGTTCTCATTTCCCTGTGCTCCTTCAACTGGTGGCAACCATTTGCCTCCCCACAGATTGTAGGCTCTTTGGGGCAGGACTGTCTCTTCCTTTTATAAGCTGACAGTGCCCAGTACTGTTACCCCAGCAGAGCTGGTAGTTTAGTTACCTTTGTTTAAGCAAAATTACTTTTAGCTTAGCTCTAATTTTTGAGTAATGCCCATAATGACTTGAAAGGACACGCTCTCAGATCTAATAACTGTTAAAGTCAAAAAGCCCAGGATTAGTCATACAGTTGTGTGTTGAGGAAGATTTGGTGGATTGTTTTCTTTATATGGTTTATTTTATTGATTTGCCTGCAGTGACAGCACTTTATGTTTACTCCTGTCCTGCATAGTGGAAGCTGTGGGTAGGTTCAGAATTCTGCCCCATATTCCTTCAGCCTGGACTCTTTAAGGATGATGAATTTTGGAAAGTACTTCTTTAGTTAAATGTCTGGATTGTTTTCAAATCTTGACTTCCAAATGTCATATTGTTCACCAGGTATAGAATGAAAATGGTATATGCCTTATGGGAAATCCTCTTTTAAAATTCTGTCCCTGTATCAGTATAGAGAGCCTTGAGTAAATCAAGCTTAATGGCCCTCAAAGCCAGCAGAGAGTCTTGCTTTAAACCAGTTTATTGTTCAGAAATGTGACTGCACGTAGGTAGTGTCCTGCAGTGTTCTGCCTGCAATCTGTACCCGTCACGTAGGAGCAATAACTGTGAGACATCAGCCCCAACCCCCTGAGCATGTGGTGGGGCACAAGAAACTGATGCCCATCAACATGCACATGTGCCACCTGCCTGAGGTGCCTTGGGGCTGCCAAGAGCCTCCTGTCTGCAGGTGTGCAGCTGCCTTCCCCTGTCAGTGAGGTCTGCTCACCCCAGCCACCCATGGGGCAGCATTGTCCCCTCCTTGGGGTCACATTCTTGCTCTCACGTTGTCAGTCTCATGACCTTGTCCCAGCAAAGCCAGTAATGTGACTGTGGCGGGTTCCCTTAGGAATCGAGTGCCGCAGCAGGAGAACCACCTGCCTTGCCCCCGCTTTTCCCACCGTTTTTGGGGCCCAGGCCACAGCCGTGTGGGGGTGTGGCAGTGGGTGCACACGGCAGCCCCGGCCAGCACGCACAGCTCAGCAATACCAGCAATATCAGTGTCACCAGCAGGAACCACCAGCAGCCGTTCGAGCAGCTCCCAGCGAGGCTTGTGTCCTTTCTGCAGGGGTGACCTGGCTGCACTGGAGGGGGGCCTGAGGGGGCTGCTCACCTGGGCACCTCTGCCACCTCTTCCTGTGGTTTAACTCATGCACCTGAGCTTGCCTCACTCCTCCCTTCCTCTGCTGCAGGATGGCTAAAATTTTTTTCAGAAATAGATGTAAAAAATAAAAAGCAATGAGGGGAAAACAAAGCAGAAGTAGATGTAGGCAATGGGCTCCTGTGTGTGAGGGAGTCAGGGCCTGCTAGCATCTAGAGTCTCAAGTGCCATAGGCCATTACTATTCCAGATTCCACAAGGGTCTCCAATGGCAAGAACTGACAAGCAGAAGAAAGCAGTATGGGATCCTCTCCTGAAGAGAAATTTCTGGTGCTAAAGCTGGGATAGAGGGAAATGTTGATGTAGTGGCCCTTTTGTCAGGATAAAAATAAATATGCTAGTATGTATGTGGGAAAATGAGCTGGGAAAATGGGATGGTAAATAAGAATCATTGTATGGAACACAGGAAACAAGGAAAACTGGGAAGTTGAGCCTGATTTTAAGATAAAACATTTTTAAGGATCTGAAAGAGGATTCTTATGATGGGGGAATCATATAATTGTTAAAGCTGGGAAAGACCTCTAAGATCATAAAGTCCAGCTGTCAAGAGAAGCAGCTGCCTGTGAAAGAGAACCTAACAAAGTCTAGGGCACATAGAGAAAGTGACAAGTCCATGAATGATTACTGTCTAAATATTTGAGGCATTTGTCTGAGGGTGGTCAACAGCACAGGCTTCAAAATCTGCCAGAAGAGTAGAGGCCAGAGCCCCGTGTGCTGTGCTTTCCCTGCACTGAGCTGATGTGGGTGATGTTGTCATGAGAGTCCCTGCTCCACACTCTGGAGAGGCAGGGATGTGATCACTGGCAGCACAGAAAGCTTTTTGGGGAATGCCAGTCAAGAAGGGCCTTTTAAGAGTGTGAAAATTTATTTCTGTTGCTTGATTCCTGCTCCTTTTGGAGAAGCAGCCCTTGCTGGTCCCAAAGGCACTGGATTACAGCAAAGGAACTTATAATTTCATTATTGATTTCTCTTCCTAATGGAAATAGAGCACAAGGTGGTGAATATTGACAGCTGAGTTCAAAGTATCCCTTGTCTTTAATATTGGGGAGGATGTCAGCATATCACTTGCATTCTTAGCTGCTTGATGCCTCCATCAAGCAGTGAAGGCATTAGTAGATGAATGAAGTGAGCAGTCTGCACAGCACGTGGGATCCCTGTGTTTATGGCAAGAGAGGCCTTTGTGGCTTGTTGTCCGGTCCCCAGCCCAGGAGGGGCACGTTCATCTCTGCGTCCTGGCAGTCAGGACTCAATTCTCAGAGGCTTGGACTTCAAAAGAAATGGAGGCAACCCCTTGTTTGATCAAAGTTCTCCTGAAACAGCCTGGGACGGTTATTCTTTCAGAGTCCTTGGGCCTGTAATTCAGATTTTGGTAACACCTGCAATTACAGAAAATATTCTACAGTTCAGCTGTGTTGCACATGGCCAAGAGATCCTTTTTAAAGACAGCTGTGTCAGCCAAAGCATATTCTTTCCTTTCCCTTTTATTTTCCACACAAAGAAACTTGTTTGGAAAGCTCTCCTTTTCTGAATACCGTGTCACTGGAATCTCACTGTTCTTCTCCGAATGGAAAGAGTTACAAAGAAAATGGCAGAAATTTTGCAGCTCCTGAAACTCTGATACTTCGGTAAGGAGGTTTTTCTTTGAATATAGGCAAGGCTGGAAATTTAAAGGAAAATCTCAGTGCTCTGTGTATTTCCAGAAAAAGGCAGACTCTGCAGCATTATCCTTGTCCTGCTCTGGGCAGCAAGCACAGGGCCTCTCCTGATTGTTTTGGAAAGCTGGCATGGGGCATACAGTGAGAAACAAGAAAAAAGCCTTTGGCTTTTCATACTATAGGTTTTCATCCCAAATGCATTTGGGCAGGTACTGATAGGCTTACTGTTAACTTCAGTCAGCTCCCAATTTTATGTTGACTGCTTCCTGTTAATACAGTATTTCCTAGCTAAGGGACACAGCACAAAAGGTTTAGCATGGAGTCACTGTGAAAATTGCATAATATAAAAAAAAGAACCAACAGATTGCCAGGTTCCCAGTCTCTTGCTTTTAGTGCCCAGAGAAGCTGTGGAAATATTCAAAACCAAGTAGGTTGGGGCTTGGAGCAACGTGGTCTGGTGGAAGGTGTCCCTGCCTGTGGCAGGAACTAGATGACCTTCAAAGGTCCTTTCCAACCTAAACCTTCCGTGATGATTCGATGATGATGATTTAGATTGATGCTATAGGATGAGTTCAACTCAAGTTATCTTTTTTTTTGAATGAGACATAGCTCTGTTGGTGCCAGCGGGGTTGGTGTGCTACAAACATGGTGGAATGAAAGGAAAATGAGAACTGCCCGCTGTGTGCCATGTAAGCCAGAGCCTCAGAATAAAACAGAAGCATTCCTTTGTGAAACATTAATGGGGCATCTGCTGAAAGGAAGATGAATTATGAGAATCCTTGACAAGTGGTATCATTGTGGAATACCTGTGAAATACCTGTGGAATTCCTGGAATAGAGTATTTCTCCAAGTAGAATCATGTTTCTGCTCTTTTACAGCAGGAATATTTCTCAGAGATCTTTAAGCTGCCATAGCAGAGACTAGAGGGATGCAAGTCAGCACTGATCTCTGGAACACTTGTCATGAAAACTGGTGTGGGCTCAATGTGTACATTGGTGCTATCCTGACTTACAACACCTGAAGATTCTTACCCTGCATGTTTAGGACTAGGACTGCAACTGGAGTCAAACTCTGCCTTGCTATCTATGTGCAAGGTTGCAGATATTGAAAACGGAAAAAAAGAGCTCTCTTAGTATGGTATATCAATGGACACAACTAAAAGTTGGAGAAATTAATTTTGTAGATTATATTTTACCACCATTTCTCACGTAGTGTGCTATATGACTGCAGGAATAGAACTGAATTCAAGCTCACTACAGTGAAAAGAGATCACAGTTAACAGAAAGTAGTAATAACAGTATCAGATTAGGTGTTTTTAGTTTTAAAGAACTAGCAGCAGAAAAACACAAAAGACCATGCATAATGCTGAGTAAAAGGGAATGCTATGAGAAAAGAAAGCACTTACTTTCAAATGTGCCTCCAAATAGCCCTGTTATATTAGCACATCCTTTCAACTTGGGTCACGGTTGCATTAAGCTTCCTACCCAGTCAGGTCATCCTGTGGGTATAAATATATGCTTTAAGTTATATAAACACCATCCAATCCTATTTGCATTGTCGCTCTGCAACACAAAATGCTATAATGACCTCCTTTTCCTATGTCCAGTTCTATCTATAAAGCAGGCTTAGGTCCTTTTCTTATTAAGGAGGGCAGCTCTCTTAATCAGCTTTAGGCATTCCCAGAGAGTTTTCCAATATTGCAAGACATACCTGGCCCCAGGCAGGACGGTCCCAGCCCTGCCAACACCTAAGTGGTGCAGACAGATCCCATGTGACAGGTTATGCAACGGAGCAGGGCTTTATATACCCCGGGACCTAGAGCATGGCAAGGGCTCGAGGGAAAAGAGCATCAGGTGAGCAAACTGCATTAGCCTTAGTCTTATGATTCATTAAGAGGTCAACTTGTAAAACATCCCTGGGATTTAGTAATGTTTTGTGTGTTTTAGAATTGTAGGGGCTGAAATTCTACGAAGACTCAGAAATCATGGTTATTCCTCTCCGGAGAATGACACCTGGGTATATAAGGTTGCTGCAGGTATGAAATTTTTTTTTCTGCTTTTAATTAATCTTAAAGACACCTGTATTTCTCTTGATCACATTGATTTTATTTCAAATTATTACATGAAAAACCCAAGGGAACACTGGTTTCTTGTGGGTTAACTCACATTACAACTCAAATAATTAATCCTCTGCTGAAAGGCAAATGAATTATGACATTTCTTGATAATCGGTATCATGCTGGAATACCAAATGCAGAATATTTGGAAGGAGTTAATTCTTCTGCAGTGCTTAAACAGAAACTGCTTCTCCATAATTTTCTCTTGCAATGGCTTTGTGTGTTTGGGGCAGTGGGAAAATGCTAATGGAAACAAGGATACAACTCAGCTGACCCATCAGTAAAACACTTCAGCCAGCTTCTGTGGTCATGATAAGGAAACCTCAATTAGTCTTGACCTCTGGAACATTGGAAAATCAGACTGTCAATCATTATATGAAGAAAACAAATAAAAGCATGTATAGAAAACTTTTTAAATCAGCTGAATAATTGAGACTAAAGCAGCTATAAATAAATATACATACATATACAACAAAGTAAAACATCTTCCTTATTGTTTTCCATATTTTGATATTTACAGAGTATCCATCCTTTCTCTGGAAAATGTCACAGCTCTTAGCACTGTGCTCTGCATCCAGAATCATAGACTGAAGTAGCTGAGAGGGGATAGTTGAGCAGTTGAGAGGCTGAGCTAAAGATGCTGGGTTTCAGTCCTAGCTGTGAATTTCTTTCACACCTCCCTGCATATCTTTTGAGATCACCTTACATAGTAGTTCTGTTTGGAATTTCTTTTGTCTTTATTTATTTTGCAGATGAAGTAGCCACAGTCAGACACATTTATCAAGGTCAGAGCACTGAGCTCTAATTCTTTAAGCTCAATAAAAAACCTAGAATCTGGAAGTGAAAAAGAGGCTCCTTGGAATCTGTTGCTCCTGTCAGTGACACCATGCTTTTCATCCATGGATTTCAAGGAAAAGCATTTAAAAAAAATATTATTTGAGGCCTAGTAATTATTTCACTTAAAGAAACCAAATGCAGCAACTAGAAAGACACATGCTATGTTTTAACTCAAAGTGCCAATATGTATAGGAATTTTTGTTTTTGCTCTCTAGGGACTCCATGCAACCGTGTCTTTGCCTCTTGGTCAGTGTATCATATGGACAAGGGAAGCAACAGTAACTTAATTTCTTTTCTGATTGTTATTCAGATAGTAAATAAGTAATTCTTATCTTTGCTTGGCATTTCCTGCGTCTTCATTGGACTTGACACAGTGACTGTGTTAAAACTTGTCTGCTTGGTCTAGTACTAGCTGTGGACATCATAAAGGATGTTAGTGATCCCTTCTAGCCTTACTTTCCTGAATTAATATCTAACATTCAAGGAAGCATCGTGTTAGTAGGTAATCTGTGGGAAGGAAGAGATCTTTGTTCTTTACAGAATAAGAAAGTTCTTTCTCCTTTATGCCTAAGCCTCCACACTTGATTCAGCTCTTCTTCTCAGGCAGCCAGAGGGGACCCCATTAAAGTCACCAAAATCAACGAGTAGCAATTGAAAGGAAAGTCATATCAGAAATGTGTTCTATCTTTTACAAACTGATAAAAAGGGGGGCCTTCCAAAACGTGCAATAGATTGTGTGAAATGCTCTTCAGCGGAAAGCAGAGTCATACCCTGTTAAATGGCATGGAAAAGAAAAAGGTTCTTTGTAGGTTCCAAAGACCTTCTTTTGTGTTGCACTGAGCTGAATCAGCTTGTAACTTGCTCTGTTTCTGCCTTAGACTCAAGCTGCAGCAAAGATCGTTATCAACCCGTCAGACGCAGCGCTGCAGCGGGCAGCATTGCTCCTGGGAGTGTTCGGGATCAGCATATCCAGCTACAGCACACACCAGCTAACCCAAACAAAGAGAGTCCCCTTGACCACTTAAGCTGTGTTAGGATGTGACCCAAGAAGTCCAGGCTTATGTCAATACTGCTGATGAGTGGCTTTTCTGCTTCAGTTACCGGTGTGGAGGTAATGAGACACTGCAGCTGTGATTCCTACATGCAAAGTTAAATAGATGGAAGAATTGCAGACTTCTTCAAGAAAGAAAAAAATAACTGCTCTCAGAAACATCAGATATCCAAATGAGACAAACTTTCTGTAAATATTATGGACTTCTTTTGTTATCCAGTGTATACATAGAGATCTAAAGGTATAAAATACAGTTACATTCAGAGTAGCTGTAAACAGAGCAGTGTGGGTGCTGGGTTCTGGGAGTGTCACTGTGTTGCATCTTTTGCAAATTACTCCAATGCAAAGACTGGTTTTGCAAAGAGGAAGTTAGAAGCAATATATTCCTCATGACAAGGGTTAGAACAAATGCAATTAATCTCCCATAGACTCTTTGCAGTGTACATTTGGGTATTACAGAATCTGTGCACTCTAGCATTTTCTATCGAATCTTAAACATTTCTTGATGCCTTTGGAGTAGCAATGTTTGTGTATTGTAACACAAGCTGGTAGCCTTCTGTCACAGCAGAGATGGCCACAGGCTACACCAGCCATAAGGTGTTGGGAAGGGCCTGTGGCTCCAGACCAGATAACTTCATAGCTGTGCAGAAACTCTCTGTTCTAGAAAGTATCGGTAAAAATATTGGGTTGGGCTCCATTGCAGAGTTCAATATGTGGCTGTATTCTTCTGCAAACCATAATATACATTCTGATTAAAATAGAAATAGAGTTTGACCTTTTCCCCCTACTTCTCCCTTGTTTTCTTCTCATTTGGTGCAATAGCTTATTCAGGAATGTTCTCTTACTATTGGTTTGCATTTTTCCAACTGTTTCTTATGTTTTATGTAAACATGGCTTTGTAGGCTCTTCTATGCATATGTTAGCATTTAAAATCCTTTGTTCTTCATTACTAAATACAAATATTATTTTGGGGTCTTTTTCAGTGTTTAAAATTATTTCGTCTGTCAACAGTGTTTATATTCAACCACTAAGGGGCATCCTACACAGCTGAATATTTTGAACCCTTCAGCTTGCTCATTCCAACATGACAAACCACAAATTGAATCAGGCTGAAATTTTTACTTTTTTATTTTTGAATTGTTCTTGTCCCTCTTTGCTTTTTTCTCACCCTCTCTAAGAAATGTCTCTCCTCGCCCCACAACTCTTGTTAAATTGAAGATGATGAGAAAATCAGTATTTACAAGGTCATTTTTTTTCAATGTGCCAGGTCACATATGACCTCCATCTTATATGGACTTTTGTTTATATTTTTTAAAAAAAATCGTATAATGAAATATTCCATCTTTTGCCTTCACCTATGAGAAATGAAACAAAATACTTGAACTCCTTGACAAAAGTAAGAATGACACCTCTGGAAAGCATCCAGTCACAGACACTGATGTTATACAGTGTGATCCCCACCACCACCCTCAGTATGCCATAAATAAGGCCTTTTAATCTATTATAGGATTTTTGACTGCTGCATTTTTGTTAACTGATTTCCTGCTTCCATTCAACATGAATGTAAGACCATTAGCATGTGCAGTAGCACCATTTTAACAAGATACACTAGAATAAAATAAATTACTTGGCCACTGAGATGTTCCCATTGGAAATGATGCTCCTGAGGAATGTGTACTTTTCCCATGAGAATTGTTTTGAATAGTTTTGAAATTTATTTAGTATTAATTATTTAGTACCAGTAAAAATGGCAGGAGGACAACACAGGCAATAGGCACACTACGTGTGGAGAGACTTTATAAAGGTAGGGGCCATAGGAGCCTCAGGAACATACAGTGAAGCACCAGGGAGCCGTGATTGAAATTATTTAAAAAACAGACACGTTTCAACTTGCTGCTGATGAATTGTGCCTGGGCAGAAAATCACCTTTAGGTGAAAAGTTGGGACTGCATCCAGCAGAAGATGTAGGCATTGGCACCTAATCTATCTGTTCCTGTAGAAACCTACACCCAAAATGCCAGTTTTCTGAAGTGCGTCTGCCACCGCATGCCAGGCACAACAGCCAGCCATGTGCCCTTCCCTTTCATTGCTGTGGCTCCTTGGAAGATCTTCTTTCAGGTTTCCCCTGAGCCAGGCGAGACTGGGGTGTGTTCAGCACCAAGACATCAAAACCTTGTAGAGGTGGCGACAACATGCCCATCTTCTCATCCTTCCTGTGTCTGGGAGCCCAGTGGTGGACTGGAGATTGCCCAGAATATGACTGGAAGCTAAAATCCTGTATCCCCTTTTGTCCAGCTGTTTGTTAGAGCAAGCACTCTTTGGCAGAGGAAAGAAAGGCACCTGCACAGGTGTTCCCATGGAGGAGCCCATGGCACTGTACCTTCCCTCCTCCTGTTCTCCTGAGGGACTGGCATGGTCCCAGGGGGTCCTGACTCCCAAAGGAGGCTGGCTGCATGAGCCTGTCCCTGCTCTGCACCTGCTGCACCAAGGGGCACAAACAGGCAATTGGGACAAGCTAAAACCTTTTCCTCCTAAGTGCCTATTAGCTAAGTTTGCCCACTCCCTGTGCACACAGTGTGCCATGGATTTGGACCTTACCTCTGTTTGCCATGTTTGTAGACATCTAACTCAAGCCTGCAGGCTCAGTATGTGGCTGGGCTCCCAAAACCTGAGTAGGATACTGCTCCATGCTGCAATTCCCAAACCTGCCTGTGAATTTTCTCTTCAAAGCTCTGAGCATGCCAAACTTCAAACATATGTTTATGTCCTATTGAAGTCAAAGGGGTATAAGGAACATCCTTACATCCTTTGCCAGACTGAGGTATTTAATCTTTTCCTTGATCTCCACCAAAGAAGCATTTACATTTTAAATATATTTGTACTTTTGTTTATATGGTTTTACTTCAAAAATGTTGGCAATTCATCAACAATTGAACGCCGATGAAAGTCGGGAGCCTGGTGAGCTTGGGGAGGTTAATGCTGCATTACTTAGTTTTAAGAAACACCAGCAATGGATTTCATTTGGCATATAAATTGTTATGTTTGAGGACTTACCCTCCAGGAATTACTTTGTACCTTCCCTAGCTTGTAAAAATATTTAAATAGAAGTACTATTTAAGCTAGTAAATATTAGACCTTCTTTACAAATACACTTTAAAAGCCATTTCATCAAATTTATTGGATTGGTTTTACTTCTAATATCAGGCAAATATAGGTTAATATCTCCTGGTGCTGAACAATTGCAACTCAACTAATCCACTTCTAATAGCAGTAACTTTTCTAGTCTGAATTATGTATTGATATATCAAGTTAATTATTTTATTCTTTGAGGAAGAATCACAGGAGATTTTGTAGCTGTTTGATTTGTATGCCTGAGTCCACCTCCTAAAGGCAAGAGAAATGAAAGTTTTAAATAATCAGAAACTCAAACATGGTTGTTACTCTCTTCAAATAGATATAGCATAGACTGGAGACTTGTTTGCGATAAGTGGCATTGCTAGTGAATATCACAGAGCATTCAAGCTCTTTCACATAATATGAATGCAGTTATCTAAAGCAGGATTTCTGTCTCCTTTCATCAGGACAGGCAACTAAGGGCAGTCACTCAAGGTAGCACTCATCTACTAGTAAGGAGAGTATAAAATAAGGGGAATGTCTGACATATTTTCATGCACCTTCTGGAAATTATGCTTCTACATCAAAACTACTGCTCTAGACCATTATTTATCTCTACAGTTAGAGTTGCAGATTGTGCATCTCCCAGTATACCACAGACCAAGAAGATGAAGTTGAGTTTGCCTTACCAATCAGTGGGTGCCCCATCTCTAACGAGGCACTGGTAATGTCATCATGGGGCTGAGCCCCTAATCTATGCATCTGACTGAGAACAGAATGCAAACAAGCTGAGAAACCCTTCATTTCAGACCATGCATTTTTTGCTAGTGCCAGATTCATGGAATCATGCCAAATTCTGGCCTCAGCTGAGGTTTCAGATGCTGCTGTAATGGTAATTAATAAATTAATAAATAAAACTGGGGCATTGAGGCTGTGTGGGAGCTTCCTTCCTGAAACGTTCTGTGTCTGCATTGCCTTTTCAATGGCAAGTTGTGCAGTGGGTTTATCAGTGGAAAAGCTGTGTCAGTGTTCATTCGCTTCCCTGGCTTCAGTCAAACGTGGCCACTGAGACTTAACCGAGAAATGGTTTTACCTGTGCAGTGCAATGGCGCTTCCCTATGGATGTATTAGAGATAAAGCAAACAAAAGGAGATATTTATGCTTGTCACATCTTTTCTTACCTTGGATAAAATGCCGTTTCCCCTCTTAGTTATGAGTAGTCAATGACAACACAAAACACCCTCAAGCAGTCTTGCCTTTCATATGACTTTGTTGTTATTCTTCTGGAACTATCGCAGTTTAATAAGGAGGCTGAAAGGTAGTTTAATCAAACAGTAGATTAATAAGGTTCCTCAGGCTACGTTCACTTCAGCTTTCAACTTCATGTGTAATCATGAGCTATGGAGTGTCACTGACTTTTAATCAGAGTGCCCCTGTCTCTGCAGTGGGTGTGTTCGTAAGCATAAAACAGCCCCAAAGCGCCCAGAAAGAGCTGTTTCTTCCCCTTCTGAGCAGCATTCTTGCAAGTGACCTTTCTAAGAGCATAAAAACCATTAATCCACACCTTTTAGAAAGATTTTAGGAACTTCATGTAATCCACAGCACCCCACTGATGAAGTCCATCCGACAAGGGGGACACTGGAGTCACAGTAGTCAAAGGAGGTGTCTGATGCCAAGCGGGGTGAGGGCTTGAATTAGCTCTCAGTGGGTGCTTCCATGTGTTTCTATTAAGAAACGACAGGTGAGATCCAGCTCAGCTGACATGAGCAATGGAAAGTTTGGCGAAATCTGCCCACATCCTTAGCTCTCAATACAGAGAGCAGAGACAGGTCCTAGGGAGGCCACCGCCACCCTGGCACCTGGCAGCAGCCTGAACGTGCTTTGTGATGAGCTGAAGGAATGGGGATGATTTTCTTACATGTCAAAATACTTACTATTACTTACTGGGGATTCTATAATTTTTCTGTAATTTTCCTGACTAGGGGATGGGGCTGTACCTCATTGCTGTTATTTAAACCAGAGTAAGGAAGAAATGCCAAGGCAGAGTTACTCTGCTGCTGAGAAAGATTTTTAACCTTTTTTAGAAAAGCAAATGACAAATTGGTTTGTCCTTCACTCTCTGTTCTTCAGTAATGGATTACAGGAACTTGGAACTCTTGGCCCAACAGGAATGGTGGCACATAAGGCCAAAACTGCTGAAAGCTTGAACAGAATCATCACTGGCTAGGCATAGTTCAAACACCGTGCCTTCCCTGTCACAGCTGAGCCATAGTTCCTTTTAAAAAGTGACCTCTGCCCCATGGGAAAAGGAAGGACATGAGGCTGTGCTCTGCTCCGCCAGGTGTTCTTTGGCTGCACTGTGATAGATTCCTGAGGAGAGGAAGGGCAGAGGAATGGAACCCAAAACTTTGCTTCACTATGACCCTCCAATGGCAGAAGAGCCCCTTGGCTGCTGCTTTGGGCCAAGACAACCAGAGTATGTCTGAGCCTTCAGTGAGAGTCCACATCTCTGCCCAACGGCTGTCTCCTGCTCCCAGAGCTGCTTTGTGACCCCTCTGAAGCTTGCGGAGCTGTGGCTGACCCAGTTTGTCTGTCTGTTTGTCTGTCTGTGCACATAAGGGGCAGAGGGCAGGAGCAGGTTCTTGTGCTCAGATGCAGGAGGTGGTGAACCCTGGAGCGGTGTGAGGAGGGATGCCTCGCAGCATCAGTGTTTTGTGCAAATCCCTGGCTCTGTCCTGAGTAACCTGCAACCTCCCACTGGGCCTTAGCCTTCACCTGCAGCACAGCGCTGGCAAGAAGCTCTTTTGTCAGATAATTCAGAGTGCCCTTTTCAGTCACTTGCCAGTTACATCCTGTTCATTAGCCCCAGAGCTCACCCGAGGGATTATTTGTCGTGCTTCATCCCCAGCTGAATTCAGCTGTTAATTTGATAGCATAGAAGCAAGAGGAGAAACTAAATATACACTGTGAGTGTTTGCCCTGAGAAGGTACCTGCAATGGTTTTTTTGCCACTTTCCACCTTATTTTTAATTTTACCATAACAATTCTGCTGTTGCATGTGTGTCCCTGCATCTTCCTGCTTTTCCTTGCCAAGCAGAAAGGCCCCAAGGCCTCAGCTGACCCCATCTTGCAGAACAGCATGGGATGGGAGGTGAGGCATCACTCAGCAAAGAATAAGAGAAGCAGAACCAGCATCCCTCCCACTGGGTGAGAGGGGCTGTAAATCTCAACCGTGGGCCATGCAGTGAGCCTGAGACCACACTGAGCCCAGGGGGCCTATAATGAGCCAATGCTCCCACAATCATTGAGCAAACCTGGCAACTCACTCAGGCTCTGGGTAGCTGTAGTTTAGCTGTGCAACTGTCTCAGTTCAGGTTTGTGTCAAAGTGACAGGAGAATGAATGTAAAGAAACCCACCTTCCGTGGGTCACTAGCAGATTTTTTGGTTGTTTCTTTTTAAATCATACAGTCTGAACTCCACTTCATAGTTTCTCTCCCATGTTCCTTGCTGCACAGTGCACTAAGTCCAGAGTTTGCTTGATGATTTCAACACTGGAATATGATTCTGCACCTTTATTTCACTAAACTTTAGTCACTCCATATTAAATATTCAGCCTGAGTTATTTCCATAGGTTCTGTCCATAGTGAGTAAAAAAAATTAACACCTCCAGAAAACATTCATCCCCTTCAGGAGGCGCCTAGAAGAGGTGGGCCAACTCCCCGTCTAATGAGGGCCTCTCTCTGTACTGACAAGGGACTGGACATCTCAGTTTCAGAAAGCTCAAGGCAGTGGAGACAAATCATCCCTATCTCTACAAAAACATTCTGTTCCAATAATAGCAGTTTCCCATTGAAGACAGACACTGACACATAGTGAATTCAGAGGCACAATCTCCAAGCACTGGGAAGCTTTTAGAGGGAGTCACTGAGCTGCAGGATGGTGTCTCTGGGACCAGGAAAGCAGAGCCTGGGCACTGACCAGCCCCACTGTGGCTCAGCTCTCGTATGGAGGCACCTGGAAGCCTCAGAGAGCTGAAGCAGCACTGAGTAGGAGCAAGCTTGCACTGGAGAGGTGGATGTGCTGGAGCCTGCCAGGTACCAGGGCTGACTAGCATTTATGAAAGGGGCAGTGGCAATGCCAGGTCAGAACATCCCCATGGGAAGTAAAAGGTCACAAAGGGCATTCTGTATTTCCTTTGGAGATGAAGCCCTTGCCACCAAGTGTGCACTGTCATGGGGCTACAGCAGCAGCCGCTAGCCAGGAGTTTGGCACATATCTACTGACCATCCTCCCTGAAAATGGCAGGATGCCCTCTGCAGAGAGAACAGCTTCCAGGCACCCAGAAACCTGCAGCATCACTGAAGGATCCACCATGAGGCCCATTCACAACCCCACCAGCTCCTGCCCTCCATCTCCCCACTACAAGAACGGAGACCCCAGTCTGGTCACTCTTGTCCCTTCCAGCACCACCTGTCTTGGTGGGTGTTTCAGGGAAATGACCCTCATCTGTATTGAGTCCATGAGAGATGGCTCACTTTCTGCTCCCCCTGAAACAAAGGGATGGCCACTGCTTGCAGGCTACAGGCTGAAGGTGGACTGAAGGCCAGGGTGAAGCCTGGTGGCCACCAGAGCCATCTGCTGGCCCCAGCACATGACTTGTGGCCAAATCAGGAGGTGCCCATGAGGTGCAGCGACTCCATGGAGACCACTTAATTGATTAATTTCAACTGGCATACAAATGCAACTTAACAAGTTGCCCAGTCTTTTACGTAAGCTAGGAGGGAACAGCAGAAAATTAATCATTTCTGGGTGAGAACTGTAATCTGCAAACAAAAAAACCCCAGCAAATCTCAAACAAACAAACAAACAAAAAAAAGGAAAGTGCAGCTCAAAACTGCAGCTTTATGTAAAATATGCTTCAAATACTGCCTAGAGTCTTATTTAGTCCATCATTATTTTGCTACCTGAGCAACTTGTATATGAACTGACATAACACAAAATATCTGAGGTTTTTAAACCAGGAGTGCAATTACTTTAGGTTCTTCCCATTGTCACTGGAGAGAAACAAATGCTACTCAGTTCTTGGGCGAGCCAGTCCACCCTCCAGAGGCACACATTTCTTTCCACTGATTATGGAGGGAGCCTACTGTGTCTGTGCTCCTAATTCAGGCATCTCATTTATGTTTCCATGGCTAGCTAGGATGAATCCAAGCCAAAATCAATCCATTTAAGTGTCAAGTCTCCCACTGCCAAAGGTCAAACAACTTGCTCTTACAGCAAATTAAATCCATGGCTCTTAACACTTGGTTTTCCCAAGCAACAAAGCCACAGTCAGTCATGAACAGCATCACAGAATCACAGAATGGTTTGGGTGGGAAGGGGCCTTCAGAGATAGATCTTCACTGTCATCCCTGAGATTTGATTAAAAAGTGAGTTGTGCTGTACCTCAATTGCCATGGTTCTTTTAAAGCTGGACTTCATTTACTCATTGTAGTCTAACAGCCCTTTAAATGAAACATTCTTTTGCCAATACCTGTACTGAAGTATTATTTCCCCTAACACAATGTTTAACCTAGAATGTTACTGGTTATTACATTCTTTAATCCCAGTCACTGCTGAGAAGTTCTCAATAAATAATAATTTTCATTTATTTTCAACACAGGCATCTATAAGTAATTGTGTAATATTGCTGAGGCTGAATTATCTGCAGATCTCTGTTGCACTGTAAATAAAGTACTGTGTGTGCTTTGCACTCTCTGATCCGAACTAGTGCCAAGGACTTGAAATCATCCACTTTACTGAAAGAGGATGAGAAAAGGAGAGGGAATATGAACAACAGGGCTCAAGTTTTACATTAAGAGTCCAATCAGAGACTCCAGCAGTTGTTTCAGTTCCTCACCTGCAACAGGCAGGTAACAATATTTCCTTTTTCTCACTTTTCTGATCTGCCCATGGCAGCAGGAGAGGGGCTGGTGGCTGCCCTCTCCATGCAGGCAGTGTCCCCCTGGAGGCAATGTGTTCCCGGGTGGCAGACTCTGATGGACCACAGCCCTCCCTATTGCCTGAGGAAATTTTCTTAGGAGTACTTTAGCATCCGGCTGAAGGAGTCTCAGAGTCATTAGTGATTACAGCTGAGGTTCTTGAAGGATGGGGGAGGTCCCAGATGACTGAAAAAAGGACAAAAATCTTTCAGATGGCAAAGCCTAGGATTACCACTCAGTAGTGCTCAAAAACCACTCAACAGTACTTGACAAATAATCAGTTATCTGCAAACCCACAAGAAAATAAGAGGATAAAAAGCAGCAAACATGTTTACCAGGAATAAATCGTGTGCAACAACCCAGTTTCCTTCTTAGACAACATTACAAGGTGAGCAAGCATCATAACGTAGGTGGCAAACGGCATTTTCACACGCAAGCTGGGGGAAAACACTCTTAAATGAACCTCAGTAATGAGATTACAGGCCTTGTTCAAAAACCTACAAAGAACGAAGAGCATTCTTTGAGTGTCTGGGAAAAAAGTACGGAATGGGCTGCTGCACACTGCTGTGAACGGGGGCTGCCTGATATTTTTACTAATGACTCATGGTATGTGAGTGGGAATGCATAAAACATCAACCTGGGAAGGTCTGAGGGTGCCGAAGGACAGGAGCAGAATTCAGAATGATCTACAATCTGACAAGTGCTCCAAGATCAGCAGTGGGATTCGGGAGGGACAAGCACAAAAACTTGATGCTTTGGCAGAAGCATCAGTTGTGTGAACACAGGATGAGGAGCAAGGCAAGAGCGATGGAGTGAATCACAGCACGAAGCAGCAGCGTCAAACTCTTGTAGGGGCGGGAAGCAACCCTGTGGAGATGTCAGGAGAGGGGGTGCAGGCTGGAAGGTATGTGAAGGAGTCCTCTTGCTTTGTCCACTGCTGGTGAAGGCCCAGCAAAACTACTGTTTTTCATTCTGGACAGCACCCTTCAAGGAACATGTGCACCAAGTGAAGAGAGCTCAGAAGAAAGTTA
This sequence comes from Lycocorax pyrrhopterus obiensis, assembly GCA_014706295.1. Lineage (NCBI taxonomy): Eukaryota > Metazoa > Chordata > Aves > Passeriformes > Paradisaeidae > Lycocorax > Lycocorax pyrrhopterus. Next base: position 91,159,540 of record JACSVZ010000004.1, read on the forward strand.
CAAAAATAAGAAAGCAGAAAATGTGGCCTGCACAGAAAGACTGAAAAAACTGGCAGCTTGGAAAGGGGAAGATTGATAAATGCCATGGACCCAACCATCTGCACAGCAGCCCTGATGGAGGACACTGTGCCTGTAGAAGGCACCTCTGCTGACCCACAAAAAGCAGGTGTTCTTTCTTGCAGACCTTCTTGTAACGTTCTGTGTCCCAGCACTATGCAAACCAAGGCCACCCTGCTTGGCAATGCCTTTGTGGATGCATAGGACACGCTCTGTGCCACAGTTATGCTGGAGACAGCTGCTTTGGACAGGAAGCTCAGAGGTGCTCAGTTATCCTGGAACCTGCCAACACAGCAACCAACACTTGATACTGCAGGATCACCAGAAGGAGCATGCCACCAAACATGCAAGTAGGGATGAGCCATCCCAGAACTTTTCTGCCCCACAGGTTGGCACAGGAACATATATGTGCATGGCTGCACTGCCAAGTGCTTCCAAGGGTTGTCTGGAAAAGGGTATTTTGTTTTCAGTTTTATTTAATAAAAGATGTTTCAGCTAAGTTGATCTCTTGCTGTTCTGCCCTCTCTGACTGGGAAAGGGTCCATAATATTGGGAGGGGAAAAAAGAAAGCTTGGCTTAGATTTGTAAAGGCACTGATGCCAAAGTCATGACTTACTACTTGAGGTGCCTTTCTTTAGGTGCTACAAAGCTTGACCTCATGGAAATGAGGTGTACCCTGCCAGGAGGGTAACCTGTGCTCCCCACAGTGCCAGGGGGAAGAAGAGAGACTGCAGAACAGCCCAGTGGGTCTGCAGGATACTACCTCCTGCTGAGGCAGCTACTCCAAAATGCCTGAGCTTCCAGCAGCACTTGGACACTCCTGGTCACTCAGGACCCACCAGCCAGTGGAATCCTCTTCCCAACACATGCATCCTTCAACAGCTGGTGCATCTGGGTGCACAGCTGGAGGAGACCAGATTTGTTCATCCCCAAGAGTCCAGTAGCCTAAGCACCTGTCTCAGATGTGTCTCTTGGATGTGGCACCAAACTCATCACCAGGAGCACTATATCCCCAGCCCTGGACACCTCCCAGCCCCAAGAGGTGCCCCCAGAAGCAGGCCTGGGGATGAGGCAGGTCCCTGCTGCAGGACAGCTGGGCATGAGAACACCAAGGGAGCAGAAGCAGGACCGGAGCATGGCTGTAGGTGAATGGCTAGCATGGGAAAGGAGGACAAAACCTTTAAACCATAGACCCCCTAGCATCTGCCCTGCTCTTCTCATGGCTCCCCAACCAAATGTAATTAACCACTGAGAACAGACTGACTGAACTTCAGCATAAATATTGTATCAAATGCCATCAATTCTCCTTCCCATTATAATTTCTGAGACAGAGCCGTGATCTTGTCTGCGCTCCGTAGAAGATCGTTTGCAAGTGGCAAACAGCCTCCACGATCTGCAGCGCCATACCCCGTCAGATACCCGAGCGAGCCTCACGCAGCAGGACTGCGGGGCTTGGCAAGTCTGCTGCCACGCACACAGCGGTCTCATGCCCACACTCACCTCCCCCATCCCAAAGATGTGGGTTGCTGGACCCAGGACAAGTCTTTAGCGTTGGACATCTGGTCCCAGAGGTCACAGCTGCACATCCTCATGGCAAGGCCCCCCCGAGGCCCTTCAGGTAGATCTCCATGGTGTGAGCCCCGCTTTGCCCGCTGACTAGAAGGTGAAGATGGCCCAGTTTTGGTGCAGGAGCCCAGCTTCAGGTACATAGGATATTCATACTTCTGACAATTAAACACCAAGTGGGAGGAGGAAAGCTGTCTCTGATTCATAACATAACTGCTGTGCTATGAAACTTCATAAACTGTGCACCCGGGTGTCATTTTTTAAGTAAAAGCATAATAATTTTATGCAAATATCTGTTCTTTTCACTACTGTTTTTCTTCCCATTCTGGAATTTTCACTCTTATCACCTGTCCATCTTATGCCCAGTTCTAGTGTTTGATCAGAAATACATATGATTTCTTTTGTTATTCTCATTGTTGCACATGGTCCAATTCACTAGGCTGATTTATTTTTCTGTATCAACTATTCAATATCAGGCAACCCAAGTAACAGTTTATACGCCTAAGGTAAAGTTAATTCGAGAGCATAAATCCCTAGTTTCTTTTTAGGAGTGGAGCTTTTATTTCATATTCTATTGATCATCAAGAGACAAAATGTTATTGCAGGTTTCCTCTGAACTGTTCCTATAGCACCAGTGTGGGGGAAGCATAAAGATGAATATAGAAGAGAAATTATATTTCTTTCACAAATTTACATACAAGTAAAAAAAGGATAATAATGCTTAGTGAAAAGTTCCATTTTTCTGTTAATCTCCTGTTGAAATACAGCTCTTCTTTCGACCAGCTCTAGAAGAACTCAATGGACTGGACAAACATCAGACCAAAACTATTTTTGATAGTGTTCTGAAAATATTGGCCAGCTTTTGCAGTTGGGACATGCAGAGGGGTTTAAACTTAGGCAGTTGCTGTCAGAACTGGCATCATTTTATCCTATCTGCAAAATCCAGTCAATGCCCTTGCCCTGGTGAAGGTAATTTCCTCTGTGCAAGCCCTCCCCAAAACATTAAGTCAGTATGAATGATCTCTCTGAGTGAGCACAGCCATCCTGCAGCCAGCAGCATGCTAGGAGAGAAAGCGGCTCTGGAGCTCAGCATGTCCTTAGGATCTATTTTGATTCCCTGTACATCATTTTTCCATGTTGCTCCAGTGAGGCTCTTCTGAAAAATGGTGTTCATGGTTCATTTTAAGTAATCTGTGGTGCCTCATAACCTTGTTCTTTGAAACAACTCAATCTGAACATCTGTCACTGAAAGGTATTTGAGGGCAGATTTCCAGACAAGATCCTAAACCATCCCTGTAACGTGCATGTGTTCACAAATCCACCTGTGCAAATTCCTACATTTAAAAAAAAACCTATTTTATTTTTAATGCACAATTATTTTTGCCAAGGCAAGAACAAGTGAGGGTTTGGTCAGCCCCTTTCATCTGTGCTTATAAGATAAACGAAGGGGTGGAAGAGAGCAGAGTCCTGAAAATGATAATAAATCACCTCTTAGCCCCAGCTGTTTATCCTTTTAAGTCCTATGAAAATGGTAGTGTTAGAAAATTTAAGTTTTCCTCCTTTTGACAAGGCATGAGGTATTTTCTTCTTTGGGAGCCTGCCTGGGTATGACTGCCATTTACCAGCTGAGCACGCAACGACGCTGAGTGGTTTAGACAAATGAATCATCTTTCTATCTGCCAGAAAACTGCCTCATCCATGGAACACCTTACGGGGAATAAGGTAATATTTGCCACTTTGAAACAACTCTAAATATCTTTAAAGAAGGCAGAGGCTATCAAATTGATGCAAAAGCTCCTGGGTGAGGCTCCTTCTGGTGTTCTGTGGTCTCCCACTCCAATTCGGCACATAACACACCCTGCTTGCTGACGTGCCTGTGGAGAGCGTACGGTGGAACACGTAGGGTTACTGCAGCCACAGGAAATGCTGGGGGACAATTGTGAGGGCCAGGCTTTTTGTAGTGCCCCAGTTTGCTCCTTTACAATATACAGAAGCAGAAATTGCACCAAGGCTAGAAGGGTGGGGAGCAGCTTTGCAAATCCCATCCATACACAAGTGCCATAGACCAAAGCTTGCTCCATACAGTGGGTAGGATAGGGGATTTCTGTGGTGGATTTGCGCTTGAAGTACTTCTGTGTACAAAAGGAGAGAGCGTGTGTTGGTTTTTTGCTTCACTCTGGGCCTTCATCCTAATTTTGGACATTTGGATTTAGTATGTCTAGCTAAGTCCTGAATTAAGTCATATCCTTACGTCACCAATATGTTTCTTAAACTGCTTCAACATTTCTAACAGTTCAGATATCTTCCTCTGTAATGTCCCTCATGGAAGCACAAGTCTTATGAAATTCCTCCATGTTGAAACAACCCATGAACTAAAAAGAGATTAGTTGGGATAACACAAAAAGTCTCAGGTCCTGCAGTGAGACACCGTATCTCCAGTAAAGTTTTCCCTACAAGGAACCTTCTTCTGTCAGAACAGCACTGTGCACCCTTCATAAGAATGATGGTCCCCAGTAAGACTCACTGGCACCAATGTGTGCCAAACTCATGTTGTTAAAACACCAGGTGAGACATGTTTCCCGCTGTATTAGGGCTGGGGCTGCCTGCAAATGCACACATACCCTCCCTGTGTGTCCTGGGTGCTACAGCCCCACCACAGGGTTGACCACATGCTCACTTGGGCTGGTCCTGCTGCCAGAGAAGTGTCCTCCTTTCATAGACACCCCACAACATCATTGGGAGGGTTTGGTGTGTGTTCAGGGGGAGGACCCAGCATGGCACCCACACCACCCCACAGCTGTAACAACAACCCCCTTCACTGAGGTGGTCCCAGGGCAGCACTGTGAGCCAAGATCCACCCCTGTTTAATAAACATATCCTCATGCTGTCAAACCTACTGGCAACATATGGATGGGTAGTTATTACAGGAAGGATTCAAGGTAACAAAAACTCATCATCAAGTTTTTTCTATATACTTAGTGGTACACTATGTATATAACTATATATGACCCATTAAGAAGGGCTTTTGTTACGCTTAGTGGTACACGCTTTGGGGCAGGGCAGGGGAATACAGAGGAATGCACTGTACTTAATCTATAAACAGATGATAACTCTCTCTTTAGTGGCAGATTGTCAGAGAGAAACACTAAAATGAAGCGTGACTCTATGAGACATCACAATTTGGGGGTGGGGTGTCTCTTAATAAGATCCCTTCAAAGGAATAGCTGACTGATGTCACTGAATACAAAGCAGGAGGCTGTTCAGTTTGTGGGATGAACACTACAAGGCATCTCAAAATATCCCAAACCTAAATAGCTCCAGCATTGCTCAATCAGTTTTGAAATATTCAAATGTTACTCACATTGATTCAACCCCACTGAATTTGGCAGCACCCTGCAGAGGTACCTGAGGGAATGAGGAGACAAGGCAGTCCTTCAGCATCAAAACTGATATAAAATTTTTCCCCATTTGCACGTCAGCACTCCACAAGCAGCAGAGAAGGTCTGCTGACCATGACTGTCCTGGTGTTGACCTTATTTAGTTTGCATTAGGGTCTAAATTCATGCAGAGCTGCCATCAAATCAACATTAAAAATCCCATAATTTTGTGTTTAACTCTTGTATTCTCCAGATGGATTTCTTCTTATGTTGTAGAGTTGTTTCTGAATATCAATAATGAAAAAATTGGAGATGTTATTTAGCAATCCATATTTTACGTGCCATTATTGCCTGACCCTTCTAAGAGTATGAACTTTAGTATTACAAAAAAAAAAAGAAAGAAAGAAAGAAAGAAAGAAAGAAAAGACTCCTGTGAATTTAAATGAAGAAACTGAAAGTTCAGTCATAATATTAATCTAAAAGCAGTTCTGTGGAACAGCACAGAGGAAAATACACACCCTAAATAAATAAATAAATAAATCATAATAAAAAAAGACCAGTGCGATCAGATGAATGTTGCTGCAGTTGGAGACTGGGAAATCAATCACTGCTCTTGGCTGTCTCTACACATTTCTTCCCGTGCCCAGTTGCTCAAAGCTATTTCTCAAATTCCCATCTGAAGTCTCTGCCACCCCTACACCATCCTTTGCATAATAACTATCACTCTCTTTTTTCTAGAGAATTCTCAATAATTTCTTCCTGTAACAGGTGACTGCAGTGGTAGGTGTTATCTTGAAAGTATGAAAGAGCACATTTGCGCAAGAAATACTTTCCGAGCTCTTCGGATAATCAGCTTTTCAGATGTTTGTGTCAAGGCAACCTCACAGCTCTGAAGATGATGCGCACCGTCTTTATCCCAGGACATAAATCTCACCACTCTCTGGGAAGTCTCCTAGCAGCCAACATTCTCAAGGAAGGATCCATATTCAGAAAACTTTTACTCAATACTTCATTTTTGTCTGAATTATTTCCTAGGAATTAAACACAATCCATAAAATGAAAAAAGAAAATAATAAACATCTGGGCAAAATATGTCAGGCAGGGATGTCTTGCAGCAGAGGGATAACATTAAAAAAGCTGCTACATAACACTGTCATTGCCACCTATACATTTAGGTTGAAAATGCAACTGATGGAAAACCAGTACTAAAATGAAGACAAGCAAGAGCTGGACACCCGTGCTAATCCTCATTTTGAAGTTTATAAGAAGGCACATTAGGACACCTTTGCTCTCCTTGTGCCTCCTCTTCAGGAGTCACTCCTGCAGGCTTTCCAGACAGCAACAAAACTGCCTGGCACTGCAAAGGCACAAGCCAAACCTGACAGATCCACTCATGTATTTCAGCTGAGGGGTTTATATACAAATATAACATTAAGTCTAACAATAACAATACAAATATTGTATTATGTACATACAACGTATATAATGCGGAAACTGTATATTATATGCATATGTTATTATGTAAAATGTATAAATACAAAATATAGTAAGATAAAATATAGACATACAGGTCTATTATATTACATATATATTATACAAAAATACTATTTATGTTACTTATACTAACTTACATTGCATATATACTGTATATTATATACTACAGTATGTCTTTATATATATAGGTCATTACGCAGCTGTTTTTACATAAATGTATTATTTACGTGATAAAATAGATACATACATTTATGCTTCACATAATTAATAGAAAAATGTGTTTATTTATTATATATTATTTTATGTGTTTTATATTACACATCAATGTATATATATATTACAAACGTAGAATATAAACGTAAATATATTATAAGCGTATAAATGTACATATATTATAAGTGCAGAATTATTTAACTGCATTTACTATTGCTATTCTCGTTGTTACCACCGTGTGTTTATGCGTTGCGGCTGAGGCGCAGCCCCTGCGTGTCCTGCGGGCCGGCGTGGCGGCAGGAGGACAGGGCACATCCCGGCGCGGCGGCGGCAGGAGCAGCGTGTGCGCGTCCCTTGTGCGCTGCCTCTGGCCGGGCCCGCAGCCCGCACCAGCGGCACCAAGGCCAGCGGAAGGCACGTGGAGAGCGAGCCGGCGCCTCACAGCCGGGGCCGGACTCGGGGAAAGCGGCCGCAGCCTGCGCCGGTTCGGCCCGCGGCCTGTGGGGGCAAGGAGGGCGCGCAAGGGGCTCAGCCCTGCTCCCCTTGCCGCACTGGGTACGCGCTGCCGCCTCGCTGCCTCCTGCAGGGAGCTCTCCCCCAGCTTGTCTTCGTACACACTCGGATCCCCGCAAGCCCCGGGCTGATCCCGCCCGGCCCAGGCGAGAGCCCGGCCGCGCAGCGCCGCCCGCACCTCCGGCATGGACACGGCCGCGGCCGCCGCACAGCTCCTGGCTCCGGAGAGAGGCCCGGCCGCACAGCCCCGGCTTCGCTCTGAGGCACCCAGAGCCACAGGCTCTGCATGTTCAGGCAAAAAGCTCGCTTTCTTATTTTTGTGTATTATTGTGTTTAAAAAAAACCCCACGACAACAAACCTTTTTCAATGATTTGCAACAGATTTTGCCAAAGTGGTCTACTTCAATGTCGTGGTCTACTTCAATATCATGGTCTTCAAGTGCACATCATCATGTTGGAGGAATCTGAATCACCTATGTTTAAGGCTTTGGAAATAGTCTTTGACAAGGGACACTCACTGTGTTTCATACTGTTCACCTCAGGTTAACTTTTGATTTTGGACATTTAATACCTACTACAAAAAACAGCAATGCAGTTGGCGCAATTTAGGGTCATAAAACCAGTCGGAATTTTTTACTTCTGACCAACATGAAATCAAAATCCATTCAAGTGCAACTTCCTTGCCAGTTAATTCACCTTACAGCACTTCTGTATAACTTACAAGTGTAATATACAATTACAGAGCTCACAGAGCTTCTTACAGCACAGTTGCTTCACCTTATAGAGCCTCTTCTTCACCTGATAGCACTTCTGTAAAAAGCAGCTGAAGAGCTGAGAGCAACTTGCAACTTAATTTTACTCAGGGCCTCAAGAATAACACATCCTTCCTCAGGAGGATGGAGCCACTGAGCTGAGCCAGAAAGATTAAATGACAGTGAGCTCAAGCGCTCCAAGGCTGAGGGTTTATGGATTCCCTTCCTGGGCACTATCCATGTGCTACTTATCCAGAACCTCAGGACATCAACGACAGCTCTGATATACAGCTCCTGGAAAATGTATACACATGCACACACATCCCTATATGAACAGATAATTATTTGAGTTTTTTATCTATACACCTATATACAAAACCTTAAAATGTGAGCCTAGTTTCTTGCTAAGACTGTCACCAGAAATGCAAGTGAGATGCCATGTGACGGGGATTTGGAGCTACCAATAAAAACAGAAGAGCAACCCCCAAAAAACGCAATGAAGCTGCCCAACACCCCAGATGTACTAGAGCTGCAGCTCTCCTGTGCTTAAAATAGTCATGAGACACAGCAAGAGTATTTCATGGGCTGGTGTGGCAGAAAGGAAAGCACCCTTGGTGGAGCCTACAACACCGAGGCACAGGCAGGGCTGTCACTTGTGGGGGGAGTCAGTGAACTGCTCCTTTCCAAAGGGAAACAGGAAAAAACACCAGTACACAGAGCCTAGAGAAACCGAAGTCAAAACAGGAACTAGAGTAAGACTTGAGAGGAAGAAATAAAAGGAACTTTCAGGCACGGCCCAGCAGGGAAGGAAGCTGGGAACCTTTGCTGTCTTGTCTGTTATTCCTGCTTTCATCAGGAAAACAGTTGCATCACAGAACAGTCTGGGTCCATCAGCAATTTCTACATCTATCTAGTGAAAAAATATTTCAAGGTATGGGTTTTCTTAAATTAATGAGTCCATGTGAGAGAACATATTCACTGACATAGCTGCAGAGGTTTTCTAAACAAATGCAAACAAATGCAAATGTAATTATCCTGATTCTTTAGGATAAGATTGTTAGTTGTTTATTTTCTTTGTCCACTTATCTTGGAATACTGATTAAAATTAATTATTGAATAAGCTATTCCTATTGTTTTTTCAGGCCTTTGAGCTTGATGCTGCTCTCAGGATTATGGACCTCTAGGCACAATATCCTCTGAACTTAATATGTGTTAGCTCCAGCCCAGCAACAGATAACCTGGAAATTTTTACTCCATGGGAAAATAGGAAATTGTCTAACTCTCAGCAGACAGCAGCAACACATCAGGAGCTGCCCTGTGTTTCCCGCTGGTAAGAGACGTGTATTTGGGCAATTACTGTTAAGCAGTTGAATGGAAGTAGCTTGTCACTCCCTGGTGTGGTGATGTGCTCAGCTACATCGGTTTGATTCAGGACTAGTTCCCCTGAGGATGAGGTGAAATCTCAGGAGAACAGTCCGTTCTGAAGAGAAGCACTTGTATCCTGCTGCCTTAAAGCATCCTGTTGTGTTTGCCTTGAGCTGAAGTATTCAGGCAAGCCAGGATGTGAATTGGGAGCTGCTTCTGTGCTGTCCTTGTTTCCAACAAGCAGACACAAGAGGAGGGATGTACACTATCTGCATGAGGGGTCCCTTTCCTTGACTTTTGCAGCGAAGAAGGAAAAAGTGACTTAGCGCAAGAGTGACCATTACAAATTCTTATTTTTCTGATTATGGAAGGACTATACAAATGATTTCCAGATACACCCCTCTTTTCCTTGTGCTACCCCACGAGGCCATACTGCCCTTGCTCTTCCAGCCTCCTTGATGCTTTTCTGCTTCTGGCACAGTGATGTGAACAGCTGCACTGCAATTAAATACCTGAACTCCTGCATTTGGGATTAGATCCAAACAGTACTCTAAATTAATTTCTGCTTAAGCCCTCCTATGTGGCCCAGTGGTCTGCGCTCTGCTATTTAGTTGTTGTACTCCATAAAGTGTCACACTGGAGGATAATTTCAGAAAATATCTGCAACTATAGGCCTGCATACACTCCAAGAAAATTCTAAGATCAGAACATAACACAGGATATTTGACACATGAAACCTTCCACTGAGTGGCCAAGGCTGAAATTCTCTTCCAGTTGGAGCACTAAGTCACCATTCCCACCTTACAATAGATGTCTTTTTGGGTAAGATTCCTGTAGGAGCACTTCCCTGAGCCAGCACTGTGCTGTGTACTGGAAGATCATCAGGTCCAGATGAAGACTCTGGCTCTCCTCCTGCAGCGCAGTTCCTTGAGAGGGCAGGCATGATCTAATCTTATCTAATCTTACCAATCCCATTAGATCAATTGAATCTAATCACAGGTTATCTTAGACACGTAGAAGAGCTGTGTTAACCACTGTCACCTCCTCTGACAAGGAGCTACAGAGATCAGATGGGCTGCATCTCCCTGATTGCTCACATGCCTTTGGGGAAAAAGGTCAGTGAAAAGCCACAGGCTTCAGCTACTGGTCCCACATGATGGAAAGCTGCTGTAAAACATCCTGTACTGGGACCATTTTTTGAACAAAATGGTCAACATTGCAAATGCCCTTGAATAAACTGGATATTTCCTGCTGCAACAGATGTGCTGAGCCTGTGAAATACTGGTTTGAGGGTAGAGGGCTTAGGAGAACACTGAAATTATCTGTCAGTCAGGCTGTCATTGCTGTTGACGAGTGGTGATGAGAAAACAGGCTATATATTTCTGTCTGTAAAGTGATGGGTTTTTTAACTACTGTCAGGAGACTATGAATAGGCTTTGCCTTCCTTGACTGCACATTAGACTAAAGATGGTTTTATTTGAATACATATCAATTCTTCCCGTTATGGAATTCCCTATAGCAGCCTTGGCTGCCTTGCAATCTGATGTGATGTGTAACAAATTGAACTTGTTGCTCAGGGCTCAAGAACTTGGAATAGATGATCCTATCCTTCTGAGACTCATTTCTTACAGCTGGAAGTTATTGAGGAGTGCCTGCTTACTTAAAAAATTGTGATTGTGGTATGAACTAGTAAGGGCAGAGAAAAGCCTAATGACTTGCAAGGAAATGACAAAATGCATGTGTTCTTTTTGCATGTTTAATTGAACACACAGCAGAGCACATGTAGGTGCAGCCTGGCCAACTCATGTGTGCTCATTTGCTTGGAAGCCCTGCAGTCTATCTGACAGGTTTGGTTTGATTCCTTCAGATGCTGACTGAAGAGAGGTCAACTTTAGGCTAGAAAATCAAGTTTCTGTGGGTGAATGCCACCCAAAACCAGCTCATAGTGGGGCCCACTCACAGGACTATGGGATGTAATTTGAGGTAAGACCTACCTTTAACCTGCACACTGTCCAGGTGAAAGTAGGATTGTCTTTCCTGTGGTGCTGAGCACTCTCTGAAGATCCAGTGTGTTGTGCAGAGACACAAAAATACTGTGAGCTTGTCACGAGTAGCAGATAGAGAAAAAAAAGTCATTTCGATTAAAAGCTGCAAAAATAGTCAGCTTTTCTGAATCCCATCTTTCTTGGAGTAAAAGGAAAAAGAATCCCCATTTCTAATCACAGAAAGGAAGTGTCATGTAGTGAAGTTCCTAGTTCCTTATAGTGTGGGTGTACCTCCCTCACAGCTCCCAGGCCATAACAAGGGGCAGTAAGAGAGCTCTTCTGGCCTCCTATTCCTTATGCTAATATATTTTTATACTTTTTAATGCTTTGGTATTTATTTTTCCTCAAACTACAATGTTTGGTCTTGGGCAGGTTTTTTTTGTGACTAACTACACTTATTTTTTTTTCTTTTTGGAGAAATTGTTTCCGTTCACTTGAGTGATTGATACTGCTGGCTACTGTATTCAACAATTAATAACTGTGGGACAACATGTTCCTTGGATATATACTCATACAATTTTTGATCAGTGAGACTGTTTTCACTTGCAGTAAAACTACTCACTTGAGGCTTGTATTACTGCTTTTTTTTCCCTGACACCAGGAACGGAGACATAAGTTAACACTGAGATCTTCTCTATAGATCTTACCTCTCCCATTGCAGCAGATTGTTTACATTTCATTGTCAGCAGAGCATTATGAATGCAGGGAATAATCTGTTAAGCTGATTAGGGATCTGGGGTTTAGCAAAGCAATAAACATGTGAAAGCAACTTGTAAACTTTTGTAGCTTCACCGCTCAGCTCTCCCCTTTACTACTTGTATTAATTAGAATGTGTGTAAATCAAACAAATAGAAATGTCACAAACAACAGTAGTTAGCAGAAATGTAAATGTGCTTCTCTTCCCTTCTGTGCTGTATTTTCTCCTTCTGATTTTGTTACAAAGGGGCAGTAAAATGAAGGACCACATGATTTCTTTCCCCTTTGTTGGAAGGAAAAGTGTAAAGAACTAGAAAGTTTTAAGCAGGAATGAGAATGATAGAGAGGAAACAGACCAGGAATTGGGAAAAAGAAGGGAGGGAAATTAGAAAAATGATTAGATTTGGGAGTATGAAAGAGAAAAGGAAAGCCTCTGCATGGCAATACTTGTTCCAGGGATTACTATATGATTGACTGCTTATTTACCACATTTAAGATTTTAAATGGATCAAAAAAGCCAAGAGTTCGGTATCATTCCTTCTGGTGATAAGATCTGGGCAGATAGTTCTTCACTTGTCCTTCTGGTTGTGGGGGATGCTCTTGTCCCATACAGCTGGCAAAGTCCTATGTTACCTACACATCCATTCCCATTAACTTCTACATGGCTAGTGCATGGCTAGTCCCTCACAGGTGTTGGCAGGATATGTGGTAAGACAGTGAAATCATCCTATTTTCAAATTGTCTCATCCCAGTTCCTAATGAAAGCTTTTGGTATGAACTATGGTTTCATTTCAACAAGCACCTAAAATGCACCTAGAAATCCCATGTAGCGGCCGCAGATTCTTCACACTGCATCTCCCAGCAAAAGAAGAGTTTAAGAGTTTCTGCTGGACACGTGATGAGTGACTCTGTGCCTTGGCCTGGGCTGCATTGAGGGCTGTGTCACCATGCCAGGATTTGGCAAGGCTACAGGCAGTTTTGCAGAACTCGTAGTTTGGATAACAAAGTTTTCTGATTTCAAATTAGTGGGCAACTTTTAAATACCCGAGTAGAGGCCTCAAATGCATCAGATCAGATCTCATATTTTCTTTGTTTCCATCACAAGAATTTGCCTTGTATGCAGTGATCTGTGCACCCTACTCTATAGGAGAAAATGATGACAGCCAGCTATTTCTTGGATATGACTATGTTTATTGGCAAATAATGTTCTCCTAAGCACGAAAATCATACACAGCCAATTTTCCCTTTTCACATATCAACCCCGGCCTTCAGCTAGCTTTCTGTCCAAGAAGTGGTTTTCTGGTTTTCTTTCTGACTTACAAACATGACTTTTCCTGTCTGCATGGCTTTCTGCTGAAATTCTGCCTGTTCTATAAGTCACACACACATATAAACCCTGAATTAATTAATTCCCAGTGTTAGTGTTTATAGTCAGTCTAGTCCTTGGCAGTCACTACCATTGCTTTAGGTCTGGCTGAGCAGTGGGACACTTAATTGTTTGCTCATTTAGTCTGAAGAGAGAGCAGCCAGCATAACCATAAAACCCAGAGAGAATTGTATGTGACCAGATTGAAAAACAAAGATGTATTTGCTGGATTTCACCCAACCTCCTGCAAAACAATGCTTCAGCAGTGCATGAAGAGGAGAACTGCCATCTTCACAGAGGCTAAGGGGGAGGCTCGATGAGTCTCTCGGGTGGAGAGCACAGATCCCCTGCCCCACCTGGGGGCTGACATTGTCCCCAGCTCTGCTGCTGCTGCCACTTGCTCGCACCACCATGTATTCCTGCCAAGGCAACCGTGTAATTGAAAAAAAAGAAGTAAAAAGGAAAAACATTTCAAAAGTAAAACAATTTTTAAAACGCTGTTTAAAGCTCTTATTTTTTTGAAAAATGGGATAATCTTCTGTGTGGAAGTAGTCCAATGAGAAATCATGCAGATATACCTGAGGAGCATAGCCAGGCCAGGGGCACTGGATAGCCTAGGCCTGGGTGATGGGCATGGGAACACATTAAGCCAAGCATTGCCATCTGCAGTGAAACGGGTACATGAAACTTAAGAAGAGGAAAACCCTGGATCTTAGTTCCCTTGACAGTTTTTGTGCCTCAGATTGCCCATCCCTGTATTTCTGAGGACCACCTTAAGACATTGTTTAACATTATGAAAAGCTTTGAGGTTCCTGAAAAGAAGACAATACCATTTGTAACAGAAGTTTGTTTACTTCTAATGCTTCAGGTTGTACATCAATAGGACTGTTTCTGCCACTGCAGTCACTCTGTAAAAATACTATATAAGTGCGTCCTCTAAATAAATGATTAGATGAAGGAATATAATTTGCATAATTACTTAATATCTATAATTTAGCATTTTCAATCCCCAGTAACTCATAATTCATAACAACAATTTATTCCTCTGTACCCATCCAGTATTTCTCTCTCTGCTACAAATAGCAGTGGCCTATTTTTGGCCAGCCCTAGTAAAGAAATTAATAGACTGACTTTGTGGCTATTTATTACTTTTTGGCTTTCTAGCAGTAACTGTGAGAGTCCCAACAGCCTGAAATCTGTCTTTTGACAGGTGTAGATGTTGCCTTTTTTGTTTTGAGCTCAGATATAGAGAAAGCTCAGCCTTCCCACTGTTGCTCTGTGCTATTGTTTTACTGCAGACCTAAGTGTTCAGAGTTGCTAACATCACATGCTGTAAGAGCACCTATTTGAGAGCCAGTGGTGTCTCCCTGTGAGGGCAGTGGAGGGAAAGTCTCTTCTAGAGGGCACTTCAGACCACCTCTGCTCAGGTCTTGATCTCACTTGTCCTTCAAGAGACTGCTGACTGTGGAGGAAGTGTAGCTGCCCAAGTTCACAACACCAATGCCTTTCCTTCCATGCTTTTTGACACCTGGAATCATAGAATGATTAAGGTTGGGAAAGACCTCTAAGGTCATTGAGTCCAACCACTAACCTTACACTGCCGAGTCCACCACAAAAACATGTCCCTAAGCACCGCATCTACATGTTTTTGTAACACTTCCAGGGATGGTGACTCCACTACTTCCCTGGGAAGCCCGTTCCAATGCTTGACCACCCTTTCAGTGAAGAAATTTCTCCTAATATCCAATCTAAACCTGTTTTGTTACTAGAAAAGGTATTAAATTGATAGTGTTTTTTACTGTAAGATATACAACAAAAACCTGGTTGACTCCTTCAGTCCAGCAGCATTTCTGCTCCAGTTGGCATCTCACTGTGGAGCTGCATGGGGCAAACATGGTAAACAAAGGCTATAAAGGGCCTCCTGGGCAGTGTCCTTCAGGCACAAGGGTACAGAGCTGACTCCATCTGCTTTACACTGCCTGGAGACTGTTATAGAACTCGGTACATTGTTCCCAAGCGCGGGGACAAGAGCTGTGCAGCGTGGTTTAAACTGGTTGCATCCATGCTGCCTTGCTGGTGAGACTGGGTTTGAGACAATGCCTTCCTGCTGCCTGAGTTTCTCCACCTGACAAACCTGCTGGATCACACCAGGGTGGCATTTCTCTTCCTTGCCATTTTTTAATTGCCCATGAATTATCTTTAGTTAAGTTTAAGACAGTGAGTAAGTCAGTGATGCAACAGAAACTACAGCTCAGAATTCAACTCTTCAGGCACCATGAGTAAAGCGTGATACCTTTGATTGATCTGTTGTCAAAATAACTTCAGTTTAGAGCAGCATTTCATTTCAAAGGGTTTTCATTTATTTCTCAGGACTGTGGCATATGGATTTCTCTTTATCTGATTGGGGAAAACACAGGTGGTGGAACACTCAGACCTCACCTCCATGTGGAAATACACTGAAAGAGGCATTCCCCAATAACTGCATCTGATGCAGAACTGAGAGCTGTGACTATTATTCCAGAATAATTTTGTAATACCTATTTTCTATGCAGCCACCCTGTTTCTGAATTAGCTCTGAATAAGGATTAGAGTCAGACCAAGAAAGCATTCCTGCTCTGAAATAGGAGCATCCAGAGAAGATGTACATCCAAATAATGTTCTGGAATAGCTATTTCAGAAACTTTCCAAGCACTGAGGAGCCCTGAGGGCAGGCAATCTGAGGTCTTCCAGCAGAATCAGGGTGGCCAAGTTTTGCATTGCTGTGAAATCTTGGGTGGAGCAAGGGAAAGCTGCCACTGCCAGCCCTTTGTGGAGCTCCTGGAGAAGTTTGGTGTGCAGGGTTACTTGCAGAGAAACAGATCCTGTCCTTGAACACACACCCCCAGCTCACAGATCTGAGTGATGCCAAACAGGCCTGTGTCCATTGGTCCTGCCAGGATATTTTAGTTTGACCTCCTCTGTCTGTCTGTCTGTCTGTCTCTCTCTCTCTCGTGTTTTGGCAGACCTGCAGTTACTTTTATAGAGTTAGCCAAAATACATGCTGAATATACTGAAAATATGTATTTCAATTTCTGCTTCACATTTGCCCTACAATGTCTTACATATAAAGAGCTCTTCTGTATCCCTTTTTTTAAGGCAAAAATTCAGTTTGGGAACTTCCCTTACTATTCAAGAAAGATTGAAATAAAACTTTCATCACTGAAAAGTGAGATAATTCTTTGAGTTTTATTTACCATATAATGAATGTATAAATGAGACTATAAAATATGTGCATATTCTTTTTCCTAGTTTCTTTTATAGAAATACAGTTTCCCCCCTCTATTGCATTGCAGCCTATTTGCATACACAATCATAGTCTTCCTTTTTGCTAGTGAGTCAACAGCCATGCCTTGTTCTAACCTCTCCTATTATTTTCGTATTATTGCAGACAAATATTAACAAGTAGGTATATATGTAACTTTATGTTTCTCATAGCTATGAATGCAACACAAAGTGTATTTGCATAACCCAAAATAAAAATAAGCTTATTTTTTAAAATTTACAGCAGGTTGACCCTGGGTGGATGCCAGGTACCCACCAAAGCCATTCTCCCTTCTGCTGCTGGAAAGGGGAGAGAGAAAAATAAAGCAAAGAGTTCATGAGTTGATTTAAGGACAGAGAGAGATCACTCACAGGCAAAACAGACTCAAACTGGGGATATTAATTGAATTTATTACTAAAAAAATCAGAGCAGGATAATGAGAAGTAAAATAAGATCTTAAAAACACCTTCCTCCCACTCCTCCTTCCCAGCTCTACCTTGTCCCCAGCAGCACAGGGAGATGGGAATGGGGGTTATGGTCAGTTCATCACAGGTTGTTTCTGCCACTGCTGAGGGAGAGGAGTCCTTCCCCTGCCCCAGCCTGGGGTCCCTCCCACAGGAGACAGTTCTCAATGAACTTCTCCAACTTAAGTCCATCCCACAGGAAACAGTCCTCCCCAAAATGCTGCAGTGTGGGTCACTCTGCCACGGGATGCAGTCCCTCAGGAACAGGCTGCTCCAGCGTGGGTCCTGCACAGGATCACAAGTCCCACCAGCAAACCTGCTCCAGCGTGGGCTCTTCTCTCCACAGGTCTGCAGGTCCCTGCCAGGAGCCTGCTCCAGCACAGGCCTCCCACAGGGTCACAGCCTCCTCTCAGGCATCCACCTGCTCAGGGTGGGTCTCTTCCATTAGCTGCAGGTGGATCTCTGCATCCCTGTAGTCCTCCATGGGCTGCAGGGGCACAGCTGCCTCACCACGGCCTCACCACGGGCTGCAGGGGAATCTGGGCTCTGGTGCCTGGAGCACCTCCTGCCCCTCCTTCTGCACTCACCTTGGTGTCTGCAGAGCTGTTCCTCTCACATGTTCTCAGCCCGCTCTTCTCTGGCTGCAATTGCAGCTGTGCAATAGCTTTTTTTTTATTCTTCTTAAATGTGTTATCCCATAGGTGTTACCACCATTTCTGATTAGGCCAGCCTTGGCCAGGGGCACATCCATCCTGGAGCTGTCGACATTGGCTCTGCTGGACATGGAGGAAGATTCTGGCAGCTGCTCACAGAAGCCACCCCTGTAGCCTCTGCACTACGAAAACCTGGCCATGCAAACCCAATACAAGGTTTTATAAAGTTTTTTTTTTTTTAAGCTACCTAATATCTATCAGTTCATTTCATATCTACGAGATAAACATCATGTCTGAAGAACAATATAAGTGTGGTTTTGGTAAGCATGTGTCTACTTCAGATATTTCTAATGTTTCCATATTTCCAATATTCAGGAAGATATTTCTGAGAATTTTTTCAATTCTACATGTTTTCCTCTAGAAATTATACCTCTCTTGCTTTAGTAGGAGTCTAGTAGCCTCTTTGCATCCCTGAATGCAGGCAGGCAAAACTGACCCAGGGAAATGGCCGATGGCACATGATGATGCTTGAGTGTGCTTACACCAGTGAGCCAACAGAAGTTGTTCTCCTGTTGTTCTTTAGGTAAGTGAGCTCCTTGATCCACTTCTCAGCAGAGACATGCCAAAGGTCAAGCAGTAAAAGTAGGTAACAGAGCCCCAGGAGTCTCTGCAGATAATGGTAATGAAATATCAGGCAGAAATGAAAAATTAGAGTTTGCTAGGAAACAACTAGAGAACAAACTCAAAAATATTACAGCATTACAGAAATTCATGGTGTAACTGCATCTTGAATATCTCATGCTCTTTTTTTCCCTACCTTGTACAGTGGAACAGAACCTGGTACAGGAAATGATGTGTGTCTCTGAAAATGTCTGACACAGTCATGGTGGTGCCATAGAAAGCAAGAATGGAAGGCAAAGCATATGATGGGATTATAGCTCATTATCTCAAAAGAAGCAAGAGCAATGTCAGATTTGAAGAAAGTCTTTAAAACCACAAATAGCATGGATGCAAGAGTTAGGGAGCATCCACTCAAATCATCAGGCAAAGTTTTGAATTAAAAAAGAAAAAACACTTTTTTGTTGCACTGGAAAATGGAAATGCAAACATGTATTGCTGCAGGATATGAAGGGCTGTGTTTTTTAATAGTTCCACTATGTAGGAGATTGGTGGAAGGTACAGGGAAGGTGTACTTGGAGAAACACTGCTCTGTATTGTAATATTTTTCCCTGAGGAACAGCTACCAGTGTTTGTCGGCCAGAGGAGGAACAGACCTTTGGTCTGACTCACTGCAGCTGCCCTTTGTGATGGAAAACTGCTTTTCATTGGAGGCTGCACTAATCTTTGCTGCAGAAAAATGTCTCTAGATGCTACCATATTCTGTAATGAAGGATCACTAAAAGGGAAACATGCTTCAGAATAATTTCAAACTAGTAAATCAGTTTTGAGGCACTCACAGAAAGCTTACCTATTTTAAAGATGATGGAGAAAAACCCATGTTTTTCTTTAGTAAGTTTATCCAAAGTGGCCCCAGATGAATCTATGGGAAGCAATGACCCTACTGCTGTTATTGCACAAATTACTATCAGTAGAAAGGGAATCTCTGTGCCTATGGTAGAAGCTTTTCCTTTCAAGTTTAATACAGAAACTACAAGAACTCTTCTTCAAAGTTTATACTTATATATCCTAATTCTCCAAGTCTCTTCACCTGATCCTTTGGATGGCAGATATTAGAAATAGTGGGTGAGATGGTACATGAGCTAACAAAAAGGACTTAAACCCTCAAGCGTTTCTTACATGGATGAACCGTGGCACTCCTCTCCTTCATTGCTCTTGCACATATTTGTCTTTTCAGAGGGATTTCACACCATATTTTGCACAGAGCGTAACTTAGTGCTAATTTTGAAAAACACACTTTGGCAACACCATCGTAGGGGTGGCACTTAGCACACTTACCAAAGCAGTATAGTGATAGTGCAGCAATAAAAATGTACAGACAGAATACAAACCTTGATAAAGTGTGTCTAAGCCAATGTTTGTGTTTAAATGTGCCTGAAACTGCAAAGAGAACAAGCCACTGTGTTTCATGAAATCCGTCTTGGAGATGTGGGATAGGAGAGGTTGTGTGGATGTTTGCTTTTTCAATCACTGTTTTCAGAAGACTAAAAGGTATCTGCCCAGTTACAAGAGCATTTATATATATATATATGTATGGTAGGAGAGTGGGAGAGGAAAGACTCCTGTTAAGTGGTTGGGGTGATTACCACTTCCTTTCAGATCAGGAGGAGAGCTCTGATCAGTGAGGTTTGGAGTCTGGCTCAATGATGTTGAATAGTCAAACTTCATGGAGCTGCCTGTGAGCACAGAGCCACTCAGCTAGGACAGTGGTCAAGCCACCACCTTGGATGGGTAAGACATCACTGCCTTTGTCACACTGCTCAGAGCCATCCACCCAGTGCCCTGCAGCTCATGTGGGTATTATGACCAACGCTCCCCTCTGGAAGAGGTCTCTTTGGTCCTTCAGGGAAAAGGACATTTCTTAGTGGTAGAACGAGACTTCATAAGCTCTGAGAGAACAGGAATGCAAATACAGATAGGATTTTGGGGTTTTTTTTCAAGTTCTGCTTTTTTCTATCCAGCACTAATTATCAGCATACTCTGAATGTATTTTTTTCTCTTCCTCTTCCTGCTGTAAAACCACACTCAGTGCTCTACACACTCATATAGTTCTTGTTTTGGTTTTCCCTGGAGGATATCTTGTAGACCTTTGGGAAAAAAAAAAAAACAAACAAAACCTAAAACCACCACCGCCACCAAAACCAGCCAACCAACCAGAAAAAAACCCCAAAAAACCAAACCAAACCAAACAAACAAACAAAAAAAAAAACCCAAAAAAGAAAAAAAAATTACTCTGTAAAAATCCTCTTGTGTTTTCTTTAGGTCCTGTGTGTAACCATGCCTTTTGTACTGAAGTAGAGTTTCAGGCTTTAATGAAATTCAAATTTAATTCAATTCAAATGCAAGTACTTCTGTACCTCCACTGAAACTTTTACTAGCTTCATGCAAAGAAGTAACCTGCCTTATTGGTTTGTGTCATCAAACTTACTCACTTTGAAAGTTTCAATACTCTCTTGGCATATATTCCAAGAGACCAGAATGGCTCAGATGGCTGGTACTGCAAAAGGATGGATGTTTGTTCCTGCAGGAACACCCGATATGGAGCAGCAGAAATGCCAGGATGACCAAACCTGCTGTTGTTTCTCAGTTACCTAAAAAATGCTAAATCTGAGCCTAGAAAGCACTGCTCTGGTAATATTGGCTAGGAGTGCTATTTTGATGACTTAACACAGTCATATTAACAAATTATACTGACAAAAAATTATACTTTTTTCCACCTTTTTGTAGTTTGAGAAATGATATTAAGCTCTACCAACAAATCCCACAAAAATGGAAAGGCTAAGCCCAAGGGGATCTGACAGGACAAGGAGGAAATATTGTACTGGTGTTTGGGATATTTTGATGATCCACTTGGCTTGGCTTGCTGCGGTATTTTAACCTACAACAAATGCATATCAATTCCTCATTGAGTAGGCAGGAAATGAATGTGTGTGATGTATTATTACTGCTGTTAATTCAGTCTGTAAATGGAGGTACAGTGGCTCACTTAGGTGGTATCATCCCCTTCACTCACCAGCTGTCAGGCACTAGGGAGAAAGTAGTAAGCACTGCACTGGCTCTTTTATTCTCCATAGACTCTTAAGCCTTGAAGGGAAGGACCAAGTCTCAGACATACCCGTGAGGCAGGAGAGTATTTTCTGTTTATTGGTATATCAATCTCAGGGAGTGCCTGTTTGGATGTTTGCACTAGATGGATGCCTCCTGTACACATGATTTTCTGAAAGCTAATTTGAGCGCCTCTGCCTGACACAGCATGGATGTGTGCCCTAGCCCAGGCTGTCTCAGCTGCGGTTAAAGGGTGGTATGGGGTCTCTTGAGGGCAGAAAATCCTCCCCTGTGCATCATTAGTCACTGAGCATCTTCACTCAGCCATACCCTGGGCAGTGCGAACAGAGACGTCATTTAATGCCCACCCCACGCACTGGGGCTAAAGGTACCCTGTAAACTATTTGGCAGGAAGGCAAATGGAGTCACCTGCTCCGCTCTGCCTCCAGCAGTGCTCCACAGGCTCCACTAGTGCTTTGCTTTACGTTCAATCACTTACAACTGTGCAAAAGGGCAGAAAGCCCCCACAAGTATGCAGAAGGGAGTAAAAGGTTACTCCCACACTGCATTTCTTTCCACAAGCTACAATATTTACAGTGTGATGAGTCTGCTGACTGCAGCTCAATATTTTTACATTGGCAGTCAGTATTTCTGCCAGAGCGTTGCCTACAGTTGATCCAAAAGAATAAGATTCAGGGAGTTATTTCTCCACACAGAAAAAAAGAAAATGTGGTTTTACAACTATTTGCTGAAAGCTGTCCCATAGATCTTCCAAGGTATACAAAAGGCTAACTGCTACTAATAGAGGATTTGGGTGTTTCAGATATCCAGAGGTTTCAGACAGCATCTTCAAAACTGAATATGTGGGATTACTTGAATCCATAGTTAAGAATCAGGCCAGTTCTTTCCTGGTGCTGAGGGACAGAAGTATTCCCAGCACTCTTTCAAGATGGTGACATCTGGAATTGTTCAGCAGCTTTTAATTCCATCTCCTTTAGGTGTCTAAACATGGATTTAAAAAAAATAGTATCTACCTCTGATCACACTTTTTTCCTTCCTTAAATATGCTAAAGCAGTCCTCCCTTTTGCTCACATTTATGGATAAACCCAGCAAGTTTTCAGAAGAAATACAGAATTTGATTGAAGTGGGTCACTGTCATGATTTTCATTATGTCAGGCCCCTAATGCAAAGCTCAGAGTGATAGTAACAATAGTACTTTATAGTTCTCCTGTGCCTGTAACTCAGGAATCTCAAAAAGTATTTCTGAAACATTGAGCCAAGTAAAGAATGTAACACATCTATTCATATTTGGAAGGCTTCTGCTAGGTAAGTAGTATACCAGTTTTGCAAATGAATGAACTGAGGTTTGGTAAGAGTCACATAACCAAACTGAAATTTAAACTGGAGATAAATTACTGTAGTAATAACAAATAAATAAACACTTTTTATTTTGTTTTTGTCATCTGAAATTTTCAATCTCTGATGTTTGTTTATTTGAGTTGCTTTCTTCCCAGGACTAAGGCAAGCATTCTTCTAGGTTTGATTAGATTTAGATCTCTCTCTTGTTCCAGCTTTGTAAGGAAGCAGAATGAGGTGCTATATAATACTGAGGATCTGATTGCACTGCTTTTCTCTAGCCTTGGTTTCAATGTCCCATTTTTTTCAGCTTCTTTTTTTCTCTTCTCACTTGTCTTGCACTTGTGCTTTGCCTCTGGAAGGCTGCGTCTCCATGTGCTGCCAGGTGCACCCATGCTACGGAGTACAATGTAGGGAATTCTCCTGGGCCATGCTGTGGCTGTCTGACAGACTGCAGGATTGGGGGGCTTTCTGTGGAAACTGAAGTGCAGGGGAGGCGTGTCTGGTGCACAGCTCTGGAATGAGCACCTCAGGTCCACTGCAAAATCTTGGAGGTCAGGAGCTCTGCTTTGCATACCTAGACCAGCAGATGTTTAAAAAAGCCAGATTCTCTGTCCTTCTAGTATTTATACCGATGAAAAACCAAACAAACAAATGAACAAATTAAAATACTAATGAAATAGTTTGTATCACCAGAAAAAATGTATTTTTACTAATCGAGTGAGTCTACAGAAAAATATATACAGAAGAATGGCTCATCTGTGTGAGGTTTTTTTAATGAGGTTTTTTTCCCCCTATAATCCTGTGCCATTCCATACACAGATCAACATTTAAGGAAAAACAGGGCAACACCAAGCTCTAGGATCTACAATTTTAACATTTCTACTTTGCTCTGTCACACTGCACTTGGATATAACAAAATTTTTAGTTCACTGAGTAAAGCTGGCCACTTTGGATGTCACATTTTACGCCATACACAGAAATTTTGGACTGAATATAAAATTTACCTTTTCACTTTTTTTGCTTTCTACAGGTCATGTCATAACCTTAGTAACACACTTGTTTTACTGTGTCATAGGTTAAACTCTTATCAGCCACAATCTTTTCAGCAATGCCAGTTCAATAAAAGCTCACTAAGCTTCAATTCAGTTTTCATCCACAACGTAATATCTTCAAGCCATAACTTGCAAACCCCCCTAAAGGACTCAAATGCTATGTTGCAGCAGCCTGGTAACACCAGCATAGGCACTGGCAGTGCTAAGTCATGAGCTTTAGATTTCTGTACAATAGCTCACAGTGAAATGTCTCATGAGAAGTGGCTGAGGGAGTCAGCAAGAAAGTTTTGAATACCAGTGTTTTTCTGTGATGAAGAACATCTTCATTCTATTAGAAACTGCATTTTTTTCAGGCACTGTAAATCATTCTTCCATGTCAAAGTTAAAAAACTGCACTTTCTAGGAGATAAATATTACTGTAAGACAGCACAAAACTATTTTCTTTGAATATTTATGCATTTTATAACATTGCTTACTCCTAGATATCTTGATTATTCACAGGTGGGAAATGTAAAATACCAGATAACAAAAAGGGTGATAGTGATAAGCATGACAAATTTCTTACAGATTATTTTAAACTTAACAGCATACAGATTTATAGCACAATATCACAGTCATTTTGACAAATTCTAAAAAACCTAATAAATGTTCCATTAAATAGAATATGCAACTTCTTTTCTTTTGCAATGGACGGTAGTTTTGTTCATTCTGTGGTTGAAATTACAGATCGCTGCAATCATAGACCTCCTTCATTATCCTGAATTTGCAGAGTTGGGTTAGGAAGTGAAACTGAATTGTCTTCCCCTGTACTATCACTAGTGCTACTGCTGGTACTCATGCTGTTAACTACTGCACTGGACTACCCTGCCATGTGTCACGTGGTCAAGGTAAGCAAATATACTGGCAAATCACTGGTTTTTACCAGATAAACTGGTAAAAATGGCCATTTACTCTGCAATCAAGGTATTTTCTATTGCTGATCTAACTTTGTGAGCAGTGTCTGCCCACAGAGAAAAGCCAGTGTACCTGGAAAGATGTAATTCTACAGGAATAGGGACAAACTCCTCCATACAAAAATGTGGGCTGTGGAACTACAAGGAACCCATATTCATTTAGGCTATGCTGGATTTCTGGAGTGCAATTGATCATACTCTGCATCTTCCTAGTAAGCATACCTAGGAATTACCCGTGGGAAATGCAGCTGCCCTGCCAATGTGGGTGGATAAGGAGTAGTCATCATCTAAGTCAGCCTCCAGCTGTGTTTGTACAATTTAGACATGGTGCTTCTCATCTAAGATTATGCAACTTTATTAACTTCTCCTGCTTTCAGAAAGCAATTAAAAACCCCCATAAACAAACAAAAACCCCCAAATCTCTTTTAGGCATGAGGTTTCTGTAAGCTATTCCCTGACTCATATGCATTAAAACCCCTGCTTGGGTTAGTACTGAAAGAAAAAAAATAGGTTTTATTAATGTTACATTAATTTTTCCACAGACCCTCAGGAGAAACACCAGTGGCTTTTTTCATAGAAGGGGGTCAGCACTAGGATGGGTATTTTTATTGAATAAATCGATTGAAGCTTATGCTAGTGTAATTCACATCTTTACTCAGGCATTTCCCTCCAGGCTTGTTTAATGGAGAAAATCTTCATATAAGTAGGACATGCAGAATTTCTTTGGACTTTTATGTAATTAGATTAAGAACTTTCTGGTTTGTTTTTTTTTGCCTAGTTGTTGTTACACTTACTGTCAGAGATATTGTAATGGCCAAGTCTTCAAAAATTACACAGTAAAATTATGCCTCCAGATCTCTAAAGAATACAAGGATCAAGTAATTAAAGAAAAATATGTAACATTTTATACATTCAAGTACATGCCACCTAAAAAATTCTCGTTCTTTCTTGCAGTGGTGGTGAAGAGGCACATGACCTCTGATAGGCAGAAACCAGATGTTTCTAAAAACATCATGAAAGGAATTCCTCATTTTTGTGAGCTCAGATCCTGCCTGTTGTGGAACTCTCCTCATGAGGAATACTTGTAGTGGGTTAAGATGGGCACACTGGTCACTGAAAAAACTGGGAATTGATGTGCCACTATTGGGTCTCCGTGCTTAGTCACCCATCAGAGGGCATCACCCTTGCTGCATCTCTGCAGACTGAAAAGACTTACTGAGGGCCAAGCTACCAAAAGCTCTTTGAAGTAGCATAGCAAAAATGAGATTGTTTTCTTCTTAACACTGGGCTGATGAGGGGGTAAGTGCCAGCTTCCCATCTCCCAGCAACCAGGCGCTGCAAAACCCAGGGATGCTGCAGAGCAGAGAACTTGCAGACCCTGTACTTAGGGAGCTTGCTGTTTAGTTTAAACTGCGATGAAAGCAGTCTTTCTGGATTGAAAACTAGAATTTAGTAGAACACCAGGCACCCAGATCCCAGCACAGGTTAATGGGATGTGCTGCCTTCCCTCTGAAATGACCTCACTGATAGGTTTTCATCAGTGCACACAAGAAAGATGTGGTGCAACACTACATCAAGATGCCAACCCTTTCTTTGCAAAGAAAACAAAAGAGGATCATTAAAATTTATCATGTACAAATAGATTAATTCAGTGTCTTAGCTAAGTTATCATGTGCCATCTGAAACAGTTCAATACTTGCCTTTGAAGGCAGTGGCAAACTGATCAACTGCAGGCTCCTATGCTGCTGAACTCATCCAGAAACCTTGCACAGGACGGCTAAACCAGATGTTATTTGCTTTGAAATTCAAAGGAAACTTTACTTACTAGGTATTTCTTAAGCAAAATGCAGGATGACTGACTTTGCACACACACGTAATGGCTGCTTATCTTCAAGATGAACATCGGGGTAAATGTGGAATTGCCAAATCAAATAGGAAGTTTTAAAAACAATTTTGCAGAAGCAGAATTGTGAGATTACAGCACTATACAATAGCACAACAGACACAATACAAGACACAGCAGGCAATGCCATTTCTGAATCTAAACATTTTCCTTCATAGGAGATGTAAGTTTATACATTTTGATACCAATCTTCACCTTTCCTGAAGCATATGAATTTCTTGGTTCTAAGTAACTGATTTTTTTTCTTTTTTGCTTTTTGCAATAGATATAAATTCCTGACTAAATGGACAGCTATACTTTATAGTAAACTATCATGGTATTAAAAGCAAAAGGATTTACGTAAAGTATATATTGAGCCTACTAAAGTCAGGAGGAAGGTACAGTGGAATTTCAAAGAAGTTAGTGATTTTACAGTATAACTGTAATACATGAACATGTAAACTCATCAACGGTGGATGAAATAAAGGCAGGGAGAGATATGAAAAAAATAAATTACATTATTTTAAATCTGAATAAAAGTTATGCAAATATAAGTTACAAAATTCTTATGAAAAATAAGTACTGGTATGCAAAAATACCTACAGAAGATAAACTCTTCTAATTGAAGCCTTTCTTAAAATCTCTGAACTCTCTAAATAAAAGTAAGCTTCTTAAAGCATAAGCAAATTCTCAGCCAGAATAAATCTCTCCAGCTTTAGCCTAAACTGAATTCCTGTATTGGAATAAACCCCTTGTGGCTAAAGCAAGCTTTATATTCCATTACTGCCAAACATAAGGGACATAGTCTCTGTTACCTGGCCTACACTAAGCATAACACACAAAAAGCAATGTAAGCTTTCAGAAAGTAACTCTTTCACCTGTATCTGCTTTACAGTAAACCTTTCTGTTAAGTAAAACTGAGCATGTTGTTAGTGAACACCTGGGGAAAAATTTATTTGGATCTAAAATTTTAGGTGCTGTAAAATAGGTGGAAAATCTAGATTATTGTAGATTTACATCTCACTGGGGATACATGAAGGAAATTGTGAAGTAGCAAGCTGCCAGTGTCCTTGGGGATCCACACTGGCTTCACATGCTAGTGCCTTGAGAACAGCAAAAAGCAGCAAGTGATTGGTGAAAACTTGATGATTTTGGAAGCACGTGTTTTTGAGTTCTGCTTTTGGAATAGCTAAATGCTGAAAAAAACTATTTTCATTGAAGCTGAGATTAGAGACAAGAAAACCTTAATGATTCGATGATTCTATGGAAACTGAAAAGACTCAGCCATGTAAACTGTTACACAGGTTTTCTAAATTTAAATCATCTACGCAATTGGATAAATAATACCAAAACAGAATTTAAGACCCTGCTCCAACATCCACTAGATTTTTTATGCCTTTAATTTCAAATATTTGTTCAGGAACATTTTAGATAAGTCTCTGTGAGAAGAAACGGGGTTAACCCAAGGTCTCCTTTCAGGTTAGGTACTGCTATGATCAAGAGGAAAAAAGATGAAAAAAAGTCACTCCTTTAACTAGGTTTTGAACCAACTGAAGTGAATCTTTCTCTTGTGAAATTTAACTGGATAACAAAATCTCTTTTTTTAATACTGATCTCAAAGGCATAAGAGAGAAACCAAGAACTAATATGATAAAATATCTCTTTATATTACATTGATATTTCTACACTGCACATACGCAGGTTTTTTCCTCTCCCTTCTGTATGAAGCTTTTTGAATTAAAATATACCTCTGCTAAAGTCAGGGAAAACTTTATCAATGACATCAATGAGGTCAAGATTTCAGCAACTTGGTCTAAGCATAGAAAGAAAAACACAACTCCATCTTGCATCATTAGCCTGTGCATGGGAACTTTTTTTTCCATGCTAAAGAAAATTAATTGGAATGGCAAATACCCTAGGCAAATTTAGGCAAATGCCACTGACTCCTGCATACTTTACTAGAAAACTAATTAATAATCAAAACTGAGTAATAACTTCTGTAGCAATATTTATAGCTCTCTTCCTGACTCTCATTATCCAGGACTACAGCAGTCTCCCATATTAGCATGTCACACCAGCCTTGATTATGTAGAAGCATTCAGGAAAATTATCTGAACCACCTACAGGTGTGACTTTGAAGTGTATTAGTAAAACTGCCTTTAATCCTGTGTGGACACTGCTTCAGAATTAAAGCACTTTTAATTTAATTTTGCATATATCAGAAGCAAAGTAAACAAACTGAAATCAGGGTCAAATCAACAGTAGAACTATATATGTAAGGAGTAAATATAATTTAATCCACTTTTTAAAGACTTCCAAAGTACAGTAAGCAAAATTCTTAATTGC
Organism: Lycocorax pyrrhopterus obiensis; assembly: GCA_014706295.1. Classification (NCBI taxonomy): domain Eukaryota; kingdom Metazoa; phylum Chordata; class Aves; order Passeriformes; family Paradisaeidae; genus Lycocorax; species Lycocorax pyrrhopterus. Next base: position 91,188,718 of record JACSVZ010000004.1, read on the forward strand.
AAAATGCTTTCTTCTGAATAAGAGATTCACATGCAGTCTTATTGAGATGACAATAACCTGCATTAAAATTATTTTAAATTTTTAAATTTCATGAATAACAAGGATTTTTTCTACAGAATTCTATGGAAAATATATGGTCACAGTTTTCATGAGCCATAACTCTAACTCCATCTGTTATGCATTTGGGACAGTTTTGCTGCTTAGCTAGTATTTATACTTTTTCCAATGCCATTCAATCTTTTAATTCTCTCAGTGCCTTTGATTGCATTATCCATAGTATGCTTCTATACTATGTATAATTCTGTATTTCCTTACAATAGAAACCAAGTACATTTCTCAGATTCTGGACTCCACTGGCATTCTCATCGTCAGAGATTATAGATTGCCAAATGTTTAAAAGGGCAGGAGATTATGTGTCTGTATCGCATAATAACAATAACACTTGAGATGCTTAATGGGCTGTTTGGACCTGGCCTTTATCCTTTGCCAGCAAGAGAAAGTTAAATTACTGTAAATTCCATCATCCCCTGAAGGTCTATGCTTGAGCAAAAGCACACCTGGGTGCTGGGCACCCTGGCTGGGGCAGAGATGGGTGGAAACTAAGGGGCTGCTCAGATGGGCACAGGGCTATCCTGCGCTGACATACGGGGGGACTTTTTGCAGTGGATGGCACTGTTCCACTGATAGGAATATGACCAGGTGACCCACATAATGTTTTCCATCATGCTATTAACATTCCTACCTTCTGCTGCATAAAAGCAAAGTCTTCTGTGTTGTTTTCTTTTTCATTACATTTAAAAAGAAAAAAAGAAAAGTAAATACATTTTATGGAGAAAAGTTGAAGCCACAGTGAAAACTCATGGAGTAAAAGTCCATCAGGTTTTTTAAAACCAAAGATGCTGATATAGTCTCTAGAATAGGAAGCTGATGCTGGCAGGACATGCCATGGGAAGTACCACACTGAACTTGCTCCATGCCTTGTTTCTCTTCTTAAACATCATTGTCAGGGACAGGATGCTGGGGCAAATGGACTTTTGGCCTGAGTCAGCCAGACTGAAACAAGAGTCCCTTTACCGTTCCAGAAGGATGTTTGTCTTTTAGCAATATTGCTTCTCATTCCTTGGTTTGCATCTCTTCTGTACTCCTCACAAACTTGGCTATTGCTACAGCTGCACATTAAACAGCCTTGCAGCTTCCCTTCTCTCCAGCGTGAGGAGATTCACACTCTTTCACTGCAGACAGAAGCATGGTATTTAGGTGTCTTCACAATTTATGTGAGGCAATGACTGCCTGCCTGTGATGTGGGCTAGCAGTGGAGAAAATAAAATGTATTTCTCAAATGCGAAGTTTTCATATCACATTGATCAATGCAAAGCAATACAAAACAAAACCACAATGGGACAATTGCTTTGAGGGAACAGGGCATTGTGGAACTGGAAGATTGTTAGGAAATATATAAATGAGGTAACATCTATGTTCCTATTCTTCTGTAGGCTTAATAAAAGCTTCATGGCTTTGGGAAGCTTGTATCACTTGGATGTGAATAATTTGAGGTTTGGTCGCTTAAAAAAATGTATTTGTAGATACACAATCCGTGACTACTCGTTGACAGTTCTGCACCAGTACTTGTTAGCGTAGATGTGGAATTGGAAAAGAAAGTGGGCTAGTGGATAAACAGCAAGAACATGAAGTCAGTATGTTGCTGTTTGTTTAATAAAAGAGTTGACAGAGCTTGCTAGAAAATCTGTGTTTTTTGGCTTCCAGCGTACGTAGCGCTTTATTATTAATCATGATTTGTTGTTTTATTCCACTAATAGCAAACTTTGAAAAAGAGGCAAAAAAGGTAAGCTGCAGTTTCCAGCTATGAAGATGTTTTTTTGACTAATATGTTGTCAGGATTAATTCACTAATATGTAAGTGAGTACTTTCAGATCATTGCACTGAAGTTGCACTACAAAGGAAGTATGTAATTTGTTTTCTCACATCCGAAGCCCATTATTAGTATAACAAATAAAGAACATTTTAAATGTCAGGGAAGAATAGAAGTTACAAATAAACAAAATTCTGTCTTAAATCACACATGACATATAAAAAAGCAGGCTAGCTCACTGCAGAAGAGTATTTCATTCTTGCCTAGATTAAAGAGTATTTATTCTTCCAACACATTTTCATTAATGATCACTTGAGATGTTTATAACACAATGGGCAATAAACACAAGACCTATTCATCAGTCTCCTCCTGGTTACAGCCAAAGTGGCTTCTCACGCCACCATGAGACACAAACTCAATGAGGGTACCCTGCCAGCTGCATCATCTGCTTCTAGGCCCTCATCTTCTCATGCTGACAAAGAGAGCGCTGGTGGGCAGCAACCATGGCTTCCCTGGACACCTTCCAGGAGTGACTGATGTTGTTGGGGGCTGCCTCCTCCAGTGCCCATCAATCTACTTTTGAGTCTGACACACTCACACATTTTCCTTTTAATCTTTTTTTGTCCTCTGGAATCACTTCTTGTTGTCCTTGGATTTCTTTTTTTCCTCCAGCCCTTTCTGCTCAAAGGGCTTGAAGGTTTGGTTACGGTTGGGCTAGCACCTGGCTCTAAAAGGGAGAAAGACAGCTAACATGGTTTAAACAGGACTTAATTAAAACTTTTTTGCTCCTTCCTGCAAGGTCTAGTGAGAGCTTATGTGCTCACTGCATCACTGAGAAATACTTGAGGAATAATTGGTCCCAGGAGAGTCATATGCCAGTGCCTTGAGATTCCCCCTTCACATTAAGTAGTTTCCTTTGTTATCTTCCCACTGCTGATGTTAACCAACAGAATAAGCACTGAACTGGAATGTTTCTCTAATATTTTTCTTTGCCAATCTCTTTTCTCTGTCCATCTTTTTTGAGATTTTTTTGGTGTCTAATGGCCTCACAATGCTCTGAGCAAGAAGAGAACTTGGACGTGAGTCTTGCACTCTTCAGGGTCCTTGTGCTGTAAATTTGGATCAGAACTACAGGTAAGAATTGGATCTCCAAAGAAAACTGAGGACATGTCTGCTACAGCCTGGCAGACTCCCACAGTCCAGAGATATCACTCATGGTCAGAGCTGCTGCTCTGACAGATGTGTGGGGGCAAATCAGTCCTCCTCCCCCCCCCCCCCCCCCCACAAGTGCACCTTGTTCTCCTCAGATAATTGTGGAACTACAAAACAAAAGGCACCACCTGTAGAGCTTTGCCTGTTTGGAGCGCTGGTATATCCATGAAAATATCTCAGGCTGAGATCACCATTCCACCAGGCAGAGAAGGCCTGAATCTGCAATCAAAGTTTTACTGATGACTTAAATAAAATTCTAGGGAGGTTTCATTAGTTTTAACTCTTTACTACTCCTGCAAAACAGATCACCAAGTACTCTAGAAGATGATGCATGTTTGATTACATTTACTCTTCTAGAGTAGATTTACTCTACTCTAGACATGAGTCTGGGCACACTCATGAGAGTATTCTCATGAGTTGAACCACATACTCTGTGGCTTAAATATTCAAATGTTAATCTCCCAGTTTTTCATTTTCATTAGATTGTGGTAATTAAAAGTTGTAAATGCACTAGATTTCTTGAAAAACAGTTTGTGATCAACATAATATAAAATATAGCATGCCTCAAAGAATGGAGAATTTCACCCACTTTGGATTATGACATTTCTTTCATGCAGACAATGAAACTTTAGTACTTGCAATCTTCTGAGTGCACTTCTATCCAGTGTACATATTGCAGAGAACAGCACTGTTTCAGGTCACTTTAACTTTTTTGTGTCTAGGAAAAGTTTTTGAAGAGACTTATAAAACAAAAGTGATGTAAGATCAGAGAGGTTAGGCAGTGGTGTGGTTTATCTAATATTCTATTTCCCATAGAGGTCACTGCCAATTTGATGTACATTACAGCAAGAAATCCTGCAGTGGAAAATAATGGAATAATTTTCATTTTATTAAAATCTAGCTTGTGAAAATTAGCATATCCCTTGAAATCTGAGGCTAATACTATTAGCTTTTTTGGGCTTACTTGTGTTACCTGATGTTCTTGTTATCCTCATGAAGTTCCTGTTTCTTGAATACAACTTCAATGACATTCTTTGGAAATGAATCGCACAGTGTTCAATTACACAGTTGAAACACAACTATTTCCTTTTTCAGTTATAAATGCATTATCTTTTGTCTAAATGGACGCTTCCTTGTTTATATCTGATGAGAAGAGGCAATTCTATTAGTTCTATCCACCTTTCCAGTCTTTTTCTGTGTACATTTATTCCATTTCCTCATATTTATTTCTGGTTTAAAGCACAGTGTTAATCTATCTTCATAACAGTATTTTTCCATGTCTCAGAGTCTTTGTCATGAGTTCTGGCCTTCTTCTATTTTTGCAGTGTCGTCCCTGGGGACATAAAATCTCTATAATAAATCGTAATGACAAAGTATAAATTAATTTAGCATGTATTCGCATACAGTAATCTGCTTCCTCTAGGATTCTTGATATTTTTTGAACTGACTTACAGTTGATTCAACCAGCTGTTAATTTTTAAAATAAGTCTATTTTCCAAAAGTATTTTGCTTTTCTCTCTTACACATTTTCTTTGGACAAAGGTCTACATTGACTAAGTTATATGCCAAGTCACAAACAGCTTTACTATACATGTCAGTATTTCAAATCAAAGTGGTTTTGTTATCAATAAGAATGGAATTTAGCTAGAGACAGAATATTTCCTTTCCCTTGTAGGGTTGGACCTCACCTTTCTATTGGTAAGCCTTAAGAATTTAGAAAAGAAGGTTAAACCATCATGGGTTGTTTTCTGGCTCCTAAACCAGCTATATTTACATTTTGTTTTAAATGAGAATTACACTAAAATCCCAAAAGAGTAGAATGCAGCCTTTTTCAAATTGTCTAGAACAGCTTTTCTGTAATAAATGTGACTTACGCACCTATGTATATATAAGTGAAATGTAAGTATTGCATTTGAATGAGCTTGGACATTGTGATGACTTGCAGAACTCATGAACTGTAGTCATCCAGAAATCATACTCCTAAAAATTGTGTATTGTATCACACAATATGTATTTTCTCATACATGTCACATATGTTTCAGCTTGAAGTTGGCTAGGGAACTGCTAGGAAGCATGGGGGAAAACATGAAGAAGAAAGTTTTGCCCTCCCTGAACTCTGGTATTACTAGTTGCTGAACCTTCCTCCCTTTCTGCAGTTCAAAAGATATAGCCCTGGCATTGTTTATTTTTGTGAACTTTGATACAGTTATAGGTACATGTCCACAGTAAACACTCCAGAATGCTAAGATGGAAAAGGCAAAACAACACAGTGTTTCTCTCCACAAGTCAGAAAGGGAGAATAACCGAGATATGACATCTAGGCATTTAAACTTTCATGAGATAAATTCCAGACTGGGACTCTGGCACTATCAGTGTCCAGAAAGTGAAAAACACATGGGGGTAGGAATCCAGGAAAGGATATACAGATACTCCAATGCCTATACTGTATTCTAACACAGTGCTACAAAGACAGTTTTCACCACGAAATGGCTAACAACGGCCCCCTGCAGGGGGAGAGGGATGTCTCCCTAATGCTCATGGTGTGTGCCTAACACTGCTGGGAAGTGGTGAATCTCATCTTGCTAGCGGTGGTCTCCAACAGCCTGGCTAAGCTCTGAGTACCAAGTGCAGCTGAGAAGGTTGGCAGTGGTGGCAGCACTGATGGATGTGTCATCTCCAGCACAACGTGGGTTTGGTTTGGCTTCTTGCTTGGAACAGCAGCACTGCAGCTGTGTTCAGGCAGCCATAGCAAGATTAGTCTGTCAGGAAGGGTGACAGACCCCCGCATGAGATACTGATTGTCGCACAGATGAATGAGCGATGCCACAAATAGTAACTGGGATTTGAAAGGCAAATGCTGAGAGCTGTCGGGGTGGATCCAGTACCTGAAACCACTGAGCATGTACCTGAAAGTCTGGTAATATCCCAATGTCCTGCAGCCTGCAGTCACTGAAGTACACTAAAGCCACCAAGTGTCATGGAGGTACTTGGTATGATACAGGGGATCATCTCCTTACTGCTCTTTACTTTTCTCGTTTTTGCCCTCTGTCTCCTGAGAGCCTGGTTTAGGCCAGCAAAAGAACTCCATCCTTTTCTCTCCTGGGTCAGAGCTTGGAGTAAAAGAGGAAAGGAGAAACACATTTTTCATCAGCATAATGTTTTGCCAGGTCATGAAGTGCCTGCTAAAACCATGTTGTCTGGCTTTGCTTTTGAAACAGCTCAGTCCTTGGGAGTCAGAGACAAAGGCTGCATTTTCTGTTACTTCTCTCACTTTTTTCCCCAGCTCTGCTCTCCCTTAAGGGAGGCAGGATCAGAGTTCAGAAGAGGAATCATCAATTTTTTCTCGTAATGATATTTATAAAGATGTTCACAGCATTTTAAATAGCACACAAAAAGTTTCTCAAGCAGGATTTCACAGCCTTCCCCTGAATACAACTTAGGGACACATGACAATATAGTTTCTTAGAGGAAGAAACTTTATATTTAAGTGTTTTGTATTCTTTTTTGCCCTAGGCAGATCCAGTTGGCAGATGTCAGCTTCTTACTCTGGAAAAACAAATTTGATTAGTTGTATATAATTAATTTTAAAAGGAAATAATAAATTTATAAGCCCAAATCTGTAGAACAGATCAGCAGAAAATATTATTCTTCTCAGAAGAATATGAGATAGTGCTCAGCCATGCCCTGGGGTCTTGAAGATAAATAGAAAATGTGAACTGAAATTCTCCCCTCTCTAAAGTCAACTGGATTGGTTTTCAGTAACCAAAGTAAAGCCAAGTTTTCACACTGAAGTTCAAGATCTGAGGAGAAAACCTAAGGGAAAAAAATCAAAATTAATAAAAATAAAAAAGACCAAAGGCATGTAGTTAATTTTGTGTGTATTGGGAATGCAGTGTGAATTTCTTAGTGAGACCAAAACTGAGCAGAATCATAAGTATGTGCAGGATTTAAGCCTAATGGTAGAGCTGGTGTTTCAGACAGCCATAAGAAAAATAGCATAAGGAAGGCATTGGATTAAAATAGTAGGGTCACGTGGTGACTAATAACTTATTTGATCTTTTCAAGGTCTAAATACAGAACTCAAATAAAATAGAATGGTTGTTTTCTACTTAGCATTACACAAACATATGCCAGTATAACTTAGAAATATTTTTGTTTATAAATTTGAAGGAGTGAGAGGTTAAAGAACTAGTTATAAATTGACTTGGCCTTCTAGAGGAAATCCATGCTAAACCTGATCTGTCTTTAATAACCGAGAATGTGTTTTTGTCTCCTACCCTCTTGAGATTTGGTTAATATTAATGCAAGCAAGATGTGAAAGGAAATTCTGTGCTTCACTTTTTAGTAGCTTTGAGTCTTGCAAGAGAAGGGATTGAAAATGAGATAAAGAAGACTTTGTTTGAAAACTTATGGTAAAACCTAAGGCTTTTAGAGTCCTTCAAACACTTGTGCACTTGCTTTATGCTCATCGATATAATTTTGTGAAGTTCATTTTCAAGACAGAGGGTTAAAACTGCACTCGTGTAAATTCTGTGGTTACAGGTCCAAGTGAAGTGACTGTATCTTTTGTGGAGTTAGCTACAAATTATAGTTAGCTACACAGCATTCCCAAGTCATTACAGAAATCCTGAATCAGTACAAAAGAGAGTCTATAGTTAAAACTATGATGCCTCTGAGATTAGCTTAGTACATAGGGCATTGTATGACAGAAAAGTAGTTTTCTCATTGATTTGCGAATCTCGGATCTGTGTGTGTCCTTATGCCACTGACGGGAGCTAAAGGCAGCAGGCAGCCCACGGAGCAAGCGGCCTGCAGGAGCTGGTGTTCCTGGCCCGGGTGAGCCCTGTTCCGGTTAAGCAGGTAGGTGCACATTGCAGCCAAAAACACCCTCCGCGAAGCACTGCTGCTGCTCGGCCCCGACGGGATCAGGCAGTCACAGCAAGACTTGCAAGTCTGTCATAAGGGATCCTTGAGTGTTATGGCCTTTCACTAGTGAAATCATAGCAGGCTTAAGCAAGAGAACAACCAAAAATGGTGTTTAAGAAGAGTTTCCCAATTCTTTGGACATTTGACCGTAACTCACAGATCAAAATAATGGATAAGGGCGTGCTTAGGTGGGGATTTAAATGGAAAAGTGTCCTAGCAAATCTGTCTGAAAACTAAGAATCGATGAAAATACCAGCTGGTACACAGGGCATTAAATCTGGATCATTCAGCCATCAAACTGGGAGCTCCTGGCACTCATTGCACTACAGCTGGATGCACCAGGCTTCTCCAGCCGGGCTGCAGGGCTCCGCGGGTCAAGGGGAGCAGGCCCGTGGTCCAGGCTGGGGGGCTGGCTCTGCAGCCTGCCCATCCTCAGAGGCACCCCCGGTGACCCGCGGGGGAGCACGGGTGGCTCCACGGGCGGGTAAAGCAGCAGGTACGCTGGCAGGCACACAGGTGGGTACACGGGTGGGTGCACTGGCAGGCACACGGGCAGGGTACACGGGTGGGCGCGCCAGGACCATTTGCGGAGTTGTCGGGCCCTCTGTGGCGCTCTGCGGGTGCCGCTACTCCCAGCACCCAGACAGGTCCAGCTTCACCTCAGAGTGCCCCGCGTCACCCTCACAGACCGCTGCCACCGCTGGCCGGGCAGCGCCATCCGCACCCTCCACAGCATCGGCGCTCGGCGGGTCCTTATCCTGGGGACCCCCTCCCGTGCCTGCGGGAGGCTGCGGGGCGAGGCGGGGGTGCTGCCGGCGGGCCCGGCGCTGTTGCCGCGGTGATGACGGGCAGCCCCCCCTGCCAGTGCCCCCGCCCCGCAAACATGGCAGCGGCGGCGGCTCCGGCGGGGAGCGGCGGCAGGTGAGGAGGGGCGGGGGGCGGCGGCTCCCGGCCCGGCCCTGCCCTGCCCGCCCCGCCGCCGCGGGCCGACCGTCCGCACCCCCGGCTCCATCCGCAGGCCGGTGGGCGAGGCGGTGGCGGGGGGCGGGCTCCCGGCGCCGCCAGGCAGCTCCTCCCTCCCTCCCTCCCTCCCTGCCGGCCGGGAGCCCCCGGCGGGGTGACAGCCCTGCCGAGCGCAGCCGCCCCGGCCGGGGCTGCGGAGCAGCGCCCGCTCCCGCCTCGGCCCGCTCGCTGCCGGGACGCAGCGGGGCCGCCCCCGCGCCCGCCATGTGGAAGCTCAACAAGAGCAGCAAAGTTCTGCTGGACGACTCGCCCGAGGAGGAGGAGACGCGTCCCCGCGGGCCGCCGCCCGCCGCCGCCTTCGCGGCCCCCCAGGTAGGAGCGCGGAGCCCGGCTCGGAGGGGTCGTGAGCTCGGCCCCGCTCCCGCTGCCCTCCTCTCCGGCGGCATGAGTAATCACTTTTCCCACCCTGATGTGCCGGCAGGCTGGCCCTGGTCGGAGCTGGGAGTGTTTGAGCGGATCGTGCGACTGTCACCCGGTTTTTTGGGGTGCTGACTGGCCTATCCACCCCTGTTTCCTCCCAGCAGCCGGCCTCCGGCGTTGCTGGGACTTGCTGTCCTTCATTCCAGCGGCTTCATACCGCAGGGTACTTTCTCTTCCAACCCTAGGCAGAGGCACTGCAACCCATCTGTTAAGCACAATACGTTAAACGAGGATGTTGTAGAACGTAACTTTATTTGCGCGTTTGTGTAGAACACTGATGTTTTGGCAGGATTGGTTTTTTCTATGGTTTCATTAGTGGTAGTTCACTATCTTTAAATAGCTCAAATCTTGTTTGAAAGCTTTTGTTGTTAAGTGGTAAGTTGAATACCAACAGTGACCTTCTCAGATATAACCTGAAAGGAAGGGTATCAGTTGAGTATCAGGGAAAACAACTAAAAAAGATGTTTGACTTGCTTTCAAAAACTTGGTGGCAATTAGGCATCCATCCAGCTCAGAAGCCTGTTACAGTACCCAGTACAGCTTGGTTGCTGATCTTCTGTTGCCACAGTGTTACTTTAGATACTGAATGAGAGGTTCTGAAGTAAGCAGTTGCCCTGGGTTGCAAAACAGTGAGGTTTCTTTTCAAAAGAAGGTAATAAAGCCTACCCAACTTTCTACCCCATGTTTGTCTCACCTATCTTGCTCAGAGAGCTGGAGTGTGTCTGGATAAACTATCTTCAGCTTGAGTTTCTGGTCGGCAAGTGCTGTGGGTTGTCAACATGTGTGGCAACTGCTGAAGAGCAGCCTCTCCCAGTCACAGCAGTTATTCTCTCCATCTTCCAGTAGCCAAAATCACCAGTTTAGCCCTGCCTTGCCCTTGCTCCTGCACAGTAAAACAGTAGAGCCATAGCCCTTGCTACTTCTTTGACAGCAGCTGTGGAGAGTCATATGGATGAACAGGATCTCCTCTTGTGGAAGAAGAATGGACACTTACTTTGGAGACCCCCTTCAGAGGACGAAGGGGGATTGTGGGTTTGAGGTGACCTGAAGTATCTCCCCCATCCTCTAACACAACATCTAACCTCTGCCTCCTACAGTTCCTATCCTCAGGTGCTTGTAAGCTTCCACTGTTTTCATTGAGCTATTGGCTTGTACTATCATAGCCCCTATAGACTTGGTCACCTCCTGAAACCCTCCTTGAAAACCAAAGGTCACCAAAAGCTTCCAGTAAATCCCACTGTCTCTTCACTGCCTCTCTTCTCTACCACTAATGGTCCAAGCCCCCTTTGAGGCTCCTGACCGTAGCCTCCCAGTCAGGAGAGGATTCTTCAGACTTCTGTCCAGACAATTCTCCCAGCCCTCTACTTTAGCAACAGAGGCTGAAGTTTGTTTATTTTATTTTGTCCAGTCCAATTGTCTTTTACTGTCCTGGGCCTCTGTTCCATAATTTGTAATCTCAAGTTATAGTGGTGATGACGATGATTTCTTATGCAAGTGGTTTGCATTTTCATGAATTTTAAGAAAATTCCTTTTCAACTCCCAGTGGAACTGGGATGCTGATTTTGGTGTTGGGGGTGACAGGAGAAAAATAAATTATTCTAAGTCACTAAAGGAAATATTCTTGAAGATAAAGTATTCAGTAAGGTTAGCACAACTGTAGTGTAGCTTGGCACAGAGGCTGGAGTGAAGATCATAAGCTATTAGTTATTTTGCCTGTTAAAATCAAAATCTTTTGAAAGAAATGCAACGCCCTGCCCAAATTATTTAGTGGTAGATATTTTAGAGTTTATGTACACTTTAAGGAAGAATAGACTATACAGAAAGCTCTGACCACTTGATTGACATTGTCATTCTCAGGGCAGCTTTTAGGTCAGCCACAGGTACAGTGTATCTAAAACATGGCTGGGACAGGTGTCAAGGGAAAAGCATGAGGTAACCAAATGCACTTGTTCAGCTTCTTGTAGCTGATCTGGTTCGTGTTCCTTGCTTTTAGTATTTGAATTTTTTGATGTTTCATCAGATCCTGTTTTTTTTTCTCCCAATGATATGATTGTAAGGCAGTGAAATCCAGTAATGTGCGGAGGGATTTGGTGATGATCTGCACTCTCTGCTGCTGCGTCCTGACCTCCATCAGCCAACCCCCTGGCTTTGGAGGACAGGAGCACTGTGAGAGTTTGGAGGAGTTATGGGGGCAGTTCTCGTGGTACCTTAGCTGTGCATGAGTTTGGCTGAGGAAGACCTTCAGTCTGTGTATACGTTGTTACAGTACAGCCTGCTGTGAATGAAGGGTTACCTCATCAAGAAGAGGAGAATCCAGGACTTCCCTAATTTTTTATCATTAGAGCCAAAATCCAGATAATTAGTTTGAGTGCTTTTTAGTAAATTAAGAAACCCAGCTTTAGATCTCAACAGAAGTTGACTGTTAGATTTCATTTCCTTTTCTGATACATCATTTGGTAAAAGAGAAGATGAACCAGAGTCATCGTGTTTTGACTTTGATTTATATGTTGTTTTCCCAACAACCATCTTTTGTCTTTATTTTCATTTTTAATAAGCGAGTGGGAAGAAAATCCTTAAGCCTCTTATATCCATGCTATAAATAAGGCTGAACCTTTTTACTTCAAAGGCAAGAAACTGGTAGTCACATCTATGTCATTAAAGCAAACCACATTGAAAGTATTCCAGTATAATGAAATGTTGGTGCTGTATATTGTTTCTTCAAAGCTGAGAAAGAGTGAAGGAGGTCTCACTGTGCAGCCTAGTAATTAGAACATTGCAGTAGCAGACAGCAACAAACCCCTTTGTTACTCTAGAGCAATTTTAATCATCCTATTTAGATATGGAAGCCTGATCTGGACTTAAGCAGACATTTGGATTTGTAGAAGTTCATCGTTCTTAAACAGAAAAGCTTAGTTTGATCTAAAAAGAGAAGTTTTGACAGTTCTGGTTTTGTGTTATACAGAATGGTTTGATTTTGTTCCAGGGGAGAACAAAAACAAATTTTAGAACATGAAAATTGCAAGGGACGGAACTGTCAGCCTCTGACCACTTTTTAGCAAAAGTTTCTGCATACATTCAAGTACTTTGAATTGTTAACACTTATTTAAAATAGTAAGGTGTTTCCTGAGATAAGAAAGACAAGTAAATTTTGAAGCAGTACTTGTGTAAATAAATGTGTGGATTATTGTGAGGTTTTTTTAGACCAGACAGTTTTAGACTGTATCTTAGAAGTTAATTTTAATTTATGCTTTGAAGCATAAGTATTTTTAATTTATGCAATGAAGGTGCTTTATTCACTTAAGTTATAATTAATGCGTGAAGGTAACTTGACGTGCATAAATAGTACACATGTGCAAGATGAAATTAATGTGCTTCTTGTGTGTGTCTCTGAAAATATGCTAGAAATGTACAGTGGTGCATGCCAAACCTGTGTTCGGCTTGGAATATGGTCATTATGTTTCAAACTGTAGTTGTATTTTTGGAAAAGGAAAACTTCTGGGTTTTGATTTCTGGAAGGCATTGTTTTGGCAGTTGTGCTACGTTCTCCTTGATGCAATCCTACCATCTAACCAGTTCTCAGAGATGTCAATGCTGTGTCAATATCACATGTAACTCTGACGTAAAATGGCACTCCACATCAAAATACATCTGTATGTTAGGGGAGGGGATGGGTGTCAGGCTGACCTATATTATCTAATGAAACTCTTTCATGTAAAAATATTTCAGAACCCTAGCCTTGATCTGTTCTCCCCAGTTGTATTTTTTGTTATGTTCAAAGAGAATATGTACAAAAACATGTTTCATGCTGAATTTTGTTTAGACTTGCTCAAGATGTTTGAAGGTTGGCTATACAGAATTTTAGTTATCTCTTTTAATGAAGATGTTTAAGTGTCTGGTACGATTTTAATACTGACTTTCATCTTGAAATGAGTTGAACTCAGACAAGCCCTGCAGAAATGGGTGGGAGCTGAGCAGCATTTCTTATGTTTTACTAATGGGTTGAATAAAGGTATTTTTTAATTAAAAAAAATAAAGTAGTCAATGTTAATCCAGCTAATGCCTTTCCTTCACTTTCTAGCCATTTCTGTGTTTCTCAGGCTTTTCCTGCAGTACTCCAATAATTCCATCATACCTTCTCCTCTCTGCTAGCCTGATTTTTTCCTCTTCATTGGAGTTGTTCTTGTGACATTTCAGTGGCATTTTCCTGGCTAAAATCCATCACCTGTATTCTGTCATCATTCTTGAACATTAGATTGTGGTGCTGTCAATGAAGACTTTCCTGAGCCTTCCTTGGCCTGCCTTTCTTGCTTTTCCTCCTTCTTGTCACATACAGTCTTTCAGCAGCTTCTTGAGTGGGTCCTGTTTCTTTCTCACAGTCTTTCTGGAATTCTACAGAGCTGACAAAGTCTTTTGGGGCTTTTTCTAAGTTTTAAGTCCTTTTCATTTTTGAAGTGCTTCACTTTTTAATTTATACTTTCATTTTTTACACAGTTGACTGGGATCAGATCTGTTTCTCACCTCTCATCCCCTCTCTGTTGGCTTATTCTGACTCTTAAAAGTCCACAAAGCATGTATTTTCTGATTAGTCTCTTACTACAGACACCATCAGTATATATTTTTTTCTTTCAGTCAAGCCTGTAACCTGCAGGTTGTTGGTGGTTTTTATCTATTGTGTGAATTGTGTCCTAGACTTTACTGTTGTTTCCTCTGTGAATTCCAGGTCATGTCTGCTTTTTTTTTTTAAGTATTATTATTATTTTTCTGTCTAGACAGCTGAAATTCTTGTGCAGACCCTCACTTCCCATACTGATGGTGATTACTTCCTCTGCAGCTTCTAATACCTATGCTGTGGTTTCCCATCCCCTAGTTCCTGCAAATTCCATTGCTGATATTAATGTTGTTGCTTATGGCATAAAGTTTAAGTCCTCCTCATCCTTCAGATTCCATTTCTTCAGGTGGCCTCCCTTTGTTTCAGGAAATTTGCATTTAAATCTCTGTCCTTGCTTTCAAGGTTTTTCTTAGTACATCCCCTTCCTCTCCCCCATTTGTCATTTTTATCACTTGTATCTTTCCTCAAGCCAGTTCTGCTTTACTGGCTGTGATTGCCTGGGTGTGCCATCAGCAGCCGAGTCTGCCCTCCTCCCTTCCAGCCTAACACAGAATTATCCACTCCCCCTGATCCACAAACCCAGCATCATCTTCTCCTCTACAGCACTGCCTGAGATCTGCTTTCCCTAAGTTATTCATTGCATCTTCTTGGAGTTTTGTGAGATTTCTGGAGCCATACTCTCCTACCACGGCTGGACTTCCTACTATCAATATACAAACTAAAATATAATGGGCTTTGAGAAAGAATGAAGCATTTTAATTATTTACTGTTAAAGTAGGTTTATAATGTTTTCCTTGCTTTTATAAAAGCTATTTGCCAGATTGTGAGGATATCCATAACATAAGTAGAGTTACTACAAGTTGCTGAACACTTTCCTAGGTAGACTGTCTTTCAGCTCTGTCATCATCAAAGCCACATTTCCAACAAGTTTTGCTGCTGGTTCTCTGTGAGGAGCTCCGGGAAATGTCTGTGTGATCACTGCATGTGTGATAAAAGCCACATATCGAAAGGAAGCCGTATGTGTGCTGCTGAACTGTAACAAAAAATGATGCATTCAGCCTGTTTTGCAAAAACTGTACTAGGAAAATATGGCCATTACTCATCCAAGACCTTTATTGGAGACATGTAGTTTAATGGCAAACTCCATGACTGAATAAGAATTGTGTGTCAGCTACTGTCTTTTGAATTAGCATCTATTGGTTTGTTTTCTGGATAAGGAAACACCAAATATGAACTTCTACTATGGCTAAGTTGTTAAAAGTAATTGACAGATTTTCAGTTGGAAATTTCATCAAAATTGAAACTTCACTGGAATAGTTGAATTATTACAGAAATTGAATTAAAACTGATTATCTGACCTTTTTTGTGTCAGCTGTGACGGTTGATGGTTTTTTGATCTTAACACAGCTGTTTCCATTTCATTAAGCATATTTGAAATATTATAAATTAGGTAAAACTAAAGTCTTAATGCCATATGAGCTTTTTTAATATTTTAAGGTGATTAATATTCTTCCAAAAATATTTCAGAGAAGCAAAATTTGAGTAAGATGTATTATAACCTCTTACTACAGAGATGCACAGTAATGTGAACACTTAATAGAGTAACCTTGTGTATTGATATAAAAACAGAGAGCATAGGAATCTGGTGTTCCAGTGTTTCTCTTTGTAATGCCAATAAAATGCAGAACTACACAAGTATTCTTGTGTAAATATTTACATTCTGAAATTAATCTTCTCTGGTACACTTGGCCATTTATATCAATTGACAGTAAAAATATGGAAATAATTTAGATATTCTGTTCTAAAATGTAATGGAATGTGAAACAATAACTGAAGTGGTTGAATAAAACAGAGTTTGAAAATGCTAAGCAAGTTCTTAACAGCTGTGGATACTGAAGAAAAGAGCATCATCTTTATTATTAATACTGAATATATTAAAAGTATTTGAAAGATGAAAAGCAGTTTTCCTATGTTTTCACCTCTCAGTTGGTCTGGTGAATAGTAGGCAGTTATGAGAGACTGGAGCCTAGAGGATGGAAGCATTTTTAAATATGTTGAATGGGTTTTCCTCTGTATCTGAAGTAGCCACCCAGACTTTTTAAAGTTAGTGGAGTGAAATAAGTTCTTTTAGAAATGATCTCATTAATTATATTTTAAAAGCAAGTTTCCGAATTAGGGTTGTCTATGAAATATATGCCAAAATTAAAGTCTAATTCTTCAACACACTTAGATTTTACATTTTCTTTTTCTTTATCAACAAAAGTATTTTCAATTTTGCTGAAGACTGGCAGAAGAAACTTGCAGGATAGGAGTCACTGTCACTATTTAGTTCGTTTATTGTCATAATAAAGATGTTTTTCTAAATGCAGTGAGCAATCTGGAGTGGAAAAGTATTGTTTATAGAAGAGAAAAGTGAATTTAAAGTACCAAATTACTCTTAAGCAAGACTTTAGAAACGCCTAGGTTAATACTTTTCATTGGTGACATTAACAGGAAATTTTCAATTTACACCACTTGCCCAGATGGCTGGTTTGATTCACTCATTGCTTTAGGGACATACAAATGGAAGATTGAGATAGCAGTAGATGAAATATGGGCGAGGCTGATCACATTATCTTGATCTCAGTCTAGGCTGTCTCTGCCAGAAATGAGCAGAGGCAATTCACAGTTCAGCACTGGAGTTTTTCTGCTGAACATATAGCCTCATGTCCAAGAAGAAAGCGATGTATGACTGAGTAATGCAGCCTTTATTTGTTCAAATTGAAAGCCTTGTTTTTGCTTAAAAGCATGTTCAGTTTTGTGTGGGTGTTCAGGTACAGTTCAGCTTTGTTTTTCAGCTGTGTTAAAGGAATATGTTGAAAGTAGTAGAGTTGTTTTAGTGCCCATTTACATTTGATCACTGTTGCATCAATTTCCTGACTCAGAAAGCATATATCCATGCATTGAATTTTTCCAGGTGTATATTACAGGTACAGCAAAAAAAATGATGCCAAATGCCACTGATCTTCTACTGCTAACTTTCTTCTTACTCATGCTTGAGTGTATTTTGTGTTGTTTTGGATTCAATTCTAAACTTAGATAAGCAGAGTGACTTTTGCATTAATAATCAGCTTTAGTCTTGTTTATTTCATTTTACATTATATTAAGATACTTCTCAAACCCAAGGAAATATTTTCTTTTGTTAACTGTATTTTAAGATGGTGATCTGGCGGTGTGATCTCCTCTTCCCAATCTGTGTTGTTTCTGGTCAGGCTGTGTATATGTAGTTGTTCTGCTGTTTGGTTTGTAATCAGTGTTTTGGGAATCTTTCCAGCTTCAGAGGTTGACTTTCAGGTTTGTGATTTCCTGAGTGATTTTTTTTTCTTTTTTTTTTTTCTTAACCTTCCCTTCTCCTATCACTAAATTATTTAGTAGGGTTTGTGGAGTACTGGAAATTATTTTAAATTCTTCCCTGGAGTGTATCTCTTCAGGTGCTGTTTGTTTTGGGATTTTTTTCCCCACTTAAATGATACGTTTGTGGTACATAATCTAATTTGCACTTACAGGCACGACAACCTAGACTTTATATTACACTCAGTCCTTGATGAGACATGATGATAGGTGGAGGGGATGCAATAAGTCAGTAGAAGGGTGAAAATTTGCTCCAAAAGGACCTACTCTTTTAACAATAGCTTGTTTACTCTTGTTTGCACAGCTAATGTGTGTGTGTGTGTGTGTGTGTGTATGATAGGAAGCTCCCACAACTGGGTAGAGAAAATCAATAATATACCATTTTACTTACTAGAGCACAAGAAGGGCATGCAGGACAAAATGATGCTGTTATTTGCCTTAACTCTTTGATGTTCAGCATTCTTCATCTTGGCCTGAATTATGAAAGTGAATGATCTAAAGACACTAATTAATTACTTTACCACAAAGGAAGCTGAGGGAAGTAGATTACAATTTTGATCTCTATACAAAAAGGTTTGTGTGCTAGTTGAATTAGTCCCTTGAGTACCTTATGGTTTGCAGTATGTCCAACAAAAGGGCACTTGTTTCCTTATGAAAACACTCTGTGCATACCAACCTTCCTCTGCCAGAACTGGAGGGCTATTCAAGCTGCTGATCAGCATTTCCCACTACTGTTAGCATTTAGCCACCTAGAAGTATCTAAATACTGTAACGTAGTCCATGTTTTTCTTTTAAATTGAAGTAAAACAATGAATTGTCATAATTGTAAACCAACCAGACTAAAACATACTGAAATAATTTGTAAGTGTTCAGCATCACTATGTGTTATGCAGCATGATAAAGAGTGAAGATGAGCTTTTTTTACACATAGTTGCACAGTAGATTGTCCTCTAAAGCAAATTGATAAACCAAATCATAGGCTCCCTCATCTCAGAATGGTAACAAAAGTAGAGAATATGTATCAAGAGAAGGGTGTACTAATGTGTATCACTTAAAAATACAACTTATTCTGTGGATAACAAGGGAAGATAGGTTGTATGTGATCTCTCATCTTTTCTCATGGGTTCTTCTCAGTGGTGGCACACTTCCCCTCCCTCCCTCTGCACTTTCCCTCTGTATTTTTTTTTAATGCACAGCCCATCTCTCCTGCAAGGTGCACAGGTCCCTCCCTGCCATGTGGGCCATGGCTGGCTCTGAACCCCTATACCTGCTCCTCTCACACTCTGTTCTTGCTGTGCGGCATTAGTCTGCTTCTCTCTGCTTTCTGTAAGGGTGGATTTTCCACAAAACATTTTCAAATCTAGTCTGTTGGAGACGGCTGAATTCAAACCTACAGGCTGTTTTCAAACAATGTAGGGGGTGGATGGATGGACATCACAAGCACTCTGCCATTGTACAAGTCTCCTTTTTCTTCAGCAGTGCATTTAAAAGGATAGTACAAATACTTGATACATCTTCCACCCCAAAAAATGTATTTTAGGGATTGGATTCTCACCAGTTTCTTTCTTGAGGGTTTAATGTATTTAAATCTTTGTATTTCATCTCTTTAAACTATGTGTTGTCCACTGAACATCAGCCTGGGTTGCATGAGTATAGTTGCTGCAAACTTGTGTCGCACTCCTTAGGAGGTACCACTTTGTATAACCATGAGTAGTAACACTCTATTAATACAGCAACACTGTCTTAGTTGTCCCTTTTTAAAAGATGCACATAAATACCCTTTTTTGTCTACTACTTTTTGTTAATTACATCTTTTATTGGCAGTGGTATTCACATTTTATTATCCTGACTCCCTAGCCCTGTAAGGTGCTTATTGCATCTCATGGGTTTCCCCTAAAAACTTTCACTGTGAAAATGCCTTGCACACTCATTTCCTTGTGCTCAGTCTTGCTAGAGGCTGTATGGCTTCACTCTCCATCTTTTCTCCTCTCTCTACTAGAACATGATGTCTGTATGCACTTTTGTATTTTTATTTTCCTTCCTAAGATACTTGGAGAGCTGGAAGAATGAAAATGAGAGGTGTTATTCCTTTGGAAGGTACTAACAGTGTCTTGTTTGTTCTGGAGACAGCATGGTTGGTTGTTGAAACTGATAGTTCTGCAGGCTCTGGTTGTCTGAGAATTTCTCCACTTACCATATTTGCCCTTGGAGCTTTCCTAGTTCTTGTTGATTTTTTTTTGTTGTTGTTGTTCTTGGGAAAAGTTTGGTTAAATCAGCTGAAGTATTCTCTAGCTCGTACCCTGTGTCCTAGCAGAGACTCTGTCGTGTTAAGTTTAGGACTTTGCAACCTCATCCAAAAGCTTGAGAGCTGAGAGTGTTGAGGGGAAACAGGGTGACTTCTGAATAGTATGTGTGAGCTGTTTCCATTTAAAGCATTGCCAATGTTTCTCTTAAAAATAGAGAAATGAAAAAACCAAAAGGGGTGGAAGAAGTTGAATTTAATTTGAGAGAACTACACAAATCTTAACGTTTTCATTTTTAGTACCCCATCTACAGTAATATCTTCCTATTTTAACAGCTAACTGAATTCGGAAGTCAAATAACTTGTTGCAATCCACAGGAAGTAATAGTCTCATTTTGGATGATAATACGAGTTCCTGACTTTGTGTTCTACCCCAGCAAGTAAATCTGGCTATCTACAATTCACTCTATTGCAACAGACAAGTACCGTCGAACTATAGAGCAATGGTCTTCATAGTCTAGTCTAGAAATGCTCTATCCTTGTCCCTTATATAATATAAAGTATTGACTGTAAAGTAAGTGGAAACATTGGTATGTATGTAAATATATATAAAGAAATATAAATAAGTAAATAGAACTTTAAAAAAAGCATGGGATTTGAAGCTGGTCTCTCAAAATGAAGCTGGTACATCTGGGTCCCCACGTGACTAGAAACATAGATAACACTCTTGTGCTGGCTTTCTCACCTCTTTCTGATGCTGCTAGCAAAGTGAAGGAGGCCTTTGGCAATGCGTAGGAGCCAGGATAATGAGTGTTTTAGGTGTCTTGGGAAATGTGCATGTGGAATGCACATCAACTCCTTAGCATTTACTTTAGTTGAAAAGGAAGGAGTTGATAAATTTGATTTTTGAAACAGTAAGTGGCTGATGTAATCAAAATATGGACCAGAGGGAATATTGGAGGTTTTGTGAAACATCTGCTTCAAAGACACTTTCCACTTTTCTGTTTTAATTCTGTTTTTTCCTGAAACTGGGGTTAAATATTTTCGGTCATATGTAGCTGTTCTGGTTTTGTGCTTGGGACTGTTTGTATTTGGAGTCATATCTAAAGAAGAAAAAAAAAAAAGGTAACATTTCTCTCATTAAAACACAGAGAGAAGAAATTGAAAATTGCATATTTCATTAATTCTGTGTCCCACTTCCTTTATCTTTGGTCTCTGGAGTACTCCCAACAATGATCTGACTTGCCATGTCTTGAAGAGAGCATTGATAGTAACAGGATGGCCTGACAGTACTGACGTAGCAGTTTAATTCAGAGATAGACAGAAATGATTCTCTACTGAATAACCTTCCCAGGTGTCTTTAGCACTCTAGTTTTCTTCTGAAATCTACAGTTTTGAATGGAGGGGAAAGAAATGTGGGTGAAAATCTGTCTTTGAGTTAAGGAAATGTAGAGCTTTTTAATGTGAAGGAGGAAAAAATCTTGGGACATTCCTCTCCCCCCAGCCCACAGACAATGCGTAAACCATAATCTAGTACAGTATTCAGAAACTCAGTGCAGATCCAAAAAATGAAGACACTATCATTAAGATAAAATCAAACTAATTGTACTAAATTTTTTATGATGCAGGGGTGTTTCTCCCTTTGTGGTATGGGGTTTTTGGTTCTGTAAGGGTTCGATTTTGGTTTTTACATCTGGTACAATATTTTTCATCATTCTAAGTGTAGATTTGTATTTTAATAGTGATGTTCACTTAGTTTTGTGTTGTAATCATGTTTTGTCACTTTTCTTTTATGATGTGCTGAATGGAATAAAAGCATTTGTGAATAGTCTAAAATGTGTCAGTGCAAATTGTCAAACCAAAACTGACTATGGGCCTTTTTTGTCTTTATCCTTTTTTTGAGAATAAAGACCAGTTTCTTCATGATGAAGTTTCATCTTCAGTGTCACATCTTGCAACAAAGGTAAATACCTGTTCTTTGAAAATGTAACATTTAGAGTATATATGTATTTCAGTCCATGTATGTTAATAAGTTGCCAATTTTTCATGGACAGCTCATTAGGAATTTGTATAGTTCATTGATGATTTTATAATTATGTGTGATCCTTGGTCACAGGGTCCTCACTGAAGTAATATTAGTAGTGCAGGATTAGTTGGAAAGCTCCCTTATTTCCTTTCATTAATGGGGACAGGAAGGTGTCCTGATTTTTTTTTTTCTTTTTCTTCCCAATGATGGCTATTAAAACACAAGATGAAAATAAGAAGCCTCAGGAATAACTGAAGGCTAAAGAAGCACTAAATCCTAGCTGCAACTGGCAATAAAAATATGAAAAGTAGAAGACTTTGGGTTGTTTATTCCATTATGTGTAGCTCTACTGGCTCTCTGACCACAAGAGGTTAAGGATTTTATTTCATATCTCTTTCAGGAAACAGAAGTAGGCATGCAAGTTATTTTTTTTTACCTTGATATGTGTCCAAGAATCTTCTTTAATGTTCTTAAAATACATTAGTAGAAGATGAAAGAATTGGAAGTTATTATGATAAGCTAGAGCTTGTTTTGCAATTCCATAGGTATAAAGAAAAGTATTTTAAAATAGGTTCATTAGTGTAATAGGATATTTTGCATTAATATGTATAAACTGAACATCTGTGTCTCTTACTTCTTTTTGTTCTACTTCAGATGCAGCATGATTTTCATTGAAAATAGAAGTCACATTGTACTATACCTTTTTCTACCCTTTTGAAGAAATACATTCTTTTTTATGAAAACATACATTACCATATATTTTATATCAGATGATAAATGTTTAGGGAGAGAATCTTCAAACGAATCTATTTTATATTGAAACTTTTTTTGCCCCTTTCTTAGTCATTCAGGAAGGCTTGCTAAGTGTGTGTTCTGGCTTAAAAAATCAGAAATGTCACCAGGTAAACCACTGAGCTGCAGTATTTTTGTGTTTTAAAGTAAAACCCTCTTGTCTTAAAAATGTATTTTCAAGAAAGCACCTTATCCTTCTCATCTTCTCTTTCTAAAAGCAATTCTGTATTTTATTTGGTTGTTCTATTGTCTTAGAAGCTGTCAGTACAGTGATATTCCAGAAGTTATAAAATCTTTAATATGCTAATAAAAGGTTGATGAATTGCATGTGTGGCCTTTCCAGTACGCACATGTCATGAGTAAAATAGTCTCCATGTTGAAACAATATGGTGAAGAGCAGCAAAGTTCTTGAAGAAGAAGGTAGTGGATGAATAATGTGTGTGCTCTTTAGGGAGACAGCCTTCCTTGTCTCTTAAAGCCTGAGTTTTAAGACAGTGCCAATGTCCATTTGTAGAGGAAAGCCTTTGATCTAGTTTTGGAGGTCTAAAAATGGGAGCCAGTCCTAAAGGCGGGAGGTGGAGGTTGGAAAATGGTCTTAGATCCTGCTCTTGCAGTAAGCTGCCCACTGAGCACAGGCTAATTGCAGTGCTGAATTTTTCTAGTTCTCTCATCACAGCTCTCTTGAAAGGCAGGTATAGGTGGTTAAAAAGCCTCGTGACATCTCAAAGTGAGGAACTGTCAATGCTCCAGTGGTGCTCTGCAAAATGCAGATATGTGGAACCCATGTTCACACTCTGCCTGGACGTATGAATTAGAGAGTAAGTCCTAGAGGAGTGACTGAGGGAGCTTGGGGTGTTTAGCTTGGAGAAAAGAAGGCTCAGGGGAGACCTTTACAACTACCTGAACGCAGATCGTAGCCAGGTGGTGGTCGGCCTCTTCTCCCAATTAGCCAGCAACAGAACAAGAGGAAATGGTCTCAAGCTGCACCAGGGGAGGTTCAGGTTGGACATCAAGAGAAATTTCTTCACTGAATGCGTGGTTAAGCATTGAAACAGGCTGCCCAGAGAGGTTGTGGAGTTACCATCCCTGGAGGTGTTCAAGGAACGACTGAATGTGGCACTCAGTGCCATGGTCTGGTTAACCACCTGGTGTTCGGTCACAGGTTGGACCCGATGATCTCAGAGGTCTTTTCCAACATAAATGATTCTATGATCTGGCCTCTGCAAAAATAGTCTTTGTGGGTCTCACTGCTGTGCTCAGCTTCTGAATTAAAAGTGCAGTAGAAACTTCATCTGCAGTTGGTTTTAGGCCAGATTTTGAAAAGAGACAGACTTCTGAGAAACACAGTAGATCAAGAACCTTAATGCATGCAAATCCGTGGAACCTGATGAGATACATTTGTGGGTCCTGAGGGAGCTGGTGGAGGAAGTGGCTAAGCCACTATCCAGCATACTTGAGATGTTATGGCAGTGTGGTGAAGTTCCCACTGACTGAAAAATGGAGAACATAACCCCCATTTTTAAAAAAGGAAATAAAGAAGACCAGGGAACTGCAGGCCAGTCAGTCTCATCTCTGTGCCAGGCAGGGTCATGAAGCCGATCCTCTTGGAAACTATACTAAGGCTAATTAAAATAAGGGGGGGATTGGTGGCAGCCACCATGGCCTCACTAAGGTCAAATCGTGCCTGACAAATTTGATGACCTTCTATGACAGTGTTACAGCATTGATGAATGAGGGAAGAGCAACTGATGTCATCTATGTGGACTTGCCCAAAGCATGTGCACGATATCCATGTCTTTAAACTGGAGAGACATGGATTTGACAGATGGATCACTCAGTAGATAAGAAATTGGCTGTATGGTCACACGCAACAAATTATCGTCAGTGGGTTGATGTTCAAGTGGAGGCCAGTGACGAGTGACATTCCTGAGGGGTCGGGATTGAGACTGAGCCTGTTTATCATCATTGCTGGGACATGGACAGTGGGATTGAGTGCACCCTCTGCAAGTTTGTGGATGGCATCAAGCTGTGTGGTGCAGTCAACAAGCTGGAGGGAACTGATGCCATCCAGAGGGACCTTGACAGGACAGAGGTGGGCCCACGTGAACCTCATGAAGTTCAGTAAGGCCAAGTGCAAGGTCCTGCAGCTGGGTCATGGCAGTCCCAATCACAGGTACAGGATGGGTGGAGAATGGATTGAGAACAGCCCTGCTGAGAAGGATTTGATGGTGTTGGTACACAACAAGAACCCTTGGTCTGCGCACCAGAGGCTGGCTGACTTGAAAAAATCCCCTCCACCACCAATGCTTTAATATCTGTAAGACAAATTTGGAGGGGAGTTGGTTTTTAAATTTCTGTTACCTGTCTTCTTGCATGTTATGAAGAAGATTCCTATAACATGGGGAGAATGCTTCTTAATAATTAAGGCTGATTGGTGTTTTTTAAGTGTTAAACACTTAGTTGTAGCTTTATTGAACTGTAAGGTACTTACATGGAAAATTCTATCTCTAGCTTTTTATTTTAGCTTCACTTTTTTAGGGGAAGAGTGAGTGAAACTGGGAAACAAACAATTGTTTCTTCTCAGTCAAGGTCAAGAGGAAAATCCGTTCTTCTTGTTTATATTTATAAAAAATTTCTGCAGGTGTTTTGTGGAGTGCCTCTACTAAGCTGGAGAATTTTGATTCACCAGTTGTCAATCCTCTGTGAAAATACTTGTGAAGGTCTGCTAAAACATGGCCCAAATATAAATTTCTGGAAATCTCATTTCTTACATGCTGAGCAGTGACTTTTTAGGGATTATCTACTTAACTACACAATGGTGTTGAACGTGCTGATTCTCACTGGAGATGTACAGCAAGAATCCCCTGTAATTGCTCATTTTGCTTGCTAAGATTCTGTCATGTGGCTTGTTCTAGCCCACAGAGAGTGATTTCTGTGCTCCAGAGCCCTGCTGGCCTAGCAGTCGGGAAGTAGAAGAGTCTAACAGGAATATACTGAAAGTACTGGTACCCACTCCTAAAGCAGCCAGAGTAAACTTCAAACATATTTTAATCTCTTGCTTTGTAAACTGTTTGCCTTGTACCTCTGACTCCATGTCCCAAATCTTGTTATTATTCTTGGACTTGCTTGAATTCTGTGCTTTTTTATCTTTTCCGTTATAAGGTGTTAATGTGTATTAATCACATTCATCTGATGCACAAGTTTACCTATTTTCAGTTAAATTTACACCATCTTCTTCTTTAGTATATATTCATCTGTATCTGCATACTTTTTTTGGGTGCAATATACTTTTAAAATTTGCTTTTAGAACTGAACTACTTCTTTAGTTTATACTCAGCTGTTCGTATTCCTGGTTTGTTGCCTTTTACCCTAATTTTTCATGAACCTTCTTGCCCTCTAGCAGAGCTCTAATTATCAACTGTTTACCGTTGACAGTAAAATTAACTGAAAAGTCTTCATAGTGATGCTTTACTCTTTCCCAGTAGACTCTTTAATTGTTCATTTATTAGTCTTTGCCTGTTTACCTATTACAGGAAGATGGGAGTCTTGTAAACAACAGTGTTTGTTGATGTGGTGAAAAATGGTGTCCTTAAATACCTATCATTTTTGTAGGAGACTTCCAATTTAAGATGTCCTGACCCATTCTGGGGCATTTTATAAAGTTAACTATCAGTAGACATGTGTTCCCTGTTTTATCTAAAGAAAGAAAAATTGCAGTCAGCATATACAATTTATATACAGTTGACTCACTTGAATCAATACACGTAACACAGCTGAACTCTTACTATGAAAGTTGAGATTAGAGTGAAATTTAGGGTTTTTGGGGGAGCCATACTGTATGTACAAAGCTCTGATTATGGAAGCAAGTTGATAGATGACTGCAATTTTTAGAGGGTGCTTCAGCTGTTACAACAGTTGCTGCTACAAAAAAGGTGCTGTTGCCCCTAAATTCCACATGCTTTATCTTTAAGGAATTGATTCTTAGCACTAGCCTAAAAGAATGCAAAAAATGAGGGAGTTAGATTTCTGCTGGCGTAAGTAGTTGAACCAGTTTTCCACAGCATCACACAGGTACAAGACCATAGCCTAAGGAAGGCAGTATCAGTGAGCAGGCAGGGGACTGGGCTGACCCTTTTCAGCAGCAGTATCTGATAACCATATCTGCCACCGTGTGAGACTTCTCTCTGGGGGATCTGTCTGACAGATGGGCACCGATACTGAAGCATTGGCAAAGCAGAGAGGAGAGAAGCGAGCAGGAGGAACGGCAGACAGTTTGACCAGGGATACAGACCACATCCTTTGCATGGTGTTCTAGGAGGGACTGCTTGTACTCCCAGTTTCAGAAGATACACTAATTAAATGGCAGCTTTCTCATGGTGGGAAAAAAAGTCGTTTATAAGCTAGGAGGAGCTAAAGGAAAAGAATCTGTGCTCTGGGCTTGAGCTCTTAAGATACCAGTTGGAACAGACCATGATGGCTTTTCAATAGTTTGCCAGTTGATGGATTAATATGTATGTTTAATTTCACTTTTTACTGATTCTTTTAGGTGATTGCACAGGGCATTGCTGCACAGGTTTTCACAACCTAAAGTGGAAGATACAGGAGAAAATTTATTAATTGCTGTTCTGATAGGCATACTCTGTGCTGTCATAGTCAAACTGCTATGAGACCAGTCTGTATTTCTACTTCAGAGAATATTGAAATGGCATCTCAAGAAGTTTCTGCTTTGTTTCTCATTGACATTTTTGAAAAATAGTAGACTGCAGCATCCAACCTGGTCCTCCAATTCTAACATCTGATGTTACAGTTGTAGTCAGTAATAGTGCTCTCTTCCTTAATAGTGGTCTCCTTTTTTTTTTAGCTGTCTCCTGGCATTTCACTGAATTTTTTTTTTGACCTGGTTTTGAGTGTACACCTGGTTCTGTCAGTCAACTTTGATTTTCAAAAATCACCTACTCCAAGCTCAAGCCCAGCCCATCAGACAGAGAAAGAAGCAAAGGTGGCAGGAGGCATGAACGTGATGTCCCTGAAAAACCTCAAGCATTAAAGGGAGGCATACTAGAGGTGGAAGCAGGGTCGAGTGACCTGAGGAGAGTATAGATACACTCTTTGGGCATGCAGGGATAGGGTTAGGAAGGATTAAACCCACCTGGAGTGAAATGTGGTGAGCGACAAGAAAGGTTTCTGCATGTACACCAGCAGCAGAGAGATTGTGAAGAAGATGGAGCCTGACTCTTCTCAGGGTACTCAGTGAATGGGAAAGAGGCAATGGGCACAAATTGAAATAGAAGAAATATAATTTAAAAATAAGAACAAATGTTTTCACCATGAGGACAGTCAAGCCCTGGAACAGGTTTTCCAGATAGGCTGTGGATTCTCCAGCTGTGGAGATACTCAAAACTTGGCTGTCCATGATCCTTGGCAATCTGCTGAGGGGTGACCCTGCTTTGAGCAGTAGCGTTGGACTAGATGGTCTCCAGAGGTCCTTTCCACCTGTAAAGGCAGTGTAATTCTGTGAATTTTGGATGTTGAATTATTTCTTTTTCCAATGACACAGGGAAAAGTAGTTCAAAGGTTTGAGAATATAATCAGGTCAGTTACATTTAGAAACCCTCTAGGAAATTTTAGGAGTAAGTAGTATGTTTGTGTAGAGAGTTACATCATAAAAATGAAATACAGAGCTTCTGCCAGTGGATTGATGCTTTAATACCATATCAGTACTGTGTTTTCATACTTTGCATAACTTTAATAGTTTTACATAAAATGAGTCTCCAGTGTGGTGAGGAGTCAGCTTACTGAAGTGTCATCTTTACTTACTGACCTTCCTTTGACATCCATTGCAAGGAAGCTAATTGTGCTGGGATATGGGTCTCGGTGCTCTGTAATTTGTAAGTGATTCCCAGCTGAGTCAGAGACTGGCCCATATATTCTGGCAATCTATCTGCGAATGTGGCAACAGGAGATGGTGTTCAGGGAGAGCATAACATGGCTGGTGTCTAGGGCCTCTTCCCCTAACATCAAGAATCATTGTTTTGAGGTATTAGAGGGTGCACACCTTTAAATAGCGGGTATTCATTTATGGATCTCCTGTCTGAATTTGTCTAATTCTTCTTGTGATGATTCCCAGCATTTTTTGGCTATATGGCTGCTGCATGTCAAACTGATGGTTCCAGGGAATGGTGATTTCAAGATCTCCTTCCTGAGCTGTAGGTAGCAGCTGATACAGTTGTAACTGTTCCAGCTGCACTCGTCAGTTGGTTAAAGGTATTTAAAGAACTCTGAAAAGAAACATGGAAATGCAGCAGGCTGTTCTGATGAATTCCTTTATTATGCGTCAGCTACATGATAGCAGTAGTCAAAAAATAAGATTGTTGTCCTAAAAACAGTTCCATAGTTACAAAAAGCTTCTGGAAGTGCAAAATATGTATTTGACCTCCTCCTTTGCTAAGATTTAAATTCTGGAGTATGCTACCACTGAGAAGACAATCAAGAGTGAGCTGTTTACTCCTGGTTGGTGGAGTGAAAAGATGTTTCAGGAGATCAGTGCCGGCACAGGCAGGTGTAGAAGAGGAGGCTTAGGCGTGGTAGGCAGAGGTTCTGGTTTTACTCTTGCACTTCCGTGGTTTCTCTCAGCCTAGTCTGTTTAATATGTAGTAGGCTTTGTGCAATGAGTTGTATCATGTATTGGCAAAATATGGTTTACTTGGACATTGGTGTTCTTCTGCAGATTATCCTGACAGTGTTTCCTTTGGAAACCCCAAATAAGTAAGTGGTGGAAGTGTATCTTAAATGTTTAGTGTACATTTCTCCAAAGGACTAGTTGAGAGAAGAATAAATCAGTTACCATCTGGTTATTAGCCTTGTATGTACCTACCAAATGCCATGGATATGAAAATATGGAAGGAATGGTACAATGTGTACATAGATAGTGATTTACATACAGGTAGAAAGAGTGCAGAGCTTGTAAAGTTTTATCCAAAGACCTGCACATGCCATCTTCTTGACAGGGAATAGAAATTTTCTCATAATTGTTCTTAAAGGTATCTGTGAATCAGAATTGGACTAATGAAATTAAATTTTAAAAAATCTAAAGTTAAAAAGTATGGAAAGCTTCTGGCTAGACATAGGTACTTTTCTTTTTTTTTTTTGGTTGGAGGATTGGGTATCCAAGCAGTGCAGCAAAGGTTGGGATTGCACTGGCGATGTATGTATGATGCTCTAGATTAAAGAAGGTGTATGTATAGGTATACCCTTTTTGTTACATTGAATGTGTGGGTATAAATGCTTCTCTCCAAGCAGTCTTTCATCAATGTTGTTCTTTATAGGCACATATAATTTTAATTAAGCCTGTTCTATGTCTTAAATTGCTATCTGAAAACTGGTAACAAGGTGGTTCTATTTTTTTGTAATCAGCAAATTTATTAGGTGGAAATGACTTGATGAAACATCATTATTGAAAGAAGACAGCCCGAAATAATAGAATTTTAGTAAGGTAACAGATGATAGTCACAGAATGGTTTGGGTTGGGCAAGACCTTAAAAATCATCTGGTTCCAACCCTCTTGCCATGGGCAGGGACACCTTCCACTAGATCTGGTTTCTCAAAGTCCCATCCAGCCTAGCCTTCAACACTTCCAGGGATGAGGCATTCACAACTTCTCTGGGCAACGTGTTCCAGTGCCTCACCACCCTCACAGTAAAGAATTTCTTCCTAATGTTCAATCTAAACCTACCCTCCTTAAGCTTAAGGCCATTCCTCCTTGTCCTATTACTACATGCCCTTGCCAAAAGCTCCTGCTTGTCTTGACAGCTGTGGTTTTGTTTTGATTATTATACTTCATAATGTATTGCATTTTTTTGATATAGTCAAGTAACAGTGACAGACTATGCCTGCCATTCTTACTGGATCCTGTGAAGAAGAGCAGCAACTTTCACATTCTGGGCTCGACACACACGTGTATATTTTTGTAAGCATGGTATCAAAGTAAAAATAACCTATACCTAGTTATTTTGCCTAGAGGGAGGGAGAATCAAACCTTTAATAAGTTAAAAAAGTAATTTATGCTACATGCTTAATGGTCACAGTAAATTTAGAGAACACACTGTAGTGCACCAGTGCCACATCTTCCATTTCACTGGTGAGCCAGTGCTCTTACCCTTCTTGCTTGCAGGGCCGGAAGCTGTAGTTTTGGGGTTACAAAGAGGGACAATATGTGTAAAGCAGGTTAAATCTAAGAGTTTCCTAATGCACGTGGCTGTCCTGTCTGTTGTGACTCTATCTAGAAATGACAGTTTGTTTCATTTCTTGTCTGCTGAAGCCCTTTAGACTGTCTTTAAACCTGCCTGGATTCCCTTCTTACTGTGATACACTAAAACGGAGCCCAGCTGTACTCAGTGACATCACAAAACCACCAGGGATTTGTATTGTTTGCTCAGCAGGGAAGAGCTCTTGCTGCAGAAGCTGGACCGGCTCTTTCCCCAAGCACGGCCATCCTCTGCAGCTGTGTTGGGTCACTTCATTGCCGGTGGCACCACACGCAGGAGATACAGAAATTGCTGCCTGTCAGCCCCAGCGCCGGCAGTGGCAGTCCCACTCTGTGCCTGTAGGTCTGTCACTCCCACTGTCACTCCCACTGATGAGGATTTACTTCTCTCTGTAGGTTCAAGGTGCAAGTTTCCGGGGTTGGAAGGAAGTGACGTTTATGTTCAATAAAGATGATGAGCAGCAATTGCTAGCAGGATGCAAATCTCCAAAATCCAAAGGGTGAGTAAAACCATTTGGTCTATCTGCTATTAAAATACACTCACTGGAACAGAAAATAGCTCTGCAAGGTAATGGAGCTGGACACTGAGAAACAGTGGTGTTCAACTGCTGGAAGTGAAATCGACAGAGACAGGTTTATGGGCAAAGCTATGTACACGTTAAGCTTACAATGAATAAGGCATGCTGTATTAGGAAAGGACAGACGATGTTGTAAACATTTTTAGGTTTGTCAGGTAGTAAGTGCTTGTAAGTAAAAGGGTCATTCTCACACTTTCCCTTTCCTCTTAGGTATTAATTATGGTTGAGTTTACAAATTCCCTTTTTTACATGCCTTACTTTCTCTTTTGAAGTCTTACTACACCTAGAAAGGTTAAGCAGAGTAGCTGTACTAGGATCTGTTGGTGCTGAGGTGAATTTTTGGCACAGTTGTGCTGCCGGTGTGGTGAGAGCAGTTCCCTGGACAGAACACTCTTCCAGGACTGACTGTCCTTCTGTTTCGAGTACATGTAGGCTTTACTTCCATGTGCTACCTCACTGCCTTGGTTACAAACCAAATATGCCACACATCAGTACATCTGTTCCTGCCAGATACTAGCTTTGATAAGACTTGCTGTAGCAGGCTTTGTTTCCAGGTTTACTTTGAAATTAATGTGTTTCAGAATGCAAGTGTATATATATGCATGTAGGGGGTGTATGTATATAAATAAACAATTTAGAATATAAATCCATATATTTTGTTTCCACTTGAGCTTGTTCCATAAAACTTACCAAAAGTTCCCAGCTACTATCCCTGTGCAATTTTATGGGTGTTATTAAGATGCTAGGCTCCTGTAATAATGCTTTGCAATTGATGCTGAATATAAGAATCAAGTAAAACAGTGAAGAGAGCAGAAATATGGTAAGAGAGTTACCACCAATGTAGAAACTATTTTTGTATTACTATGAGAACTGCCTGTTTTTTAAGTTAGGGATATTTTTCTTTAATTATATGCCATGATTTTTACTTTACTTTTAAAGACAAGTGGAACTTACATGTGTGCTGTTCACAAAATACAAGAAAAGTGTTTGGAATCTATGGCTGGTTTCAGCAAGATGAAAATTCTGATGAATCATAAATTCAAAATTCAGTAAAGGAAAAGTGATTTTTAAAGGTATTGGTTGAGTTGCTTCTGTTTAAATATGATAGAGCTAAGCTTTCATTAATGGAACAAAGCTCTTTTAATAGAAATGTTTGAAAAAGATTCAGTGGTGGGTTTAGTTGTGGCTAAGGAATTTATATGCTACTACAGATAATGTTTTCAATTTGCTTTTTAGCTCATTGAACCCTGAAGGTTGTGTGTTTCACCCCTGGTGTTCAACCTTTCCTTGTGGCCCATTATTTGATTATATACGTAATCCTGCATATAAAGTTATGCATAAACATTTGACATTCTGTAATTTAAATATTTCACACTGCAAAATTATTCAGGTTGAAGAGTCTTAATGGGATAAGAAAAGTAATAATATGAGTAGCCTTTCAAATGTCTGAGAGAGAAGCTACAGTTATTTTTTGGGTTTGGGAGGGGGATTTTGAGAGTTCTTACCAGAAATACAAAACAGCTGTTTTCACAATATTGTATGGATCTTTATAAAAATATTAATAAAAAGCTTGGTGTCTTTAAAGTCCTAATACTGTGTACATCAACTATTTCAGGGTATAAGGTTTTACTGGCGAGGTGGTAACAGGTATATGAAACTGAGTAACATAGTGAATGTTAAAGCTGGTGTTAGAATATTTTCATATTCCTTCTACTATCATTCTCCTGGGTTTTTTTTAGATTTGTTTTTGTTTGGTTGGTTGGTTTGTTAAAGTCCTAAATTTTTCTAATACATCCTAAAATACTTTGTACATTTCGAAAGGCAGCTCTGTGGAATTCACCCCACAGGAACGGGGCGGGGGATAGTGGTATGTGAATTCTTTTGTAATAGAAAATGACCATACTCTGTCCTCTTCTGATTTATCACTGAAAGATTCTGCTGTGTTTAGGTTTGTGTATGTGAGGCTGTTTTTCCTGAAGCTGACAGTAATGGATGTGCTGCCACAGGCTGACAATGATTATTAGCATTCCTTACTGTAAAACATAATTTAATTGGATGTTTATTAATAACTACTACATAAATTGTTAAATCAAGAAATTAATCACCACATCATTGTTATTTTCTAGAACAAACCTAAAATTAAAGGAAGAGATGAAGTCTGAAAAGAAGCCAGGTTTTTGGGACAGTTTGGTGATAAAGCAGAATGTTCCATCTAGGAAACCAGACGAGATTGAGGGATGGGAACCACCACAGATTACCACTGCTGACTCTACCAGTGATGCAGCAACTCCTTTAAGTGACTATACAGCCTGGTCAGGCTGGGAAGATGAAACCAAAGGCTCCACAAAATACACAAACCTGGCCAGCTCAGGAAACAGTTCCAGGTGGAGTATCAAATCAGCTGGAAAGCTGGTTAGTATTAGACGTCAAAGCAAAGGTAACCTTACTGACAACTGGGAAGAACTAGAATGATACTGGTAATGTGAAATACTTAATAGGTAAGAAGAGAAAGGTTCCATGATTTACTCATATGTTTAAACCAAAATCAAATCTGCTCAATATTGCACCTTTATACAGTGTTTTGTTTTATTCAGATTGTTACAAATTTTTGCTCACCTGATAGTAAATTTTCTTATTACATTGTTAATAGCTATTTTTTCCACACTGAAAAAAAAGTAGAGAATCTATTTTGTGCCTATATTTCACATTCAGACTCTGCAGTATGTCAGATTGTTGGTTTTACCAAAAAAAAAATGTAATTCCTTAGTGAATGTATACACTGGTTGTAAATTTGACTGCCTTATGTAGGAACTTCCACTAGCTTGACGTCCTGTTTCTTTTCTGGTATTTGAGTGCCATTCAAAATTTTAGTTTTGATGCTGTCCCTTTTTAACTAAGAATACCAGTCTGTTGCTTGCAGGGAGAATGCTTGTACTTAGTACTGTTTTCCAGATCTTCAGCCTCAGCATTTGCTTCAGCTTGTGCATACAAGATGCTTACTGCCACATTGTGCTGTACTGTGTGTGACATGGGAAAATACTATTCTAATGTAATTCCTTCCATTACAGGATTGTCACCAACAGTTGGGTCAAATGGGTCTTCCACAGTTGGGGTCTTTTTGTGTTTTGGGGTTTTTTTTTCCCAGTTTGTTTGGGGGGGTTGTGTTTTGTTTTGTTGGGGTTTTTTTTCCCCTGTGATTTTTTTGGTTGTTATTTTTTGTTTTATTTTGGTTTTGTTGTTTTGTTTTTTTTAACATGAACTTTTTTTGACAAAGCTAAGTTTCTCAGTTTTTAAGATGCATGCTATGCCAAAAACCAGAAATGATTGAAAATTTGGAAAAGAGCACTGAGTAAAGTGTAAAATGATCTTGATATTCTGGGGGGGATGTTTAATCTGGATATAGGAATAAGTTGCTTCTTATGGAAGGGCATATGTTTTCATTTTTTTACAATAGCTGATCCTTGTTCTACAAACAACTTTTTTGGTTTTGAGTGTGTTTTTCCTTTCTTCCCACTGCATAAGCAATGATTGAATTATACTCTGGCATTTTCAGGGTAGCTGAGTAACTGAGCCATTGCAAGTATGTGCATGCACAAACTTCTGAAGCATTTTTGTTGAAAGTTCTGTCTTATTAGCTACTGATACTTTGATTTTTTGGTAAAAGAAGGTGAAATGTTAGACTTGAGATTTGAAATGTATATATGACTAATAAAAGTGCCTCTTTTTAGCATATTGTCTCTCACTAGCGGTGCAGCTGATGTCAGATCCAAAGTTAGTTTCCATTTTGTTTCTATGACCCACACAAAGACTTCTTTAACGTTCATGGATAAAAATCAAACCAAAAGTTTCATAAGAAATGAACAGTAGGCCTTTTCTCTCCTGATTGTTAAACTGGTATAACAGAAACGAAACTTGACTGTCTAGCAATATGGCCAGTGCAGTCAGAAGATGAAGCTAGCATGTCAGAGAAAATCAGCATTTTTACAAGAAAGTGTAGACCTTTATATAACAGATGTCTTGTAAACCTATTTTTGCAAGAAGGTTATGCTGATGAAAAGGGATGCATGCAGTTTTTTTCTAAGCTTGTTTCTGTAACTGCCACATTACTCCTCCCTTAGCTCTCTCTTTCTCCTCTCCCCTCCAATTCATGTATAGTTTTCTGGCTTGCAGTTCCTGCATAGGTATTTTTTGGAGATTCCTGCTGAGATGTGCCTGGAGGGAAACTGTAGCAAAATGGTTTTAGTTGGTTGGTGTTTTTTTCCTAATATTAATAGGATGCTAAAAGACATTGTTCTTAAGTTTATATAAAAGAATAGTGATGTTTTTTGCTACAAAACAGGATCGTGCAACTGGTGAATATACTTGTAAAATTGGCATTAGATATTAAAAAGTATTAATAGGGGAGAAAAAGTTAGCATTTACATTGCATTGTTTAGTCTGCGAGTAAACTCTGTTTTTGCCTTGGGCAAGTACATATGCTGAGGTTAATTATAGGAAAGAATTAGTATTCTTGGGTAAAGTATGCTGCATTTTATAGTTTATGGAATACCCTCTAAGGCATGAGCTAGTATTTAGTTTGGTTGTTGTTGCTGACCTGAAAGAACAGAAAAAGATCTGTTAGTAGCCTTTAATATTTTGCTCTCAAAAATGGACTGAGAACTTTTAATTTCACTCCTGAAGAAACTATTTATACTGTGACCAGTAAAGGTTTTGCCTTGCACATTATACTGTCAAGTGCCTGTTTCTCACCTTGATGATGTGTTTGATGCACAGCTTAACTGCAACCTTTTTCAATTTGTTTTTAGATGTATGATAAAGAATATGCTCACAAATCTGAAGCCTATTATAAAACAAAAGTGGGAAAGTGATGTATGTAAAATTCCAGTTTCACTCCTAGTGATGAAAGTTTTGATGTGCTTTTAAAGTGATATTTCCTCAGAAATAACCATTTTAAGGATCAACATTATTAAATTTAATATAATTTATTGTTATGCTTTAATAATGTGTTTGTCTGTTGAGAACTCACCAGTGTGAGCTTTCCTTCTCTCATGTTTATAAATGTGTCTGAATTTTCAGAATGGGGTCCTTTCATCTTTTACCTTTGTTAGATGCTTAACTACATTATACATTATGAGCTTAAGCTATACACAGCTCCATATGTGGAATAAGTGTAGAATATGTCCCTTAATATTTTTTTGAAATTGCATTTCAATCTATGTGAAATGTTTTAGAAGAAGGTAGCATTAAGATTGTATGATAAGATTGCACAAAATAAAATATAGTTTATATTGCTTTCTCGTAGCCAATCTGCATGATTGTTGGCGTGGTTTTAACGGGAATTAAAGCTTTGTGTGGCTGTTAATAGTCACTTAGCTCTGAGCAAAGTTCTTTCTGATTATTTTTATTTATTAGCATCATTTGCAAAAAAGAAAAGTAGTATTTTCCATATGAATAAAGATCTAGTTTGAACTGAAATGCCTTATTCTGTGACTTTTTTTGTTCCCATTTTATTTGTCATGTAAATATGTTTCCATTTGCTTGGACAGTTTTGGCCACCACCATATAAGGAAGATATTAAACTATTAGAGAGTGTCCGAAGGAGGGCAATGAATACAGTGAAGGGCCTTGAGGGGAAGCCGTGTGAGGAGCGGCTGAGGTCACTTGGGCTGTTCAGCCTGGAGGAGACTGAGGGGAGACCTCACTGCAGTTACAACTTCCTCGTGAGGGGAAGAGGAGGGGCAGACACTGATCTCTTCTCTGTGGTGACCAGTGACAGGACCCGAGGGAATGGCCTGAAGTTGTGCCAGGGGAGGTTTAGGCTGGATATCAGGAAAAGGTTCTTCCCCCAGAGGGTGGTTGGGCACTGGAACAGGCTCCCCAGGGAAGTGGTCACAGCACCAAGTCTGACAGAGTTTGAGAAGCATTTGGACAATGCTCTCAGGCACACAGTGTGACTCCTGGGGATGGTCCTGTGCAGGCCCAGGAGTTGGACTCGGTGATCCTTGTGGGTCCCTCCCAACTCAGCTGATTTTGTGATTCTGTGACATTACTTGCATCATTGTAGAGCATGGCCAATGTTTGCCCAAACTCTGGGAATCATGCCATCTTGGAAGTTGCAGCATCCTAGATTTAAAGCATCACACACTGCTTTTATAGTGGCAAGAATTCATTGGTTTCAACAAACTAAAAATACTTTGTTTTATTGGAATTTATTGGTTTAAAATGTTGTGGGTTTTGTTCCTGTGGTTTTTTTTTTAACTTACTGGCTGTTGTGAAAGCTTGGGCAGAGCAGGATTCTTTCCCTGAATATTTCACCAGGTACTCGTAAAGTGGAGGACCTGAGATGCTTTTACACACACTGGCCCCATAACAAGGTGAGACCTGCACGGCCTGGCCTGCAACACGTGAGGAGCAGCCACTGCTACCAGTGGAGCAGCTGCAGGAGGTTTATTGCCAGTCTCTCATTCTTCCACTCCAGTCTGCTGGCTTTGTGGTTATCTAGACAGACTTAGCAGGGAACATTTAGGCAAGATGTTTCTTACTGTAGTGCGTGAAGTAGCTAAACCAGAGAATTTCATTCATGTAAGTTATATTCTTAGGGGGAAAAAAAGGCTGTATTGCGATGCCTCTGACTAGACACAGGTGGGTCAGATGCACATCGATGCAGGTGAAAGGAAGGGGAAGGACCTGCATTTCCAGAGCCTGGGTAGACGAGGACCCTGTCAAATTTTGAGCATAGATGTTCCCACAGCCCAGGTGAATTAGGCCTAGCAGCTGTCTCAATTTCCGAAACCTTTCAAAGCTCTTGTTATTGTGTGGGAATCTTGGATGACAAAACTGTTGGTCCTGTGCAATCTGAAAACATGAACATGCATGTTATTTAGCTCTTTCTTGCATATCTGAGCTGTTCTTGCTAATTCGGGTTAGTTTGTTTGATTTTTTTCCTCTGAGTGCCTGCTACTTGTTTCTGATGTATCTGGGAAATAAAACCAGTACTGTGAAGAAGAAAAGTAATTTCCTAAAAGGCTTATCACCAGTGATAGTTGGCAAAGGTGGGTATCATTAGATATGGTCAGTCTCAAAAATTTCTTGTAGCATGACTGCTTTGTACCATACAAGACATGGAATCAAACATACAGGCAAAAAAGCCAGTTTAGAAATCAAAATAATTACATTTATTCTAAGTGCCACCAGCATCATAGCAG
Organism: Lycocorax pyrrhopterus obiensis; assembly: GCA_014706295.1. Lineage (NCBI taxonomy): Eukaryota > Metazoa > Chordata > Aves > Passeriformes > Paradisaeidae > Lycocorax > Lycocorax pyrrhopterus. The sequence goes on from JACSVZ010000004.1 coordinate 91,227,274, forward strand.
AAAATAATGCTGCTGCTATAGTTACAAAGAAATAAAGAGTATGAAAACAATAAAAAATAGGGATATAAATAATAGAAATTTATATGAAATATATAATAATAAACAAAGTGGAGGGAGATGATAGTTTTTCATATGGTATCTACCAACTGCTATCACTGGCAATGAAAAAAGAAATACCTGCTCTGTATTTGGGAAGAAATTTTTCCTATTCTGTGTCTAGCCATTACTAAAAGATGCAAGAAAGTGAGTATATTCTTTTGAGTCCATAACGCTCTGGTAAAAGCTTGGCTGGCATTTAAATTTTATGCTCTTGAGACCCAAGTAACACTACTGGAAGCTTAATAACACATTTTGAACTGTGAGTTTGCTATTGGAAAAGAAAAATTACTATTCTTTGCATAGAAAAGTGCACAGTTGTGTTTTCTGAGATTGGTTTGTCCACTTTTGAAAATAATCATATGATATTTTGCTTTCTAGTTGCTCCAGCCCCTTGTACTAAGGAGACTAAACAGCTGAGTTTAAGTAATTTTTCAGAGAATTGGCTGGTTTAATTATTTGAGATTGTGTAGTAAAATAGGTCAGATTTGGTACAGAAACTTTCCTATAAATTAGCAATGTCTTTTGGCCTGTATCTTGTACCTTTTTTCCTTGAAACCCCCAAATGCTGTTGTCTTGACCATCTTGTTTGTCCAGGAGTCTTGGATTCTCTGCAAGGTTACACTGCAAAATGCTTCTGGTATTTGAGGGAGGGAGGAAACACTGTGGTGTGTGTGTTTGTGCTGGAGAAAGGAAGGGAGACCAATGTATCCTGACACCAAGTACTGTATTTGGCATATTATTTTTTCCTGCTAAAGCTTTCTAATGTGCAAGATGATTAATATTAATTATTCTTTGATTTGTTTTATTTTTGTACTTGTGGTCTGTTAGCTTTTGGGGGGGGTCACACATGCAAAGACATCCTGATTACATTAAGACCCACTCTTTGCTGTTTCTCCCATGACCAACATCCTCCTTTTAGGCTGAAATTCCTTCAGTTTAGTTAGTGCCTGTAAACAGTTTATCTCTTGAACATTTGGACAGAAACTTGGCAACCAACATTTGATAGGACAAAAAAAGGAAAACAAGTCAAGCATCATTTCCCATTAGGAAGTAAGCCATTGTTTAATGGGATGAAGCACAAGATTCTCAGAAGCCATACTACAGATAGAGTAAATCTGCACATAGGGTTATTTTGAGAATTAGAGACTTTATGAAATATATACTTGCTCTTTTGTTAATTTTTATAAACTAACCCTGAAGTGCAGTAACCCATCTGCACAGCGTGGCTTCCACAGTGCTCCCTGCCCAAGAGTGGGTGTGACCTGACCAAACCACTGTGGCCAAGGTGAGCAGCAGCCGAGGCCACAGTGCAAGATCTGAGCTCCTGAGCTGTGCGGTGAGAACTGGATGCACTGGGCACAGGGAGAGGGTTTCAAGACTAGGGAAGGAGCAGATGTTCCGGCATCAAGGAATGAAGCACACTATAAAGAGAAGTAAGAAGTCCAGAACATCTGGGAATGTTCCTACAGCTGTTAGTACCAATATTTACTATTAGGCCAGGTTTTGGTGTTAGAGAATCAGAACTAACATACATCTAGTCCTTTTTCCTGGTGTTTTTTCATGGTTTTCCTATTCAAGACCAGGACTTTTGGCTGTGATAAGCAATTGAAAAGAACATTCCGTGTACAGGTACAAACAGCAAGTTCTGTTTGTTTGTAATGTTGATGCTCTGCAACTTGCAGCAAACACTTCTCCAGATCTATTCCATACTACTCTGCCTATAAATTAGACTGAGTTGATGAGAAATGTAGAAGGTGAGTGCAGGCGGTAGAAGAGACATAGGATCAGCAGAAGGCACACGGGCAGCTTGCAGCAAGAGCTTAAGTGGTGGTTGGATTAATCTACTGAAGTGAGGTGGCTGAACTAGGCAGTGGAGCAACACCATTCCTGGTTAGTGGTGGTCTCACGTCTGCCCCGTGGCTGCTTAAACATGGTCAGGCTTCAGTGTAAGAGGAGGGGAAGGGCACAGAGAGCACGGCCTCAGGCCGTGCACTGTGGAGCTGTGTGAGGAAAAATAGCAGAGGTGCTGCCTGGGACAAGCGACTGCAGGAGCTGCTGCATTATGGTCAAGCAGGTCTGGTTCTAGTGAAAATGCTGCCAAAGTATTGCTTTTATAAATTCACCAAGTTCTAAACTAAGATCTGAACTATGATCTGAACTCAGAAGGGGAGTGCAGGTTTACAGCTTTAAGTTTCCAGTAGGAATAGAGCTAAGAATAATGGCTGTGCCTAAGAGAATGACAGAGACCAAAACATTGGGAACACGTGCTCTCAGCATGCAGAACTATGTTCTATATCTGAGCATTATGTGGGAATGACAACTGACTTTAGCAAATGAATTATCCTTCCATTATTGTTTTGCTATAAATACTACAGAAAAACACCATTCAAGTGGGAAGAGCATATAAAAATCAAGTAAGTAAATTTTAGAATTAAGTGGCGGCTGTTGGTGTAGGCCTTGAAAATTGTTAGAAAAACTTTCAGCTGAAGGCACAATGACTATAAAGTGAAACAAATATAAAAGTGAACATGTTTTATTCATATTTTAGAAGAATGTACACATAAACCTGCAGGAAATAAGCATTACCAGCATGTCTGACAGGTAGAGGGACAGGTCTGTGCGTGGCACAGAGAATGGCCCGTGGGCATTGAAAGAAAAGATTTTTACTCTCACCTCTCATGTTCTGAATCCACTTTTCTGTCATGTCCTTCAATACAGACATTTTAAGCTTTAAAAGTAACCCTAATCCTACTGAACTTCGTAGGAATTTTGCTGGAAATTATGTTCCAGTGTCTTTGAGGGGCTGGACCTGAGCCTTGAAAGTATAAAAACACTGCAAGTGAATAGCATAATTAGCTAATGCTTCAATAGTCTGAACCATAATGTACCAAGTGTTTCCAAACACTTGATATTGTTTGATTTATTTAATGCAGGTATCCATCTCTCTGCCAATTCAAGCAACCTTAGTTGGCTATTGAGGGTCTAGCCTTCTTCTAAGTTCTTTGCCAGTGATGGAGCTGTATATATGCTAATTTGTGCACCACAAAATCCAAAATGTTGTGCTACTGTTCCCCATCCCGCCCTCTCCTTCCTGCTAGCCTTCATTGCTTCTGCCTTCTAGACTGCAGAAAGGCCACTGGTCTTTGGGTGCCAGTCCTAGTGGAGAGCTCTTGATTTGAGCTTGGTGTTTTCTTGACATTCAGTTTCTTCCTGCTCCTAAAGCAACTTAATGCATTTTCCAGGGATGGGGAACAGGGGGAAAGAAAGAGCAAGGTCCCACTCCTCCATTTTTTCCAGATGAGAGCCTCAGTCCTGTCTGACATCCATGGAGAAAGGTTCACTCAGTGCTCTTGGAAAAGGTCCATGGCAGAGTGTCTTTTCCCAGAAACAGGTGAACAAAACTGTTGGAGAGAATGTAATAAAAAAGGCCAGGAGTCTCTTGAAGACAGGTTTGGGAGGCAGTGACTGGGGAGTGGGAAAGAAGATCCTGTTTTCCAAAACTGTAATTTCAAGCTCCTTGTGGACTTATGGCAGAGAATGTCCTGATTGCCTTTGAATCAATATTGTTTCTCAGGACTAGAATTCACTAAAACCCAAATCACCCAGGACTGGGAATTGATCATGGAGGGGCCATAGGTAAAACATGATTTCCTACCATTGCCACTGCAAAATCTGTCTCTAAGCAGATCCAGGTTTGGGGACAAAAGCTGTGGAGCTGTGCTGTAGAGATTCAGAACACATTTCAAGGCACCCTTTCTGCTGGAGGGGACAGCGCCTGCCTTTCTTTGCCTGGGGCAGCAGCACACAGGAGGCCAAAGACGAGAGGTTTCACACTAAGGCACAACGCTTCTCATGGTTACAATGGTTTAGGTTACATGAGTAAGTGATAGTGTAAAGGAAAAGGAGATGAATTCAGGCTCTCAAAATACATTCTGTGTTTCAGGTGAGGTATCAACAAGATTGTTATCCTAAAGGTGAAATCCTTTCCCCTCTCTTTATGTGATTTAAAAAAACCAAAACACCAGACCAACACAAAGCCCCAAACACCACCAACCCTATTACCAAAATCACTGCCTTAGCTTTTTTGCTTAAGTAACACAATTGAAAGTTATCCTGTTATGCATCCGATGACTTCAGATCACATAGTTACTCTTAATCAAGCTCGTATTTGCCTAGTCTAAGCAATAAGATTTAACTAAATATTTAACTAGTTCGTGGAACTATTCCCAAAGCTCAGTTTTGCCGAGTGTTAAAAGCTTGTAACACTGCTCATGGCAATGTGATTCTGCACTCACTGTTTAAGATTTTTTTTAAAAAGACTCCTGAACTGAAATGCTTCTCAGCACATCTGTGCACATCTCTTCTCCTACCTCTTTTTTTTTTTTTCTTAAACCAGAGAAAGGTTTAAAAAGCCACCTTACTGGCTTTGGGGCCTGGGGGTCCTGGTGGGCACCAAGTTGAACATGAGCCAAGCAATGTGCCCTTGACACAAATAAGGTTAGTGGGCTACATGGACCTACTGCAGGGAGTCAAGTGAAGGGTCACAAAGACAATAAAGGTGTAAAGAAAAGATGACTGGAGCATCTGTCCTGTGACAAAAAGCTGAGGGAGCTGGAACTGTTCAGCCTGGAGAAGATAAGGCTCAGGGGGATCTCCTCATCTACAAATACCTGAAGGGAAGGTGGAAGGAGAAGGGAGCCAGGCTCTTGTCACTGGGCACTGAAAGGACCAGAGGCAAGAGGCATAAATTGGAACAGAGGAGGTGTTACGTGAACATCAGGAAATGCTCTGCTGCTGTGAGGGTAACCAAGCACTGGCACAGGCTGCCCAGAGAGGCTGTAGAGTCTCTTTCCTTGGAGATACTCAAAAGCCATCTGGACACAGTTCTGGATAAACTCCTAGACAACCAGCTCTAGCCAACCCTGCTTCAGCTGTGTCCCTTCCACCCTCAACCAACCTGTGAGAGTAGAATGAAGCCTCTGAAATATAAGGCAGTGTCCTGCTTCTTGTCATCTTAGCTCCTGCCCTCTGAGACCAGTGGGACACCCTGGTTATCCTAAATGGATAGCCACACATAGAAACACATCTCAAAATTTAACCTTCAGCCTGTCAAAGGCTTTTTTGCTACTGAAGAGCGAGCAAGACAACAAGTAGTGAAAGGGAAAGGGAGATTAAGCCTGACTGCTGTCACCTGACATTTCTAAGAGAACAGAAAATTAGTTTTACAGATACTGATTTTTTTCCAAACCTGTCTTAAAATGGTTTTTAAGACCTTAAAGTAATTTCTCTCCCTCCTCAATTCAGTGGCTAGGAGAGAGGTTCATCTCAGCTCTCTTAACCCCTTTCCCCAGCTGTCACCTTACTTGTCTTTTCAGTGCCGGGCAGCTCTCAGGTAACAGTGTAAGAGCTTTGCCCTCTGTCTGCAGGAGAGTTGGTTCTGCACAGTCCCTCAGCAGAGGCCTTCAGCACGAGGGGGAAGAGCTCACAGCAGCATTAAACCAAATGCTGGCTTTAAAACCTTTCTTTGAAGCTCTCAGAGAAAGCATCCATGCATTTACAGGAAGTTTTACGAAGGGTAGCAAAACTATAACCACGGTAAAGGAGTGATTAGTGGATGTCAGCTGTCACCAGCCACTGTCAAGGTTACTGAGGTCACAGAGACAGGAAAGCACCTGAGCCATGACAGGAATTAAATAAATGGGGTGCAAATTGTTGTTAAAGAAGGGCTGCTGGGTCCTTAACAAATCCAGTGGCTACAGCAGTGTGTGGCTGGGAATGCAAGGCTTGCAGCAATGCTCTGAATGAACAGGAATAAGAATGGATGTCCTTGGCTCCACACCTGACCATTACTATGGCCATAGCCAACACCGAGTTGAAAGAAAGAAAAAAAATTCCACAAAACCCTGTATTGAAAAATCCACCTATCAGCAATTCAATTCAATCACCAAGATTTAAGTTAACATAAAACTATTTCTTGAGGAAATAAATATTATCTACTTCTTGTGCAGCCTACTAACAGCCCAGCTATCCTATTACAAAAAGGGCTAATAAAACCAACTACTGTAAACCAATAGCACTAGGACTGCTTGTATGCTTCTCATTCCATTACCAATTAGTATAGACAACAGGTTACAGAAAGATCTTACAAAATTCAAATTGATTCATCTCTATGCACCAGAGGCTTCTAGGAATAACAGATAAAAACATGATTTATTACACTGTACAAAACTAGATTCAGAACAAGCAAGTGCAGAATATGGTACATGATTTATTTTTTCTGTATATGACATATTGTTAAATTTCATTGACAAACCCAAAACTTCCATAATTTTTCCTTTACCTGCTTAAGCCAAGCAATTTATTTTGTTCTACAGGATAGAACAAAATAGCTTCCTGGAGAATTTATCATCGGATTATAACTAACTTGGCAGAAGGTGCTCCAGCTCAGACTGACTGTCAGTGTTTCCCATAGCTTGTCGGGTTAGAACCTCAGTTGGTAGAGTAGTGTTCTGCCACTGTACCAGTCTAGAAACAAGCAACTCCATTCTCATTAAATTTTAATAATGACTTCTTCTTAGAAGATGAATTAATGCAGTTGCATTTGTAGACATTCCATATAAATGAAGGCTGCAGCTACCATCAGAAAGATTTCCAGTAGCCCCAGATTGGTCTCATGAGTTCTGCAGGATGTGCTAAGATAGGTTATATGTTTAATAAAGTCCTTAAGAAAAATAAATATTTTTGCATAATGTATGTACAAAAATTGGTTGATTTCCTTCATTCATATAGGTTCAACAGCAGATATAACCACAGTTATATTTTATTCACTAGCTCACAATAATTAATGCCACCTCTGTAATGATGTAGGAAGAGTCTAAGAGAATATTGGCCTATTCTTTATAATAGTGCAAATTATATGGAGGTGTTTTGAAAACCATGGCTTATAGAAAGAAGGATTAACAAAAAAAACCCTCCTTTGGTCCCTGCAAGAGTAGTTTAATTCTTCCATGAAATTTTCAAAACTCCCCTACATAATTTTAACCAACTATTAAGGCGTCAAAAGCATGGATTTAAAGTTGAGATTAAAGTGGCCTTTCTTGGACTTGAAAAAAAGTCCACTGGAGATTTCCTGACAAAGAAATTTTCTTAATGTTTCTCCTTCTCCTCCTCTCTATTCTGCACAAAAGCAATACACCAAATAAACCTCTCTGATAATCTCCCATATATTATTTTAAACTACAATAGAACATTACACTTAAATATATTGCACAAAAAGCATAACATATCCTGCCTGACTCTTCACAAAAATGGCCACAAACACAGGAGAACAGCTACTGAACATCTCAAAATTTGAAGAGATCAATGAAATGCTGAGGAGATACTGGCATGAGACAGGTGTTTGGATCACTGGCTGTGCAGGGGTGTCCTGTATCCTGAAAAATGAAGGAGAAAAATAAGTAAGTTCTCTTTCCATATTCAATCTCCCCTCACCCCCAATTTAGAGGGGGAAAAAAAAAAAAACAAACAAAAAAATAACAATTCTCTCCTTCTACCAAAACCAGAACCTGAGCTGGAGCCCTTGAAAAAGTATCATCTTCCTTATGCATTATTTTTTGATAAGCATAACAAAAAGGCAAAAAGGCACCTGCTTTGTTGAACCTAAATTATCTGTTTAATCAAAACCTGAAGTCAGCTATTGCTTTGGGGGAAAATGAGCCCCTTGCTTTGAAAATTATGGGCAGCAGATACTTCCTCAAAAAACGTGAACAGCATGTTTGAATTTTTGAATTCCCAGGCTTAAAAGATTTTCTACCTTGCTATGTTTTCCCCTAATAGCTTTCTTTCATCTTTCACTCCTACCTTTTCCCCAAGTGAAATGAAAGCACTGCCCTAAAACAGAATCTGGCACCTAGGCAAGTTAGGAGTCGAGAAGTTAGACAGGGTGCAAAGGCTTTTTGTCACTACAAATTCACTAAGCCTGCAGTGCTATCTTTCCTCTTACAGAAAATTGACCTCAGCAGAACTGTCTGATTATTTAAGATTCAAATTCCTCTTTGAACAAAAAGGTTTTGCACTTTATTAGAACCCCCTAAATGAGGGAAATGCAGAGGTGTAATGAGAAGTTCCCAGACAGTTCAATGGAGAAGTTAAACACCTTGGCCAGTGTTGTAAGGCTCAGAAGTGTCCTCACTAGGCTTTAAGGAATTTCTCTCCCTTTTCCACCAATATTGATGAATTCACCATGTGAGGCAAGAAAACCAGATAAATACATGGCAAATTGATCACAGACTACTGTGGTCTTCATTGCTTTTGTTTCCATAGGAAGTGAAATTACATGCAATTCATTTAATAGAAGGAAAGAATCTCTAAGGGCTTTTTTTCTCACTGCCACATTCCCACCCAAAGTCTTTGCAGCACCAAAGTGCACCGGGTGAAACACATTCTAAATACTGCTCTGCTTTTCCAGTGAAAATTATTACTCAATAGATTTTTATCTGTGTTTTTCCATTAAGTCTATAGAGGACTACATGAATATACCATGTGGTATCACCTCTTCCCACTCTTTTTAATAATTGCTTTAACACCACCTGAGAAACAGTTGTTAGATTCATGACACAGAGGGAAAAACCAACACACACACGAAAAAAGAGAACCAGGTAGAACTGCCTGTTGGGGGAATCTGCAGATGAGGAAGAACAAATGACCAAGACCAAAATCAAAAGTGTTAAACTTAACACCTTCATTTTGAGATGACATCTGCAAGGAAGAGCTGCACCACACCAGAAAACACTCTTAAAGGTAGTTGCTAATGGACTATTATCTTCTGTACCCATTGCCATGTCAATGTCATGTCATTACTTTCCTAGTTTCCAGGAAAAAACACCATCAGAATTATAATTCTGGGAAGCAAGGTAGGGTTTATCCTCTTTTAGTACTTATTTATACTCCTGAATATTTTAGACTAAGTTTGTAACATGCTATCTGCTTTCTTTGCACATCATTATAAAAACACTCTTGAAAGTTCTGCCCAGTCAGGAATTACAGGTACAATAAAAATCTCAGAGATCACTTACTGGTGTTTTTAGTTATTGAAAACAACAAATTTTACAGTGAAAAACGTGATGAAGACTGAAAAGAAGAATCATAACTTCCCTGTAATTATGAGTATTCCTCCTTCCAAGAGAAATATATTTTCATTGCATTTATATTTAATATAGTGTTAAAATCATATTGATTTCAATGTATCAAAGCTAAAGCAGACTTCTTTTAAAGTAAGAAGAGAATTTCCCAGGAGGAGTGTTTACTGGCAAATGTAGTTGTTTCCCTCAAAATTTAGCATAGCTAGACATTAAGAAGCACTGTGTAAGTATTATCACCATTTCTTCATTCAGAAGGCAACAATATAATTGCTTCCCTTGACTATCCAAAGTCACATGCAGCCTGTTTTGGGGAATTTCTTTTCAGAGAGATTCTCCATAAAAGTAAATATGACTACAGCATTCCAAGTGCAATAAAATCAATTTTAGTACCTTCGTATGAAAGTTATCTGAGGTACACGTTACACTTTTCAGATTAAAGTACTGAATTAAATACATCAGGGAGTGCAGAAAACAGTTTATATTAACACTGAGTGCAGAGAAACCTATTTCTTAGCAAAATCTGGCTGATCTCACTGACACCTGTGCTCATTAGAAATTGAATTATGATTCCTAGTTTAAATGGCTTTAAGAGGGAATATGGCAATAATAAAAGAAAAAAAATGATGAAAAACTGAGATGGGAAGTCATTGCTACCTTTATTTAAAAGGGAACAAGAAACAAAACTATTCCTGCTGCTAAACTGACATGCAGAAACAAAAATCAAAACAAAGAGTATCAGACGATTAGAAAGGAACACATTATTCACTTTGACATTATGGAACAGTCAGCAATGAAAACAGATGAGACAGGAAATACCTGGAGTAACAAAGCAAGGTGGTAGTCCTTTGAGATCGTGAAGAAGGAAGCAGGAAGGAGAGCCGTAAAGTAAAAGAAGCAGAGTTAAGGTTTATTTAAGCAAGGTTCATAAGCCATTTAGAAAAAAATCTTTTCTTCTTGTGGCATATCACAAGCAGCTTTGTGAGAACCAGAATCAGCACAAGTCCCAAGAAGACTAAAACCAAGTGTTATGCAAAGGGCTTGCACTGTTTTCATAAAGCCCTGGAAATTGAAAGAAGAAAAGGTATTTCAGCTTCTGTGGCCATGTCTGAGGTAACTGAAGAGTGCTACTAAGCTAGCTTAAGAAAAAAGAACCTGCCACAATTGCAATGGTGCCTAGTGGAACAGAAGAAATAGTATACACAAAAGCACTCACAGAGGCATCACACAATAATTAGTCATTACTTTTGCACTACTGAAATTATGGTTTTTTCTCAGTTTCATCATGGACAAATCCTTTAACAAGAAGTCATTTTTAAAAACAGGCTTTCAATATGAAAATTTTCTTATGACTCCCTCCTAACACAGAAGACTACAAAAGTCACTGTACTTCCAACAAAGAACTTAGGAGACTCCTACATACTATATATAAATTTACTTTGGTCATAGATCTTAGACAAGTACAGGAATAAAAATGCCTCTTCCTGAAAAGCTCGAAGACTTGTTAAAAATTCCCTATGATTATTATAGCATACTAAAAAAGTGAAAAGTCATTTCCCTACTTCAACCGTTAATAGCTTCAATAGCTAATTCAATTCAGCAGCCATCAGTCCCTTCTTTTGCAAGGCCTTCTTCGAAAAGAACACAAAACAGAGGGCTCTAAGAATTTCCTGTGTGTAGCCCTCTCGTGTTGCCAGCAATTACATTATAATATCAATTTCATAAACTGCTGAAAATTCTTCTCATCACTAGCTAGGCCCGTGCTTTGGGGCTATTTCAGACCCTTGTGGCTTTGGCTCTTAGAAACTCTTAACTCTCAGCACACTTACTCAAAACTACAATTTACTTGCATCATGGATGTCCCTTAGTGTAAATAATTTCCCTAAGTAGTCTCATGCTTATACACCACTTCTCTGTCTCCAAAAACAATTTATGGAGACCAGTCACATTCCTTGTTAGCTTTAACACAGCTGAGTTAAGAGAAACTAATCATTCCTAGTCTTCTTCATGCCCTGATCACTTTAGCACTTTTTTCTCTGCAACTACTCCAATGTTTTGCTTTGTTCTTTAATGAGGGAAGAAAAATAAAAATAGATGCCATATGAAGAAGTTCAGCTATGCCTGAAGTTGTTCTGAATGCCTTTGGAAACAAAAGTTGCCTGACTTCTGAATTATACTATTAAAAGAAGAAACAAAAATTTTACATATTATCAGCTATCTGAAGAATACAGTGCTTCCATTTGTTTCAAGACTGAAACACTTGCTACTTTCCCTCCCCAAAATAATTGATTTACCTTTTAAAATTTGGATTTGGTGGAAGTGTTTTTGTTGGCTTTTTGCTTTGTTTTTCTTTGGGTTTTTCTTGCTATGCATTACAGATATAATTGTATGTCAAGCACTCATATACATATTTAATTTAACAATCTTTCTAATCACTGAGTGACCAGCACTATTTGACCCACATTGCCCTGTAAAAAGAGAGACAGTATTTCAGATCAATAACTAGCCTGTCCCTGCCAATAAAGGTCCCAATTATGCATAAATCAATTTATTTAACAATCTGTTTCAGCCTGATCATCATTTATTTTAAGACAGAGACAAGGCTTAGATGCCAAGACTAGAGAAAGAACACTGCAGTGTAGGGTCACAGAATGATCAGTTCGGGAGCACCTCAGGAGGTCTCTAGCCCAGCCTCCTGCTCAAGGCAGGCTAAGCTGTGAGATCAGACCAGGCTGCTCTGAGCTTTATTCAGTCAGTTCCTGATCATATCCAAGGATGGAAGCTGCATCAGCTCTATGGTCAAACTGTTCCCTTGCTTGGCTGTCCTCATGGCAGGCTCTTCTGTCCCTCTGATGCCGTCTTCTCCAGCCACTCCTCACAGGGCAACTCCTCCAGCCTCCCTCATTATATGACCCTCACCTGAACTTCATCCAGTTTATCAGTATCTTCTTTGTACTGAGGGCCTCACTGGATGCAGTATCCCAGATGGTCTAAGGAGCGCTGCATGAAAAGGGATAATGGCTTTCCTCAACGTGCTGACTGTGCTCTTGTTAAAACAGCTGATCCCAAACACCTGCTCCAGTATTTCTGTGCAGAAGCACTCACCTAATCTATAACTGCACTGTCACTTTAAGACCTGCCCAAATCTCTAGGATGAGGCAGTCAGCACTGGAATGGTGATCTAGGAGGTACTGCTCATCAATCCAAAGTACCTTTAGAACTTCCTGTGCTGTGTTTCAAAGAATTTAGAAGTCCAAGGCGAGCCCTGTTATTCCAGCAGTAGATTGGAACAGGTGTCTTGTCACCTTGACTACTATACTCTACTACTGGAATACTACTGCAACCTGCACAGGTTCACTGCTTCTCACTGTCACACCATCTCCAAAGTTAAACGTTTAACTCCAAACACATTTAAAGTAATTCCTAATATTAGAGACTTGCACTTTCAATTATACCAAGATCAAAATGAGAGAAATCTAGTGTAGAAAGCATCAACTCTTTACACAGTGAAGGCAGACAATCCAAAGATATCTGATACCATAAATGCCCATCTAAATGCATCTGTGTACTTACCTTTGTAATTTCCCCTTTCAAAGAGATGCTTTACCCTACATATGGAGCTACATGCTAAAGACTAATTCCACTGTAATAAAGGTTCTTAGTCATTCTTGACATAGATCCTTCAGCAAATGCCCAGGCTTTTCACAATAGAACCCAATTCTGGCTACCTGTTTTCCTACTAATAATGTTGCAAAACATATACTACCTGGAAGGGCTCCTTTGATATCAAAAATACTCAACTTCAAGACAACATCATTAAGGAACATGCTATTTCTAGCAGGATTTAGCTTATCCTGCTAAACAGCCTAGGTTTTTCAAAGGAAAACAAAAAAGCCTCACACTGACATACAACTTCTCTTAAAGATCACATGAAGATGACACAAGAGCAACTAATTTATGTTAATTAGAATATGAATAATATGATTATTTTTCAAGATTTCTCAAACATTTCTTGCTCTTTGCTGTCCACTTAACACTATCCGTATCTGATCTTTCAGCTGCAAAATAAAAGAAGTCTCATTAACTAGAAGGCTCTGTTATAGTGCAACACAGTAAAAGCAGGATGATGTAATCCCACATGTTAAAGAAGAGGATGCCCTACTGAAATTAAAATCATCCTGTAAGACAACATATGCTTCATGGTAAACCTCAAAACCAGGGTAAAACACACTCTGGATGAAGTTTTAAACATTCCTCCAAGCTTCATATGAGACAGGAGCAAAAATATAAAAATACAGAGCTCTACACCAATGTGGTAGGAAAAATGTAGTAATTATTTCTCATTAGAGATGTATTGATTACCATGGCCTCATTAGAAAACACTAACTTCAGACTAGTCCCTCACAACTTTCCATAAGATCAAATTAATAAAAGTAGACAGAGTAACTCTTTCCACATGGCACTTTTCATTGCAATTCTAAGTACTGAGGTTATCAGATATCAAGAAGTAAGAAGGCAAGATTAAGAACAATTTTAGAATTTAATACGGATTTTCTGGAAGTTTTATATATTATTTTAAAGTTAGATATTAGTTACCCAATCACATTTCACATGAGAAAGCTGACAAGATGACCTTAGTATTTTTCCTTGCAGATGATCACTGGTAGCTGTTTGAACTTATTTCTGATTATCTGTTTCAAAGCTCTTACCTTCCAAAACAGAATACTACAGTGTCGACAGAAATGCAAGGTGTCCCCATACTGTTCCTTTATTGGGTAATATTTCTGAAGTGCAAAGTACATCAGCTTCCAGTCAATGTGACCTTTCTCTGATGGAATCAAATGCCTACAAAACTAGACATAAAATTAATATCTTCCTTTAAAATTGTTGTAGTCAATTCAGGCAAAGGACAGGGGAAGGTGAGGGGAAGGTATTTAAACTGAAGTTTTGTAACTAGAATTCTTTGAAGTCAATATTCTGACATCATACATCTCTGCAAAGCAGTGAGAGAGATCTGGCCACAAAAAAGATGGAAGGCAAAGACTAAAAATAGGAGAGTGCATATTTGCCAAGAAAAACTAGGCCATACGCAGCTGATCTAATTCTACTGTCTCAAAATTATTCTAATTATAGTCAAGAAGCATTTAACAAAATAGTATTTAGAGCTGTAAGCAATTAATTTTATCCTTTAAAAAAAACCCAAACCACTCAGGAATGAGATTTAAAAACATGATTGTGCATTATGGATAGTGGTTTTCTGATAAAGCATTATGGATTTAAATAAAGCTCTTTCATTTTAAAAGCATATACATGATTATTTTTCACATTTGGTTGTGATCTTTCTAGAAGGATATCAATAATTAGTGTTTGATATACTTCTTGAGGACCTAATCTGCATGTAAAGATTAGCTGATGCACAACAGCTATCTCTCCCCAGCTTGAGAGACAGCCAAGGTTTATTAAGTATGTATTTATAAAAGACTTCTGTTCCACTCAGTGTGGATTAATGCTAATACATTGAGGGCTTTCTTCACTCAGAAGACAATTCCTGGATGGGGAGAGAATAGCACTGCCTTTCTGATTTCAGCTACACTTCACTTTGTTTCATAATGGCTCTTATTTTTTCCAACAGTGCTCTTCAGATATCAATTATGCTTTTGTGGTTGTTTCAATGGTTCAACAAATATACTGCAGAGGACAGAAAAAAACAACCTAACGTGATTCTGTGGCTTATTAAGACAGTACACTTTTAAAGAGAGGAAGCAGAATTTGATATGGCAATATAAATAAAATCATTAGATTTCTATCATTAATAACTTAGTAAGAAATTGAATGTGAACATTCAGGAACGCACTGGAAACGCTGTACAAGAGTACTTTATGTAGCATAGGGATAGCTAATTTCACTGAAATCCTCAAGGATCTTTTTCCCTGCATTACCCTAGTATAAGAAGTTCCTCTCTAACCAGTTTTGTCACTGTTCAATAGATCTTACTTCATCTACCCTCAAAATCCACTCAACTGCTACATAAGCTTAAATTTGTTATCCTTGTAAATTCACCTTGAATTCTTCTGGGCTGCTTCTGAAGACGGGTTTTCAGTTTGCTTTTGTCTGTCTAGTTTTACCACAGTTACTTCTAAAACTTTTCATGTCACAAAAAAAAAAAAAAATCTTATTTGGGTCAACTGTGCATGAGTTAATTGATCTTCAGTTCTGTCCTACCCATTACAACAATACTTAATCTGGTAGTCACCAAGCAACTCCAACCTGTCAGATGTAAGAATGGGCACTTGTGCTTCCTCCAGTACAGAATGTACTAGGTTTCAAAAGCTCTTCCTCCAGCTCTCATGAGGTAACTTCTACTTTCTTAGGTTTATTTTCACCTAGTCTGATTTTTTCCCAGCATTTATTAATAGCAGAAAACAAAGACAGTTCTGGAGTCGTTCCTACACTACTTTAACGCTCTTTATGAGGAAGTGACAGGAAAGTACTGTTTCTCTTTTTGTTATTAATTTCAAAGCGTTTGTTCTAGTCTTCTTAGCAAAAATTCAGTTTGGCTTCTCCAGAATTTTCACGAAGGTTAAAAGTCTGAGCAACCTGTCTGCCGACCTTAGTAAAGCAAACTCTTCTTTCGGGGGACACTTCAGAGGTATCCTCTACAACACTGCTTAGGCAGTTTTTAAAAAAGCCCATCTTATAATAGACGTTTTTAAAAATAATGGAAAGAAGCAGCCCAGTAGTTATCCTAAACTCACAGACATACTGAATACAATATTTAGGAGGAATCAAGCCCCAAATATGGAGAAAACTCAAGATTACTGCACAGTGATGAACTTTTATCTCAAAAAGGGCAAGTTCATGCTCCATTATTAGTATATGGTATCAAACAGGCTACATTTATACAAATAATAGAGTTTATTACCTGCTTTTCTGCAAAATGGTACTGGCAGAGTTTTTTCCACAACTGTCTGTCTTCACTAAGCATGTACAAAGTTGGGGTCACTTGACCCAGAGTAATAATGTCCCAGCCATCAGAGAACCTGTATAAGATGTTATTCAGCATATGGAGAGGGAGATCGCTAAGCGTAAGTCCATTGTTGACTTGCTGGAAATAAGAGTTGAAGACTTTTAGCTACAAAAACATGACAGTATAAAGTACAAATAAAATTCTTCACTTTAGAGGTATCTTAGGTCTTAGTTTAGTTTTTTTCAAATCATTGAGTAAAATCTATGGTTAACTCTTGCCTACAATTATTCTCTAACTGCTCTTGAAAATTGAAATGACTAATGGTACAGAAGGAGCAACAGACTAACTTTAGAACTCATAGCTCTCTTACTCTTAAAATAAACATATCCTAAATTCATTATTTAAATTTCAAATAATTTTTGAAACACTTCTGCTCTCTCAATATCATGCAGTCTTGAAAACTATAATACAGTCATTTCCATCTTTAGTGTGCTAAACCCTTAACTATAATAAAGGTATGAACCAATTATTTCTAACTTGTTGGATCACTACAGTTTCTCAATTTTTATTAAGAAACAAAACATATGTCAGCTTGCCTTAAGACAACTAGAACACAGAACAGAATACAGGACTGAAGATCAGAGATACAAAATGAAAGCATTATGGAATTCAGAGGCAGAAGAGAGCAGGATAATTTCTGAACTCTAGAGACAGTTCCCCCTCCTATAAAAATGAGAAGATCTGCAGAGGTGACAGGTTAGAGCACTGAGAAAGTTTTCTTTAAGACTATACACCTCTGTGAACTGTAGTGGGGCAAGCTACACCACAGCTCCTACATGACTAAAGCTGGAGCCCACAGTGCCAGGTGGCAGAGGTCAGGAGGCTGGAGGAAGTGCCCAGCTGGCAGTGAGGGAGCACGGGCTGCCCCAGCCCAAGGCGGTGGCAGCACAGCCCTGCACCCGCGGGCTCGCACCTCTGTTTCCTTCCCAGCCATTCACCTCGCTTACAGACCAGACTTCCCATAGTCATCTGGTACTGCTGGGGCTCTACCTCTGTTGAGGAATGAATATGTGAGCACTACAGATGCAAGACTTCTCATGGGCTACTTCAGCCAACGTAAAACAGCTCCAAGGGAAGTGCCACGCTGGAAGGAAACAAGCACAGCAGTAACTGCACTGTCTCAAAAGTGTCTGTGCTCTGGTTGCCTGGCACATGAAAACTGCTGAGACCAGGTTCCTCATTTCTCCTTTCTATTCCAAAAGTAGCTCATTTATTCAGATAACCAGCTCACACAGAAAGCACAATTTCAAAATTTCATAGCTGAAAGCCAATAGATAAAATACTTGTATGACTTTACAGTGAGCGATATCTTATAGCATTTCTTCCAGGAGTAACCCAGTCAGATTAAAAAAAAAAATTGCTTGCTTATCATCAGAAGTTTCCACTATAAAACCCTGGAACAGTGCATACCACATGCTTTGAACACAGTCACATGAGGAAAATCCAGATGCTGAAGTCATTATCTTCTTTTTTTTTTTTCAAAAGCAACTGTGCTAATGAATAAATCTGTGAAATTGCTACTAGAATAACTTTTCTTTCTGTTTTCTTGATACACCTCCAAAATGCCTTTTAGATTTTTATTTCTTCATTTGTAGAAAATTTACTTTGGAATTAAAAATTTGGGGTTTTTTCCCCATCTCTATCTGACAATCTAGAGACAATTTTTTTAAACTTATTTGAGTGGGAAAATCAATTCTATCTCTACTAAAAACCAGCAGTACAGACATTGTAGCAGTTTCCATGAGCAAAAAGCTATAAAAACATTAGAAAACTAAGTTGACGCCAATTAATGAATTTCACATTATGTCTTTAAAAACCAAAACAAGTAAAACTGTTTAAAATGTACTTGAAACTTGGTTCACTTACAAATCCTCAATCAATATTCAACATAATTCCCCTCCCCCAAATATTATTTAATATGATTTAATAACATACCTTGTTCATCTGAAGATTTTTTAATTGTTGTTGCCACAGAAGGATTGTTTCTAATCGGCAAATCCAAATATTGATGTTGCCTACCAACACAGATTTTCCTACTCCCCTAATCAGTATACAGAGAGTAGAACTCAGATCCTGTAGAAGATCTTTGATCAGTCGTGGATTATATTGGTCTTCCATAACTGGAAAACAAAACAAACCAAACATAATTTTGGTTGACAGAGTTAACCAAGCTAATAACTCAAGCTAATCAACACCTTTTTTAGAAGAACTAATTACAACTCAATTGTTTGTGTACAAATAGCTTCCCTAATTCCCACCATGACATTCATTGGTGCTGTTCCATACATGCAAGACCAATAATTAACAATTTCAGAGGCAAATTTGATGCAACATTTCCAGCTATGCATTTACAAATGTAATGCTGAACAGCTAGTTATAAATCCAATTTCTTCAGTTCAGACAGCATAACATCTCCATTTAGTGTGGTTACCAGAAAAAAAGAAAAATCAACATAATGTAATGTCATTTTCTTAAAATAATCAAAACAGATATGTATTTTGAGTCTCAGTACAGCATGCAAACTTAAACCCAAACATTTTATTAATCTAAAAGCTTTTGCATTTTGAGAAGAGTATAATTTAACAGTAATCAATAATTTCTGAATATACTTTAAATGTCACTTAATTTCACCAACCTGTTTCAATAGACATTATTCAATAACTAAGAGAAAACAACTTACTGCAATCACGGGATGGGAAGTATGAAACCTTGCACTAATTAAGCACGCTATTGCTATGTCTTACAATGTAAAAATGGTAATAAAACTAACAAAAAAAAAATTGATAGCTTAGTTACAGCAATTAAATCTGAACAGTCAGATTAAAAATCCTTGGGTCTTACCCTTCTGCACAATTTTGTCCAAAATGTTAAAGTAGTTCTTCTGTGCTGCACCACTCAGTGAAGTTAACTGGGATTTTGCAATTAACTGCAAAAGCTATGACAAAAAATTAAGTCAGAAGAATGACAGAAGTAAAGGATGGTTTTAAATGCACACTTAGTGCATACACTCACCTACAACAGCCTGCACTGGCATTTTGTGAAAATAAAACTACAGAGTTCAGAAGACAAAGTAAGACATGTGGAAAGCTTTAGGCGTTCCCACTGGCATCCCATGAACAATTCCTAAAGGATGTACATTTTCAAAATACTGTACAAATACTGGTGCTTATCTCTGACAAAGCACGCGACACACAGACTTTATGACCTGTAATGAAACAACAGAGAGAATCTGTCTTGGGGGCTCACAAATACAAATGTGAACTTGGATGTACCCGGGTCCTGAAGTCCCTGACAGATTTTGTGGCCGGGAACATCACTCTGAACTGACACCAGCTACCAGAATTACAGCTTCTGAGTGAAAGTATCATACTGTTCAAACTGAAGTGTGACGGATTTAGTGCACTACTTTCTACTCATGGAGAGGAAATACCCTATTTTACCTAAACTAGGGGAAAAAAAATTCCTGTATTACTCCTACATTCAGGTCCCTGGTAGAATAAACCACAGTGATCTAAGAACAAGCAGTGTACAAACCGTATCAGTAACTTTCCTTTGGGAGTGGTTTAGGGCAAAATAACCAAAAACAGCTTAAGTTCTTGCTGCACATGAATGCCAAGATATAGCTACTAGAGTCAGCCCTTGCTCCATTCTGGCACATTTGCTTTTACATTTTAGATTCATTTTCGTAGCTGATAAGAACCATTACCTCTTCAACAAAAAATGGTCTCTTATGATGAGAGACTTTGATGATGTGACACTATTTCAATGTTTAGAGGTGTGGCACTGACCTTTGCAATTGTACTTTATAACAATGAGTTGAAAACAAGTGTTCTCAACACACTGGGAAGGGAAAGCAGGGAGCAGAAAACAGCATTCCCCACAGAGTGCTGCCACCACTGACCTGCAGAGTACTCCTGTGCAGGGTACCATCAAGTGTTGGCACAGAGGATGAAAGAGACTAAGCTTGCCAAAAATTATATTGTATCTGCACTTCTAAAACACCAATTTGACACTTCACTCAACATTAATTTTCCTTGGGAGGAAGAAAGAATACACCTGTTCTGTCCCTGATTTAATAATGTTCCTTCTGGCTTCCCTGCATGATCTCTGACAAAACATTATGTACTATGAAAGAAAGAAATAATTGTCCTAATAAAGAAATATTTAAATACAAACTCAAAAACTATATAAACAGGTATCAGGATCTTTTTGTTGGCTTTTTCAAAGTCTATTAGCTTGATTAATAATTTAGAATACACCTAGAGGTCTCTGGCAGTCTGCCAGTTCAAGCAAGTAGGTACATTTCTCTTGATTAAAAAAAAATCAGTTATGTTGCTCAGTCTAAAGATCAAATCAAAAGACAAATTCCACCTGACTGATTTTAATGAAGATTCCAATTTCAGTGCAAGGTAATATGCAAGGATTAAGACAATTTTAGCAAAATCAAGGTAGGAGGACTACAAGGATGTGACACATTGATACAAGCAGAGCCATGGCTTATGTTGTCTACTAGAGATTATAACCTTGAATGGATCATCTGTTTAGTCACATGGAAACATTGGGAAAAAAACCCACCCATATCAAATTCAATGTGTCAGAATTTAACAGCTACAAAGTTATCAGTATACTACAGCACCAACAAATACAAAAAATCTAACTGATCCTACCTTCTCCCCCTCACTGCCCATCCTAAAAGGGTCCTGGACAGACATCTATATTAACTTTTAATAATGAATGGCATGTTTTTAGTTAGTTGGAGAATCATCTTGGTGGTCAGGGACCAAGGAAGAGCTAGAGTAGGGATTGATCTTTAAAAAAAAGTATTCTTGATTTATACCTTGCTATCAACAAGCAGCCACCACCTCAGGGGAACTGCTGCAAAGACAAAGTTTTGTATTTGTAAAACAATTCTAAATTTTAAAAATTCCAAACAAATTCTGAAACATTTAGAGGATTTTGAAAGTCTATCTACTATTTTAAATTCACACAGATTTCTTAGGGTCTACTATTAACAGACTAATGGTTTGGATAGCAAAGCCAAATTTCTGAATTTTAAAAGTAGTGCTCCTTCCTCAATGATCTTAAGCCTGGCTGCCAAAACCAGCATTTTATATTTGCTGGTGAAGAGAAGAAAAACTGGTCAACATGCTTATGCTGGACTTTGCACTTTGACTTGATCAACTGTTTTGAGTAACCCAGTTTAGGCACTGCAGCATCTAAAACAAATGCAAAATTCTAGATCTGCATTCCTTTTACCTGCTTGCTGTTCAAGTGAGGCACCCAAGGTTGACACCATTTATACAAATCACCTTTTGTAAGTGCTTTGGTTTTTTTCTTCCTACTGTTCAAGGCTGAAAAGTCTTGAGAAAGATCACGGCTCTTGATTCTTCTCCCAAAACAGCATTAAAAAGTAATGTTCTAAACCACAACACATACAATACACCAAAAAAACCCCAAACCATGCAAGGGGAACAAACCAGGCAAGTACCCTAACCACTTGCCTGGAAGCAAATCCTTTTTGCTTTGTTTCCACATCTCTTGTTTTTCTGAAAGTACAATACATTGCCTCAGCTTCACAGGGATGGATAGAATGTGTTTTCTCTCCAAATACTCCACAGCCTAGTGGTAAGGGTGTTCTCCTGGTATGTTTATTTAATTTTTATTTGTGTCTTTTCAAGTTCTGGATGCATTCCAAGAAATACAATACTTGTGAACAGCCTCACCACTGAACTGAACTCTAGTCCTGATATGACTCACATTTTGAGCTTCTCTAGGAGCTGGAACAAGCACTTTACAACATCAGGTTAGATAATAAAAAAAACTTGGGGCTAGAAAGAGATCAGTATCCCCAGAACAGGCATTTCCACACAGGCAGCTGGTTAGGCATTGAGGTAGTTAAGGCTGGTGTCTTAAGACATGTTAAAGATAAATGCATAGATATCTTGTCCTTGATAAAAAAAAATTATGCAGTGAATCACAGGACTGGTAAGAAGTTGCAGAAGATACCGAAATAGCAAAATATTTACACATCAAGTATTCTTCTGGAAATTGTTATTTTAAGCATATTTAAGATGTAGCAAATATTTAAGATTAATAACACTTCGCTATTTTTGGTTGTATAGAAATTGTTTTACCTTTAAAGATAGTTCATTACCCAGACTGATGAACAACAATTAAAACTACCATTAATGTCTCCCTCTAAATACACAGCACACTGGCCATCACCATCCCCCTCTAGCTATAGGCTTTCAGACAGCCATATACTGAGTTTTCACCAAAGAAAATTTACTCAGTTTAAAGTTGCTTCTTGCATTATAAATTACATATGAACAGGGTATTTACACAATTACAAACCATTATCTGTTCAGTGCAAAAATATTCCTTTTGTACACACAGGCACATCAGCAAATGCATTTTTCTAATATGCATATAAAATAAAGAGCTTACTTTGACCACGTAATTGAACCTCCTGATGTCCTGAATCGCACTTGAAAAGTCTAAGCGGTTAAACGCTTCTCCCAAGGTGCAATAGCCATGTCTCTGAGAAGAGGAAAAAACACACTTTCAATGGAAGGAAACAAAGACAAAAATGAGCAAAACACTCAGAAAAGCACGGTGACATGCAGCTGATGCTAATGGATACCATGCTCCCTGGAAATACAGTGCCTCTGGACTGAAGAGTTATTTGTTCTACAAGAAATTAAATGAACCCAGATACGCTATTTGTAACTAACAGGTACGTAGGCAAGGCCTTTCAATTCATACTAAATGTGTAATCTGGCATCACTGGTATTTGATTTCCCTGGGAATCTACTCCACTCTTGCAGAGTGTCACAATGCTGGCACTCCCTCATGGCTGTCACAGTCCCCATTTGCCATGCACAAGGAAGAGCTTGCTTGTACAGTAGTCTGAGCCTACAGATATGGGAATTATCTGGTTCACACTTGAGGGTAAGAACACAGCTAGTTGCTTCTGGGATCGGAAGAACAAGTGGTCTCAACATCGAGAATTTATTTTGGCGCTAGAATCTTAGGCACCACGAGCAAAAGCAACTGCATTTCCTTTGGTACTTCTCCATATCTTAATGTGAAAATCGAAGTTTCAGGGGCTGTTGTGAATGACTTAAGGTGGTAGTAGCAGCCCAAAATGACATGGGATCACGTAAACTCAGTACATTTAGAGCCACAAAGCCACACTGGAGCCCAGGACCAAATATACTGAGGCTAGGAAAAAACTCTTAACTGGTAAAAGTGTCTTGCAGAGCAGTGTGCTACCATGGTTTTATTAGCCATGGGAAGGAGGAGGATAAATAATTATTTGAAGCTCATTCCTAGACAGACTTCCTTGGTAAATCATGTGATGGTGACAAATTTCACAGTACAAATTAATGTTCCTTTTCGCGACCCAGTGAAAGCTTACCCTGCATGTACCCCAGTGGGATGGGACAGTTAACAACTCACTGCAGAGTGGTGATAATTACTGCCTATTGGTTAATGACCAAATTCAGGACTGTCCTGCTTGCTCATTCAGCTGATAGAGCTCAGACCCAAGCACACTGCAGACTTCACAATATGCACACCTTGCTTAGCTGATAGCAGTGAATGAACACATACAGTTTACAGAACTTTTGTTGAAATTTAAGTATTTGTGGCTGTTCTCTGGCTAAACAGTTATCATAAGACTATGCTTAAAACATTAACATGAGAGACATTTCCTTGAACAGATTTCTATGAAACTACAGCTCTACCTTTCCCAGGGTACCATCATGACAAAATTATTCAAAAAGCATCTCCAATTTTATTTCAGCTACACACGAACTTGTCTTGGTTTTCTTTAATTTCAACGCTCTCCTGTAGCATGTTTCATATGTTTCTTATCAAGATGTTCCTATCTTGTCATTTTGCCCTAAAAAACAGTATTCAGTTTGGGAAAAAATGTTTCCTAGTTGTGAGTCTGCTATTTCAAATCAAGAAAGATCAGAACCTGTAAGAAAAACTAGAGCCTCTAAATTATGTTTTAGATTAGCTTAAATTGTTGCTCTGAATTTTTTGGTTCATGTATGCTTATTCCTTGCTACTTTTTCAACCTTCTACTCTAAGCTTTTAAATTTATATGAAGAATTACTTGAAAGATTAGTGTTTAACCATCCCTGGTTTATTTTTTAAATTAAAAATCCCAAATAAAGCTGAAAGGTGAATGGTCAAATATCAGAAAGTAACCAAAATATTTTGTCCACCCTCTGACTGGACAAGAAACAAAAGCAAATACTCACATATCACTAGTACACCAACTTCTGCACAAGTAAGGGAAAAAAATAATCCCTAGATATATGAGTTATGAAGGACACCAATGAGAGATTTTAGGCTATTTGTATTTTGGCCTCAATACAGTTTGAAACCTCAGCTTAACGACCTTATCATTCAAAGCACCACAACGACTGGTGGCAGTCTGTTGTCCCCCTGCTCCTTCTCACCCTAATTTGAGATGGCACAAAGGGAAAAAGCATGCTTGAGACTTTTGCAGACCAATCTAAGTTAACCTCATCTAGAAGATAAAGCAGAAAGAGGGCTGTGAATCTGGTGAAAGGCTTTACAGTACCATTCAGATGTAGACAGGCAGTCTCTGGGTCACTGGTCTACAAGGTCTGCAAAGTCTTGCAGTATGTCCTTTATGTAAGCTCTCCTCAGTAGCATGCCCTTCCTGAGTAAAAAGCTCTGTATTGTCTCTCTCAGGCTCTAAAATGCAAAGCTACTTTTGCCTGCATGACTACAGTCATCACACTCACCTCCTTCCCTCTCTCCTGGCTGGTATTACTATGTGGATGTAAAACCTCCTTACTAGTGTTCAAGTTCCACACATCCCAGATAGCCACAGCAATCAGCACAGGAATGAAAGTCAAACTTCAGGAGTTTAATCTTGGCTTTTAACTCTTGGCTTTCCAAGAGGTCATTCCAAGAGCTTTCATGTTCCCTTTACAGTTACATGATACAGTTTATATCCCAAACTGAAAGCATATGGACTTCATTGATCCTCTTTGTGAAGTTTGAAACTGATGTTTTACTTACTTCCATTCAAATTTACACCAAGATTCCAAAATATCAAGCGGCTGCCTGCAAGCAACTTCTTTGGAGATGTTTCTCTGGTTTTGCAAATACTTTCAATTTTAGTTCAAAGAGAGACAGCAGAAAGATAGATGGGCTTGTATAAGTAGTGGAGAACTGTATGTCTGTCCTTGCAAGTTCCCACATCTCTGCCACAAAGACCTACCTAGAAGTCACTTTGCCAGCTGCCTTTGCCTCACCATGTGCAGGTCTCCAGTGTTGCCAAAGAAGAGAGTTAAGTATAACCCCTAAGACCACATGGCAAAAACGCATTTTTCAATATACTGTCTGTCAATTAAGAACCACAAAGATTGTAGGAATTGACCCACACCATGCAGACTTACTTCCCTGGTGCTTTCTTTATGAACATAAATCCACTTTTCACGATAAAAACCTAAAATAAAATCAAAATATAAGCATTTTAGGCTTCCACATTATTTAGTGCCTTCCAGAAAGAAACTGAACTAAACATATAATTTTCAATAAAATGCTTCGTAAGATAGCAGAACATTTTAATGAAGGAAGTTTATAAAGCCTAGAAAAGATAAAAAATTTTCACAAGTTATGGACTTCATGAAAGTAACAGAAAAGTTATATAAATGTTGTTTTAAAACCAGAAGAGCTGGCACACAATTGGCAGATGAATGACAACTTTTGTCACCTGTGACCAATCACTGACATAACAGTGGTCCTACATAATTTCTGACCTTTTTTTTTTCCCATACAACAGGCTCCTTAGCATTTGAAAGTACAGCAGATTTGGACAACGGTTTTGTTCCTGGCCACTCTACCCTCTAATCCATTTTCTTCTGTACAGGTGCCTGCTCTACATTGACTTGGTTCAACTAACTGGAGGAGACTGCAGGGAAGTCAAGGATACAAGACTAATAAAGGCAACCAGGCAGACCTTCAGCTTTCACAAGTCTCACATGTTGTCAGATGAGACATCCAGCCCCTTGAATCTTCTGAAATACTTTAAACTCAGACAAGCCTGGAGAAGCTTGCAGCTTTCTGCAATACCATCTCTCTAACAATTTTGGAGATCTAAAAATAACAGATCATTTCAAGATCAAAGCATTAGAAATGCCAAGAAATTGCTAATCAACTTACCCTTTTTTACCTACTCTACCAAGTTCCCTGCTTCAATAAGTTACTTGCCGTCATACACATTTGCAGCCCAAAGTACAAGTGATCTTTTAAATATGAAAACTGATAAAATGGTTTTCATATTTTATTTTTTTAAAGGGATTTCTCTCCAAGAAATTCAATACTGATAAAAGTCTTTATCAAGAGATATCATTACTATGACAAAATATATTTATTTCTGAACTGATTCTGGAGTTGTATAACTAATTAGAATCTGAATTAAGCAAAAATAAACCAGCTGCTTTAGGAAGCAGAAGCTCCCATAAGCATCCAGAAGAATTTAATCTCAAACTGGTCCACAGTTTCAATTAAGACATATCACTTTTGACACCAGAATTTGTTGCCAATACAGAAATAGACATAATTTGGAAGGCTACTCTATAGCTGAATACAAAATAATGGCTATTATAACATCTTTCTGAACCTACACGAGTCTTCTAAAATAAGTGAAAAAACCCAGCCTTACATTGTGAATCCGTGTTATTCCTAAAATGATCTTTTTTCCTTTTCTTGGCTGCAAACTCACAGTCTTCAGTACTGTATACTTCTTCATTCTCATCATCCCCAGTTATGATACTGAAATAAAAATATCTAATTAGAATAGCCGTAATTAAATAAAATTTAAGATGCATACACCATTACAATTACAATTTTCTGCATTAAAATCTACCAGCTGAAAAAAAGATAAATCATATTCTTAATTAAGATCTTCTACCTGATTGTCTATAGCAACATGTATCTTGAGAGAAGCTGTCTTGTTCTTTTCTTCTCAAAGGGGTTGAATTTTGTGTCAAAATGATTAAATATGCAAAAGTCTCTTCCTAAGAGGCATCTTGTAAGTCATTACTGACATTCAGGAAGGACTACTAAGAAGACAGTACTAACTGGACAACTGCAAAACTCTGCAAAGCTCTGGTGTACAAAAATCCATTATTTGAAGTGGCCCAAGCCTTAACTGCACACAGGTAAAAGTCTGTGCAGAGTTATTGCATATCCTTGCATAGGCAGAAAGCCAGCAAAGAACATCTCTCTTACCACTCACTTTTGGGGCAAAGAAAGTCTTACTTTTAAGAAATGCTTGATTCACAACTCAGCACATACAGGTGTCAGGGTACTGTTTTACCAATGAACTGTACAGCATCACGAGCCAAGTGGTCTGTCTCTGCCAGAGAGACTTAGCTATACCTATGTCACTTCTGACAGTTAACTATGCAACCCAACACCAAGGACTACACCAAATACTTATGTATCGTACATATAGTGTGAATATAGAAAAAAATACACATACAACAAACTATTAAAGTTTTTTTTTAATAAGCTAACCTTTCTAAAATTTATATACATTTAAAAACTTTTTGCAGATAACTATAAGGACCAGCAACAAAGATAAGAATGGGTGTTCTCTTTTCTAGCACTGAGAAGGAAGATACTTCATATGAAGGCCACAGTCTTGCACAGATAAGAAGAATAACGAAGGATACATGGTAATGAAGTTTAACAGGGAAACTTTTTTATTTCTACATTATTGCGCTTTGACAATAAAGTTGTATACAAAACTCCTCACATTCATTACTATTTTTAATCTAAATTGCTTTTTATCATTGGCAGTTTGAACTTCAGATTAAACAACTGAACACTGTAAACTGAAGGACACCATTTTTTTCAAAAATAACCTGTATCTGGGCATTAAATGTCAAAAGTCACATTATTTTAGTCTATTTCTACTAGCTTACAGAGTTAAAATTTTCAGGTTTGAATCATCTGTTAAACAACACTGTAGAAAATTTTTGGGTTTTGAATCGTTCTAATCAGTAAATGCTAGCTCAGCTTAAAGATACACAAGTCGAGAAGATTTAGAAAAAGAAAGTTGGTTTCATCTTAGCTTTTTTTTTTTCAGGATTTAAACCTAACATACCTCTGCATTCAGATAGTGCAAGGTGGAGGCCTTAGTTCATGCCTTAGTATTTTTAAAGCAGAGGATAAAGACTCAATACCTTAAATATTCTGTGCAATGGTGCCAAATATCACATCTGGTCAAACAGCAAAATAGTTCAGAAGGAAGAAACCAGCAAGAGACAAAAGCAAAGCAACTGACAAAAGCAAAACATCAACACCAACAAGTAATTTGATTACATAACATTCCAATCCCAAACATCAGTTTGGGAGGTTTTTTACCTAAAGCTATCATATAGGAAATCTATAAATTCACTAAAATCAATTTAATTATGTTTTAACATACTGGCTGCATCACCACACCATGTGAGAAGTTATTGCAGAATCTGAGGAGTTGCTACAGAACCAGAAATTGAGCCCAAAGCTCCCAGAGCTTTATCATCCTAACGACATATACAAGACTGGGGAGATATATCCTGATACTCTGCAACATAATCCAGGCAGAACAGAAACTCTCTCATTCCCCTTGACCTAGGGCAAGCAATGGGGAGAGGATGGGAGGCCACATTCCTGAAGGCCTGCTTAGAAGAGGAAGGTTAATATGTAAAGATTCCTTCTTTTGTTGCTGGAGAGGAAGTGTCCCTAGAAAGTAATTTAGACCAGTAACATACCTGAAGTGATTTAAAGCCCACTCCACTCAAGCATCATATAAATAACTAAGGCAGCTTAAGGAGTCAATAAATATAAGGAATTGTGAAGATAAAGAGGGTTATTTCAAACACCTTTGTCTAGCATTCAAATTTGCCTGTGACATTCCTGGAATTCCTCAAGTCTCTTCAGAGAAAAGACAAATTGGACTGTTACCTGTAAGGATCTTCTGATATGAGGCTTTATTTCCTCATGTTCTGTCCCACTTCACATGGAGAGTCTTTCCCTACTCATCTGTAAACAACACCAGTCTTCTTGACAAACCTTTAGTGTGAAAGCAACGAATGAAAGCAAGAGTCCCACAGACATCAGAAGAATGGGACAGAAACACAGAGTTACCCAGTGACTGCTAGTGTTCCTTCCAGAAATCTGTAGAGCTGCTTGACGAGTAATAAAGCTGCTCTATCTTTCCAAAAGCAACCCCTGCCCCCTCAAACACCAAGCTAAGATACAAGAAACCAAATCAAGTGCTGCACGTGCCATATGGTGTAACAGAAGCCTTAATTTAATGTTTTTATTATAATACTGCATGTGACAAGTGAGTGCACCTGAAAGGATTTAAATACATACATAATACTGCCAATTTACAGCTATTCTTATTCTCTTGTCTTGATGACGCACTTCATCAAAAATTATTCTAAAGCTTTTAAAAGCAAAGTACCTGGTGTCCTTAGAACTAAAATATCTTAGACAAATCACGCAAGAATTTCAGTTTTTCCCAAAAAAGTAATTTCATAGCAGTATTTAAATAACCTCTTGGCTATGACACTTAAAATGATGGAAAATGTGACAGGGTTATCTGAGCTCCAACTATTTTCCCTCATCCCCTTGCTTCTTTTCATGTGGCCCTCAAGTCAGGAAATTATATATAGAGACACACTAAGTATTTTAGAAGTGACTCTTACAGCTTGACCACACATGGAAAATCCTGAACTAAGTGCATGCACCAAATGATTTTTGTCACTTGACAAATATATTGTAATATTATCTGTTAATAGGTTCAAATCAAAG
This sequence comes from Lycocorax pyrrhopterus obiensis, assembly GCA_014706295.1. Classification (NCBI taxonomy): domain Eukaryota; kingdom Metazoa; phylum Chordata; class Aves; order Passeriformes; family Paradisaeidae; genus Lycocorax; species Lycocorax pyrrhopterus. The sequence goes on from JACSVZ010000004.1 coordinate 91,257,397, forward strand.
GACTTCCATCCAGTGCCAAAATCACTCTTGGGAACACTGTATCTCACAGAACTAGACAAGAGACACCACAGACTGAAATGACTACCCTGCCAGCCCAAGTAGTTCATATTAACTTAACACAAAAAATTAAATATCACCATCATGAAAATCTTATTAGTCTAATTCTCTTTCTTTTACCTCAAAAGGAACACATAAGACAGGTTTACTCCTAAATTGCAGGCTACTGAAAGGCACTTGCATACAATTCTGTAAGGCAGTTACACCCCCCGCCCCCCCCCCCAAGCTTCTCTCCACACCAAACTTCACGGACACAATGCCATAGCACTGGAAGTATCTATCTTTGCTTGAATTTACAGGCAGTCATGGCCAGCATTCACATCACAGAGCTTGAATGCACACAGCCCAAGCCACATTTCCAGTTACTGTATACCTTGAACACAAGGCACTCTTATGCAAATAACTAAGACCTACAGAACTGATGGTCTCATTTTTTTCCCACCTTAATTTCCATAAAAGGATTTAAAGTGCAGCTATTCAAGCATTATGCCAAATAATGAAAACTCTTCCTGCACAAGTGATTATATTTGTTCAAGCATGGTTACCACTAGGTCCACCAATTTTACTAATTGAGCAACTGGATTCACCAAGGCACTGTGTGACTAATCAAGCAAAGTTAGAAGTTCTATTTTAATAAGAACACATTCTTCAATTTAAGTAGGTGATGTGTCTTTAAGGTTTATTTCTAAATCTGTTTGCGATTAGATCTTTGTAATTTCTGAAGAGAAAGTATTTGCAATGGGTAAAGGACAAAGTTTGGCAAGCAACTGTATCTATACTTTCTCTCACAGAAGAGAATAGAAGCAAAACTAAAGAGGGTTTCAATCAACTACATAGCTTGAATTTATTTCTTTATAAAGAAAAACTGCTATACTGCTCCCTGAAAGACAATACTCAAGTACTAACTTCAGAAGAGATTCCTACAGAACATTTTGGTGAAAAATATTATTCCTTACAATGGATGTAAATGAATAAAACCCTGCTAGAACTGCCAGACTGGCATACACCACCATCCCTATTCACAGGGCAGCTTAAAAAGAGACAAATAGGTATTTTTGTACTGTTTACTATATGTTTCTTCTCCAAGGAAGCACTTTATCAAGTCTCATTCCTTTTTAGTGCTACATCATGTTAACAAATACCCTAGGCTGAGTTGTCTTCAATATACACCATAATTATTTCTAAATAGCTTAAGATGGTACAGAGAACCAGCCAGCAACACATCTTACACTGCTGTACCACAACATGAAGCCCTGCTCATGGCATAGAAGAAGCCCAAGCCTGGGTATATGCTGGGTACAGACTGGATAGGAAGCAGTTTTGCAGGAAAGGAGCCAGGAGTCTTGAGGATAAGTAGCTGAAAACAGGTCAGCAGTGTGCCCTTGTGCTGTATTAAGTCAACTGCACCCTGGTTTGAGCTAACAAAAGTGTATCCTGCAGACTGAAAGAAGTAAACATCCATGTTTATTTGGCATGAGTACTCATCTGGAGTACTGTGTCTAGTTTGGGGCTCCCCAGTACAATGAAAACATGGTCATAGTGGCACAACTCCAGTGGGGACTTACCAAGGTACTGGAGCATATGGTGCACAAGGGTAAGAGAACTGACCTCATTCAGTGTTAAGAGCTGGTGGTGGAGGGAAATCTGATTGCTGTCAGTTTCTAATATGAGGCTATAAATAAGATGGAGTGAGACTGTAAGGTTGGAGGATGTGAGCAGTAGTAAGTCAAGTAATGGACACAATCTGTGAAAAGAGAAATTCTTACTAGACTGAGGAGAGCAGGGAGAAATGACACAATATAGGACAAGCCAAAAACAAACTAAAAAAAAACATTGAGAGTAACAGAACTTAGAACAGGAGCCCAGAGAAGAATTTCCTTTCTTCGAAAAGCACAAAGCTGAACTGGACAAGGCCCTGTACAACCCAACCTCAGCTGGCCTTGCTTTGAGTATGTGTTTCAACCAGATGACCCCCAGAGGCCATTTCCACCCTAAGTTGTTCCATAATGTTGTGCAAATAGATGCTAATTGCTGCTTAGAAGCAGAACTTAACTGGCATATAAAAAGTCCAAGTTACAATCATAGATCCAAAGTTCAAAGTGTAGTGAAATTACTCCAAAGTAGTGCTACTATGCCAAGAAGTACCAACTTGAATTCGCTAGTCTGAGTTTGGACAACATACATCAGTAATTAAATAGACAGAAGCAGAATTAAGAAGAAAAAGCCACAGTTTGTGGCGTTCAATTCTAGGGTCTTCCAAGAGTACGGGGGAAAAAAAAACAAAACAAAAAACCAAAACAATCCAGTATTTTTACTCAAAGAAGCAGTAAAAATACCTCACCTTGCTCTTTGGGGCGAAGATACGTATATACATATACACACACAATTACGAGCAGAAGAGCAAACGTCTTAATGGTATTCACTAAGACTGAGAACTCCTTTCATACTTGTCAAATAGTATTAATTAAACAACCTACAAGATATTTATTTTTTAAGCAATTTGCACAGTTGCTAAATATTTATTAGATTTCCCTTAATTTGCCAAGTATATTATTAAAGATATGAAAGAGGGAAGATTTTTTTTTCCCAAAGGTATTTAAGGCAACTTTTATGTTGGAGGCTTACTGGATATTCTTCCAGACACAGTGTTTTGTATCCACAGTGGCCACACTGTGTGGATAAAGAAGTCCAAATGAGATCAGTGACAGATGACCACAAAAGGAAAAAAGGCATGAAGAAAACAGTAGGTTAAGCTTAACAATAATGTTTCACTGCTTGATTACTCCCTTGAGGATTGTTTCAGAAATTTAGAAAACACAGGTGTGTGACTACAGGAAGTCCCAGCTTCCCAGTAAATTCCCTCTAAATCAGACCAGTTACCATTTACTGGACAACAACAAAACACTGAATGTTCCCTTTCCTCATTACGAGCACATTATGCTGGAATTTATGACCAAGAATGCTATCCCTGAGAATTACTTCTTTGTGGAGAAATTTGTCTTGACAAACCTATTTGTATCACACCAGCATTTGCCACAAGTATTACTTTCTTTATCTAATCTCTTTCTCACCTATCCTACAGGAGCACATACAGCCATATATTGTGTTACAGAATGAGCATTAAGCTACCACTGTATATTTGGAGGAAAGGCATTTTCTGTCAGCCACAAACTAATGCAACACCCACTCAGAAAGCCTTCATTCACCTCCAGGTAACAGTTCAATATGCCTGTTGCACTTGCAATTTACAAGTGTCACTTTTACCTTTAAATAGCACTCGACAGGTATTGGGGGAGGAGGTTTTTTTGTTGTTTCTGTTGTTTTTTTTTTTAATATTTATTAGTTCATTATTTTGAAAGACATACAGCCTAAGAAGGGATCTGGCTGCCTCAAATAAGCAACTCACAAAGCAGCAACAAAAGACAGACAATCTCCACAGGGGTCTCCTGTCTGCCTAACAAAACACATGACTGCATTTGTATACAGATGACATCAGTTACCACAAACCGTGCAATCCGAATGGAAATTAAGTCAATCTTTGCCTTCCCACCTGCTATTAACTCATGCAGAATCACTTTTTTTTTTTTTTTTAAACTTACACAGTGTGGCTGATATCATTCAGCTGATTATTCCCATCCTCAAGGGCAGGACTAAAGGGCTCACATCTTTTCCATCCATCTTCTGTTTTAACCCATCTCCATCCAGGGGATCTCCAGTCTTGGCCCAAAAATGGCATGGTTTCTATAAAAGCAGCAAGAAGAGATTCTTGGTCTATTATTTATTAAAAAAAGTTTCAACACTTCCTGTCATTATTTCAGTTTTCTCTTTAGCCTTAAAAAAAAAAAGAAAATAAACTACCTTGAGAAAAATTCACTGTAAAGCATCCTTTTAAGAAATAGATTCAGTGGTTTAAGTACATTTTTTATTCTCTAACCACATTCTTCTTGTCTTTCAGCATTTATTAGATGAAGGTAGATTTCCTTGTTCTTTAGAGAACAAAGAAAAGAAACCTGGTACTCCAAGACAAGAATGATACCAAAAGAAGCAAAATTGTATCATGTATAATCTGCTCTGCCATGATCAAACAGAATACTGATTTTTATATGTGACTAATAAATGGTTTTTAAAGAGATTGATGGATCACAAAATCAATATTGCTCCTTTTATTTTTTCTAAACCTTACAAATACTGAGTTTATGTTACAATGTGTAGTGACGATTTGGTAAAGGAATTTTCATTTTCCCAAATATTTCTTCAGTTGTTGTTGAGGGTCACCTCTCATGCCAGCCTGGTATTAAGCAGATACCAGGACAAAAGAAGACTGCAACGAAGTCCACTGTGACATGTCTCCAGAAATTCCTACAAACAGATGCAGATCATCACAGGTATATCCCTCAAACAGTGTTCTGCTACCATTGTTCAAAAGTGAGATTCACTTCTGACACATTAAGAATTTGAACAAGGCAATTTCTACACTTTGAAGACTATGACCTTGCCAGATTTGCCCTCTTCTTCCCATTCATGACACAAACATATTGCTCCTTAGTTTAAAAAGAGATTTCACGTGCAAGCTATAGAGGGAAGATAGCATTATCATATTTGAAACACATGTTAATATATCACAGCAACAGCTTAGGCCCTAAAAAACATGCATTTTCTAATATTTTGTTCAACTTGAAAAAATACTAGGCCACATCAGTAAACATCATTATGAATTTACTTAAACATTTGCACTCTTGACCATCATTTGCCCAGTATATTCTTCAGAACAGGATAAAAAGCCAGAAGAAATACTGGTTGAGTGAGCCAATTGGGTTTTTCTTTAATTAAAAATCTGCACACTATGCAAAACCAAGTGCATTGTCTAGGCCTCAGGATTGACTAAAGTCCCCTTCCGACTCATAATTCAGCTTTCCTCTGCTTCTAACAAGAACCTTTTCCACAATTTACAACATCCTTTCCCCCAGTCACCAAAAACTTTATTCATGCCTATCTGCTTTTCCAATCCTTTTACTGGTTCCTAGGAATAATACGAACCACAAGAAGTTGTTTAGTACTCCCCTCATACTGGTGTCTTTATCACAGCGTGGTTTGGGTTGGAAGGGACCTTAGAGATCACCCAGTTCCAACCCCTCTGCCATGGGCAGGGACACCTTCCGCTAAACCAGATTGCTCAGAGCCCCATCCAATCTGGCCTTGACCGCTAAAAGGGATGGGACACCCACCACCCCTCTGGGCAACCTGTGCCAGTGCCTCATCACTCTCACAGGAAAGAACTTTTTACTATGACCTAACCTACACCCACCTTCTTTCAGTTTGATGCCATTCTGCCTTGTTCTGTCACTACGTGCCCTTGTAAAAAGTCCCTCTCCAACTCTCTTGTAGCCTCCCTTTAAGTACTGGAAGACTGCTCCAATGGTCTCCCCAAAGCCTTCTCTTCACCTGGCTAAACAATCCCAATTCTCTCAGCCTGTGTTCACAGGTGCTCCAGCCCTCCTCTGGAGTCTCTCCAACAGGTTCACAGCCTTCCCGTGGTGGTGATCCCAGAACCGGATGCAACACTGCAGGTGAGATATGAGGAGAGCAGAGTAGAGGAGCAGAATCACCTCCCTTGACCCACTGGCCACATTTCTTTTGGTGCAGCCCAGAACACGTTTGGCTTTCTGGGCTGCAAGAGCACACTGCTGACTCATGTTGAGCTCCTTGTCAACCAACAACCCTGAGTCCTTCTCCTCAAAGCTGTTCTCAATCCACTCTCCACCCATCCTGTACTTGTGCTTGGGACAGCCACGACACAGGTGCAGGATCTGGCACTTGGCCTTGTTGCATTTTATGAGGTTTGCACACACTCATTTCTGTCCTGTCAAGGTCCCTCTGGATGGCATCAGTTCCCTCCAGCTTGTTGACTGCACCATGCAATTTGGTGTCATCCACAACCTTGCAGAGGGTGCACTCAATCCCACTGTCCATGTCCCAGCAATGATGGTAAACAGGCCTGGCCCAATCCTGACCCCTCAGGAATGTCACCTGTCACTCCTCTCCACTTGGACACAGAGCTGTTGACTGCAGCTCTTTGAGGGTGACCATCCAGCCAGTTCCTTATCTACCCAGTGGTCTATCTGTCAAATCCATGTCTCTCCAGTTTCGAGACAAGGAATTTGCGTGGGACAGTGTCAAATGCTTTTCATAAGTTCAGGCAAATGACATCAACTGCTGTGTGACAGCATGACCCCGTACGACCTCATCCACCAACCCTGAAACCCCACCGTGGAAGGCCCCCAAATTTGTGAGGGAGGATTTGCTCCTAGTGACACCATGCTGGCTCCCATCCTCACACAGCCTAATGAGATCCCAACACGCCATTCCTCCAGGCAGGCTCCACACACCTCCCTCCAGACCCCTCAGTGCTGCCCGTCATGCCTCGCCCCAGCCTATTCCCCAGGCCCATCTGCACACCCAGACTTTAACACCTTGTTCCACACTCCTTCAGCTCCACACGCCCCTAAGAGCCAACCCCAAATCCCTCAAGCCCCGACTGTCCACGCTCAGCCCCAGTCCCCCGGGCCAGCGGGCTCACACACGCGGCCCCACAGGCGTGCTCCCGGCCCCGCTGCCGGCCGGGCCGCGCTCACCTCAGGGCGCCGTCCCCGCCGCTCCCCGCCCGGCGCTGGGCCCGGGCCCGGGGCTGTTGCCGGAAGTACCGTGGGCCGCGCTGGCCACGCCCCCGCCGCGCTGACTGGCCGCCGCCCGCCGCGCTTGTTGCTACCCGGCAGCGCGAGCCGCCATTGGCCGAGCGGGGCGGGGCCGTCCCCGCCCGCCGCGGGCCGGCCGCGTCACGTGACAGGCGCCCGCGGGGCGCACGTGCCAGTGTTTTGGCCGGCGGGGGGCGGGGCGTGCGGCGCGCGCGGGGCGGGGCGGGGCGTGACCCCCCCGGTGTGACCCCTCCGGTGTGACCCCCCCGGTGTGACCCCCCCGGTGTGACCCCTGGGGAAACCCCCCCAGTGTGACCCTCCCGGCGTGAGCCCGTGTGACCCCCTGGGCAAACCCCGCACTGTGACCATCCCGGTGTGACCCCTGGGGAAATCCCCCGGTGTGACCCTCCCGGTGTGACCCCTGCTGAAACACACCCCAGTGTGACGTGGGGTGACCCCCTGTGACCCCTGCTGAAACCCCCCTCCCCCAGTGTGACCCCTCCTGGTGTGACCAGTGTGACCCCCCCGGTGTGCCACGCCCTCCATGTGACCCCTCCCGGTGTGACCGCCTCTCCTCTTGACCAGTGTGACTCCCCGGCACAACCGGTGTGTCTGATATGACTCCCCCTGCTCCGGTGTTGACCCCCCCGGCATGCCCCATTGTGACCCTATGTCCCAAGGGTGCCCGGGTGTGCCCTGAGTCCCCTGGTGTGGCCTCCCAGCGTGCCCCCACAGCGTACCCCATGTTCCCTGGTGTGACACCCACCCCGTGTGACACCACCTGTGTGACCTGCCCAGTGTGACCTGGTGTGCCCCTGCACCCCCAGTGTGCCCCAGTGTGCCCCCAGTGTGCTCTTCTGTGCCCCGGGTGCGCCAGTGTGCCTGGAAAACCAAGCTTATGGAGGGCCTTGCTTCTCAAAACTTTAAATCATTAATATATAATTGTATAAACATTTCCGATTTCACTTAAAATCATTGATTTTCACCTGTTTGAATGTGGAGAAAACTATAAAAAAAGAAGTCAAGGCATTAATAGTAAAATTAAAATTGTATTTTCAAACATTGTAGTTTGTCTTAAATTTTGTGCTGTAGAAAAAGGCTTTATTATTTTAATTGTTTGAATGCTTGGGATTGACAATACTACAATTACTGCAACTTGTCCCCCTGTGGAAGCAACCCTTAATCTTTTTGCTAGTCTTTCCCATAAGAAAATGGAGGTTACAAGTTTATAAAATAATTTCAGTGTTGTAACTGCACAGAATTCAGCAAAGATTCATACTGGAAGGGCTTCTTTTCTGCCTTTGGTCTTGAAAAAATTACATGAGTAGTTATTTTTGGTCTGGGATTCATTGTGTTCTCAATATCTTATATTTAATAATTAAACTAGAGATAAGATTCCTTTATTTTCTTGAAGACAGAAAAAAAAAAAGTTGAATACCCAAATCTTTTTCAAGACCCCATTATCCTGACACAAATACAGCCGTGGCAAAAGTGCTGCCTTTGCACAGCAAAAGGCTGTAGGCCACTCTCTATGCTACTGCCTGATTGAAAAGAGTTTCCCAGCCTCACACTGGAAAAGGATGTGAGTCAATATTAAAAATTCTACACCACTACTCTGCCAGGAACATGTCCATCTCCTTGTCCAGCCCATGAAAGGGTTTTTTTTTTTTTTTTTTTGCTCTTTGGCATCTGGATCTACGGAATTCCTTCATAATGTGGCAAAAATCTTTTTGTCTCTAGGATGCTTCTATATTTTCTGTCTTTGAGGTATCCTGTGGTGTGTGGACATAAAATGAGTACTCAGCTGCCTCATCACTGTGGTGGGGTTGCTCCTTTAGGGCAGGTTGGATTTTACTAGCAGAGCTTCATGAGTGAAACATCTAATCCAAAAGTGATGCAGTCCAGAAAATGTGCTGCTGTTCTCTTGTGTTTACCCGAGGAGTAAGCAGCATTAAAACTCTGAAAGAGCAGGAGATTACTGCTTGAAAAAGTGCAGCATTTTGGGAAGGACTCACATTGGAGTAGTTTGTGGAGGACTCTGTCCAGTGAGAGGGATTCCATGATGGAGCAGGGGAGCAGCATAAGAAGGAAGGAGTGGCACAGACAAAAAGTTATGAACTGACCCCAACCCCAGTTTCCCATCTCCTGGTGACACTTGTGGAGGAGAGGAGGTGGCAGAAAAGTCAAGAACAAACAGTGGAGTTGAGTCTGGGAATAAAAAGGAACTTGGTGCTTTTATTTTTGTTTCTGTTTCTCGCAGTGCTTTTTCAAAAATACCCAAATTTAATTCACAGCAAATTAAATTAATCTTCCCCAAGTTGAGTCTGGTTTACCTATAATGGTAATTGGTGGATAATCTCTCTGTCCTTATCTGGACTCATGAGTTTTTCATTTTATTTTTTCCCCCTGTCCTGCTGAAGAGGGGGAGTGAGAGAGCAGTGGGGTGAGCACCACACTTCCTAGTATCAGAGAATGGTTTGGGTTGGAAAGGATCTTTGAAGGTCATCTATTTTCAATCCCCCTGCCATGGGCAGGGACACCTTACACTAGACCAGGTTGCTCAAAGCTCCATCCAGTCTGGTCTTGAACACTTCCAGGGATGGAGGATCCACAGCTTCTCGGGCAGCCTGTGCCAGTGCCTCACCACCCTCACAAAGAATGGCTTCCTAGTATCTAATCTAAACCCACCCTCTCTCAGTTTAAAGCCATTCTCCCTTTTCCTATCAGTAAACACCCTTGAAAAAAAGCCTCTCTATGTTTTTTTTTTTGTAGGCCTTCTTCATGTAGTGGAAGCTGTAGAAGGTCTCCCTGGAGTATTCTCTCAACGGAACAACCCCAGCTCTCTCAGCCAGTCTTTGTGGGAGAGGTGGTCCAGCTCTCTGAGCATCTTTGTGGCCCATCTCTGTCCCCAGAGCTGGATGCATCACTCCAGGAGGGGCTTCATGAGAGCAGAGTAGAGGGGCAGAGTCACCTCCTCAACCTGCTGGTCACAGCTGCTGGTATCAAGCCCACCTGGGGGAATACGTCACACTTTAGGGAGGATACAATAGGGAAGGAAGAAACAGAGGAAGTCATATGCTTCCAGTTTTTTTCTTTTTTCTGGTATAGGTCCTAGAAGGACAAGGATAAATGTGTCTTCCCAGCTTAGGCGGTCACACTCTTTGACTTGTGCATCAAATTTAATAAAGTTATTAATAGCTGAGGTACATAACTAATCGGGTTTTCCATGACAACTTTCTTTCCTGCATATTTGCTGCTACTCATGCCCAGCCATTACAGTTTTTCACCTGCTAACTTCAGCAGATTTATATTAATTATACAATAGAGGAAGCTGGAAGAATGTGATTTTTTTTTCCTTTTTTTCAGTACAGAGCCACTTATTAAAAGACTTTATGTATATGTGGTTTCATTCCAAGTGTCGAAAAATATTCTGATTATTCAACAAGCAGATGCAAAATGGTTATTGCCCAGAGTTACTACTGAGCCATCCTCTCTTGCAAGTGTAATTTTCTCATTCTATACTTCAAAACCAAAGTCATTTTGCTATATAGTGTTTATGAAGTAATCCTGCTATTTAATGTTTATGATACCTTTCCATCTGCCTTTTTTGTAACAAAATATGATAAATTTTCAAATGAACAAATTTAGAGATATTTCCCATTATATGAATAGTTGCTATCTTGAGAGTCCATGCTCTGACCCATAAAAAATTCATTGAAGACTGAGAAATTTATTTTAAAATATTTTTATGTGTAGTGCATGTCTGTGTTAAAAGTATGCAAAAGAAAGCATGTTGTTCACTTTAGGGGGGTTTCAAGCTGTAAAATAACATAATGGAATGTGGAAGCTTTTAAGACTATTCTGATCAACATGAAGCAGTTCAGGCAGTTCTTGAATAATTTAATAATGATTGACGCTATTCCATTTCAGACATTCTTTATAAAGTTCTATGGTAATTTTCTTATTCTGGTGTCACAGTCTCCTATTATGTTTTATTTAATACTAAAGCAGTTTAAACCTTCACAGTGGAAATTGAACAAACTGATCTGCAGTGGCTGTTAGTGCTTTTGATTTTTTCGGAGAGATTTCAAAGTGAAAATTTCATGAAACCCAGATGGGTTTTGCAATTGGGATAGTTCCCTTACTGCTGATTGCAGGTCCATGTAGATGAGACACTAGATCATTGCCGCATTAACATGAAATTAAGAGACCTAGAAAAAAGGTAAATTCCATCTTTCCCATTTTTTGCTGTTAAATTCCTTAAATTATGATTTCCATTTAATAATCCGCAGCAAAGGTGAATTCTTTAAATGAGCTTGCACTGAAGGAAAGCCAAGCTATTTTACTTTAAAATTACAATTGCTTGTAATATCTGACACACATTACTAAAAGCAAAACAAATGTTGTTATTTGGTGTGGCTTAGGATAAACTCATGGAGCATGTAAAGCAACTTGTCATTAATATTTCCTTAACTGCCTGGTCTGGAAATATGCATTGTACGACTGTTTATATGTGTTTATGTTTATATATAATATGTTTATAGGAATCACTTTCAATTTTTTCTTAGAAATCACCTGAAAATGAGGGTTGTGGTAGATGCAAATGGCCTTCTTTCCTTTGGGAGAGTAGTTTTCATTTTGCTGAGCAATCTCTATAAATATATAAAAAAATAGAATAGTTTTGCCAAATAATACCACAGCCTGATTCAGTTACTTAGCAACGTTTAATGCTAACAAAAAGAAACAGGAAAGTGATGCAGGAGCAATAAAATCATTAGAAAGCAGAAGGAAACTCATGACAATAATGAAGACGAAACTCATAAGTAAAACAAAAATGGAAAAAAACACATTATCTAAGCAGTTGGCCTTTTTCCAAGGAGTTGCTTATAGTTTCATTTTTCAGGAAAAAACTACCAACCTATAAAAAAACCCCCAAAACTTGGAGAAAAGCCTCATTATCCCAGATATTACTTAATGTGTGTTTTTCAGTGTGTTACACAGTTCTTCAGGTATTTCTTTTGTGTCTGGCATAATTTTTTCCTAAATGTTTGTCATCAATACTGCCAAAACAAAAGGTAATGCTACCACTCTTCCTTCATTAGGTTTATTACTCTCCTCAGCGTGAGAAGACAAATAATTAAGTGTGGTAGGGAAACTACAGATGCATAAGACAACATCTCCCTTCCTGAAGGCTTGGATGCTGAGGACCAGGACCAACTCAGCAGTGGTGCAGCCCAGGGCAGCCCCTTTCCTCCTGGGAACATGGGAGAGAGGCTGCTGACAGTGCCAGGGGAACCAGACTGGCCTGTCCACGTAGCCTGTTGAGCTGGGCTCCTACCTAGCCATGCAGATTGGCTTCCCAGCTTGACCTTGGAGCTGCCTGAACCCGCCTCGTCCCATGATCTGGACTCTTGGTTGAACGTGGCCACCATCTACTTGCCTTATGCAGAGGTGCTCTGACTGGCAAGGCCCCTGCCTTATCACCCCAGCATCCCTCTCGACTCTCCAGTCCACAGGGATGTGATGTCATCAGACAAATTGCTCTCCAAAGAACATGGGGAATGGAAAAACTTGAAGAACAGAAACATCTTATAAGACCTTTGTGGGAAAAAAAGATTCACAGATATACAGTAGGTTATTAACAATCACATTCAGAAAAGTAATTGTCTTCAGCAGATTTGCAAATCAATGTTGGTTGCAGAATTTTAATGTGGAAGATGTATTTTATAATAATTTCGCTGTTGAATGTAAAAACAGATTTACTTTGGTTGGAACAAACACTATATAGCATAGGGAAAAGAATTTTGAAAACTAATAATTACTCTAGAGAATAAATCAGTAACAGTTTGCTGGGAAATTACATTAAGGGAGAAATAGAAGAACTTTCAGTGTGGCAGTAAAAACACATGATCTTAGATAACTCCAGAGAAACAGTCTGAAAAACAGCATGTACCATATCTTGAGACAAATCTTTAATTGAAAGCCCTGGGACACGAACAGAAATTACACCACTTGATCAATGACAGGTTGGATACTGCAACTAACTCATTTGCGATGGGGAAAATGTGAGATCAAAATTAAGGTTTGGAAAATAAATGTTCATTTTCAAGAAATATGTGCTTTGCCTATTTCAGAGAAAGATAACTAAGAAAGAAAATTAATTAGTTTAGGAATTTGCAGTGTGGGGTGAAATTTGATGGCAGTCCAAGCTATAGAAATTGATAAGAAATTATTCATCAAAATAAGGTTCATTGCTTTTATGGTAATGAAGGGTGGCGAGAGTTTTCTAACCTTCTTGAAACATTTAATCAGAAAAAACTACCAAATTTTAGAAGAAGACTTCCTATATTGGTAAGTTACCATCTGTTTTCACTATATTTGTATGCATCCATAGAACCTGTAAATTGGTTTGGATTAGTGGTTTCAAATATGTTCCTAACAGAAAGTGGTTTCTGCAGCAAAAGCTGGGGACACAGAACTCAAGGAAAAAATGGATCAAAACTGAAGACAATGTTGTAATAATTAAGACAGATATAACATTAATCTGTAAATGAGAAGATACCTAACTGTTGAGGGAGAGAGGTTCTTTTTCTCTCGGCTTTTCTCTTAGGAAGAACTGGAACAAAGAAATCTGATTTTACAGGAAGTTTAATCAGTATAGGAAGGAAAGCTTAATCAGTATATATGATATAGTTGGATCTAACTGCAGGGAACTGAATGCAAACTAGTAGATGTACTCAGAAGGGTAAGAAAAGAATTAAACTATTAATCTGCTGTTCTACAAAATGATATGCACTGATGTTCGCTAAAATGCTCAGCTGAAGGAGATGGCTAACAGAACTGCTAGATGAAAAGGGTAAGTTTTCAAAGGAAGACAGAAAAATAGGGCTTGAAAGAGAAAGAGCTGGAACATTTAGAGAAATTAGATGTTCATCAGTTTGGCTGAACCCAATAAATTGAGTTACATAGCCACTAAGCAATCTTAAAGATAGCAGTTATACAGAAAACATATTGAGGTTTGGAGAAGTGTGACAGAACTGCAAAAGAGCAAATACTGTGTCTATTTTTAAAAAATGAAAAATAAAACCTATCAATTATAATTTGTAAATTTAACTTTAACTTCTGGTGGAAAAATCTAACACTAATACGATCTTTGTAGTGAGCTGGAATACAGAATTAAGTGTATGCATGTTAAATTGGTAGATGATAGGAAATTGGCAAGATCTCTAAGAATGTGGAAAGATCCGCCAAGAATTAAAAATGACCTTGGAGAAGTGGTCTGAAACAGAATGAAATTCCCTACAGACCTTCTTTTGTGTATCTACTCATAATTAAAACATCTGTCTATAGAGTGCTTCACTCCCATTTAGCTATGCCTGTGATATACATGGTTTAATGGAATAGCATAAAACCAAACTTAATTACTAGTGCTATCAGTAACTGTCTTTATCTTAACAGCAGAAGCTGTATCTGATATAAGAGTAATGTTATTGGGATAAAGCTGACCAATGAGGAAATAAAAAAGAAAGCATGTTGAAATAAAAAAATCAACTCTGAAGTTTACTTAGCTTTTGCTTATACCGAATGAAACACCTATAAATAATTGTGTTAGTCAATTTATGTTGTGGTTTATGGAAGTGGGAGAACAGAATCAGGCTTTCTGATTAATCAAAACTTTAATGGAAGCTAACGGACACATTTTAATCTTGTCCTGGTTTCAGCTAGGGTGGGGGGGGAAGGGAAGGGGAGTTGAATGAGCAGCTGTGTGGTGTTTCTTCTCCAGGTGGGCTTGAAATCACAACAGTGTTTCATCTACATGGGATGCAGAATTCTAACTTTAGTAATTCAAGTTACACTCAGCTACCGCACTTTAACTCAGTGGTATCAAAGAACTGTGGTTCTGGCTTACAAAAGGTCCTGTTCCAGGTTTGTTTTTTGAAGTGAACTGCAAATGCATAGTAAGGAAAAAGAAAAGTCTTGTACAATAAAAATTCTGATTGAAGTCCCTTAAAGTCCAAGTGTCTTTCCACTGGCATAGCAGGCTCTAGAGAAATTTCTAAAACAAGCTAACCAATTTCTTACTTCAACTACTTCTATACTATACCTATACCTATGTTATTTTTCAGAACTAGAAAATCTTCCACGCTTACTGGAAGTCTTTCTCTGGTCGATTTTTGCACGTTGAACTGAACATTTAGTTTATTGAGGTTTTGGTAATTTTCAGTTTCCATGTCTTACATCTGAGCAATCTTCAACAGTGTAAAGGAGGGGAAAAGGCTAGAATGAGGTAGTGGCGCAAGGAGGAAGAGGACATTCTGAAATAAAAACAATTACTTCTGTAGAGGTAGGTAGTAGAATCAGGGGCTTGGGATAATCACATGATGAACACTGGAGCACTGCAAATTCTGCTGGCGTGTGTGTTTGCTTCTGTGGGATGCAGGCTTTACTCTCATGCTCATCTTTTATGACAAATGTAGTTAGTACCAGGCATTATGTTTATTGCCTCATGGTGCGACTTTGTGGCAAGAAGTGATGTTTTAGCAGCTTTGGGGCACTGAGCCATTGGAGACATTTGTGCATTAGACTGAGTTTTAATGGCTACTTTCTTCAGGCGTGTTATGGCTGCCATAGTAATGACAGACAGATGGCTGCATGCACTGTCTGTTTTCATCCCTTGAAGGTGTCCTGTAGGGACTCCGAAACCTCACATTTCCACTCCCTGTTCTCAGGAGGTTCTGAGTTATGATGGCTTTCTCTTCAAAGCCCTTGATCAGTCTTGAGCTCAGGTTGTCCATGGCTTTGGCCAGAGGGAGTTACTGTCTTATTTAAAACGCACCGTCTCCAGCAACTGGAAATTAGTGGTTTTATCTGGTCTTTGTGTACATGTAAGCTTGCCTATTAGACTTTTTTTTGAGAAATAAATTTTGGTTATAAATAACATAATGCTCTTTGTTTTCAATAGAGTAATTTACAGTACTGCTAAATGAGAGTGCCATCAACGGACCCTCAATATGACCCAGAGATGAAACAGCAAGCAAGCTCTCAACACCTTTCATTGGTAAGGTATTGGAGTGATGGGTTCAGAATAATTTTATCTTTTCCTGGAAAAATGCAGGTATAGAATGAACAAAATGAACAAAACGAAAACCCAAAGGTTGACAGTTATAGAAGTTACTCTATAATTATATGCTTCATATGTTGTATATTTACAACTAATTTAACCACTCAAAAGTCTGTCAGAGATTAGTACATGGTCAGTAATTCTACACCTCATCATTAGTAGTCCTCATGATTTGTAATCCAATGTGATCTGCGGTAGTAAAGAGTTCCCTTTGGAAGCTCTAAACAGAGGAAGCCTTAGAAAGTAATATATTTTGTGAAATAGGAGCACAGTATACTTTTATGATTATTATTCATAGCCTTGCTCACCATGTAATTATAATCCCTAAATTCACATTTCCTACTAAAGAATCCATTTTGGGCAGGGGGGGGAGGTCGGGTTGGGGGGAGGTGGTGATTTTGTCCACTAAGCTTTATGGGTTGCAATTCCTGCATTTGATCTCTGCTTACTGTATTAATAGGAACACCACTTTTTATGGCATCCTGAAGTGCCATCCAAGTCCCAAGGGAGTCAAGGAGGATTTTGACCTTTATTTCACAGGAAATGAATCAAGCTTTTTTATATGGAAGAAAAGTGGCTGAATATTATGCAACCACAATTCTAAACTTTATAGTTAAATTCAGTGCCACTCCAATACTAAAAACAGTCATGAAAAAAGCTGAGCAAATTTCAGGTTTGTTTTCCTGGTGTTTTGTTTTTTCCCTGATAAGGAAGAAACAAAAGCAGCATTTTATTCACTCACCGATAGATTTCTGCATAGTTCTTGGGACCATTCTATTACACAGAGCAGAACTCTGTGGCAGTCCATCTAACCAGTTCTCAGAGAGGTTTAGAACTATTAATTCTGAGTGTACATTTCTTATTTTTTGTTTTTTGGATTTTTTTTATTATGATTTTATAGATATCTTAAACATAAAATCTATAGATGTGGATAGGAACTTTTACAAAACAGCCAAAGGCCTTGTGGATAGGAAAATTCTTTTTCTGGGTGCATTTTGATAGAAAAAGGAGGATTGCCATTAAACTAAACAGTCATTTTCAGAAACTCATAGGCATGGAAGACACATAGATTTCATTCATATATTATTTGAACACAAGCAATATGCAAAGAATTAAATAATTTTTACAACCTATTAAGATAAAACTGCCTCATTAACACATGTATTAGACTAGAGAAACAGCAGGAAGTGATCAATGTGCCTTTGAAGTTGGAAATTTATGCTAGCAAATACCAATAAACAATGTGAATAGTCTTGCTGATTGCATTGGAAATGCTATTTAGGCTGACATTACATAACTAGGTGTACAGTTATCCCATGAGCTAGATTCAAGAATCATTTAGATGTTTTTCTCCCGCAAGTACCCTGCTTAAATGAACATAACATTTACTACAGCAATGATTGCCTGTCCATACCAAAAGGATGAGTAAATGTCTTTAAAACCCTAAGAACAGAAAAAGAACCACATTTCATTGTGTCTCTTTTTTCCCCTCTCATTTCTTCTGCTCTTTCTTTCTACTTTGACTTTGTAGGTCTCAGGCAGTGTAAGTCCCACACTGCTCCTTGGCAAAATACCAAAGGACTTGTGTTCCCACAGGGACAGCTGTGGGCTGGGGGCCCATCTCCTTCAGTTAGTTTATGGCTTCTGTGGAGGCTTCTGTTCTTCACAGTTCTGACCTGACAAAAAGGGTGCCATGGGCTGGTGTTGTCTCCTCACACTGTGGCCATTCTCCGCTCTTTTGATGGAGTTTAACATCTAGATCATCCTGTAGGCCTTCGAGAAAACAAATGGGTATCTGTTGAGTGCATCCACACTGCCACAAAATGGGGGAGGTTAGCAGTCACTCCTCATCACTAGCAGTAGGTCTCTGGGATAAACTGGAATTTAGGCCGCTCTGTAAAGTACAGTAAGGATGGAGGCAGTCTGTTTAAAGATGCAGCTAATTTGTTTAAAGATGGTCCAGTCGCTTCCTTTGTGTTATATGATATTTATAAATGTCCAGTTCTGTGATGTCACCAGTTGTGAAAACTGCTGATGCTGAAAGGAGTTTTGTCTAGGTAATGGCAACAGAATTGCACCCTGTAGAATTCTGTTCTGTGGCATCTATTTAATTTGAATCAATATGCTTAAGAGAACATATTTATGATGGTACTAATAATTGCTGCTGTTAACCTCTACCCTTACATTAATTCTTCAACATTGGGAAGACAGAGCAGCTGTCTATAGATTATTAAAGTTAGGACATAATTCTGATTTACCTGTCTGAAAGATATTACAATTTGTTGTTGCTAAATTAAAAACAGTTAATCGCTTTCCTGTGTTCATTTATATTAAGGAGATAATTTCCTGACTGAATTTGCTGACAGCTCTAAAATGTAAATTCATGGCATGTACTATTTTTGTGTCTCTATTTTATAGCATGGTTACATTTTATTCATTTAATTAAATAAAAAATGAGAGTAATTTATAACTTCGATGCTAGATCTTTCAGCTGCAGAATTGGGATCTGTACAAAATGTTTTTTGGCATAGTAGAGATAAGAGGATCAGGGAAAAGTGATTTTTCAGCCCTTAAAGCTGGACTAGGTTGAGTTACTATAGTGACAGATGAAGTTTCATCTGGATGTAACTACCATTTTGAATGCTTATTCTTTTGGTAGTCACTTCCATGCATGTTATGGAAGCTGCCTGGTTTAGGGAGTATTAATCCCATGGCAGTGATAAAGTGGTGCTGCAGAGGTTACATCTGTGAGATGAACTGGGCTCAGTAACTCCAGAGTGAAGACTGGCCCCAAGATGCTGTTGTTTTTCAAACAAGTCTGTGCCAGTCTGGGGAATTAATTTTATTTTTATGTCAGAAAAATTACTGAATTAAAGCCAATTTGCAATTATTTAACCTTACTTGAGGACATGCATTTAATTTAATGCAGTGCTGACCACTGATCTGATTTATTTATTTAATTTTTTTTCAATTTTATGTAGCTTGTACATGCTTTGAGCATAATGTCCATCAGGAGATAGAGAGCAAAACTTTCACAGCTTCCAACACTACAAGAAAGTAATGGACCCCACAAAATGGCAGTCCTGCTGGTGGGAGGAATAATCTGATGAATTCTAGTGGCAGCAGCATCAGTGGTTGTAAAGCGCTGAGTTCAGAGGCTAAAAATGCATTAGGCAAGTGCTGTATGCTTTCACTAATCTATCACAGCACGATCTATCATGCATCTCCTTTTCCTTGGATGACATCGCCTTCTAGCAACATCAGCACAAATATTTGGAAGAAACTAGAGAAACATATGGCTTGCAGTACTTCACTGACAAATTGCTTCAGCAGAAAGCATGCCTTTTCATTTACCTTCCCAGCCAATGCTTAGAGTTAATCACAGCAACCAAGTGCCACTGCTGTGCCATATGGAAGCAGCGCTAACTGCGTTAACAGAAATTTAAACACATGTGGGGAGAGCCACAGGAATTATGAGTTCTGGGAGTGTACATTTAATAGTCAGACAGGAACACTTGACAGAAAAGAGAGGAAAAAGTTGCACATTTCTTGAATCTTACTCTTTCCAAGACTCTCTTTTGACTTAGGCTTTCACCTCATATACTCCTTCACACGTTGATGTGCTCCGTAAGTCTTAGCTACTTGATAGAGTAGGCAGCAGCAATACTGAGAATGCAATCCTGATCTCAATGAAATCAGTGGCAAGACTCCAATGGACTAGGAAAAGCCAAAATTTTTCTTTTAATGTCGCTTCAATTCTATTAAAACTGTTGCCTTAAAACAAAACCAAAACCAGAAACCATCCTGCTGTCTTTCTAAATACTACAGGAAAATACCACAACTGGATCCCCATTCTTCAGTTACTTGCCATTATGATGAATTATTGGGTTGGATTGTGCTTTGGGTTTCCAGGTCTAAAGGGATTTTCTTGGCAGCTTCGCTGCATCTTCACTTTAATCAATTATGTAATCAAATTGTCCTTCTTCCTCCAGTGTTCTGTCGACCTCTCTTGAAATTATTAGAAAAGATTTAAAGGATACTAGCTGCCATCAATGACAGCAAGCACATAACTTGAAAATCTCATTACTACTTGTGAGGAATATTCAAACAGGGCTATTTAAAAGACAGGCTCAAGTCCAAATTTGGACAGTTAGTAAATTCTTTCCAGACTTTATGAGAGCGAGTAAGGTTCATCTCATCTGCCTTTAGCCATCACTAGTTTAGATGTGTCCACCTGAGTTTGCTACCTGATGCTGGCTATATAGTAGGGGGAGCACGGAGAGGTAGGCAATTTTAAAGCACATCAGTAATTTGACCTGTTTTACTCTTCTGCTTTAGGATGAGATGAATTGCTCCCTGAAAGCACCAGTGTCTTTCCAATGACTGCAGAGGGAACTTTAAAGGGAAATGTCTACACTGTAAATATGTCTAGTTAGATGAGATTCATTCCTTCTGGTATCCTGCTGCAGGATATCCCATATTCCTTGCAGCTTTTGGGGAAGAATTTCAGTTTCCACCATAGTTCCCAAGTACTGTACCATGCCTAGGTGGCCCAACAGAGTTGAAGTTAAAGCACAGATCCCTGCTAGCTGACCTTGGAAAAGATATGCAGTAGACATGGTAGGAGCTGGGTGGCCTTTATCACAAATGGTTGGTAAGGTGAAAATCACAGATACAGAAGAAAATCAAACTAATTTAAAGATTAGTAGAGACATACAAATATGTGCTTATTCTCCTAAAAATGGGAAATAGAATTTTAAATACACTGCTGGGTTTTTGACACTAGATGGCAACAGTATACATTAGAAATACTGGATTGTCAACCAGTAAAAGTAAACTTTACTCAAGGAATTGAATGAAGGAGAATCCCAGAAATTATTTTTAGAATAGATTTTGAATGAAATTAGAAAAAAAAAAATAAAGCATGTTTACAGTATCACATGTTTCTTCTATGAAGATATAAAACCTAGAGAAACTAATTTTCTACCAGAAAAGCTTATATTTACTCTGCGTTAGAATCTGCCCTTCCATGAAAGAGTATTTATTAGAGATTCATCAACCTAAATAAAGGTTAAATGTTGCTTTCACTGGCTGGATTATAGAGTCTGACAGTCACAGGCCCCCTCTCCTTTGCTCCTCAACTTCCTCAACAAATTGGTGTATGCACAGTGTTTGAGAGCAGTTTTCTTTTATCATGAAATACATTTGTAGAATATAAGAATCAAGTTTTCATTTGCAGCTCTTCTACTGAATAGTAAAGACATTATGCTGCATGACTAATTTAATTAAAAAAAATACTGAAACACTTCAGTGAGTTTAAATTTTGGTCTTAATTTGGGAGGAGAGATCACAGCTGCACTTCTCCTTTTACAGTGGTCTAAATTTTTTGGTTTGGTTGGTAGCATTAGCCAGTGAAGAGAAACAGAAGGATGTGACTTTCTGGCAATTCCTTTTGCTTTCCGTATATACTTGAGATACCATGTTTGGGAGATAGCATGGATAGTCCTCTATAGGACTTCCCAGCTGCTCAGGGAAACCAGTCTTCACTGTTTGTTGGTTTAGATAATTTTTCTTAATATATCTTTCTCATTGCCAGGTTCCCAATGGTGTTGTTTAACATCCCACAAGAGGAGTCTAGAACTAATATTCTATGATACCATAACACAACTTCTACAGTAAATGAGAACACTGGACTTTCAAAGAATAGAATGGACCATTTCAGGGTTAAAAAACACTGAGTTAAGTTCCTAGACTATTCATGAATATATCCTTTTAATATTGCTACCATTTTGAAAGAAAAAAATCATTTCTTTTGTAGAATATTCTGCCGAACTGTGAAGCTATCCTTTTAATATTACTACTATTTTGAAAGAAACTAAAAACTTATTTCTTTTGTACAAATGTTTCTAGGCTCTGGATGAGTTTCCTGCAAAGCAAATTGGACATTGACTGAAGTAGCATGCTGCAGAGTTTTCTGCAGGACTAAAGACACAGTAGTACTCATGGCTTCTCAATAAAAGAATACAAAGAGATCCCTTTGTGGATCAAAGTGAGAATTGCCTACTTTTTCCTTTTTTTTTTTTTTTTAATAAAATCATACAGTTGATATTTAGAACATAGGCACCAAAGCTATCTCCCCAACTGCAAGAGCTCGATCTGTGCTGTCTTTTAAGTGGACTCTTCCTTGCACCTTCAAGCAGCAGCTCACTAAGCATGCACGTTATCTATAGTCAGGTCTGTGCTATGGGCAGATAGCCTGTGTATCCAGAATTTAGGTTCTGAGTTTGCCAGTAGATATTTCTGCAGAGAGAAATTATGTGGCATCAAGAACAGATAAACTTTTAACCCAGTCTCAAAGGTTCAAAGTCCACAGGATAACTTTCAGTTCTCATGTGACTTTGAGGTGAGGTATGGCCTAAGGAAAATATTTTTTGGAGAAGAGAAACAATGACCTTTCTTTACTGTTAGGTGAATATGGTAAGTACATATTTCACAGATGTGGAGTATGAGGCAGAAAGATTAAGTGAACAGCTCAAGGCTATAAAGAAAATTTTGTATCAGAGCCCAGATCAGAAGGGAGGAACTGCTGACTCCCAATGCTATGCTAAGATACCTCTCTTTGTTAAAATTGGCCTATGAATCATCTTAAAAGCCAACAGTAATGCTTTATGAGTCTCAGCACTGCAGATGCTATTAGTCCTGTTGAGGAAGAAGGGACTTCTTTATCAATGTGCAGCAATAATCATTCCTCACTGTTATAAGCATTTATAAATATTCAAACCATTCACAGTCAAAATCCAGCAAAACACATTGTGTGCCAACCTTACCTTCCGAGAACTAAAAAAATCCTGTTATTATTGTTGTTGTTGTTGTTATTGTTGTTTTTTCAGAATGCAATTTCCAAAGCCTGTAAAAATGACTTTGCAGTCATGTCCACTTCCTGAAAATGCCTTTATTTTCCTTCCTTAAGAGGTGTTGATAAGATATTGTAAGGTCCTTGGTGGCAGCAGTGCACAGAGAGAAAAAAATCCAAATGTGAGCCTTTGTATTTCAGGACATATCTTCATTTGATTCTGAATAATAGTACCTTATTATTTTCTGTCCTGTTTCATATATGAGAAACATTATTGCCCCTATCTTGAGAATAAAGTGTTTGTATATGAGGCTGTGGTGCTACAGCTTGCAGAGAATATTCCAGTTCCCAAAACTTGCAGGATATAACTGGCTTCCCAAGAGTATGTTTTGGGACCTAAGGATTTGGAATCACAGAATAGAGTTAGAAGGGACCTCTGGAGATCATCCAGCCCAATCCCCCTCCCAAGGCAGGGTCACCTAGACGAGGATACACAGGCACGTGTCCAGGTGGGTTTGGAGTGTCTCCAGAGAGGGAGACTCCACAACCTCCCTGGGCAGCAGTTCCAGTGCTCTGACACCCTCAGTGGAAAGAAGTTCTTCCTCACGTTGAGGTGAAACTTGTTGTGTTTTACTTCATGGCCATTGCTCCTCATTCTGTTGCTGAGAACCACTGAAAAGAGTCTGGCACCATCCTCTTGGCACCTGGCTTCAAAATATTTGTATGTATTGATGAGATCCCCTCTCAGTCTTCTCCAGACTGAGAAACAGGGGCAGCTCCTGCAGTCTCTCCTCATGAGAGAGATGCTCCAGACTTCTAATCACCTTTGTGGTCTCTTCTTCAGTAGCTCCTTATCTTTCTTGAACTGTGTAGACCAGAACTGAACACAATACTCCAGATGTGACTTCACTAGGGTCAAGTATAGGCTGAGGATCACCTCCCTCGACCTTTGAAATTCCTTTTGGCTCAGTTACTTTCTCATCAGTTAAGATCAGCTGGATCACCTTGGTTGACAGTTCCTAAACCAGGTGAATTTGGAACCAAAAGCCACATTTCTTTAGGTTGCTTACTGGAGTAAATCAGGAGTAACTCCACTTAATGGTGCCATGATGGAGTGTGAGGAGCAAGCAGGACAGAAATGTGATGAGGGAGGTTCCCTAGGCAGTCAAAGTTACTTACTTGATTACTGAATTACTTGGTTGTCTGTCTCCCTCTGAGCATAATAAGCTTCTTGGCAATTCTAGATTAGAAGGAAATTTTCCAATGTGTATGGGATGTGATGGTAAACCCCAAGTAATCCATATCTCCATAGCTGTCAAAGCAGACAGCTCAGAGGGCATGGAGAAATCTAAGTCTCTGGCCTACCACAGAAAAGGCTCTGAGATTTGATATTCTCTCTGAGTCATGAAGAGAATTATTGCTATAAAGGTGCAAGGACTGAAGCTTTATAGGTGATGGGGGAGATTTGCATACTTGAGTGTGAAATGCACTAAAATTGAGGAGAGAAACAATTTGACATGTTGCACACAGCCTCACTCACAAGCAGGCATTAAGCATAAAAGGGATCTAAAAGAAGTCATCAGTGAGCTCTGAAATGACACTGTTAACTGTTGCGGTGTCTGATGTCTCAAACAACCCACCACGTTCTCTCATCTGGAAACAAAAATGAGCTTTAGGGGGTTTTCACTTGACTTGCAGACATGAGCTCATGCAGATACTCAGCAAGAAAATGTGTACATACTTGTTTACGTTCAAGTATCATAGCTCATTAACTTGGTGTCCTCAGAAAATAGCTTTTAATTAATTGTAATTTTTTAGATCATAAATACAGTGCCAGATTTATAACTAAAATTAAATGCTGCATTCAAGGTCTATTTTCACATCAGAGAGACTAAACAGGTAAAACTGTTTTACCTTAATCAATTAGTAGTATTTAGCTACCTGCATAACTAGCCACTTTGAAACTATCACTATTTGCATTTATTATATATACAATGTCATATTTCCTTCTTCATTTAGCTGTTATCTAACTGAGTGTCCTTGGTTAAGTAACTTAAACTTCAGTGGGCCATCATTGCATGGCTTGATTTAGCACAGGTATTCTGCTTTAAAGATGCCTTTTTCTGTAACTTTCATCTGTTCTTTCTTAGTAATGAATCCCATATGCATTATGAAATTTGTCCATAAACAGGCTAGCATAGGGCATTTAAGCATCAAGAATGTTATATCCTTTAGGAACTGTCATAAAAAAAAAATTAAATTCTAATTTAAAAAAAGGCTTCGCTAAAGTAATATTAGTTCTTTTTTCAGTAACTTTGTTTTGTAGCTGCTACAAGTCACTTCAGACTTGTTAACAAGTTCCAGTAACCAAATTGTTTACATCTAACCAGTACACTGTGAAGAAACCAGAGTACTGTAGATAGTGCTGGTGATTGTGCAAGTCTGTTCCTGCTGCCGTGCAGAAGGAGCACACAAGAGTGCAACTCCAGCAGCCATTTGTTCAGTTTTTAGGTGTGACTACTATCCAACCCAGAAGTGATTTTGTAGCCCAGAAATTAGCAATGAATGAGAACCCCAAAATGCAAAGAAGGCTATTGTACCAGTAAAGAGGAATGTCAGATAAAAACTTGTGAAATAATCCATACCCTTTTCTGAAAGTGCAGAAATACTGGTTCATGAGACTGCCTTGGAGCCTTGTCGTGGTCTAACCTCAATCAGCAACTGAGCTACACACAGCCACTCACTCACTCCCCCACCGGTGGGATGGGGGAGAGAATTGAAAGAGTAAAAGCTAGAAAACTCATGGGTTGAGAAAAAGTCAGTTTAATAGGTAAAAAAAAAGCGCCACACATGCATACAAAGCAAAACAAGAAATTAATTCACCACTTCCCATGAACAGGCAGGTGTTCAGCCATCCCCTGGAAAGCTGCATGTAACGGTGACTTGGGAAGACAAATGCCATCTCTCCAAACATTCCCCTCCTCCTGCTTCTTCCCCCAGCTCTTTATGTACTGAGCATGCCACCATATGGTCTGAGATATCCCTTTGGTCAGTTTGGGTCACCTGTCCCTGTGGTGTCTCCTCCCAGTTTCTCACACACTGACAGCCCCCTCACCACTGTGGCACCACGGAAAGCAGAAAAGGTGCAAGTGCGGCGCAAGTGCTGCTCAGTGAAAACAAAAACATCCCTGCATTATCAACACTGTTTTCAGCACAAATCTAGAAGTTAGGCCCTCACCAGCCATTGTGAAGAAAATTAACTCTACCCCAGCCAAAACCATTACAAGTCTAATTCAGTTAATTTTATCCTGGATATGTAAACTGTTGCCCTTTTTGAGTAGTATGATATTGTTTCCTGACTCAGACTGACTTGAACTGTTACGACTAATCAAACGCCCCAGAGGCAATTCCAGAAAACCCATATATCTGTAGTGAAGAATGATGCATAGTTTGTAAAATGTTTAGGCATCCTTCACAGAGAAGAGTGCTGTTTAGGTGTGTGGTGTTTGTATTGTGGTAGGTCTGTACAGTTTGCATATTAACAGCAACAACAACAACAACACAGAAGTTACAATGCTTAAACAATGTTAAATCTGCTTTGATGTTATTACCATGTCTAAACAGCAAAAGTTTCAGAAAAAGATTTAATCAAGTACTTATACAAAGACAGCTTTACTGTCATTTCACGGAATAAATCATTCAAATTATACTAGTATTGAACTATAAATGCAGAATCAGTGTAAATGATGCACAGCACTTTACGTAACATTGTCATAGGAAGGCAAACTTCAGCCTACTTTACTTAAATAAATTCATGTATGTGTTTCCTTTATAAACAAACAAACAACCAAACAAGCCCATAATGAAACAGAAATAATGAATGACCTTATCACAGGCTGCTTCATTTAAAAGTTATAAAACTCCTATGGCAACTTCATGAGAAGGGTATGGAAATGCCACTTGAAAAAGGCCTCAAAGAAGAAATAAGTTAGGGAAGGACCGTCAGTACTTGCTCATCTCAGTCGTTCATAGTGTTACCACTTGTACCCATCCAAGCTGAAACCTGGAGACCACGTTTACACCATAAGGCTAAACGGAGTCGGAACCCTTGACCGGCTGTGCTACTTGTTAGCCTGGGTACTGGCACAGTTTGGTAAGCCCAAACCAGGGAGACAGCCAGGCTCTGGCCCTTCTGTTCTGGGATGTAAGATAATTTAGTGGTATGCCTGCAAACTGGGTTGTGACACTTGGCTACTCATGCTACAGAACTGTCTCTGCAGTGTCTGATTTACTAAAATAGTCACAGCCTAAGTGTCAAATGTCAGCCTCCTCCTGGCTTTTTACTAAGAATTAAGTGAAAGAAAAATACAGCTGTTTTCTCAGGGCAGAACACACAGACAGGCTTATTTTTTTCTGAAAAGGTATAAAGTTCTCATGCCTTTGAGGCAGATCTTCCAAACTGGTTGTCTTGGGATGGGACAAAGGGGCACTTAGCATTTTTGTCAAGCCTCCAGCACTTAAGAAAGAGAGAAAACAATAACATAGTGATAATCTGCAAAATACTTAGCTAAGAGGGAGGCTGGCATCACACAGAAAAAAAAAAAAAAAAAAAACAAAACAAACCAGAAAACGATTGTTGGGAGGCTGGAAGCAAAAAGGATAAGCAAAAGATTCAATTGTCTTAAGATTGAGATCAGCTTTATTTGTTCCACTTATTCACTAGAGACTTTCTATTCCCTCAGGAAATGAGACTGCTACAGATAAGTCTTCTTCAGTATTCTGCCTTAATTTGATCCTCAGAAATGTTGGAAAGAACTGTATGTGGTATGTAATTAAACATTGCTCTAAACCAGACATACAAGAGAGCTTAATAACGTTTTCCACATGATGTGAAAACAGATATGCCACTCTGTTGGTACTGTTTTTCTTACTCTTGGCAATATTTGCTATGACTAGTACTCTTTTGCATGGACTCCAAACACTAAAATAATTTGATTACTGCAGGATTTTTATTGTACTACTCTGATAAACAGGATTCCTCCTGATTTTTAGCTCAGTCTATGGTTTGATCATTGTGCATCCGAACTCTCCCATTTAAGAAAAATCCTAGATGTCCTTCAAAAGAACCTGTACTCCCTTTCTTGCCTCAATTACGTCACAAAAACTTGGGGACACGTTTACTTTGTGCTGTTGGCAGTGCTGAACTATTGCTTACTATAACTGTCAGCATGTAGGAGAGTATTTTCAGAGCATTTTTCTAAATCTCCCTGTGATTTGATTCAAACAGAGAAGCCAAAAGAGATTAGACACAAACATGGTGAGATTTCCCTTGGAGCAGATTGCAAGACTCACCTGTTTGCTAAAGGCTTCTTATCACTGCAAATAAATACAAGGAAAGTAAAAATCAGGCAGTATTTCTTAGAATAAGTGATGATTCAGGAGCCAAGTCTCTGGTGAGTTTGATTTATAGAAATCACAGTGAAAATCCATCAGCTTGTACCTTAAAAACAAATGTAGAAAAAAGTAGGAAAACCAAAATAACATTGACTATGACATATATCAATTACGAGTCTTAAATTTTCAATGTCTACTCTCATAGTCTTCATTCTATTTTCTTGTATAAACTCAGAAGATTTTTCTTGACTTCTAAATGAAATTTCAAATTAACATAAAATTTTGATTCTGTAAGCATATCTGTGAGAGGATTAAGACCTGCATTTTTTTTTACCTAGTTCTGAGATACCTGACACAGGATAGTGAAAGTATTACATTATTAGTGATGATTTCCATATTTTGCTTGTTTGTTTAGGGTTTTTTTTATGTGAAAGGGGTAGATGAAAATGAGAAGTAAATTCACATCATATGAAGATTTTATCTAGTTGTGAAGCAGGTTATCAACCAAACTTTACACCACTACCCATCAAACCACTAAACATTGCTCATTTAATTCCTGAAATTTTAAATTCTAAAATCATAGATCCAAGAGAAGGACTCCTTCTGAATGTACCTGTACAAAAATTCAGGAACTGAAAAACTGGTTCTGGTCAATACCTCGTAGCTTTTTTTCAAACGATTTTAAAGAAAGAGGAAAAAGAGGGGAAAAGAGAAAGGGGATCCCATTAATCCATATAAATACCTCAAACCTGAGTGTCAAGAGGATGGTGCCAGACTCTTTTCAGTGGTGCCCAGAGACAGGACAAAGAGCAATGGCCATAAAGTAAAACACAAGAAGTTTCACCTCAGCATGAGGGTGTCAGAGCACTGGAACTGCGGCCCAGGGAGGTCATGCAGTCTTCGTCTCTGGAGACATTCCAAATCCACCTGGAAGTGTTCCTGTGTAACCTGCTCTAGGTGACCCTGCTTGGCAGGGGCATTGGACTGGATGAGCTCCAGAGGTCCCGTCCAACCATACCAATTCTGTCATTCTGTGAAGGAATACGCAATGCAGAACTTTCTACCTGGTGGCAGCCAGGTTAGAGCAGAGGGGAGGGGAAGAGGCTATTTCTGGAATAAAAGGCTCATTCTTACAATGTACACAGCTACATGTTATCTTGCCTATTGAAGGCTGTGTAATTAGTTTCATCATCTTTTGGATGCTCTGATGAATGTTAAGAACTGCATTCATTACAGTAGTTCAGACCTAGCAAAGGACAAAGGCATCTTCGCACCATCATTCATCTTTAGCTTTATGTTCTGTATTTTGTGTTTCCAAAGGTTGTCACTGAGTTCCAGATGATAAGTGTCCCTTAGTGATACAGCAATGGAGTTACCTTTTTCAGATTCTTGTTGGTGGCTGTACATGTCATCTTCCTGGGCTGCAACTTGTTCTGTTACAGCCTTTGACAAGTAGAGCTCGGTTACACTTGACTCCTGTGCAGCAGCTCAGGCACTGGGGGAAGCGAAACATCCCTCAACTGCCTGCCAGTTGTCAAGTCAACTCAGGCAAATAAATTCCATGTCAGGTCAGTGCTTCCTGCAAATTCAGTGTTCAGAAAAGGTAATGCTTTCCTCAGAGGTAGGAAAGAACTTCACTAAACCAGTTCTCCCTTTGTTCGTATCAGTCACTTTTTCTTGGCCAAGCTTCTGTGAAGTATTGAGTGTGTGAATGCAGAGACAGAACATGGGGCTTAGGCTGTTCTTCTAAGTCTCTGGTTCCTAGGTCGTTATCTCACTTGACAAATATTCTGTTGCTGACAACTGAGCTATTAAACATCAGTTGAAAGGAGAAAAAGAATGCAAATTCTCTTTTAATTATTTGGAGAATTTGTGACATCATTCAATATCATAGTAGCTTTTTATCAACATGCATATCCTTCTTAATACACCTATAAAGTAAGGAAATACTATTATTTCTGTTTCACCAATGAAATGTAACTAGAAAACATAAAGTGACTTGCTTAAATCAACATCAAGATAGTAACAGAAGCAAGTTCAAAATTCTTAATTCTTCGATCAGATTCTTTAACAACGAATATCCTTTCCTGTAAACAACTTTTACTCCTCTAACCTGTACTCTTCTCTCACAATTTTTGTATTTTTGACAGTTACTGAAGTTGTAACTGATATTTCTGGTTGTTGCTCTTTAGCTTATAATTTAGTTCTCAATCATAAAATCAAAAAAAAAAATAAGACAAGAAATTAAAACTAAAATGGAAAACAATACTGAATGGAGATGTTATTTTTAGCTGACATAAGATTTTTCTTTAAAGCATGTTGGGGCAGACAGATGTATATCATATTATGCATTCCTGTTGAAATAATTTAAGAGAAATGGAATATCTTCTTATCATTCTACAAAAAAAGTATATTCAGTATTGATATTTTAACACTGAGTGACAGATACAATATCATCAAATGATCATCAAACTTCAATATTCCAGGAAAAAAACCACACCAGTAGATCAGTGAAAGAGACGCCCTCTGCAAAGGGCACTCAGAGGTTTCTTTCAAAGATACCTTTCACTCATGACATTCACAGGGCAGTTCCTTTTTCCTGCATAGCAGAATATGGGACTTTCCCCAGTGCTCAGCTTTAGGCCCACATCGAAGTTCCAAAACTCTGTTTAAGGTTTGGTATGTTGAATGCTTTCATTAATAACATATGCGGATGACAGTTAGCTGCAAGGACCACAGAAGAGTAGAAAGCTAATGTAGCTATATTGCATCATGACTCCAGTATAAGAAACTGATGTCGTCCACCTTTGATGAAGTGTCAATATAACATGGAAATCTCTTGAATTAACTTTTAGGATGGTTTGTCTTGAGAAACATAGGCTCAACCTGTGTTAAATTAATGCATCTGAGTGAAGGCAATGAAAAAATATATTTTTAAATTTTTTGACCATGGAGAGTACTTTTGTCCCTGGAGCTGGAAATTGATTTCTTAGCCATATAATCATGGACACATTCTTTATCCAGTGATTAAGGCACTGGGAATAGGTTAGTGTGGGTTCTGGATTTCAGTCCTTCATGCTAGAGCTGGTTCTCTACCGCGTGTAGGAACACTGCTGAGTGAACTCTGCTTGCTCTCTTGAAATTTGGACTCTGAGGAGCTTTTAAGACCTTAGTACTTCAGTCAGTAAGTAGGCTGTATACATTGCAAGAAATATTACCTTATGTATGGTATGCATTGCATATATTCCTGCTTATGTCTCTGCCTAGTCATGTACATGAACATGAGTGAGCTGTGCTTTCAGTGCCTTAGTTTTTAATTCTGCAATTTCCTCAGTGTCCTCTTTGCTAAATAATGGCTCAACTTCAACAGGGAATAGTAGGTATCACAGCCTCCTTCCTAGAGCGCTCCCTCAGAGAGGAAATTAATTCAGGTTCCCTACTTTCTGGACCTTTCTTACTTTGACCTTGTTTGGAATGAAAATAGTGACTCCTGTGTAGTATTTGGAAAATATTTATGCTTGTGCTTAGGAGACAGTGCTGTGGATCTCTGGTACTACGTCCTTGTGGCCCCCAGTCAAGGATCCAGCTCCAGAAAAAGGGATACTTTTGTAAAGATCTACCCTGATGGAGTACTACTGATGGGCTATAGGAAAGTGTATTTAATTTTAAATACTCGTTATAAATGTTTACCTCTCTGCATAGAGATTACACATTTAACATGTGCATTCCCATTTTCAGAATCTGCTACCAAATGTTTAGCTTCCAGCCTCCTTTAACAGGTCTAGCCCATGGGCCTTAAACTAGTGTGAAAGTCGGAACTTTTCATGTATCATGTTTCTTTTTCTGCTCCCTAAATCCAGGGAGTCAGTAAAATTGGGAAGCACATGTACATGAAGTATGACTCACTCTTTTAATTAAAAAATTGGCAAAAAATAATAGAGGGCATGCCTTTTTGAAGCATTCATTTCGCAAATTGCATTCGACTGCTGCCAAAATTCCTGTCATCACTGTAAATTATTTAGTCCCATTAGCAATATTTCTTTTGGTCTACCAGATCGTAAGGGTTTATGTTTTTAGTCACATGGGAGTGATGTGTCCAGGTAACTCCCTTTGTTATGAACTGGAATAAAGGACCTAAGCCAGGTATGGATTCCACAAGTTTTCATTTGGAGTTGTAATGATTGTGGCCAGCAGGTTGAGGGAGGTGATTCTCCCCCTCTATTCCTCTTTCCTGGGTCCTAACCTGGAGTGTTCCATCCAGCTCTGGAGCACCCAGCAGAAGAAGGACATGGACCTGCAGGAGCAAATCCAGAGGACCACAAAGATGATCAGAGGGCTGGAGCACCTCTCCTATGAAGATAGGCTGGAGTTAGGGCTGTTCAGCCTGGAGAAGGGAAGGCTCCAGGGAGACATTTAGAGCAGTCTCCCAGTACTTAAAGGGCAGGCTACAAACAAAGTTGGAGAGGGACTTTTTACAAGGGCCTGTAGTGATAGGACAAGGGGGAATGGCTTCAAACTGAGAGTGAAGGTTTAGATTCAGTTTTAGTAAGAAATTCTTTACTGTGAGGGTGGTGAGGCACTGGAACAGGTTGCCCAGAGAAGCTGTGGATGCCCCAACCCTGGAAGGTCAGGGATGTTCAAGGCCAGGCTGGATGGGACTTTGAGCCACATGGTTTAGTGGAACATCACTGCTCCTGGCAGAGGCATTGAAACTAGAACATATTTATGGTCCCTTCCAACCCAACCCATCCTGTGATTCTATGATTTAGTACTTTCCCAGAAGAATCGCCTACATGTAGTTCTCATATAGCCAGAAGAGAACAACCACCTTTTAAACTCCAGTTCCATATGTTTTTTAACCAAAAATTCAGTTACAGATGTGTTTTTTAAACTCAGACCTCTCTCTATTTCCTCAGTATTGGCTTTAAAAGAGCTTCTGACAATTCCATCACTATTGAGTGCTACAATTTGTCTCATCTTTACTGGAATTTTTCTAGGGCTTTACTTAGTGTTTTTCTTTCATAATTCAAATTATGGAATGCTAGACAAACCTGAGCCAAGAAAGATCTAATAAAAGAAAACCAATGGAAGCAACAGATTATTCTTCTACTTCTTTTACACACAGATGATACGTATATGCTTAATACACCTCATTTAGAAGAAGATGACCAGATGAAGAGAACTATAGCTTGAAAGACATAAGAAGTAATCCTTAGTCTTTACTAAGACGCATTGATGAAGATTCTGCAGAAGCAGAGGCTTCCAGTTCATGGGAGAAGAAAAGGAGAAATTCAGGAAGAGATCCACAAAAAAGACCAGAGGACTGGATAACATGACCTACAAATAAAGACTGAACAAACAAGGGTTACTTAGATGAAAGAAGAAAGGATTATCAGGAGAAAAAGAGAGGGAAAGCAGTGTCAAACTTCAAATAAGTAAAGGTCTTCAGTGAAGATCAAGGAACTAATTTGTTCTCTTTGTCTATGACATACATATGCCATGGGATGCAAAGGCTGAAATTATATCAGAAAATTCAGGTTAGACACCACGGAAGTTTTCTAACAGTTCAAGTAGTAAAAGGATGCAAAAGCTGCCTAGGGAAGGTCATGGCATCTCTGTCTTTGAAGAACTTTGAGAACAGATTAGAGAGATGTCTACCAGGAATAATCCAGGTATAGATGTTCCTGCTTTGTTGTACAGTGCTCAAACACAGGAAATGAAGGTCTTTTGTAGTTGCTGTGACTCTGAGACTAGTAGGAATAACAATGCACTTGCTTCATTTTTGTAAACTTAACTTGTTTTTTCCAGACACTCCCTGGTGCTGAAAGCACAAGATTCTCCAACGGAGTAAGCTCTGCAGAGCTTTTTATAGTGCTGGCAACCCCTTAAATTTGATGTAGTCACTGCTAAGGAGCCCAGAGAGAAACTCAGAAGGCTGCGTGATGTGGGCATTGAGGTAACATCATTTCTTTTGTAGGGAAAGAAAATGGAGAATAGTTCCAACCTTTGCCTGCAGGGGAAAGTGGCTGGAGAGAGGAAAGGCAGCTATCCCCACGGAGAAGGGCAAGTGTCCCTTTGAGGGGGAAATTGTTGAATTCAAGGAGGTTAGAGAGAAGGATGAGCCATTCACTGGGTGCTGGCCATTCACTTAGGAAGCTCCAAGCGCTCTTCCAAGTAAATGTAAGATGTCAGGATTCCAGCACACCAGCACCACAGAATGATAACAAGCTGCACTGAGAAAAAAATGGCCTGAAGGAAGCATGAGTGAGAAAGTACTTTGTACAAGAGATGTTGATTTAAGTTGATAAGAAACTTAACAATTAAAAGCTGACTTTTAATTGCACTGCTGCAAACTTTCTTTTTGTGAATGACTTTCATGTTTATGGATTGAAAGCCCAGAAGGGAAAGCAGCAGCAGCAGCACCAGTGTTCCCAGTGGAGAGAGGACGTCTGGCACAGTTTTAGCTGACTGCTGAGATCCATAGCAGAACTGGAAAGTTATCAACACACTCCTGCTTGACATGAAAGCAAAATACCTCAGACAGATGATGGATGGTCTTGTGCAGTTGTGACAGGCGGGGACTTGACCCACTGGGACCTGAAGAAGCTCATCAGGATCACTGACATGCACTGTGAATACAAACTTCTCCCCTCCCCTGGTCAATACTGTATCTACCCTCAACTTGAAAAGTGCTTGTATGCCATACAGCTCCATGGGGCACTAACAACAACAACAACAACAACAGTAATCAGGAGAGTGGAGCTCTAAACAGCTAGGAAATGACACACTAATTTTCCTATTTGCTAAAACATAGAAGACTTGGTTCAGTTCTTGAACTTTGCTAAAAGAAAATTATACAAAACCTATTCCTAAATTGCCAGCAGAGACTTCAAGCCGTTCTTAGCTCGTTGCCCATATGCTCACCCTTCCCAGTGATAACTTTAACTCACTGTGAGAAGCATTGCTTTATTTTCACAGCAAGAGTTGTGCATAGACTCAAACTAACAAATCTTCATTTTTTCAGGGCATCTGGGGAGGACACAACTATCACTGATGCAATAATATATAGGAAATCTGTAAAAATAGGGGTTTGGAGTTGTTTCATGAAAATTAATAGTATGCACAAATTTCAGGGATGTCAATAAAATGTGAAGGTGCTTTGCATGTTGTAAGATCATGTTCAGGTACCAGATTATTATGAAAATATATAAACAGTATGAAGGGCAGGAGGAGCTTCCTACCTCTAAGAATGGTGCTGCTAAGATATGTGTAGGAGATACAGTAAGACTCACATTCCAATCATTGGCAGAGTTGGTGCTCAGCATTTAATCTATTGGTATTAAATGTAGAGATTGATGGAGCATTTCCAATTTCTGGGGAAGCTTATTTAACATTGTTGAAGTTATTCTAAAATAAGTTGAGAAATCTGTGACAGCTGGTCAAATTTATTTTACGTGTACTTCACTGAAATGAATCTGGCCCAGATAGCATTTTCAATTTCTCTTGAAGTGTGACCACAATGCACAAGCTGGAATGGAGAAAAAGAAGTCAAGATGTCAATCAGTTTCTAATACTAGAGTGAATAAGTCTAAGCTGTGAGATATCACTATAAAGTAGCAGGCATGATAGTAAAGAATCAAGGAATCTTGTCAAAATTGGATGTAATGGCTTGATTTCTTGCTAAGCAATAGGGAAGTCCATTTAATGGGATCACACTTTGTTATGATTTTTCTGTTGATAAAATATATTTCACCTTCTGCCACATTGTGGAAAATGGTCTTCAGAGTCACCAAGCTTTTTTTTTTCTTAACACGGTTTGATAATTACAGCTTTAGACAAGATATACCTTTAAACCCTGGATTTGGCAGGGTTCTGAAAGCCCTAATAGACTTTATTGGCCCTGACCAGACTTACCTGCAGCCTCCACCCCCACTGTTGTGCTGGGGGCTTCATTTCAGTTCAGGTCTGGGCATTCAGTCCTGGCCCCAGCTGTGCTGTGAATGGACCCGTGCCCATCCATGTCTCTGGTCCTGCCTCCTGAATGGATCCTGGACCTTTGCTATAGCTCTGTCTCCAGTACTGTCTCTGTCCTTAATCTCCTAAGGGTCCCTGGGTGGACCAAGGGCCTGGTTCATGTCCTCACTATGCCAGGGGCTGCCCTTGTGTGTTACCGTATCTGCAGCACAGGTGCTGTGGGGCTGTGTTGCCCTGGGTAGTGAAGGCACTGCTGGATGAGCAGTCACCCTCGGCCCCCAGCTCACCTTCCCTTAGGGAATGACCTCATCTCTTGCTGCTGTCTGCCTGTAAATTTCTCTGCCTGTAAAACCTGAGTGTTCTGCAAAGCCTGTTGGTTTCTTTTTCTTCAGTCTTGTGCTAGTTAATTTTAAGGGCTTCTGCTTTTACTTCTGAAATTTTTCATGGTAGATCAGTTAACATTAGGTTATAATTATGACCAAGTTTTAGTACCTATCAAGGCCTAACTCTTTTTTCTTGAGTCACATCAAGGGTCTTATCTCCGAAGTTTTGCTCTGTGGATTGACATTCACCCTGTACCATGGTAGTTGCTTTGCAAGTAAATAAACAAAGGACGGTTAGACCTGTGCCCATCTTCGTGGTAAATACTTAAAATCAGAGAATCATGGAAGAACAGTTTGGAAGGGATGTTTGAAGGTTATCTAGTTCAGACTTCTGCTCAAAGCAGAGCTGTCTCTGAAGGCAGGTGGGGTTTGTTCAAAACTGTGTTTAGCTGAATTCTGAGTGTCTCCAAGGATGGAGATTACACAGTTTGTCCGGCAGTCTGCTCTATTAACCCCCACTGTGGATTTTTTTCCTCATGTTTGATAGGAATTTTCCTTCTTGCAACTTGTATCCTCTCTTGTCCTTTCACTGTGCCACTCTGAGAGGAGTCTTGCTCCATCT
The DNA here is from genome assembly GCA_014706295.1 of Lycocorax pyrrhopterus obiensis. Taxonomy (NCBI): domain Eukaryota; kingdom Metazoa; phylum Chordata; class Aves; order Passeriformes; family Paradisaeidae; genus Lycocorax; species Lycocorax pyrrhopterus. The sequence goes on from JACSVZ010000004.1 coordinate 91,294,433, forward strand.
TCTCTATTAACTCCCTTTCAGAAATGCTAGACTGTTCCTAGGTGCCCCTGCAGCCTTCTCTTCTTAAAGCTAAACAAATGCAGCTCCTTCAGCATCTCTTTTTACATCACCTGCTCCAGATCTTTAAGCATTGCAGTAACCAGCTGCCAGCCTTGCTCTGATTTGTTCTTGTCACTGCTGTGCTGGGGGCCAAAAGTGAAACCACAGTGTTCCAGATGCAGCCACATAAGTGCTGAGAACAGGAGAATAACCACTTCCCTTGACCTGCTGACTATGTTTTTGCTTGCACAGTCCAGTATGTGGCTGTATTTGATTTGTATATGCAGTGGAAGTCTGAGTGTGGCCACAGGTAGATTCAGGGTACTGCAAAACATCTCAATATTTCCCCGTTCTGACTGAGCCTGGAGACTGCACTGAACAGGGCTAAGGGATCTCATCTATATGTGGGCAAGACTGCAGCTTGTCAGCATATCCATCCAGCTGCCATTTTTTTATTTTTAATCCACAAAATGGGGAACACATAAGTGATCCTCTCTGCTTATTACTTTGAAACGCTGCCCTTCATGTTGGTCATTCTGCAGAATGTGCAAATGATGGCCATTCCATGGAGTTTTCGAGCTTGATGGATTATCATCTTGCTGTGAACAGTCCTACACTTGGCTAGGGCTTTTTATAACAAGGGTTTACTGACAGTTTCCTCTGATTACAGTGAGAACAGTTTACATATGACAGTGGTGAGGGTCTGGCCAATATCAACAGAAATATTCAGGTCATTGCACTGCCAAATATGTTAGCATCTTGTGAGCAGAAAGGCTACTTGGTCCAAAATATCCCAGAGTTTTAGCCTTCATACTTGGCATACAGTTTGGAGTGGTTTGGAGAATTTTAAGGCAGAATTTGTTTTTGTTATGGGTATGTTTGTCTGCAGATGATTACCTGTAAAAGAGATATGGAGAGGAAATAATTACTATCATGTCTCTGTGTCATGCTTTAACCCCAGCTGTCAACCAAGCCCCACATAGCTGCTTGCTCAGCCCCCCATCAGTGGGATGGGAGAGAGTCAGAAAGATAGAACTGAGATAACTCCTGGGTTGAGACAAAGACAGTTCAATAGGTAAAGCAAAAACTGCACCCACAAGCAAAGGAAAACAAGGAATTAATTCCCCACTTCCCATGGGCAGGAATGTGTTTAGCAATCCCCAGGAAAGCAGGGCTCTATCACACCAAACAGTGACTTGGGAAGACAAACGTCATCATTCCAAATATCCACCTTTTCCTCCTTGTTCTCCCAGCTTCACATATGCTGAGCAAGACACCATGTGGTGTGGGGTATCCCTTGGGTCAGTTGGGGTCAGCTGTCCTGGCTGTGTCCCCTTCCAATTCCTTGTGCAATCCCAGCCCTGCTCTGGTAGGCCAGGATCAGGAGCAGAAAATACCTCGACACTGTGAAAGCACTGCTCATCAACAGTGAAACCATCCCAGTATTATCAACACTGTTTTCAGCACAAATCCAAAGCACAGGCCCATACCAGCTACTGTGAACAGAATTGTCACTACCCTAGACAAAATCAGCACAGTCCATGAGTGCTAATGAGTGCAGTCTTAAGCTGTGCTGGGGAGGTTTATTCGGGACATCAGAAAGAGGCTCTTCACAGGAATGACTGGGCATTGGAATGGGCGGCCCAGGGAGGTGGTGGAGTCACTGCCCCTGGAGGTGTTTAAGAAAAGACTGGGATGGGGCACTCTGGAATGATCTAGTGGACGAGGCGGTGTTAGGTCATAGGCTGGACTCGATAATCTAAAAGATCTTTTCCAACCTAATTGATTCTGTGATTCTGATTCTATTTGCAGAAGTGCTACACTGCAGGGAAAATATGTTTCTTTAGTATGCTGATTTAAATACCATGGAAGAGAGAAAGGGAAAATGAACACTCATGCAAAAGTATTTCATTCTGCTATAGCCTTCCGTTACAGAGGTCACCAATTCCCCTGTATGTAATATTCACCTGCAAAGCAGAGAAAATGTGTGCCTGAACTGTATTTAGAGTTTTCATGATATTACTGGACAAAACCTTGAAAAATGCTAACCATCCATAAACTCCCAAGAGGCAGACAGCAGCCAAGGGAAATAATCTTCCTCTTCACCTGAAGAGAACTTAACACTTCTCTGTATTTACATCTCAAACAGAAAGTGAATGTGTGTTTCCTTTTCAGTACTTAAGCTGGCCTTTATTGAAGTACTTGGCTGTTGTTGAGTGAACTTTATGACATTTCTGGAGGTTTGAAGTCTCAACTATTGTGCCTGTATAAGAGCACAGTATGGTTCTGTCCCTTGTAAAAATGGGTTCACTGCAGCATGGAGAACAGAAACACCTGGTTTGGGACAGGGCAAAGGAGAGATGCTCAGGGCCTGACACATGCTCCTTATTATAGCTGCTCTCTCTGCAGGCTGCCAAAGGTCTGCCCAACAAAAAGGAAAAATGTGGAATTTCTTACCATTGCCACAGGGATCTAGAGTGCTTCAGAGCCCTGAACAAAGAAAAAAAACATTAGAAAGCTGTTTGTTTGGCAAACAGAATGATAAATCTGTCTCATGTCAGAAAGAGGATTTGAAGGAACAGTTATTATTTATTTATTGTTATTTTTAAAATAAATAATAATGAAAAAGAAATTACGGTGAGCAGGGAGTTCAGCTGAGGAAAACATTTTGCAACCTACTTAATACTGGCTTTTCTAATGAGTTTTTTGAGGATTCTGGGGTTCTGGGCTAATGAAAGCAATTTTCAGGTTTGCTTCCTTTCTAGGTCCAGCCTTATCCTATTGAAGGCAGTACATTGGCTACTCAGTAACGTCTGGAGAGGTATTTAAGACAGGGGGGAGTGTTTGTATGTTTATACAATTTATCTCACTCATGAAAAGCAGAGGCCAGAAGATATTACTGGTGTAGTGAGTGTTCTTCGCATCCTCTTCATCTTCCATGCAAATATCACTGAAATTAAGTTCATAAAAATAGTTAAATATCACACCCAAAAAGGCATCCAGTGCAGAAACTGAAGTGGGTAGCTTTTATACTGCATGCTTTTGTTTTGCTTTTACTGAAATGCTGCCATCCCATTTAGGTACAGTTGTTCAACTGAAGTCTTACCAAAGCAGAGCAGAACAGAAATATTACTTCCTCATGTCTTTAGAAGCATATTTTTATTTAAATGTGCCACTGTGGCTTTCCTCCACTAGTATGGCACCTGTGATTTTTCATCTGAATATTAGCTTCAGTGCTAAACTTTTTTTTGAAAGAGTATGTACTCAGTTATCCCCATACTTGTATTCTGGTAGATTATTATTACCTCTGAAAAACAGTATTGTGCGCTTGTACCTATGTTTTGAGACCACTTCTCCCATTTGTCAAATTGATTTTGGATTATTGCTCTGTCCTGTAATAAAATTCTTCAGCTTTATGTAGTTTGCATATGTAGGAATATTCTGTCCCTTGAAGAGAGCTAGAGCTGGGAGAACCTGCTTCAAAGTTGTGCTCAATAGATCCTCTTATTTTGAAAATGAAATGCTGATTGCTACCCCCTTAGTGATTACGCAGTGTTTGAAAGAAGAGTCTGTATTATATTATAATCTGCTTTACAGTAAATTAAAGGAGTGACCTTTGCAATGCTGCATTATGCAATACAATTTTATCTCTTAATTTTGTGAATTCTCACGTGTTTTACTCTCTGTGTCAGATGATCCAATTGCTCTTTCAGGACCCATTTTCAGTTTGAAATGTTTATTACACATAATTTCTAAATGTATCAAGAAGAATCTCTGTTTTAAATGTTTATTTTTTTCCCCTTGGCTGATACAATATGGTGTATATAAAAGGCTTGACCTAAAAACTGTGTATTTTTAATAATAAAATAATTAAGAAACTCAAGACAAAATTGGATATGTCAAAACCAGAGACAATGTATACTGCTCTTTATTCAGAGTATATAATATTTTGAAAAAAATGTCAATAATCACAGTAGGAATTCCTGTATCTTGAACCTTGTCATGCCAGTATTTTAGCATGGTTATAAAAAAGTATTTTAAAAAATACTCTGGACTGAATTTGGCTCTCAGATACATTTCTGCAATTCTGGAGGAATTCCCACTTAGCTAATAGTTACTGGAAATTTAACATTGCTGGAAGTTCGAGCCAGTGCCTGCATTTACTGAAGTATGTAGCAATCCTCCCATGGATTCCATTAGAGTTTGATTTGCAACCTCCAAGTCTTAAAGATGTTCTTTTTATATGTTAGGGTATTAAAAATATTTTAACCGTGATAGCTGTCATGTACACTATTTTTTTAATGTACAAGTAAATATTTAGCTTTAAATAAAATTTTTGTAATTTCGCTGTTGCTAATACAAAATCCTGGGTAGAGAATTCTCTGTGTACAGAAAAAGATGATGTCTCACTTTGGTTTTATTTAATGTAGTTAGTTCTTGAATTGAGTTGCTCTGTAGAAATTGAAGACAGGGACAATGGAAGGGACGAAGGAAGGCCTGCCTTGTGTAGTGTTTGCCTGTAGCTTGGACTGGCAGATACATATGGATTGAAGCAGTCTCTCCTGCTACATCTATATTCATAAATTAAGCCATATCAGAGTATACCCCTGGGTATGGGAACTAGCCCTCCCTATTGCTAAATTCTTCAAATTTTTTGGCAAGATTTGATCCATGTCAGGAAGCACTTGGCAACTCCTGGGCACCGTTCTGAGTTGGCACAGGTCATTCTGAATGAGAAATTGATATGGGAATGTTGGATTTCACTGGGTAAGAGTGTTTGGTATCATGGGCTGGAGGTACTGATGGATAGAGTACTTCTGGACACATGCTTCTCAGCATAAAAACACTTAAAACAGCAAAGCCCTGAACTTCTACTGTGGCTCTGTATAAACACTATCAGCAGATGGATAAATTAAAAATGCGGCTTCCTGAAGGTAGATACATAAACTATGGACTAGTAAATTCTGAAAGGACTGGACACAGTCCCATGGTGACATACCTAGTGCTTTCCCAAACAGCATTTGAGCGTGGCTCAGGGAACATCACAGGCCATTCCATCACATTCCAGAATCTATGACACTATTTTGGACTGGAAGAGAAGTTCTCCATGTGGTGTGAGGCTCGCTGTACGTTCTGCCTCTGGGTTCATTTTGTTCACTGACACAGATGCCTTCTTGTGTTTCAGGCATACTAATTCATACTTAAGGCTCTAAGACACCATGCAAGAGAAACTGGCACTGAACTTTAGATCGTGTTAAGGAAGCTTTCCTGTCTGACCATCCAGGAGCCACTCTGGCAGTCACACACCACCTGAGCTGGGGCAGAGGCACCTTGGCAGGGGTGGCTCCAGGGACTGACAGGTCCCTGCTTGACTCCCTGCACACCCCACTCTCACACAGACAGACCAGGTTTCCTTACTGGCTTAACCCTGGGTTTCCAGAATCTGGATCCTTATAATAATTTAATCTTGGTGCAATAACTAAATAACAAGACAAAAGCTCAAGTTGGGTGTCTCTGAGGAGGGAACCCAAACAAAGGAAAGCCTGGGATTTATATCCTCACAGTCTAAGAGTGTGAAAGTCTGGGGGTCTTTGGCTCCTGCTGTGCCTCTGAGAGTCTGGCCATCTAGCTGGGCCACAGGGCCCTGTGCCCTTTCTTGTGCAAAAGATCAGTGCCAGTTCCTGGCCTCTTGCCTCTTGCTCCCGCCACCCAGAGCTCAATCTGCAGCCTGCACACTGAGCTACCAGCACTAAAGGTGTTCTTCAACACGTTGAATTAGAATAGTGGGCTCATTAAACCTGTTCAGTTATCCTAAAACAGTATTTGGTGCACTTTCCCTATATCCATCAGCCTTCTGACTCTCAAGAACATCTCAATCACTCTTCAAGGAAGTAGACTGCCAAACCTGGGGAATGACTTCATTTTGAGCAGGTTTATCTTTACATCTGGATTAATTAAAAATGACTTCTCTGTTTGTAGAAATGGAAATTATTCCAGTAAGACAAGCACTGCATCAAAACATCACCCAGAGGGAATGTGACTCCTGAAAAAATTTCATACAGTCACAGTAAGATTTGCAGAAGGACTTGGTTATTGCTTACCTGGTACTCAGCTTTGGTGACTTGTGCTCTGCAGTCCTTACCTGTAGAAAAAGTGCCTTCCACACTGCATTTATGAGTATTTGTGTTGATAAGGAACTCACACAGAAACGTGTTTGTGCACTGCATTTTTGTTGTTATGGCACCTTGGGAGTGTTGGAGCCTGCATTCCTTTTGCATTTTGCACTGTAGCTCAAGTGCTCGCCACAGCCACAGCCAGGTGTCAGAGGAAGGATCAAAGGGATAAACCCTCGTGTGAGCACAGATTAACTCCTGGCATTTCAGCAAAAATTTCTGTGTCTTATTCCTATTTTTAACTCAATTTTGTGAGGGTTTAAATTTACTAAGGCAGGAGACTGTAGGAAAGAGAGAGCTAATTGCAAACTGTAGAGATAAGAAACCTTCCCTTTATACATCCACATGCACTAAAGCTTTCTGAGGCACTGGATTAGGTGCACAGGAACAGATAGCTAGGAGAATGTTCTAGGTGCTGATGTGAGCAGTTGCACGAAATATTCCTGCCCTTGTGCTGAATTCCCTTACATACACCATTACCATTGCAATTCCTTCAGTGATGCAACAGGATTTGACCTGGGTTAGTCTGCTAAATATGTTCCGAATCTGAGGCTTTTGGGAATATTTTCAAGTCATTGGATCTTTTCATAAAGGTAGAGAATTTCCATAAAGGCCACTTCAGCTAACACACTTTCTTAAAAAAAAAAAAATAAATAAAAAAAGTTTTGCTTACCTAGCAAGCCCCTAAAGGAATGTCTTGGAAGTTCTGAATCCCTCTTGTTATCTAAATTTATCTTGGGGAAATTTCTCTGGTTTAATGAAATGAAAGTGGTATGTTTTGGCTTCATTCCTTTTCAACTTACAGAAGTAATCACAAGTGAGCTGTGAGCTGGTAGGGATTCAAATCAATTCTGGAGATGAGTAATTTCCTGCGTCAGGTACTTCCTTTTGCAGACACGTTTGCTATCACTGGTGTGTAGTTTTGTGTTTTTTAGAGAGTGTCATGCAAAACACACAGGAAGCCAACCTGACATTTGTCATCACTGAGTAATATTTGTCCTTAGAACAGGGAACTTAAAGTCAAGTCATAATTTTTGTTCTGTATTATACAAGAAGGTCCTTGATTTATGACTGTGATGTCTGATGCTGTGATGACTTGTGTGATATTGCTACCAAAGACTGACAGCTGAAGCGAAAATGATTATTTTATTGGTCACAGTCAGTGATCACACCGATTTTAACTGTGGCAGATGAAAACGTCCCTTTTACCCCAAAAACTTTTGCAATGATTTCAGGCTAGTGCTGAAATAATACTTCTGTTATAACATTGAAGTTGAATTATTTGGTTAATGATAGTTACACATCTTGATGTGAAGGCAACTGCAATGATCAGCTGTAATATTACCAATTTTCTAAGTTACTTGTTTATAACCTTTTATGGTGATAGGAAAGAATGAATCATTATGATAACATGGTCACCAATCAGGAAAATGCAGCATGGTGTTGCTTTTCTTACTGGGCAGAAAGAAAGTGGGCAGTTCGGCAAAGAATAGGAAACATTCTGCAACCTTGCTCTCTTAAATTGAAAGGAATTTTCCATTGTTTTGTTTAAAATAAACCCAGTTTGTTTATTTGCTTTTAATTTCAGAGGGGTTTTGGTGCATTGCAGTCACAGTGCTCCCCACTGAGATAACGTAGAAGGACATTATGTTTTCATGCACAAGGAACAAATCATGCTCTTGCAGGCTATGGCTTCTTTAATTTCAATTAAGGAAAGTGACAAGAAAGAACAGAAAATAAACACTCCGTGGCAGACTATAGAAAAAAATACCTCTTTTGTTCATAATACAGAAAGAAAAAATTAGCATAAAGAAAAAACCAGAAATTTGGAGGTGGAAACATAATTGTGTTAATATTCCTTAGGTTTAAACTGTATGTAAGGACTCCCTGAAAGAAGGGTTAGGAGTCCACAGCATCTTCACAGTTTTTCATGACACCATTCAACAACACGAATTTTTGATAGTCATTCATTCATAATCATAGGATTTGGAACAGGGAGATCAATCCCTCAGAATCTGCTAAAAGCTTTCAAAACAAAGAAAAAATCCTCCTCGTTATTTCTATTTTAATGGTTTATCCTTAAATGTACCAACTCGAGACTTGTAACCACATGATTACAGGACAACAAAGAAAGTTCTTGCAGGGAGAAACTTTTAACTATATGTCCCAAGTATATGTCAAAATTCAGATAGCAAATATAATAAAGGCAAGAAACAAAGTACTATGCCGAAAATACCATGATTATAAGCTACCCACCCAAAGACAGTGTCATGCTTCTTACGACTGAATAGCTGGTGATAAACAGCCTAAGTAAAGATTTAATGCCTGTAAATTTAAAGGAGATCTATATGGATTATCTTAAAATCCTTACCAATGCAAAGAGTGCACTGGTCAGCAAAGGTCCTGTGGGAAAGGTCCTTCCCATTTGACAGTCCTTCCCATTTGATGGTTCCAAAATGTCTCTGCCTTGTCCAGAGCATCCTGAGCTTGTCCTGACATTCTGCACAATGCAGAGGGGAACCAGCCACCCTCTTTGGGGCTGCCATCCCTGTGTGAATACAATCTCTGGCCTGGAGACTGCTTTGAAGAACGGGCAAACCATAAGTAAAAGTAAAATGAACTGATTATCATTCTAAAATGTACTTGACAAGCAGTGTATTTGCAGCAACTATAGACAAGGAACCCCAGGTGTTTCTAGCTACTGATGCTTTTCTTAGTAAGCTCAAGGTGGTCTCTAGACCCCTGTCCAAAGAGCTATTGATTGTTGTGCAGGTCTTCCAGCTGGGACCCAGGGGTTTTAGAACATCATGAATGCATTTGAAGGATCAGAATGTCATCTGAGGTCACAACTCTGCTTTTTGACACTTTTCTCTAGGAAGTCCATTCGAAATCAAATTAATTCACCCGGTTGTCTTCTAGTAAGAAAGCTTAAAACCACATTCCAAATATTTAGAAATGCTGATGTCCTCAGGACAGAGTTAGCACTTGGCCAGACACATTCATTTGAGGCCACATCTAGTTAGTAGACTGTTACTTGTCAATAAACAGATCATTTAGCTGTTGAGAATTAAGTGTTCATTGCAGAATGTTAAGTGATATAAACCTTAGTGCACAATCCTTTATATCATATACATCAGAAATATGTTTTGTATAAGTACGGAAAGGAGAATTATGAAAACATCTTATTACCAGTTATTGACAGTCTGGAAGTGATGACAGCCAAGCAGGTTTGGACTGATGGGATGTTTGGGATGAGAGCACTCCCCCAGATTTGGTTTTGAGGGAGTAGAGATACCATGACAACATAAGTAATCCAGACACATAATTTTTTCCCCTTTGACAGATTGAATTAATTAACCACTGCTTAAATTGGCATATTATCATCATCATTGTCAAGAGAAAAATTTATGTTTATAAGGCTTTTTTTTAGTAACTTTTTAAAAAACCTGTTTCAGGTCTGAAGATGATGATATGCTAGACAGAATGGGAAAAGGAGACCAACAAATTCTAGATGTGTTCAAATTCACCTGAAAAACGTCAGCAATGTGCTTGAAAGTGTTGATTAAAAGCCACTATGACAATTATCTATGTTACTCCGAAGCAGTAGTCTACATACTGTCTTTATTCATCAGCCCTTTTTCATACCTGACTCCTGTTGACATCCAGCTGTCTGGAATTTTTACAGACATCTAAGATTTCTTGAGGTACACAATCCAAAAAGTTAACAAGTCTTTACACAAGTCTTCCAGGATTTTAGGTAGGAATTAAAAAGTTTGCAGATTTTAATGCTTGTCCCTCACGGGTGCCCTTAGTAACTAAAAGAGGGGAAATTCTTCAGTTCCTGGTGTGTACACTATGCTGCTTCTTCCCAAATCCATCCATTAAGCCTGTCATTGAAAAAACCTCAAGATTTTCTTTCAAAACATGATTTTCAGGTCATCTTTGGTCATAACATTTTGTAGGGAAGCAGTAACTTATATACTTGTCAGAGTGGTCCTCCAAAGTGCCCAATTCCAATCTCTATATTATTTTTATTTGCCACAAGGAGGTGTGCAGTGAAGTTATTTGATGTTCTGAAATCCCTTGGGAAATGGGAAACTAGCATTTATGATTTTAGGAACTCCAGTTACATTTGGAGTACACTCTTACGTCAGTCTGTCAGACTTGCACACTTATGAAAATTTTTGCTCTATCCTGTATTTGCTTAAGGAACAACGGGACAAGTCCCTGGTATTCCTATTGATATGGTATATATTTAGCTAAATGTGTCTTTTTAATAAATTAATACATTGAATGATTCTGATTTTGCTTATTTCTAATTAATTTGTAATTACAAAATCTAAAGAAAAATGAGGATGGAAACTGTATTGCTCAATTGCTCTTTTGAGCTTGTTCTCCAAACATTTTAAATTTCAGTGCAATGAATCTTTTACCTTTGACTACAGTGTTTTCTTTAGGTTAATAGCTGCTTCCAAAATTAAGTTCAACTCACTGAAACCTAGTTTATCTGTTCATTCACAGAGGGTTTTTAGGACTCAGGGCAACTTTTCTGTGACACCTGCTGCCCTTCTGCTCCTGCATGATGTGCAGAGGTGGCAGCAGTGGATGACAGTGGCTGTGTGCTGTGGAGCTGAAGCCTCAGTTTTCTGCTTCTGAGATTTCTGAGACTGAAACTCAAGGTCTGCTTACAAATCAGTCCCATAGATGGAATAATGAAGTGATAAAAGTTTTATTTGTATAGTATGTGTTTGGATACTTGGCTTTAAAACAATCCCTCAAATGACAATGGAAAAACATTTACTTATGTGAGGCAGCAGTAGAAAAAGTGCTCCTATGTGAAATGAGAGCATGCCTGCACTGGCTATCAACAGTGGCACAATCACACACCCGTTTTTCCACTTATTAGGCATACGTCTTCAAAATATTTGAGCTGTTCGTTTGATACCTTGTAAACCTACCAGAAAATCTTCAGTACCATGCAAGTCACGTTCCAACAATTTAATTTCCAGAAACCTTGCAGTAATGTAAAGATATATGAGTTAGATAATGCATTAAACAGCAAAAGTGGGAGCCTTTTATAACACTCAGCTGTTGCTTACTATGCATTTTTTTTCCTATAGATCAGCAGGATAGTGTTAGACAACATGGAATGGTAATAAATGAATCTTGGACTAGGTGCAAACAGCCAGGAGGGACTGGCACATAACTTACACACTGCTAACAAGCACACGTAAAGTGTTTGTGGCTAAGGCTTTGGCTTTATTTACAGTGGAACAAATCTTAAGTGAATCATGGTTCCTTTGATCAACTTACGTAAGGAGAGGAGATGAAAATGCCCAGAAGAGAATGGCCCTGCCATGAGAAGCTTTCTGCCAGGCTGGTCAGATCTGAACTCACATGTCTGGGCTCTGCTTCCGTGGAAGTTTATGGCAGGAAAGGATGGGCTTCACTGGAGCCACCCTCTGGACCTCACACATAAATGGAAATGGCACCAGGGCTAAAGGCCTTCTTGGCCACCCCACAGCACCTGCAGCTCCTGCCCAAACAGAGACAAATCCTTTATTTCGGGTTTCACTGACAAGCTGAGGCTTGGTCTTTAAATTGGCTTCATCAGGAAAGACCTAAGGGAGAGAGTTGGTAGGGTTCAGTCTGATTGTGTTATCCCAGCTGGCATTTGGAAGGGAGAGCTGGAGGAGATCACAGGTCATTCATATTTTTGCCTTCTGAATGTACCTTGATCAGCTGCAGCAAGGACAAGGAGTAAGAGTACCCTTCAAGGGAGGAGCTTGGATGTTCACAGCTGACCTACTACAATTTTTACCAGGAAGACTGGGAAATCTGACCCTTTTCTGCCAGATGTTCTTTGTCCACAAAATACTGTGGTTTATTTTCTTAGCATGGCTGCCTTACATGACTCCCTTACAAACCCTTTACTTTTGGCATGGTTCTGCATTTCTTTTCTTAGTTTTGCATCTAGTTTCCTAACAATAACAGCAAGAACTATTCTGCCTTCAAAATACTTCAAAACAAGTTACAAATAATGAGGTAATTAAAGTTGACTTTTGCTTTTGGCCGTGGCCTCAGCAGTGTAAGTTGTGTTAATGATGTAACTGCTTTGTCTCAAAGTTTTGCATTTAAATATATCCACTGGGATCCAGATCAGAAGTCACGACAGTTACATTACAGTACTTGTAGGTATGTACCAACATACAGAATATCTAGTTTCCACTATAGTTAAAGGAGATCTAATTAATGCAAAGCCAAAGGATGGCTTGTCTCAAGCCAGTTCAAGAAGAATTTAGTTGCCCAAGCAAAAATATCTTTTATGACTCAACAGAGCTACTCTTAAGCACTGTCTATCTGAGCAGGAGGGAGGATATGTAGGCATGTTTGGAAAGGGGTAGCTAAACTAGAGCTCTCAGAGGGGGTGGTGGGATCTCATGTCATATCCTGGGGTGTGAACCACAGAATCCCAGAATCAGCTGAGTTGGAAGGGACCCACAAGGATCATTGAGTCCAACTCCTGGCTCTGCACAGCACCATCTCCAAGAGTCACACCGCGTGCCTGAGAGCATTGTCCACATTCTTCTTGAGCTCTGTCAGGCTGGTGCTGTGACCACTTCCCTGGGGAGCCCATTCCAGTGCCCAACCACCCTCTGGGTGAAGAATCTTTTCCTGATACCCAACTTAAACCTCCCCTGGCACAACTTCAGGCCATTCCCTCAGGTCCTGTCACTGGTCACCACAGAGAAGAGATCAGTGCCTGCCCCTCTTCCTCCCCTCATGAGGAAGCTGTAACTGCAGTGAGGTCTCCCCTCAGTCTCCTCCAGGCTGAACAGCCCAAGTGACCTCAGCTGCTCCTCACACGGCTTCCCCTCAAGGCCCTTCACCGTATTCATTGCCCTCCTTTGGACTCTCTCTAAGAGTTTAATATCTTTCTTATATGGCAGTAACTAAAACTGCACACAATATTCAAGGTGAGGCCCCACCAGTGCAAGCAGAGCTAGACCCACTGAAATAGTTTAGGTGTAATGATCTAGTACTCCAAGCATTTTTGTATACTTCAGGACAAAAATTGTCCTGAAACATAGGAGATGACTCCTTAACATTTTTATTTTATTTTGTCTGTGCATGAGTAGCTCATTTCTGTTCTTAACTAAGCAGAAACCAAAGGGATCTTTACGTAGAGCTCAGCATAAATAAAACAGAAATTCTGCTGGAATATCCTCTTTTACATAATGAGTCCTGCTAATTGGCTTGCTAGAAAGGGCTGAAGATTTGGTTTAAAGCTCTGTGTTGTAAACAAATCATTGGTTATGACCAGCCTTAAAAATATTCCCCAAAAGATATGTCAAGAAACAATATTCTAAACTCCAGGAAAGACCCAGAGCATCTTCCCCATGCTATAGATATTTTTAGTCTGTTCATCTGTAGACACATGATGCAACTGAAAGCTTTAGTACCATTACCCTTGAAAAAATTCCTGTTTGCTAGTCCAGAAGACAATTAATATTAGAATATGATATTGTGGAAATGGTCTTGTAATACAAATAATATCTAATAAATAGCCGAAGTGCCTTGATGGTGGATGACCAATAGATCAGTTCTTTTAATTTTTGTTACTTTTTAAGGCAAATGCTGTGAAAAGGAAACATTTCTTTGAGCTTGACATGAACTAACGAACAGATTGATAAAAATCAATTAGGTTAACAAAAATGTATGATTAATTATCCCTAACCACACATTAAATATATCTTAAAATATCACATTAGGTATAATTATATTATTACATTTTGTAATGTATGTAATGTGTTTAGTGCATATTTGTATATGATACAGTGTAGTAAATATATAATGTATTATATAATATGTAATAATGATATACTATGTTGTATAATGTACTATATAGTTATTATGCTATATCATTGTAACATATCTAATACAGACCATTATATTAGATAATATATAATTAAATTCCAATAAATAATGGACTTGTTACATGATATAGATTGTCTGAGTGAAGTGAAATGAAGTGGTGACATGGCAGTTAAGATATGAAGCAAGAGGCCAAGAAATATTTGAAAAGAATTGCTTGTTTGACTTTATGATGGGGAATTTGAACAATGAGCAAAAATAATAACTAGAAAGGAACAAAACATGGAACTAAAGACCAAAGATTTGGAATGATTTATGTGGCAGCTGTTCCTGATACACATAACTAATGTCAGCTCTCAAAGGTCTAAGTCCACTTCAGTGTCTCACTCATGCTGGATTCTTTTGGGCTTTTTCAGTGTTTCTCAGCAGTGTGTATTATAGACTCTGCAGATTAGAACCAAGTTCAAATGAACCCTGTGAACCAGAAAAAATCTCTTTTTTCTCATGGAATACTTCAGTGTATGAACAGTAGTTTAAGCAATGTTCCAGTGAACAGCTTTTGCTTAAGCATATGAAATCCATGATCAGGATCTTGTACAAATAAGCAAACTTCAGAATGTGATTGTCCACGGATGTCCCAGTACCTCGAAAGCTGGACTTTCATTAAGCAGACTTTCTCAGTATTGGAGACGAGAAAACAAAACAATTCTTCCTGTCTCATTTGTTTAATGTATCTAAAGTATCTGCTTACTAGGACTCACCAGAAGAGGGCTCAGTATAGAATATATTGACCTTCTACAGACACTCTGGAAAGAGAAACTTTCCTTGCAGGTGGAACGGTACAATTGTTGGTGACAATGAAAATTGTGTTATACCTTTTCTGAGCCAGTGATCCCTTTACTTCCTCTGTGAATCTGTGGGGCCTGATTTTCCTCTCTCATGATGTTCAGCATTATTGATGTCAATAGTTTTTCAGGCTGACACTACAATAAATGGGAGAAAAACAGCTCTCTTGTCACTCAAAAAATGAGTTTTCTTTTTTGTCAATAAAAGGGCAGTCAGTAAAGGGAAACTGAGAGCGGTCATTAAGCTAAAGTAGTAAGAGAAGTGTTTTGGGTGAGATCTGACATTTTCTGCACAAGGTGGATAGCCCCTGACTCTGCAAGGCTCCATAGAGATGGCAATTAAGCTCTGTGCAGGTTTAGCTAACAGCATGGAAGGTTCTCAGCATGGAAGGCTCACAGAGCAGCATGTCTCCTGCTGTTGCGCTTAGTCTTGATGAATACTGCTGGCACTGTGGTTCTGAGAGATCCTGGTGCCAGCTAGCACCAGGGAAATGAAGACTGAAATTACTACATGTCCTTACAGAGTACCAGGACGTGCAGGTGCTTTGCTGTGCCCCTTTAACCTTTCCTTATGTGCTCTTCCCAAACCCTGGGAAGCAAAGTGCCCCAGCAGGTGCAGAACACCAAACTCTGCCTTGCCCATGCAGGTGCTCCTCTGGCCGTGCCTTGGTGCATGGCTGAACACCCCAGTAGTCTCTGGGTGATAACTGCTCTCCACTAGCACTATCAGCACATGCACCCAGGTCATGGCATCCTTACTTTTGAAGAGGGATGAGTCAGCTCAGCATGTGGATTTTGACATCTCACATGGGTTCATTAAAGGGTGTGCAGGGAATGCTGGGCAGAGGTGGCTCTAATCTTAGCAAGTGACCGGTCTCCTCTCCATGGAGACAGGTCTCACAGAGCCAAGCAGCTGAAATTCTGTCTTCTTATTTTCTGCCACATGCTCTTGAAAGGGCTGCTGCTCTCAGCCAGTCTGCTGGATGTCACTGTGCCATCCCAACTTCTGGCAGAGACATTTTCCTGCAGACAAAAACCATTGTTCACAGGTAGGAGAGCTGCTAGCTTGGATCAAGTGGCTTCTGACCACAAGAAAGGGGCTGACCTAAGAGCAGTCATAATTCAGAAACTGACTCTGTCCACCCAGTCTGCAATTTCTACATCCCTCTTCTCATTCTCTGCTATGTTTGATTTCAGTTCTCCCCAGTCACACTACAGGCCTCCCCGTCATGTTGCTCTTTGCACTTCAGGGGATTAATGAAAACACAAATTTCCTTTTAAAAATGAAAGAAAAAATGGACTTCCCAAACAGTCTTCCTCAAGAAGTCTGCATGGCCGCAGTTGCAGGCCTATGGATAATCCTCAGAACTGCATTATCTTAATGCTTTTTCCATCAAGTTTCAGTTAGAGGTGGCAAAAATGTTGGGAGATTATGGCAGTACAAGTGGTTTAGAAACCTGAATGATGTAGCAGTCAAAAATGCCACTCATCATGGGCAAGGTATAGCGAAACCACTAGAAAAGGCTATTTTGGAATATGAATGGGGTGTACATTTTTAGTGGTAGAAAATCTGATCAGGAAACACTTTTGCTGTGGGAATTCTACGGGTCATGCCTTAATATTTTTAGTCAGTTGTCTTCAGTCAAAGGTAGACCTGAACTCTAAAAAGACCAGCACGTAAATAGTGTGTGGCAACCACAAAAACCACCTCACTGGGTCTGCCTGAGCAGACAGGGAGTTGAAATGGATGGCAGGGGAGGTGAATCACTGGGATCCTGAACATTTTCCTGGGTAGAGAAATTCGTCTGATCTCTGAGCTGTTTGAATCGTGGATATGTTTAACATCGACATGTCTGTTCAGACACTATCTATTTTTCACAAACCACCAAGCACTTTTATCATGAAATATAGAGCTGCATGCCAGCTGTAGACCACCTTCCATGGCCTCACAGGCCTCTCATGGTCTTCAGACTGTAATCCATGAACCATAAATGCCTATGTGCAACATAGATAGGGAACAGAAGTGCACCTAGTTTTTGTCATCCTCGTCTTTGAAAAGAGACAAGTGAATTCAGCACCTGGAGCTTAAAAATGTGTTCCTCAATGAGTCTGTTATTTTCATTTAGTTCTTGAATTGATTTAAAAAGTGATTAGCTAAATTTATTCATTTAATGCTTCATCAAATATTTTGTATTATTTCTTAATCATGCTATTGCTAAAGAACACTGTCTAAGATTAAATGAAATGGTGGCTGGCTTCTCAAAAGAACTTGCATGGCAGTGCTTGAATTCAAAACACAGAGGACCACAACCCTACACCACCGCTGCAGTCATTAACGCACATGTTGCTATGCACAGGACTTACCAGTGAGCATCCCCCATCATCTGTGGCAGCACGGGAGAAGCCCAGGCCCCAGCGCTCCTCTAGGCTCCCAGTGTTTGACACCTTGGCTGCTGCAAGGTCGGTGTAGAGAGAGGAGCTTCTTCAGGGCAGCAGCTCCAGGCAGGGGCCATGGCCAGCACAAAGCCAGCAGAAAGGCGGGGCCCAGTGCTGCTGCTGCTCTGCTTCTAGGGAGAGCCTGGGCACTGGATGCGCCTGGGGCTGCTGCCACGGCAAGAGCTGGATGCTGGTGGCCTCTTGGAGGAGGGACATGCCTGCAGGGTTGAGGGTCTCTCTTGCTCAAACATAGGTGCTGAGAGAGGTGGTGGGGTTTGCACTGTGTTCAGGCACTGAGAAATGTGTTTCCTCTGCACAGGACAATGCTCTAACTCAGAGGAGAGGATACTGAGAGTTGAAGCCAGATAGGAGAGGAGATCAAGGAGGAGTAGCTTCTCTCTGTAAGATGAAGGTTTTGGTTATTAACAAAGACAAAGCAAGAATCTGAAATCCTCATGTTAGCAACCAGGCAGTACTGAAAAACATACATTCTGGATTGGTAAATGTACTGGAACACTGGACCCAGATTTTGCAGGATTTTTTCTTTCTAGCTAATCTTTTTCCTTTTTGTCCCAAAATAGAGTGTTATGTGTCTTTCGGAGTTCTGATGTGAACTTTCATGGCATTTCCCACCATATTTCTATTATTTCTTTTCCTCCAAAATGTAAGAAACACATTACTCATAAAATGTTCCCTGCCTCCCCCTTTCAGTTTTCAGTGAGATAATAAAAGGCCTGTCACAACTTGTGTGCTTTAGTCCTCATTATTTCTGCCCTGTTTTCAACAGCCACTTCTATCAAGGAGTATAAAACCTCCAGATTCAGCTTGTAAGCCAAAGAAAACAACTGCAATTCACAGAAAACCCTTAATAATTTCAGCAAAATGCTGAAGGAGGCATTTTTAAATTAAAGATTTCGTATTTTCTTGCTTACTTTCTTATTTTTATTTCTCACCATGTTCTATTATGAGGTGGGAAGATTTTTTTTCTACTGATTCCATGACACCACACTGGGGGAAAAAATGTTTGCACAACTGGCAAGTTTTTTATTGGAATAACTTTGTCATATTGTTATCTCTTGAATTAATGGAATAAGTATTTATGTGTATCCTTTTTCCAGGCAACCTTCAAATCAACATTTTCTTCATTAGATTGTTGCAGCATTTAGATTAAATGCTTTGGCAGAAGAAATTAATTCTATCCCAAGTTTGTGGGTTAGCATTTGGCAAACTTTAATACATACGAAATCAATGGAATTTTATCAGGATTCTGTGCCATGCATCCTGTGAGCTAATATGCAGAGGGTGGAGGATGGAAAGAAGCAAAACTTCTGTCATAGCCAAAGCTCTTGTGAATCTGACACCTTAAGAACTACTGCTCTTGCTCTGTCTATTATGTGTGTGGTTGTTCTCTCCACAAAACCCTGGGGGCTCAGCCAGGAGGAACTTCCTGATTTCTATACTCCCATTCCTGTGTTTCAGGGACATAACTGTGTTTTCTTTCACAGGATTTAAAATGGAACTGAAGTTTATACAATACCAAGTTCAGTGAATAATAATTTGAAATCATACAGGATATGAAATGTCTTCCTGGCTGCCACATAGATATGGCCAGACAACATGCAGCTCACTTCTAGTGAAGCACACCCAGATGTCTCCTGTCCAGTGGCTCTTTGCCTTCAATGAGATTATTCTTTCACTACTTAATGAAGAAAATGCATTTATTAGTCTAAGCTGGAGCACCTGCATATTCCTTCTCTGTTAATGTTGCACAATTCTTTCTTGTGCCCTGGACTAACCTGTTTTGCCCACAGAAAGTGGTGTAATGGTAAAAGATAACTTGGTCCCTCATTTTCTGGGCATTTTCTGATAGGAATGTTTACTGTTGAAAGTGCTGAAAGCTCAGCTTGTCATTGGAAAACTGACAGCTATACAACCCTTAAGAAGTCAAACTGAAAAAGAAGGAGACAATTCCTATCTCTCTATTATTAATTTGTATGCATATGTATAATAACAGCCAATAACCACTGTCATTGATAAAGTAAACGAATAATTAACAGCAGAGGTTCAATACATTATTGCAGCAGATTAATGAATGACCGAGCATAAAATAAAATGGCAAATGTAAAGACAACTTCTATATATTATAGCTTTGTCCTCTGATCTCTCTCCTTTTATCAGAACTTGGGTTTAGCAGCCTATTTCTAAAACACTTACTAAAGTGTTGCTGTGAAGTGATATATACTGTTGCTTAATACTGAATTTCAGTACTTGCAACCTAGCCATGCAGAAATCTCCCCTGAGTCAGCAGAATGGCCAGGGCAGAGTTTCTGCAGAGAAAGGCATCACCTCCCCTGTCACACTGTCACAGACCTGGAGCACAGGCTTGGCCTCAAGCCAGAGGGAGGGAATGTTTGAGGCAGATTTAAAAAAGAGGAGGAAATAGGAGAAAACATAGAAAAAGGATGTTAAAGATTACTTTAATTTGCTTGTTTATTATTTAGAGGGACATAAAAATTTGGTCTAATGTGGAAAATTATGGATGCTGAAAAAGCTTCAGCGGAGAATTTCTTCAGCTCTCTGCAGCATTTTTGTGAGAGTTCTGTCTTTCCCATGCAAGTAACTCAAAACAATGTTACAGTTTTGTAAACTTCTTGCAGCTGCAGGTTGTTTTGCAGAATTGTTATGGTTCTAACTAGAAAAACACTCAGAGATGGGTGTCGTCTTAGAAATTGACCAATCCCCTTAA